>JAOTON010000510.1:0-605030 GCA_034440635.1 Lepas anatifera
TGTGTTAGAGGTATATGGAGTACGTTGACGCTGCGAGAAGGTGTTTTTTTACTACCTGTAGAGACCTGAGGAGGCCGGTAGCCCACCCCTCGGGTGGGTGCGTGTTAATTGTCATAAATTCTGACACTTGCACGATGAAAATGTCGTAAAGACAAAGCAATATGATTGCCAGCAACCGATTATAAAAGCAATCGCTATGTTTGCGGCGTTAAACATAAGGCTGTACTACCGACGTGGTGAAAAACCGTCTGCATACTCTACCTTAGGTGCTAAAAATTGGGAACTTATAGCAAAAACGTTTTTTCTATCGAAAAACATTTTATGAATACAATTTTTTGAGGTGTCTAAAAGGGCAATTTCAACTGCGAAAAGGCCAAGCTAGGTCAAAAAGAATAGGTCAAACAAATTAGACGTCAAAGATTTTCAAATTTTGCAATTTTCCTTTTCCAAAATAAAGTATAGTTCAAGAAAATTCAATGATATACAAAACTTGTTAATCAGGCAATGTGTTTTGGAGTTATGAAGCATCAAAGATGAGTCTACAAGTCACGTACAAGGTTACAAGGTGACCTCCCGAAAATGCCTCGGGCTATAACTCGGTTACCGTTGGTCGGAGGGGGCTAAGATTCTCACAGGCGTGTTTCTGGCGCAAAACTACCCCGGAGACGAAGTTTCAGATTTTTCTAGACATGGTGGTGTCAAATTGAAATATTTTTGGTCGTTTTGTCCTGGAATGCCCCATGTAATTTTAGGGAATCTGGATGTTATCCCTGACTTGAACCTTTACTGGGGGCATGCCGCTGTCGCTCATAATGAGATGAATAGATAAATAATAAATAAATAAATAAATGCCAGACTTGTTACCTCCCCATGGTAGCCCTGTTACCTTTCATGTCAATTCGGTTGTCTCCCCATGCCAAACCTGTTGTCTCCCCATGACAGACCTATTACCTCTCATGTAAAACCTGTTGCATCTCCGTCCGTCATGTTGCCTTCCTACGTCAGACCTGTTGCCTCTCTGTCCACCCTGTTGCCTCCCCATGTCAGACCTGTTGCCTCCCCATGTCCATCCTGTTGTTCCCCATGGCAGATCTGTTGCCTCCCCATGGCAGACCTGTTGCCTCCCCATGTCCATCCTGTTCTTTCCCGTGGCAGACATGTTGCCTCCCCATGTCCCAGGGGCGTCGTCACCGGGGGGCTAGGGGCCTTGCCCCCACTTTTTCCCAAAATTTCCTGATTTCAGTCAAATGGGAGAAAACCGGACATTCTTATAACCAGCCGCTGTAGAAAGCAATGAGGATTCCAAATTCAAACAGTATTTGGTCCTAACGTGGAAAGTTTTTCGTCAGCGTGTTTTGAAGCTTGGCTGGCCCCCTCACTTTTTTGCCGGTGGCGACACTTATGTCATGTGCATCCTGTTGTGTCCCGTTGCATACATGTTGCCTCCCCATGTCAATCCTGTTGCCTTCCCATGGCAGACCTATTACCTCTCATGTAAAACCGGTAGTATCTCTGTTCGTCATATTGCCTTCCAACGTCAGACCTGTTGCCTCCCCATGTCCATCCTGTTCTTTTTCCCCATTCCAGACCTGTTGCCTCCCCATGTCCCAGGGGCGTCGCCACTATGGGGGGGGCAGGGGCCTGCCCCTTTTTGGCCAAAAATCTCCTGATCTCAGTCAAAATGGGAGAAATCCGGACATTCTTATAACCAGCCGCTGCAAAAAGCAACGATGAGTCCAAATTCAAACAGTATTTGGTCCTAACGTGGAAAATTTTTTTGTCAGCGTCAGTTTGAAGTTTGGCTGCCCCTCCCCGCTTTTTTTGCTGGTGGCGACGCTTATGCCATGTCCATCCTGTTGTTCCCCATGGCAGACCTGTTGCCTCTCTGTCCACCCCGTTTCCTCCCCCATGGCAGACCTGTTGCCTCCCCATGTCCCAGGGGCGTCGCCACTATGGGGGGGGCAGAGGGCCTGCCCCCTATTTTGGCCAAAATCTCCTGATCTCAGTCAAAATGGGAGAAATCCCGACATTCTTATAACCAGCCGCTGCAAAAGCAACGAGGAGTCCAAATTCAAACAGTATCTGGTCCTAACGTGGAATTTTTTTTGTCAGCGTCAGTTTGAAGTTTGGCTGCCCCTCCCCGCTTTTTTGCCGGTGGCGACGCTTATGTCATGTCCATCCTGTTGTTCCCCATGGCAGACCTATTGCCTCTCTGTCCACCCCGTTTCCTCCCCATGACAGACCTGTTGCCTCCCCATGTCCATCCTGTTGTTTCCCATGGCAGACCTGTTGCCTCCCCATGTCCATCCTGTTGTTCCCCGTTGCAGACCTGTTGCCTCCCCATGTCCATCATGTTGTTTCCCGTTGCAGACCTGTTGCCTCCCCATGTCCATCCTGTTGTTCCCCATGGCAGGCCTGTTTCCTCCCCATGGCAGACCTGTTGTTCCCGTGGCAGGCCTGTTGCCTCCCCATGTCCATCCTGTTGTTTCCCATGGCAGACCTGTTGCCTCCCCATGTCCATCATGTTGTTCCCCGTTGCAGACCTGTTGCCTCCCCATTAGGGTGTCCCGAAAAAATAATTTTTCGAGTTTCCTAAATACGAGCGAGGGAATTATGTAGCTATATAAGGACAGCTTAAATCCAAAATTTCAGATTTTTATCTCCATTTTTGGAGAATCGCCACCACTTTTTATATTTTGCTTTAACACGCGCGTTTACTAAGGGCGGGTACCCGCCACGCCCCTTTGAATTTTTCGCAGATAGCCGAAAAACGGCAGCGCGCAGCGCCACCGTACTAGGCATATCTTTACCCTGATCAATTTTACAACTTGTGTCAAAATTTGGGTTCAAGGTCATTTCGGGTCAGGTCACTGGCGCAGGTCAAGTGAAGTGACTTCCGAAAAAGTTTAAGATTGCATAAGTAAGAAAAGGCTTAATCCATCAATCTGAAACTTAAATTACACAGTGAGCCCACCAGCCTCTACAAAACATTTTTCGGGATTTTATATCCATGACCTAAGGCCGGGTACGGGCTGTTACCCCCCGCACCCATTGGAAATACATAGGAAACATAGGAAACGTTGCGATGCTCGCAACGTCTCCGTCAGAGATCGCGCTGTTGTGGCAGCCAGTGTTGCTAACGCCCTGGGGGTCGATATCAATGAAACCAACATAAGCAAGACTACCGCATGGAGAAAGGGACAAAATGTTCGGGTGCAGAAGGCAAGAGACATCAAAGATAATTTCCAGTGTCCGAACAAGCTAGTGGTTCACTGGGATGGAAAAACTCTCACCCTAAGATGTCGTGAGGAAACGAAGCGAGTTTGCGTCTACCTGTCTGGTGTGAACGCAGAGGTGACACGGAAGCTGCTCGGGATCCCTGAGGCAAACTCAGGCAAGGGTGTGGACGAGTTTGAGGTAGTGAAGGAGTACCTGGTCAAGTGGTGTGTGAAGGAGCAGTTGGTGGGTATGGTGTTCGACACCACCGCTTCCAACAGCGGGGAACATTCTGGGGCCTGCAGATTTCTGGAGGCCTGGCTGGACTTCCCCATCCTGTGGCTGGCCTGCCGCAGACACGTGGCGGAGCTGCATCTGGCGTATGCAGTGAAACAAGTCATGGGCAGCACCAAGGATCCAGGCATGGCCCTGTTCCGCCGACTAAGAGTCCAGTGGAAGGATTTGGAAATAAACTTCAGAGAATTAGAACTGACGGACTTCGTCACCGCACAGCCAAAACTGCGGGACACTGCAGTAGAGGTGTTGGCTTGGGCCAAGGAGCAGCTGGACAAGAAGACGTTCCCCAGAGATGACTACGAAGAGTTCATGCAGTTGGTGGTCATCAGTCTGGGGGGGAAGGTGGAGGACTTTACGTTCAAGTTACCCGGTCCCGACCATCATGCTCGTTGGATGAGCAAGTGCATATACTTTCTCAAAATGAAACTGATCAGTAAGGTATTTGATATGTCAGCAGAGGAGCAAAGCCAGGTGAAGGCCATCACTGAGTTCATCCTGCTCTTCTACGCCAGATATTGGTTTACGACACCACTGGCTAGCTAGCTCTCCCGCCAGGCAAGACCTGGATCTCATGAGCAGCATGTTGAAGTTCAGGAAAGTGAACCCCCAGTTGTCCTGCGAGGTGCTGAGCTCCACATACCACCATCTCTGGTATCTGACCCCTCAGCTGATCACCCTGGCCCTAACAGACACTGGCCTGGAAGACAAGAGCAGGGAAAAGATGGCGAGGGTGCTTCATAGTCAAGAGAGGAAGAAGATCAAAACGGGTAAGCCGACCTTCCCTGTGATTCCTCACGGCGCCACAAGAACCAGAAAAGACATTTCGTCGCTGGTTGGAGCTGAATCATGGCTGCTCTTCGACCTGCTCGACCTCACTGGTCCCCAGGACTGGCTCCTCGATCCCGCTTTGAGCTGGCATCTGTCCTCCGACTACACGAAACTGCAGGAGTTTGCCAACAACCTCACTGTCGTGAACGATCTGGCTGAGCGGGGGATCCACCCTAGCCACAGACTTCATCCGACGTGTGGAGTCGGAAGAGCAGCGCCAGGCGCTTTTCCAGGTGGTGGAACATTTCAGGGACAGAGTAAAGGATGTTACTAAGGCTAGTCTGCAGATGTGCTAGTTTCGACAAGTGCGTCCATCACGTCAGACGTGAGGAACATGCGTAGCCACATGATTCATTGCACCAAACATTGTTCGTCATCCCTGTCTGGCACCCGGCCACATTTCACCGCCATGTATTATATCGTTCATGCATTGTGTAGCAATGCTCATGCACCAAGTCGTCTCCCTCATGTCATATTCAATTTCACGTGCAGACATTTGTACTGTGTAAGCAGGACAATACATGCTTGCATATTCATTGCGCTTTGAATATGGGATAATCAGGCATATTTATTGTGCATGTCGGCGCAACATAAAAATATTTCAGTGCCAAAATAACATTTATCATCCCCGTGTATCCAGTGGATGTGCATCCGCAAATCATTGCAATAATAGAAACAATCATGATAGTACCCTGCGATAAAAACATACGATCAAAACAGTTTCGCATTTGCCCTGCGGTGGTTCTAAGCCAAATAGTAAATGTGGTTGCGATTCTCCAAATATGTAAATAATCTGAAGTTTTGGATTTAGGCTCTCCGTACATAGCTACATTATTTCCTCGCTCCTAGTTGGTAAACTCGAAACATTTTGTTTTTCTTCGGGGCACTTTCCTGTATACACCATTTGAACCCTCACGGCAAGCTGCGTTGATTGATATCTAACATGACCTTTCTAGGTCAAATCTATTTTTGACCTAGCCTGAGTTCAGGTCAAGGACAAGTTGGGTCAAAATGCATGTCATGGGACCCGCAGAGATGAGACAAACTAAATGGCGTCACAATAAACGCTATATCGACATTTCCTTAGAATTTATAGAGCTTTAACCACTTTTCTTATGTATTTCCAATGGAGAGGTCACAGTCCGTGCTTGACCTTACGTCATCGCTATAAAAAATCCCGATCAATATTTTGTAGAGGATGGTGGGTTCATTGTGTGATATGCTGTTCAGATTGATAGATTAAACCTTTCCTCACTTATGCAATCTTAAACTTTTCGGAAGTCACTTCACTTGACCTGCGCCAGTGACCTGACCCGAAATGACCTTGAACCCAAATTTTGACACAAGTTGTAAAATTGATCAGGGTAAAGATATGCCTAGTACGGTGGCGCTGCGCGCTGCCGTTTTTCGGCTATCTGCGAAAAATTCAAAGGGGCGTGGCGGGTACCCGCCCTTAGTAAACGCGCGTGTTAAAGCAAAATATAAAAAGTGGTGGCGATTCTCCAAAAATGGATATAAAAATCTGAAATTTTGGATTGAAGCTGTCCTTATATAGCTACATAATTCCCTCGCTCGTATTTAGGAAACTCGAAAAATTATTTTTTCGGGACACCCTACTCCCCATGTCCATCCTGTTGTTCCCCATGGCAGACCTGTTGCCTCCCCATGTCCATCCTGTTGTTTCCCGTGGCAGACCTGTTGCCTCCCCATGTCCATCCTGTTGTTCCCCGTGGCAGACCTGTTGCCTCCCCATGGCAGACCTGTTGTTCCCCGTGGCAGGCCTGTTGCCTCCCCATGTCCATCCTGTTGTTTCCCGTGGCAGACCTGTTGCCTCCCCATGTCCATCCTGTTGTTCCCCATGGCAGACCTGTTGCCTCTCATGTCCACCCTGTTGTTCCCCGTGGCAGGCCTGTTGCCTCCCCATGTCCATCCTGTTGTTCCCCATGGCAGACCTGTTGCCTCTCATGTCCACCCTGTTGTTCCCCGTGGCAGGCCTATTGCCTCCCCATGTGCATCCTGTTGTTCCCCATGTCCATCCTGTTGTTCCCCGTTGCAGACCTGTTGCCTCCCCATGTCCATCCTGTTGTTTCCCATGGCAGACCTGTTGCCTCCCCATGTCCATCCTGTTGTTCCCCGTGGCAGACCTGTTGCCTCCCCATGTCCATCCTGTTGTTTCCCGTGGCAGACCTGTTGCCTCCCCATGTCCATCCTGTTGTTCCCCGTGGCAGACCTGTTGCCTCCCCATGTCCATCCTGTTGTTCCCCGTTGCAGACCTGTTGCCTCCCCATGTCCATCCTGTTGTTTCCCATGGCAGACCTGTTGCCTCCCCATGTCCATCCTGTTGTTCCCCGTGGCAGACCTGTTGCCTCCCCATGTCCATCCTGTTGTTCCCCATGGCAGACCTGTTGCCTCTCATGTCCACCCTGTTGTTCCCCGTGGCAGGCCTGTTGCCTCCCCATGTCCATCCTGTTGTTCCCCATGGCAGACCTGTTGCCTCTCATGTCCACCCTGTTGTTCCCCGTGGCAGGCCTATTGCCTCCCCATGTGCATCCTGTTGTTCCCCGTGGCAGACCTGTTGCCTCCCCATGTCCATCCTGTTGTTCCCCATGGCAGACCTGTTGCCTCTCATGTCCACCCTGTTGTTCCCCGTGGCAGGCCTGTTGCCTCCCCATGTCCATCCTGTTGTTCCCCATGGCAGATCTGTTGCCTCCCCATGTCCATCCTGTTGTTCCCCGTGGCAGGCCTGTTGCCTCCCCATGTCCATCCTGTTGTTTCCCGTGGCAGGCCTGTTGCCTCTCTGTCCACCCCGTTTCCTCCCAATGGCAGGCCTGTTGCCTCCCCATGTCCATCATGTAGTTCCCCGTGGCAGGCCTGTTGCCTCCCCATGTCCATCCTGTTGTTTCCCATGGCAGACCTGTTGCCTCCCCATGTCCATCATGTTGTTCCCCGTTGCAGACCTGTTGCCTCCCCATGTCCATCCTGTTGTTCCCCATGGCAGACCTGTTGCCTCCCCATGTCCATCCTGTTGTTCCCCGTGGCAGGCCTGTTGCCTCCCCATGTTCATCCTGTTGTTCCCCATGGCAGACCTGTTACCTCCCCATGGCATACCTATTGCCTCCCCATGTCCATCCTGTTGTTCCCCGTGGCAGGCCTGTTGCCTCCCCATGTCCATCCTGTTGTTCCCCATGGCAGACCTGTTGCCTCCCATGTCCATCCTGTTGTTCCCCGTGGCAGGCCTGTTGCCTCCCCATGTCCATCCTGTTGTTCCCCATGGCAGATCTGTTGCCTCCCCATGTCCATCCTGTTGTTCCCCGTGGCAGGCCTGTTGCCTCCCCATGTCCATCCTGTTGTTCCCCGTGGCAGGCCTGTTGCCTCCCCATGTCCATCCTGTTGTTCCCCATGGCAGACCTGTTGCCTCTCCATGTCCATCCTGTTGTTCCCCGTGGCAGGCCTGTTGCCTCCCCATGTCCATCCTGTTGTTGCCCATGGCAGACCTGTTGCCTCCCCATGGCAGACCTGTTGCCTCCCCATGTCCATCCTGTTGTTCCCTGTGGCAGGCCTGTTGCCTCCCCATGTTCATCCTGTTGTTCCCCATGGCAGACCTGTTGCCTCCCCATGGCAGACCTATTGCCTCCCCATGTCCATCCTGTTGTTCCCCGTGGCAGACCTGTTGCCTCCCCATGTCCATCCTGTTGTTCCCCATGGCAGACCTGTTGCCTCCCCATGTCCATCCTGTTGTTCCCCGTGGCAGGCCTGTTGCCTCCTCATGTCCATCCTGTTGTTCCCCATGGCAGACCTGTTGCCTCCCCATGGCAGATCTGTTGCCTCCCCATGTCCATCCTGTTGTTCCCCGTGGCAGGCCTGTTGCCTCCCCATGTCCATCCTGTTGTTCCCCGTGGCAGGCCTGTTGCCTCCCCATGTCCATCCTGTTGTTCCCCATGGCAGACCTGTTGCCTCTCCATGTCCATCCTGTTGTTCCCCGTGGCAGGCCTGTTGCCTCCCCATGTCCATCCTGTTGTTGCCCATGGCAGACCTGTTGCCTCCCCATGGCAGACCTGTTGCCTCCCCATGTCCATCCTGTTGTTCCCCGTGGCAGGCCTGTTGCCTCCCCATGTCCATCCTGTTGTTGCCCATGGCAGACCTGTTGCCTCCCCATGGCAGACCTGTTGCCTCCCCATGTCCATCCTGTTGTTCCCTGTGGCAGGCCTGTTGCCTCCCCATGTTCATCCTGTTGTTCCCCATGGCAGACCTGTTGCCTCCCCATGGCAGACCTATTGCCTCCCCATGTCCATCCTGTTGTTCCCCGTGGCAGACCTGTTGCCTCCCCATGTCCATCCTGTTGTTCCCCATGGCAGACCTGTTGCCTCCCCATGTCCATCCTGTTGTTCCCCGTGGCAGGCCTGTTGCCTCCTCATGTCCATCCTGTTGTTCCCCATGGCAGACCTGTTGCCTCCCCATGGCAGATCTGTTGCCTCCCCATGTCCATCCTGTTGTTCCCCGTGGCAGGCCTGTTGCCTCCCCATGTCCATCCTTTTGTTCCCCGTGGCAGGCCTGTTGCCTCCCCATGTCCATCCTGTTGTTCCCCATGGCAGACCTGTTGCCTCTCCATGTCCATCCTGTTGTTCCCCGTGGCAGGCCTGTTGCCTCCCCATGTCCATCCTGTTGTTGCCCATGGCAGACCTGTTGCCTCCCCATGGCAGACCTGTTGCCTCCCCATGTCCATCCTGTTGTTCGCCGTGGCAGGCCTGTTGCCTCCCCATGTCCATCCTGTTGTTGCCCATGGCAGACCTGTTGCCTCCCCATGGCAGACCTGTTGCCTCCCCATGTCCATCCTGTTGTTCCCTGTGGCAGGCCTGTTGTCTCCCCATGTTCATCCTGTTGTTCCCCATGGCAGACCTGTTGCCTCCCCATGGCAGACCTATTGCCTCCCCATGTCCATCCTGTTGTTCCCCGTGGCAGACCTGTTGCCTCCCCATGTCCATCCTGTTGTTCCCCGTGGCAGGCCTGTTGCCTCCCCATGTTCATCCTGTTGTTCCCCATGGCAGACCTGTTGCCTCCCATGGCAGACCTATTGCCTCCCCATGTGCATCCTGTTGTTCCCCGTGGCAGACCTGTTGCCTCCCCATGTCCATCCTGTTGTTCCCCATGGCAGACCTGTTGCCTCCCATGTCCATCCTGTTGTTCCCCGTGGCAGGCCTGTTGCCTCCCCATGTCCATCCTGTTGTTCCCCATGGCAGATATGTTGCCTCCCCATGTCCATCCTGTTGTTCCCCGTGGCAGGCCTGTTGCCTCCCCATGTCCATCCTGTTGTTCCCCGTGGCAGGCCTGTTGCCTCCTCATGTCCATCCTGTTGTTCCCCATGGCAGACCTGTTGCCTCCGCATGGCAGATCTGTTGCCTCCCCATGTCCATCCTGTTGTTCCCCGTTGCAGGCCTGTTGCCTCCCCATGACAGACCTATTGCGCGCCGGCGCCGCCCCGTCGCTGACGACGCCGCGGGTGTCGGCAGCGACAGTGGTGCGTTGCTCTTGTGAGATGGAGGAGCGCTCGGTGAGGCGGTGGGCAGCTCGGAGGCGGCACTTGGATGTGTGAGGTGGGTGGAGGGTTGGGGAGCGTTCTGGTGGCTCTGATGTGTGGAGGAGAGCAATTCTGGTGACCGCCAGCCCCCAGCACGTGAAAGTTTTCAGGTCAGTACCAGTGACGGGATGATTTATGTTAAAAGGAATACACATGTCACCTTTACGGAATTTAAACCAGAACATTTTGTGTGACTTTTTCACTGGGGACCAAGAAAGAAAATGGGTATTTTTATGGCGCAAAAGGGCACATTTTCAAAGCCAAAGGACACGCTTGTTTATACGCGTTTCAAGCAGAGCAGGTATTTAATCAGTGGTCCTAAATGCCCACTCGCTGAGGCAAGTTTCCTGCATTATAGTGCTATCAGGCTCTCTGAATAAGGTGTGATCTGGCCTTTGCAGTCCCTTCCAAGGGGTTTGAGCTGGTGACGCCATACAACCGTATTAGTTTTAGGGTGGGCAAACCTCAATGATTGCAGTTTTTCAAGTGTTTACAACCGTCACCCTGTGGGAGTGTTTGAGCACCCACTCGGAGTATCCGAAGCAGCCGGGGAACCGCAGCAAAGGACGCTGTTGTATGTGCAATGTGCATCCTTGATTTTTGGCGCGGCGTTTTGTTTTCAAAATTTCAGACCAGTGTCATCTCAGGTTCGGTCACCAAACCGATTCAAGCGGGCTCACCTGAAAAACAAAAAGTGTGTGCGGCGGCAGCAGTGAGATCGCTCTGCTATTCCGCCCATACAGTAAGCCCAGAAAGAAATACAAGTCTTAGACTCGGAATTCATAGATGTAAAAACATCCAGAACTTGGGAGATATGGGGAAATGTGTATTTTGAAGTTGTTCTTTCCTGCCAACGCTATAGGGTCAATGGTAAAAACATTTAACATTGTGGGCATGCTCCCCACCCTCTGTTCCTACGCCTATGACGGAATTTGTTGTATCGATGACCAAGGGCCTGGTACCCGTTACGCCCTCTTCATTGGAAATATATGGGAAATGGGATATGGCTGAAATATTACTTTTATCGGGAGATGCGACTTAAAATAACAAGTTCTTCTCAATATGTTACGTCACTCCCAAGTCCATTTTGGAATTTTACTTTGAATTTTAAGAGATCATCTGGAGTTAAGTACACGCTTTCTTAAGTAGTTTTATGTATCGCGTTAACACCCTCCGCGTCTCCTTCGTCATGCTGGGGGGGGTAAACATCCCCCTCGGACTCTGCTCCTATACGGGATAGCGAAAAACGCGAACGCTGGTGGATAGCTCATGGAAATTCAAGAAGGAACTGAAAACCGGCTTAGGTAGCCCAGATGACCTCTTAGAGGTGACACGTCAAAAACTGCAGCATTAACATAGAAAAGAGCCCAGAATACTACGATTGGGAGAATATGAAGGTATTCTCAGCTGTATCTACACAAATACAACCCAATTCCTGTTTTCCCCCATACATTTTTAATGGAGAGGTCATGATCCGTACCTGACCTGAAATCATCGATATAAAAAATCCCGGAATTTATATTGTAGTACTCGTTGGGCCCATTGTGTGGTAAAAGTTTCAATTCTATTAATGTACCTTTTTTGCTTATGGCACCTTAAATATTTTTAAAGACTAGGTCACTTGACCTGCACTGGTGACCTGATTTGACATGACCCAACCTAAATAACTTAAAAAAAGTTGTGGAATCGATCAAGGATGTGGTGTGCCAAGTACGGCGGCGCTTTGCGCAGCCGTTTTTTTTCGTACCGCTGGAAAACCCCCAGGAGGGTATTCAAACACCCCCCCACCCGGGCGAGGGTTAACATAATCGAAAAGAATGGTGATAAAACATTTGTTTTGATATCACTTTGGTATTAGTCATTTCCATCGATCGATATTAATAAGAAACACATTAGAGTACAAAATAACTTCGACCTGACTTTGGGCCAGGTTATTTTGCATGTTGGATTAAAGTCTAAAAATTTATGTCGCAAACCAGTCAGAGGCTAAAGCAAAAACGGCTCCCCTATCATTTAACGTCTTTTTGCTTATAATTACTTCAATTATAGACGCCAATGAGGGCAGGGCAAACGGAGGAGAAGGGACAGGTGCTGGCCGGAACGACGGAGCCGATGGGAGGACATATGGTGGCCGGGAGGGCGAAGGACAGGGACGAGGGAGCGGCGCAGTCCAACACCAGTGGAGGAGGAGACTCGCCATTTGTAACTCCCAGTTTTATAAAAAAAGTGTATAATATACCCTGTCAATCGTCAGCAGAAGCCATCTTCTAATGAAGAAATATGTACACAGATTGCACTGAAAGGGCACTGGTCCCGAGTCGACAAAAATCGGGAGTGCTGGGGACCAAGGGTTGGGGACTGGGGACCAAAAGTAGTCACCGGCTTATGCACAAAAGTGCCGTGATTTGAACTGAGCCATCAGCCGCGGGGAGAGCAGTCCCCCTGGTTGCATGATTATTTAGTCTCGAATTGGCCTTTTACGGAGCAGCGGCGCCTCAGGCACGTGCGAAGCGGTGGCAAACAGAGCCGCCGCCCGCTGCGCCTTCCGCGTGGTGACGACTGCTTGGCGATCGGCACTGTCCGGGGACCCGGACACCGGAACTGTCCGGCAACCCGGAGAGCGGTACTGTCCGGGGACCCGGACACCGGCACCGTCCGGGGACCCGGACACCGGCACTGTCCGGGGACCCGGACACCGGCACTGTCCGGGGACCCGGAGAGCGGTACTGTCCGGGGACCCGGACACCGGACAGCGACGGTGTGGGGCCGGGCTCCGGTCTAAGCGCACATCAAACCTCCCTGCAAACGCTGGGCTCGGGTACGAAGGAAATGTACGCATGGAATGTATATATTTACAGAACCACATCATTTCGCATACATTTGCCCATTCTTAGGTCCTCGTCATAACAAGTTACGAGTTGGTGTCACTGCACCTCATTACGACAAAAAAACAGCGACAAAAATACAAGTAAAAATGTAAATAAGTCTAAAATAATCATGGGTACCATGTTAAGATTGTAAAGATCATGAGCCACGTAATATACCATTTATAATTTTCTAAGGCATACCGTATCTCGTTTTTGAGGACCTCCAAGTGACGTGCATAAGTAGAACGACTTATTTCACTTGGAGTTCACTTGGATGATCTCAGCTCTTAACTTTAAGCGCTGAGATCCACGAAATATGTGATATCGTCTGCTGTGAATGTTTCGTGGTTTTACCAATGCTACATTAACATATTGTCTTGTTTTCCCGTTTTCATTAATATGTATTGAAACGCAGGCGTGGAGCATTATTCCGCCGGCAGCTCCGTCGGCCGCCGGTCCTCCAGGGTTAGAGCGAATGGGGCACCTTCATAACGGGATTGTAACTGAGATAGCCAAGTTGTAAAGCATGCCGGAAAACCCGGTACTCAGTATATCATTTGTCTGGAAACTCAAAATTTCCGTAGAGAAAAGCTAAAAGCTACCTGAAATGTAACCTACATGTACCCTTAGCAGCAGGTCACAGTTGTCAGGGCTGTTGGTGTGACGACATATGCTGACGTCATGGTGAGTATCAGCCAATCGAAGCCCTTGAAGCGTATTGAATATGATAGTAGTTGCCAGATCATTACATCATCCACAGGCATATATTTTAATTTTTCCCTAGAGGCGCATTTTAAAAATAAAAAGTATTGAGCTTATTGTACATTTTTCAGAGAAATCATCGATGCTTCCATGATTTTCGGGTAGAAGTGTGCCTAGTTACACTAAATTCCAGGATTCGCCCAAGGAGCCACATTCCCTTTAAGGTACAAGATTGCCTCTAAGTTGCATCGGCGCGTCTGCCGATTGACTCGCTCTGCTTGTATTGACGTTTGTGTATCTGATGTTTGAGAATTGACGACAACAAGCTGTTATCCGAATAGACTCCAACAGAGAAAATGTGAGCGGGCTGCTGGTGCTGAATATTGAGCGGGCTGCTGGTGCTGAATATAGAGTCAGCTACTGGTGCTGAGTATAGAGTGGGCTGCTGGTGCTGAGTATAGAGTGGGCTGCTGGTGCTGAATATAGAGCGGGGCACTGGTGCTGAGTATAGAGTCAGCCGCTGGTGCTGAATATAAAGCGGGCTACTGATCCTGAATATAGAGTCAGCTACTGGTGCTGAATATAGAGCGGGCTACTGGCTCAGAATATAGAGCGGGGTGCTGGTGCTGAATATAGAGCGGGGTGCTGGTGCTGAATATAGAGCAGGCTACTGGTACTGAGTATAGAGCAGGCTACTGGTGCTGAATATGGGGATGATTACTGGTGCTGAATATAGAGCAGGCTACTGGTGCTGAATATAGAGTGGGCTGCTGGTGCTGAACATTGAGCGGGGCACTGGTGCTGAGTATAGAGTCAGCCACTGGTGCTGAATATAAAGCGGGCTAATGGTCCTGAATATAGAGTCAGCTACTGGTGCTGAATATAGAGCGGTGTGCTGGTGCTGAATATAGAGCGGGGTGCTGGTGCTGAATATACAGCAGGCTACTGGTACTGAGTATATAGTCAGCTACTGGTGCTTAATATGGAGCTGAATACTGGTGCTGAATATAAAGCTGGTTAGTGATGCTGAATATAGAGTGAGGTATTGGCGCTGAATATCGAGTGGGCTACTCTTGCTGAATATTGATTTGGATTTTGGGGTCTTCGGCGCCACACGTATTGATCATTTTGCAAATATGACACGAATTATTAACTCAGAATGTCAAAAACATCGCGCCCTGTGCTTTTGTGTAGCACAAATTTCGTGGAGCTAACAAGCTGCGCGTGACCAGCTCGCGTGCATGGGCAGGGTCTTTCTAATCCAAGTGTTGCGCATTTGCTGGAGCAGTACTCAAAATCCCTATTGATTCCACATTAGACCATTTCATTTTTTTAACTTTGTTTCTTGTCAGGTTTCGTGAGTTTTCCCGTTCTATGCTCCAAATGAAGTCGATCGGTGCCATTTATCAGACAATACTTAGGTCTGCCTCATGGAACCTGAAGATATCGAGTTTGCGTCTAAAATGGCTATAATGGGGACCAATACGGCTGACGCTGTAATCATCATGATAATTCCAAACATGTTTTTTTAAAGCTGCTATTGCAAAATGTTCATACAGTCATGATGGAGGCCATAGAATGTCGTAAACCAAGAGATCAAGGCCTCTGTAAGCTATGGTATAAAGGGCAATTCTCGACTCTGAAGCCTCGACCAGCGGATTCTTGAGCTCACTACTGGAAATGCCTTGGGTGGTGAAATGCTTAAAAGTGGTTCTGGGCAGGACGTTATATTGCATTTGCATGTGCTGATCGTGAAATATATTTTCGGAATGTCACAGCTGTCTTCATGCTGTGGGCATCCCGGCAGGTCACGCGCCTTAGTGGTGAGAAAGTGCGGGCGCACGACGTTGTCGCTACTTCGGGAAGTGCCCACTCCTAGACATGCTTTAAAACTTCCTTGGAGAGCCAGGGAGGTTTGCTTCTGCGATTTTCCCCGTGCAGAAATTATTCTTCTGTGAATCCTCCACTGGGACTTATCATGTTGAGAAGCTTTTCACATATTTCTTTCTTTTTGGCATTACTGACAAAGTCGCTGCAGAGACTGAACGACGCAATTGGTGGTTGAGTGTTCCTAAGACATGTGACGTCGAAGAACCCCCAGAGCATTCTTGGCTGCTTGGTCGTCCACACCCTTGTGTCGGGTGAGGTCTTGATACAAGTGCATGCCGCTGCTGGGTAGCTGCCGCTGGCGCAAAAAGTCATGCGCAGCCATACAAGAGAAGACGAAACTGCACCATCCGGGGAGCTTCCTCACCATGACTTCGTCGCGCGTGAGCTGGTTTGCGAGCATAAGAATATTCATGAAGCACGGCACCAGCAGCTTATGTGTAGGAACGCCCGCAACATTGAAGGGGGAAAATGTTATTTTGAAGTCGTGTATTTGTAGTCAACGTCATAGGGTCCATGGCATAGGCGTAAGAACCCAAGGGGGGGCAGGGGGCCACTGGCCCCCCACTTTTCTGTGATGGGCCCCCGCAACGGAGATAAGAATATCAACAACCGTAATATCAAGCAAGAAACTCAAACTGACCCAATAGCTTGCCCCGGAAACCCCTTAAACTTACCTGTAACCCTAAACTAACCTGAGGCCCTATGGAGTCGACTTTTAGGTCCCCTGAGCTGTTCGGGGCCCCTGAACTGGCCTCTGATGCCATACGAACTAATCTGGGACCCTTGAGCTGAACTGAGCGCCACTGAGATGGGTTGGGCAGCCTGAACTGTTCTAGGATCCTAAGCTGAGCTAGGAGCCGTGACCTTGAACGCGGCCCCTTGAGTTGACCAGACCCTATATCCGCCGACCTGGGAGGCCCCTGAGCTGAGCTGGGGCAGTAAAGTTAATCTTGTCCCCTGAGCTAATCTAGGTCCCCTGTGCTGCACGGGAGGCCCTAAACTTATCTGGGGGCCTTGCACAGTAATAAGGCCCCTGACCTGAACTTGGGGTCATAGGCTTTAACTGGAACCCTGAACTGTTCTTAAACCCTATATATGCCGACAAGGGGCCCCTGAACTGATCCGGGCCCTGAAGCTAATCTGGTCATCAGAGCTAATATGGGCCCCTGTGTTGAACTGATGGCCCCTGACATGGCCTGGGACCCCTATAAGACTTTATAGATACTGACCTGGCGGCCGTGGGCTTGAATGGGCCCCTTGAGATGTTCTGAGACTCCATATCAGTCACCCTGGGCCCCCCTAAGCTGAGCTGGGGCACTAAGCTAATCTGTGTACCCCTGTGCTTAACTTGGACCTCTGATCTGGTAAGGGGCCCCTGAACTCTTCTAGGATCCCTGGGCTAAGCTGGGGGCCGTGAGCTTGAATGGAGCCCCTGAGCTGATATGAGACGGGACTCTATATCCGCCGATCTGGGGCCCCTGAGCTGAGCTGGGCCTCCAAAGCTAATCCGGGGCCCCCTGTGCTGAACAAGAGCCCTAAGCTGGTCTGGAGCTCCTGAGCTGTTCTAGCGTCACTGAGCTAAGCTGGGATCCGTGAGCTTGAATAAGCCCATTGGGCTGTTTTCAGACCCTACATAAGCCGACCTGGAGACCTCTGAGCTAAACCGGG
The DNA here is from genome assembly GCA_034440635.1 of Lepas anatifera. NCBI lineage: Eukaryota > Metazoa > Arthropoda > Thecostraca > Lepadidae > Lepas > Lepas anatifera. Next base: position 17,044 of record JAOTON010000510.1, read on the forward strand.
CCCCTAAGTTAATCTGGCACCCTATGCAAATCTAGGGCTCCCCTGTGATGAAGTTCTAGGGGCCCTGTGCATATGTGGGGTCCCTTGGTAAGCTAGGGACTGGGGGCCGTGAGCTTGAATAGAGCCCCCTGAGCTGGTATGAGACGAGACCCTATATCATCCGATCTGGGGGCCCCTGAGCTGAACTGGGTCCCCAAAGCTAGTCTAGGCCTCAAGCTAGTCTGGGCACCCCTGTACTTAGCTGGGCGCCCCCTGAAATGGTCTGGGGCCCCTGGGCTGAGCTGGGGGTCATGAGCTTGAATGGCCTCTTGAGCTGTTCTGAGACCCTAAATAAGCCACCTAAATAAGCCACGCTGCTGTCTGCGCTTCGCACTAGGTCATATCATCTGTCGCACGGACCGACACAGTCCAGGCCGGGTCGGCTGACCTGTCGCACGGACCGACACGGCCCGGGCCGGGTAACCTGTCGCACGGACCGACACAGTCCAGGCCGGGTCGGCTGACCTGTCGCACGGACCGGCACAGCCCGGGCCGGGTAACCTGTCGCACGGACCGGCACAGCCCGGGCAGGGTCGGCCCTAACACGGATACTGACGTCTGGATTGTGGTATTTGGGGAATGCATTGCCAGACTTCAAAATAATAAAGAGGTCTACAGGCTTATAAATCTATGTTTGTGTTTATTTTGCATTTATTTCATAGTATAGAGAAACAATCCAAATGTTGATATCATCCGGAGCTTTTCAGGTTCTCAGGAATGAGCATGGAGTAATAAGCTGGGATAATTGCAAGCGTGACCAGAAGCATTGCAGCTCAAGATGACAATTAAAACATGGAAAACAAGCTAAAATTATTTTGAATTTCTATAACTGTTTCAGACGCATAATCTTAGCGCATAATATTGTCATTTTAATTGCAGATATAATATAGGTTCTACCTAATGACAGCACTGATATTTCTCACGATCGCCAATGCACCATTGCGAAGCTTAGCACAGGCATTGACGGGGGTCTGAGCACCTTGGCTTTGGTGGAGGGCTGTTACTCGCCCCCTAAGATATCAATAATCACGCTAGATAGCAAAAAGGTAACGGCGTTAGATAGCCCATCTAATTCTCTATAGAAAACATTTGAACCATTTTTAGGTCACGTTTAAGGTCACTGGAGTTCAAGACATGTCACCATAGGGATACCATGTAATTGAAGGTTTTCATTTATTACATCTGAACTAGTAGAGATAGAGTAAAACAATCTAGACTGTTGAAATTCTCACAGAAAACTGAACTGAATTACATACAATATGACCTTGTTAGGCCAAATCAGGTCAAATGTAGGATTTGACTTGACATGAGTCAGTTAAAGGTCAAAGTAGGTCAAAATGCACATCACTAGAACTGAAAGGACAGTGCAAAGATTTCCATGAACATAAACGCTCTACCACCATCCATTACTAAGCTATTCAGTTGGAACAACTTTTCCCATGCATTTCCAATGCAGAGGTTATGGCTCTTACCTGACCTTGTGTCATCAATATAAAAAATACCGCAATCTTTTGTAGAACTCGATGGGCCCAATATTTGATATGAACTTCGATCGGATAGGTTTACCCTGTTCTGACTAATACTATCTTAATTTTTTTTTAGATGAGGTCAATTGACCTGTGAGGTGACCTGAGGCATAAGCGTCGTCACCGGCAAAAAAAGTATGGGGGGATAGCCACCGCAGCGGCTGGTTATAAGAATGTCCGGTTTTCTGTCATTTTGACTGAGATCAGGAAATTTTTGGCCAAAAAGTGGGGGGACAGGCCCCCTGCCCCCCCACCCCTTTTCCGACGCTTATGACCTGAGGTGAACTTGAACTTGAGGTGAGGTGACCTGACCTGAGATAACCAAACCTGAAATTTTTGACAAAAGTTGTAAAAATTATCAGAAAAAATACAAAATAGGCAGCGCTACGCGCCGCCCTTTTACTATATCTAAAAAACCCGAGGGGGAGCAGGTACCCGCCCCCCCCGCCAAAGCGTGTGTTAAACGTTGGAAAAGTGCGACTTATAGTGCCACGTTTGTTTTGGTTATTTATCATTCAAGCACTTAGCGGTTATATGGTGCCTTAAAAGGGATGTCGATTATCTTCAGAGTTGTGCAAGAGATAATGCCAATTCTGACCCTACGACGAACTCACGACCTCATGAAGACGCTTATTTAAACTGTGCACATGTAAACTAGCTCTGCATTCAGACCCCAGCAGAGTGAAAGGGTGTCGTGAGTTAGTCACGTACAATCATTAGGTGTCATTGGCCACGCGCAGTATTCATTCATGTACAGGCAGCCGTTCGTCAGACATTTCTCAAGCGGACCTTCAAATAGTCAGGGTGTTTAAAACGACCCTAGGGTGTTTAAAACCACCCTAGGGTCGTTAAACGGCCCTGACCGGTCAGGGTGGTTTTAACGACCCTAGGGTGTATATAACGACCCTAGGGTGGTTATAACCTCCCTGGTCCATCAGGGTCGTTTTAACCACCCTAGGGTCGTTTTAAACACCCGTATTTTCTATCCACCCTGTAACATATATATATATATATATATATATATATATATATATATATATATATATATATATATATATATATATATATATATACACATAAGTGTACTAGTATTGTAACCACGAGGCTGCTTTTTAGCATCACTTTTTGCCCTCTACATGCCTTGGACTATGGTATGTTCTAAGGAGACATGCAACTTGACCCGAACCTGTTCCTCTTGCTGAAGGCATCGCGGCTTCGTACCTCAGTTTTCGTCTGAATTAAAACCAGACGAGACCAGCTGCATCGTGTAAATGCGAATACATGGGACCTATTGCTCCAGCGGTATTTCTTAGAAATTCCTACTCGGTCTCCGAGAAAGAGCTATAAGAAAGCTCTACAAAGTAGTGGCTTCTGTGCCGGACCTGACACGGGTAATTTCTGCCAGATCCGCATTCTTGCCAGATTTGCTGAGGCGGAAGCCGCTCATTAGCCTACAAAATTGACCAATCAGGAGAGAGAGAGAGAGAGAGAGAGAGAGAGAGAGAGAGAGAGAGGAGAGAGAGAGAGGGAGAGAGAGAGAGAGAGACTAGCCAGAATACGCCGCTGATGACCTGCGCTACAGGCGGAGCCGATCCTCTCCTTACCTTGCAGATCACATGCTAGTAACGCCAATGCTGTCCCGGCACCGCTCCTGTGTTCTAACGCAGCCGAAAGCGGGGACCTCATTCAATTACTCAGGATGTATGAATCCCGAATGAATATTTTTGGTATTAAACGAAAGCTCATTTCCCTCAGATTATACGGAAAACATATATTTGTGAAGACCTGACCACAGCGGGCATGACTGTCATGTATTAGACCCTAGGTCAGCTATAAAAGTAACTATAGTTATGTTTGGTACTAAGGGGACTTTGCGTGTTTGCGTTTAGTTACTTTCCAGTCACCTTAAGAATATACGCGCGATATGCTTGATATTGAAGACGTTGTTATAAATCAGTTAAACGAGCACTTCACTAACATATGTTGTAGTTACCCTGCTGTTGATGTGGCATGTCTTCAGATCTATCTTTCAGCACAACACCCCCTTCCAACCATTGAACCCTACGAATTGTGTCGCGAGCCTTCTGATATTCATGTTAGGAAAAGTTGCCAACCCACGGACTTCCCTCTCCGTCTCATAAAGGAGTTTGCTGCTGAAGTTGCAACCCCTTTATGTCATGCCTTCAACCAATCCCTCGTAGAGGGTCGTGTTCCAGATCAGTGGAAACAGCTTATATATCTCCAATTCCAAAAGAGAAGAATGTTTCGCCGATTGGAAAACTACGACCTATTTCGATTACACCTATTTTCAGTAGAATATTAGAGTCATTTGTAGTGCGGTGGAGCATGTCAGAAATTCGGCCCAAAATTGACCCAACTCAGTTTGGTAACCTGAGAAGTTTATCAACATCAAACTACTTGATCCTTCTATTTGATTACATCGTTAAAAACTTGGATGGCTCCCGTAAATGTAACACGATCTACTTATTGCTGGTGGATTTTCAGAAGGCTTTCGACAAAATTGACCACGCAGTCTTGGTGAACAAAATGATAGATATAGGTACTCCCAGGAGCCTTGTTCCATGCTTTGTTTCATTCATTTCGAACCGACAGCAATATATAAAAGGTACCAAAACTGGGCCTTTTGCCTTCCAAATTATGATAAATGACCTTTTTGAACACTTTAGAAACTCAACTGAACACCAGGTTTTGAAATATGTGGATGATCTGTCTCTAGTGATGGTTCCGCCCAAAAACTCCGACCCAACAGCGTTCGTTAAGTCGTTATGGTTTCTTGTATAAAATCTCGTCTTCTGCCTGTTGGTGCAAAGGTTAAGCCCCATTTACTATGTTACACCTACTAGCTATTTTATGTACCTTTTTGGTATGATGTTTGCAGACGTAGTTGCAGTTGGATGAAACTTCCGTCCTCTTTACTATTATTTTTCTTTATTATTGTTATGGGCGCAAAATGACTTCAGCAATCGGCGTTCCCCAAAACAACAGCCTATAGATAAAAAGTTATTAATCGATTTTCAAAATTATGTCACCAACCAATCCACCAATTATCTCAAATGTGACCAAGTAGCGTTTTTTTTTTTGCTGCAAACGGTTCTCCGGCTATCTAGGAAAAGTAAGTGAGGGGCCTCCGACCCCCCTCTCCTGCGCACGTGTAAGAACAACGATGGCACCGGCGCCAACGTTGTTGATTGCCTCACACCACCGGCGCCAACGTTGCTGATTGCCTCACACCACCGGCGCCAACGTTGCGATTGCCTCACACCACCGGCGCCAACGTTGCGATTGCCTCACACCACCGGCGCCAACGTTGCCGATTGCCTCACATGGCTCATAAATTCAGCAGCCAGCTGCCTAACAGCCCAATTTTCCAGACGTGACCTCTCCTTGGTTGCGGAGCTGATTAAGTGCGGAGCTGCATGTCCGCCGGGAGTGGACGACGAAGTATCGCAACTTTAACCCGCGCCCCACCGGGGTCCGGCGCCACCTTCGCCCCACCGGGGGCCATCGATGGCATAGGCGGATCCAGGATTGCCGATCGGGGGGGCACCTTCCCGGGGGGGTGCCATCCGGAACCAGGGGGGCGCCACTTATGACCGGAAAAACCTATCAGGTGGGCGCCAAATCCTGTCGGTGGGCGCCGACTTTCGTATCCTGGGGAGGGGGGTGGGAAGCGACATTTCAGGGCGGCGCCATCGACCTTTCAGGGGGGCGCCGATGGTCGATCGGGGGGCACGTGCCCCCCTTGCCCCTGGATCCTCCTATGATCGATGGCCCCCTCTGACTCCGAAAATATGGGAGTTAGCGCAAATCTGCAAAGTGCATTAGAAAGCTCGCGTGAATTCAGTAAGAAATTACGTTGTATATTTAAGCGCTCAGGTCAATATTTTAACCTCCAGAGGTCAAGTTAGGTCACGATCGGCTATTTTCACTCAAATATGCAATGCGTAAGAAAACTGGGTATAACTCTTATGCCATTAGAGCTATTGAGATCTGGTAGACTACATTGGATGGGAAAATGCCAGCCCTTCCTTCGCTATGTGAAACGTAATGACCTCCCGCCAGTGGTTTGACCTCCAGAGGTCACCTTGTGACCTCATATGGCCTGAGGTCATCAAAGGTCAGAAAGTGACCTTGCCGTATATCAAATTGGAGTTAGTGATGAGACATACACGATGGTGTTTGATTCAGCGCTCTAGCTTAATTAAGTCAAAAGTTATTGCAAAGCAATGAAAAGGAGAACAGATAAAATGGCAATTATTAATAAACGGCCTCTCCACACACCAAAATGGATATGTGCACCAGTTGGAAACAAAAGTTTCTTCTGGAAATCAGGTTTATGCCTCCAGATATATGCAGGATCTGTGCTGCCCCAAATGCCTCAAGAAACCAGCCACATTCTCCAGACAGAATATCATTGAGGACAGAAAATAGAGTTGTTGTTACCCACGTCATACATCGCCAATATAGAGGAATGATAAGACTTCTAAATTTACCCCATCTAGCATACAGGAGAAAAAGAGATGAGCTTGCCATAGTACCTAAACATGTATAGATCAAGGCATGTAAAGGTCTAATTTGAGCTATCTGAATGATCTGTTCAATCTTTAATTTAAAAGGTTCAAGGGCCACATAGGTTGCCAAAACCCAAAAAATGTCTTGCTCATCTTTTAAGAATGACAAATATTGAAGAACATCTATCTTCAAAAGTTAGCATACTCACAGAGTTCACTTACAGTTGGTACAAACATATTTAATCCGTCATCAACCTTAGCACAATATCATAGTTTCTCCAGAACCTACATGTATGATCGCACACCAACATCCCACAATCTCCTTCCCTTATGCGTTCTGACTGAAAACAACGTTTTATGGCACTTGCTCAGAGTACTGTTGTAACTAACTATGGTGTCTCTATTGGTTTGCTAACTATGATGGCACGGCGGATGGGCCGATGGGCTTTATTTTTCTGAAGCCATTCACATATATTCGATGGTTCAAAGAAAAAAACAGGCACAAAACAGAAGATTTCTTCTGCATCACCTCTGCAAAATACCATTTGTACTATTACCTGTGGAAGATAACATGAATACAAGAACGACAACTCTCACTAAAATCTTCGAAACCCCCTATATAACTATGCTTTCGTTTCCTTTGCTTCAATACAGGGTTAAAATACGTCTGTTTTCGTTCATATATGTCTCTCTGGATCCTCGGGTCTTCAATCGTTTTCTGCAAAATTCCCAGGATGACAATACTTTTGCGTCAGAAAAGTCACGTGACCCCCATTTGAGGTGGCTATGCCTTCTGATTGGTCAATTGTGATTTCTTAAAAATCCTTTATTTCTGTTATAATTTTATTTTATGCCGTAGCTTTTTTTAAATATTTTTTTCTTTTACAGTTCAAAACTTTTAAGTCACTGCTTAGGAAAAATACTACCATTTTTTAGAGAAATTGATAGCTTTAGCCGTGTGTACGTCATATACATCGATATACAACGTATCGGTAAAGTCGTCTAGAAATGTTGACTTTGAGATCAATCTTAAGGCATTTGCAGGCAGAATTCGCAAAAATGAGAATATGACTTCTGAAACAACTTTTGTGACCTTTTGATCTAGCCAATAAAAATTTTTTTCGCGTATCTCCCTTTAAGTTATCGTCGCCGCAATTTGAGGGGGAGCGGGGGGAGAGGTGTAAAACTAAGACGTGGTAACTTCTTTAAAGGTTTTCAATGCCATTTGATTTATATTACTTCGTATTCTAGACATGATGATTGCACAAAAATGCATTTCGATTAAACAATCTATTTTATTATTTTCTATATATTTGTGCTGAAGTATGTTGATATCTGAAGTATCGCACAGGTGGTGATTCTAGGTTGAATTTAAAAAATATTTACAAAGATCCGTGGCTGTTGCCTATTAGAACCTATAAGAATACAGTGCAAAACCGATCATTTATATTTTTCGAGGAGTTAGGTCAGACGCACGAAGTGACTTTATTTGGAACGATGTGTGTGCAGATAAGTGTGACTTTATTTGGAACGATGTGTGTGCAGATAAGTGTGGGTGGGACAGACGATGCGAATGCAGGCCCACGAGGGACGGGGAAGGGAAGGCCAAGCTGTAAAGGATCGGTGAGGAAGGGCAAGGCATACAAGACGTGATCATGATAGACTATAGGGAATTAACGTTCGCCCCACCGGGGGCATCGGTGCCCCCCCTAAGGTTTTTCGGGATAACAGAAAAACGACAAGACGCAGCACCACGGTTGAGGGCTCTATCTCTCACCCTTTTCCCACCATCCCTGAAATTTTTTTACCCCGGGTCACCCAATACCAGGTCATCAGACGAGGTCAACAAAGGTTACCTCACTTAACACGCGCATTGACCGGGGTCTGAGCCACCTTCGCCTTGACTGGGGGTTGCCTGCCCCCAAGGATCTCGAGAACCATGCTAGGTAACGAAAAACGGTAAGCAGCGTTGGGCAGCCCATCCACTTCTCCATCGAAAATATTTGGACGATTTTGTTGTCAGGTCACTTGTAAGGTCTCTAGAGGTCAAAATATGCCGTAATAAGGATAACATGTAAATGAAGGTTTTCAGGCATTACATCTGAACAAGTAAAAATAGAGCAAAACGATTTAAATTGTATCAGTCCTCGCAGCAAGCCAAATGGAATGATATATGATATGACCTTACTAGGTCAAATCAAAGATTTGACCTGACCTGAGGTCAGGTCAAGGTCAAATTATATAAAATGCTTAGGGAGACCGGGGCTGGTTGAATTATTTTTCACTTTTCCCTCCGTAGCTAATAATCCACATGATCTATCTAAACTTGGATGCCACCATTCAAAACATTGTTCTTTCCCCTACCAAACGACGGTTATTTTTCCCCAAAAACAATTACGTTTTACCACAATAAACTTTTGAAATCAGCTCTACACCTGATGCAAGCTGCCCCGGTGCCGGGGTAAGTTGCATCAACCCCCGGGGCAGCTTGCATCGTGAGGAATTAGTGCACACAGATTCGCTTTATTGGTAGGTACGTTTCCCATTCAGCTCATCGAATACATTCTGAGCTTACCTTCTCACAGTCAGAGTCACAGTGGCTACATATATATACTCCTTTTTTTATTTTAATTTCTTATTAGGGCCACTCCCAACAGGCACACTTGCCCAATTACAGGGAGAATTGGCATTTATTTTTTCTTATATATATTCTTTTTCTTTTTTTCACAAGATTCAGATTCTTTTTGAGATCGTAAGGGGCTACCGGTCTACCTCCAGTGCGCGTTCATGCCAGGTCCCTTCCAGTCCGGGTGTTAATACAGAACATTCGGGTATTCTCAGCCACAGTTTTTAATTATTCTTCCTTATTTTTCCTACCAATAATCAGGGGCATCACCACGAGATTTTTGTGGGAGGTGACGGACCCTAATCTGGCAATGACGGGGGCGGGGGGAGGGGGGTTAGGATACGATCTTCGTATAGTGAAAAAGTGCAAAAAAGTAGGTACCTATTTCAAGTTAAAAAATGAGGGACGCCCGCTCCCTCATTCGCAAACTTGGTTGATGCACCCCTCCCCCCACTTTCGACGCCCATGCCAATAATGATGGTAATAGTACATCCTTATGACTATTCAATTCGCCCATTAACAAAACTAAGCGCCGGGGTAGGGTGCATCAATTTTTCAACCTGCCCCGCGAAAAATGATTCGCCTTGCCCCGTCCCTACCTTGAATCAATCATGGCGCCAAATATTGCACAAGCCAAGAGGTCCCGTCAAAAGTATTTGCCTCAATTGAAGACTAGAGAAACACGCTTTAACCTGCCAGGCGTATGACCAGCGTGCATGTTATCTTGTATTCCATTTAACACTTAATGTAGCAGACTAAAAAATACTTTCACCCTAAAAAATGAGTTTTTGCCTCCTCACCTGGTATCTGCCGACCGCCTTCGCTGGTGTCTTCACTGGAAAGACATTGTGCCTGCGCAGTTCTAGTGGGCCCGTTTAAACTGACATCCAGTGAATATTTTTTTAGTTACAGCCCCTGATGCATTCAACCCGTGATGCAACCAGCCCCGGTCTCCCCTATCATTAGAACCAGAACCACAAAGACAAGGCAAATCTAATGCAGTTAAAATAAACGTTCTATCGCCATCCGTTACTAAGTTATTCACTTAAAACAACTTTTCCCATGTATTTCCAACGGAGAGGTCACGGCTCGGACCTGACCTTAGGTCATCGATATCAAAAATACCGCAACATCTTTTAGAGAACTCGGTGGGCCCATTATGTGATATGAGTTTCAATCGGATAAGTTCACCCTGCTCCGACTTGTGCTATCTTACCCTTTTTTAGGTCAGGTCACTTGACCCGTGCTGATGACCTGACCTGAGATGACCTGAACCTAAAATTTTCTCAAAAGTTGTAAAAATGATGAGAGCAAAGGAGGGGCGGGTACCCGCCCCTCATCAATGCGCGTGTTAACTTTTGAGCTCTATAAAAGCTACATCTCATAGCCGATGGATTTAAAACTTCATACATTTCATGACCCCTCCAGGGTCTACAAGGTGTGTATCTGGGATTTTTTTGATTTCGTGACCTGAATTCAGGTCATGAGGTGACCTCTTCTATTGAAAAAGGATGAGGAAAACTGTCTTATTATCTAAAAGTCACAAAAACGATTGCAAATGCTCAGCTTGCTCCGAAAAGCGTTCTTGGACACCCTTTCACGGATTCCAGGGGTCATATTTTCCTGTTGACCTCTCCGAGGTTATCCAAGGTCACCAGGGGTCAAAAACAGTATTTTGGCAATAAGTTTGCCCTAATTAAGCTAGAGAGTGCTGAATCAAACATCATCGTGTATGACTTGTCACTGGCTTTCATTTGATTATCGGTAAGGTCACTTTCTGACCTTTCGTGATCTCAGGTCATACTAGGTCACGAGGTGACCTCTGGAGGTCAAACCACTGGCGGGAGGTCATTACCTACCACATAGCGGAAAAAGCCCGGCATTTTTCTATCAAATGTATATTACCGAATTTCAATAGCTCTAATGGCATACGAGTTATGCCCAGTTTTCTTAAAGTGAATGTGGCACCTTCATAACGTTATTTTAACTGAGATAGCAAAGTTTTAAAGCAAGTCAGAAAACCCGGTACTCAATATATAATTTGTCTTGGAACTCGATATTTCCGTAGAAAAAAACTAAAACCTACCTGCCACCAGCCTCCTCATCAGCCCCTCGCCGGGCGGCCATTGTTGTGAGCTGCTGGTGTGACGGCATATGATGACGTCGCGATGAGCATCAGCCAATCAAAGCCCTTGAAGTGTTTCAAGTATGGTAGTGGTTGCCAGATCATGACATCATCCACAGGCATATATTTATTTATTTTCCTAGAGGAGTATTTTTAAAAACAAAATATTGGGCTTATTGAACATTTTTCAGATAAATCATGAGTGGTTTCATTATTGTCGGCTAAAAGTACACCTAATTTCACTAAATTCCAGGATTCGACCAAGGTGCCACATTCCCTTTAAGCACTGCATATTTTTGTGAAAATGGCCTATCGTGACCTAATTTGACCTTTGGAGGTCAAACCATTGATCTGAGCGCTTAAACATGTGAGATAATGTCGTGCTGAATTCCTGTGAGCTTTCTAATGCGCTCTGCATATTTTTACTAACTCTCATCCTTTTGGAGTTACAGGGGGCATCGATGGCCCCCGGCGGGCAAGGGTGGCGCCGGACACCTGATGGGGTGCGGGCTAAAGACAGGCGAAGGGGGCAGAAGATACGAAGGAAAAACACGATTCACTCTGAATACATCTACTTACGTTCGAGGCAAATGTCAGCACATCTAGACAAAACATCGCACATAAAATAAGTTTTTTTCCGACAAACAGACACACTACCGCTGGTAGTCGACTTACACTAGCGACTGGGCGGCTCGCCGCAGCCGCGCCGGGTGGCCGTGCCCGGACCGGCCGGCGCCGGTTTTGCGATCCCAAGAAAAATGCTTTCGTCCGGTAGGGATAAAACACCTTCGCGTCATCGCAAGTGCATGCTGAAGAAGAAAATAGCAATACCCGAGCCAAATATTTATTTGTATTTGTATTTGTATTTATTCACTTAGATCAGCAACAGGTATCTGGCCCAATTACAGCTGAAGTCATGGACATAAAAGAGAACACTAGATGAGTATTTACAATGACATATCTCCTATTGGTGGTAAAGGGACCCAATGACTAAAAATATAAGGTAAAACACATTCAAAACGGTAAAAGTATGACTTAAAGCAGCTTAAGCAGTTGATTCGACGAATGAAATTCTAAAGCACACGGATGATTTTAAAAAGGATGATCTTTAATGTATCTTATTACACTAGACTTAAAACTAGCATGTGGTGAATTAAAAGGATCCACCTCGGGGCAGCGACCGACGTGTGCGTTAAAAGCAAGCACCGCCCGGCGAAACAAGCCTCTTTTCACCGTCTCAACTCGAGGCACCGGCACGTGCAGGAAATGGTGAGGCGCCCCCTGGTTCTTCGCTGGGGCACATGTAGTGGGAAACTCCCAAGCAGGGGAGCGGAGTCTACTCTACCGGATATAATTTTATGAACAAAGCAAATGTCGTACTGTAGTCTCCTCTGGGACAAGCTGCTAATTTTGAAAAGCTGTAAGAGATCATGATATGTTAGTGATTGAGAGGGCTGAGATGTATGGTTTTGAAATGCAAGCCAAATGAGAAACTTATGCTGAACCCTTTCTAATCTATCCAAATGACACTTCGCAGCTCCGCCCCAGAGGACACACCCATATTCCAGAATTGAACGAATATTTCCAAAGTATGCTGCCAAAATAGGTCCCACTTTGAACCTGCCCCCCACCTGGCCGGTCTGAAGAGAACGCATAAGGAGACCCAACATTTTGTTAGCTTTGCTGACGGTAAAATCTACATGGTCCGCAAAATTCAATTTCGAGTCTAGCCAAATACCGAGATCGCGAACTTTTTCCATATGTTCCAAAGAGGTGCCCCGAATTTGATATGTGGCCGGTATAAAGTTCTTTTTTAATGTGATTCGAAACGAGTGGCATTTTGAAGGGTTTAAATTCAGTTTCCAAGCCTCCGACCACGTAATCAGCCTATCAAGATCCTCCTGAAGAAGTCTAGAATCTGCCGGAGAGCAAATTTTGTGGTATAGCTTCACGTCGTCAGCAAAGAGCAAAGAGTTTGTTTGAATTTCTTCCGGAAGATCGTTTATGAAGAGGGCGAAAAGCAAAGGAGAGAGCTGACTACCTTCCGGCGTTCCAGAGCGCACTTCCGTCCAACTAGAACACTTCCCATTTAGAATGACGCGTTGTTTTCGACAGCAAAGAAATGAAGTGAGCCAAGACAGAGCCTTTCCGGAAACGTTGTAAGACTTTTTAAGCTTAAAGAGCAGGAGTTTATGATTTACGCTCTGGAACGCCGCAGAATAGTCAGTATAAATAACGTCAGTTTGATGGCCGGAAGAGATAGTGTCCCAAGCTGTTTTCAGAAGGGTTGCCAAATTAGTATCGCACGATCGGCGTGGGACAAAGCCGTGTTGGTTTTCGGAAAGTACTGGCAACACATGCGTCAGAAGGGTCTGATATATGCACCTCTCCAAAACCTTACCAAATAGAGGGAGAAGCGAGACGCTGCGATAATTTTGTGGTAACTTTTTTGACCCCTTTTTAAATATTGGAACAATATTGGCCTCCGCCCACCTGCTCGGGAATACCCCCTCATCTGTCGACTTTTTAAACAGAATGCAAAGTGGAATGGCCAACTCCTCACGACATTCCTTAATTATCCTAGCACTTATATTATCTGGCCCACATGCCTTATGCACTTGCAACTCGTCCAAGATAGTCCGTACTGTTCCCTCTGATATGGTTAATGTGTCTAGCGATGGCAGCTCATGTTCAGTGACAGCCGGAAATTCCTCAACATCTGGTGAAGTGAATTTGCTTGCAAATGTCGCGTTTAGCAGGTTGGCTTTCTCTGTGTCCCCACTTATTTCTTTTTGACCGTCCATCAGATTTGGAATTTTTGCCTTCTTACCCTTAATGCACTGAAGGTAAGACCAAAGCCGTTTTGGGTTTGTCTTAAAATTTCCGATCATACCTTGAAGGTATTTAAAATATTTGTGAGAGGAAATGTTTTTGAAAAGGCGCCGTTTATCCGAAAATTGTCGGGTTGATTCATCGTTTTTGTCTCTTTTCATCCTCTTAAAAGCTGCTTCTTTCTCTCTTAAAGCCCGCCTAGCCTCAGCGTCAAACCAGGGGGGACATCGTCGGTGCAAGGTGACAGTTGGAACATGGTCCTGTATGGCAGCCTGTAAAACATCGTAAAATACATCTATCGCTGCATCGGTGTTCAGATCTAGCATAGCCTCCCACGGAAAAAGCTGCAAGCTACGGCGCATGCCGTCAAAGTCCGCCCTCTTGTAATTTAATGCCGTGGACCTATTAACAACAGGTGCCTGAGGTGCCGTTACTCTAACCTCACTGATAACTTCTAAATGATCAGAGAAGTTGATACGTTCCTATAATAACTTCTAAATGTTGATACGTTCCTGCCTATTTTCCAGCGTCGTTTTTTGATAAGTTGGGGCCCATGCTTTGGTGGGCCTTCTCGCCTCTTTGAGATTTGTTCCGTCTTCGCACATTCGAGCGTAAATAGCCGCGGGCGGGCATTATTGAACGCAACTATTTTTGATGATTGTATGTTGTGGACGAGCGATCTAGAGCAAAATTATTTCTATAGTGTGGTGTTCAGTCGTATATATTTACGCGAGTTTGCATTTATCCAATTTAAAGTTATCGCTTGACTTCCACCGGGTAGGCAATTTCCTGGCACTTGGGGTCATTTTCTACCGGCACGGAGGGGGTGGGGAGGGGGCACGGAGGGAGTAGGGCAAAATGGCCGCCAGTTAACAGAAGAAAATGGCCTGATGTCTGTATATGACGCTTGACGCCTGTGTGATTGGAGGGATGACCTCCCGTGCTGCTTCTATACCGGCCCCTCCTCCTTTTCCAGGACAATGATGAACGATTCTTCGGACATCAGGCGCGGCTGCGACGGTCTGGTGACGTCGTGTCCTGCTGACATCACTCTCAACGTCACTGCGCTGCTGGTCCAGGAGGGCTATGACGTCAAAAGCTGGCTACAACTAGGTGAGCTACCATCTCAAATGAATTGGTAAAATTTGGACAATTAGTCGATAAATCGAACCTGTTTCACGGTTCGTAAGTTGTGTGTTACAACAAAAAAAAACAACAACACAACTGTATTAACAGTAGCGACATCAGCATGACATTCATCACGGAGAGGCACAAAAGCACAAGGCTTAAATCCCGGTACCAATCCGTGCCACAGTGATAACGATTATAGAATTGAAAAACAATATAAGAAAACTGATAGTTTACCCAAGACGCCGCGAAAGGTCGTATCCCGACCTGCCGGACACCCGCCACAGCGCCGCCTGCGAGCCGCCGCGCCGCTCGCTTCACCGCGTACATGCGCCTCTAAGTCTCGCTGTGCGCCGTCGCAATGAGGAATTTTTGAAATGCGAAAGCAACTCTACGAGTGCAATTTTTGTCCAAATCCGTACCATAAACAAGCATGTCCATTGGTTAAGATTGAGGAATCCAGCTCCCAGTATTGCTGTTAGAGAAGAAAACAGTTGTTGTCTATGTTCTCGATGTTATGGACAAATAAGAACGTAATGTGTGGATGTTTCCCTGCTATCCCCATAGTTACATATCGGGGAAGTTGTCTTCCCAACTTTAAATCGGTGGTCTTTCAGACGCGCTAAACCAACTCGTAATTGTTATGAGTGAGCCTGCATCCGCCCCTGCAAAGGTCAGCTGATTGTGCACCGCAGTCTGAGGGCAGTCGAGTCGAGTTTGTCTGGTGGTGCACGCAGCCGTGTGCGGTCCCGTCTGTGTCCGAAAATATATATGTGCAGAAGAACCAAGTATTTCTAAGCCCAGGATCATGACAGTAATTGTGTGTCAAGAATGTTACCGAGTTTCGAACCTGAGTTGTTGTATATAGTAGGAGCCTCTCTTCCATACAGAAAATTTAACTGTTTTTTTAAGATGGCCCTAGATTATGTCTGTCTTAAATTTGCGACTCGTCGTGTTTTTTCTGGTATTCTGAAACCTTAGGAGGTGCCATCGATGGCCCTGGTGGGGCAAATATTAACACGCGCATTGACGGGGGCCTGAGTCACCTTCGCTTTGACAGGGGGCGGGTACCTGCCCCACCCCTAAGATCTCAAGATTTATGCTACACAGAGAGAAAATGGTAAACAACTTTGGATAACCCATTCAATCGGCCACATAAAACATTTAGACAATTTTTTGTCAGCTCACATTTGAGGTCACTAGAGGTCAAGGCATGCCACCATAAGGACAACATGTAGATGAAGGGTTTCAGTCATTGCATCTGAACTAGTAAAGGCAAAAAGGACAATCTAGACCATTGGAATCCTTACAGCTATCCAAATCGAATGATTTATTATATGACTTTTCTAGGTCAAATCAGGTCAAATATAGGATTTGACCTGATCTGTGGTCATGACAAGGTCAAATAAGGTGTGAATGCATATCATTAGAACTGCAATGATAAAGCAAATCTAATACCATTAAAATAAATTTTCTACTGCCATCCATTACTAAGTTATTCAGTTTAAACCATTTTCCCCATGCATTTCCAATACCTGACCTTAGGTCATCGATATAAAAAATACGGGAATAAATTTTGTAGAAGTCGATAGGCCCATTATGTGATCTGCGTTTCGATCGGATAAGTTCATCCTGTTCTGACTTATGCTATCTCAAACTTTTTCTTAGGTGAGGTCACTTGATCTGCACTGGTGACCTGACCTAAGATAACCCAAGCCTAAAATTGTGCCTTAAGTTGCAGAAATGTTGAGGGAAATGTATACAAGTGTGGAGGCGCTGGCGCTGCTGTTTTTTCTATCTCCAAAAACCCGAGGGGCGGGTACCCGCCCCCGTCAATGCGCATGTCACGTTTTGCTGCAATTAACCTGTTGCTCATATAATAACCTGTTAATAACCTGTTGCGCATCAACTTCAATAAATAAAGATATAAAATAAAATTAGACTGTATCGTAAAGACGTTCAGCCTCTTACGGAGAAGCCGAAGCTTCGTGTCAAATCCAGGTCCACTGTCATCGGTTAATGATATTATCAGGAAGCAGTACTTCCAACCACCAGACACTGAACTAGGAGGACATTGCTCTTAGCGTTTCACTATTTTCTACAACCCAGTATCATGGAAGACGAGTAAAAGCGGGCTGCGGCAGCGGGGTAGAAAGACCAATAACGAAACACTGACGCTGCTGAACGTTTTCCCCGCTGAAGCCTCACTACCTTACAGTTATAGACGGGAACGGCATATGCACTAACATCGCTTAAACCGTTTGCTCTCGGCACTGAGAGCGAAGACGCTAGGCCACTGTGAAGTGGCGGTGGCGAGACCTCCACTGAGAGGTGGCAGCCCTCGACCTCCCAGAAATGGTTTTTAGAGCTCAAAAACAAGCCTGAACTGAAAAATTTTCTTGTAATCGGTAAATAATCGTATTTGTGTTAAGTTTTAATCAGTACTTAGGTTAAGTTTTAGTGATATCACGGTTCTATCACTGTTTTGTAGAATAAATACAAAGCAAGGAGTTCCTTGATTCAATAAAAAGTTTTATGAAACGCTGTTTCTGAAGAGCCACAAAGCGAGGACCGTGACAATTTGCCAGATTTTGATAGTCAAGTTGAAAAAATCGAGAATGCGTTGATATTTTTTATTTTTGAACACCCAGTGATAACCTTGATAGCCTTCGCTATAAGCAAGGCCGTGTGTGCAGAGAATCTAAAATGTTTTGGGGTGATTGCTGTTTTTACACGTGAGTTATTCGATTTTCAACAAAAGCTATCAGTTTCATTAACTTTTCATCAGGTTAACCGGTTTAAGTAATTAACAGACTGGTGTCTGAATAAGCGTGCCGACTTGTAACTCAGGGGGTGGGGGCAAAAATAAAGATGGAGGCATTTTTGGACTGCCCCTTATTCACCGAAGCGAAATTTGGCCTCCAATTTTTGTTCTGTGGACATGCGTGTTAAAAGAACATTTTAGCCGCACACTCTGACAGCGGCCGCACACTCTGATTTAGCCGCACACTCTGACAGCGGTTGAAATATTTCGCTCCCTCTGTGGTTTGCCCCTCTAAGAATAAGATGGCTTAAGGCAATGGAAGTAGCAAACTTAGAAATCAGTATTCTGCTCACCTTTTGTTAGGCAATGCCTGTCACTACCAGTAGGCTAGGAAGCGTCTATCTCTGGATCAGAAATCTGTACACATTTTTTCGAGGTCAAATAAAGTGAATTTGCGACATTTTCGAGTATTCGACCGTACAATAAAGTAGTGATAATTTCTGTGAAATTTACCATCAAACGATGTTCTAGAGGATTTCCCGCTGCTGAGATGTACCCCATTGAATGCGCCCCCTCCATTGGATGAAAATGTTCTGCCGCCTATGTATTTGGTTCGTTCTGCCGCCTTTTTATTTGGTTCGTTCTGCCGCCCCTGTATTTGGTTCGTTCTGCCGCCTCTGTATTTGGTTCGTTCTGCCGCCTTTTTATTTGGTTCGTTCTGCCACCTTTTTATTTGGTTCGTTCTGCCGCCTCTGTATTTGGTCGTTCTGCCGCCTTTTTATTTGGTTCGTTCTGCCGCCTCTGTATTTGGTTCGTTCTGCCGCCCCTGTATTTGGTTCGTTCTGCCGCCTCTGTATTTGGTTCGTTCTGCCGCCTTTTTATTTGGTTCGTTCTGCCGTCACTGTATTTGCCTCGTTCGGCACGGGTGTGTTTTTGTTTATTTTCTATCAGTGAGAAATGCTGAGTTGTTTTCCAGAACGCTAAAAATTCTGTAGATTCAGAAATTTGTGCACAGGAGCGGATCCAGGAATTTATTGGGGGGACTAGGGGCTCGAGCCTCACCCGCCAGTACCTCGGGCAGCCACTCGCATATGTATTAATTATACGGGCTCGGCATTTTCGGGGGCTTGAGCCCCCAGCCCCCTCCCTTGGATCTGTCATTGTTGGAACATAAATACATTGTTTTGGCACGCAAAAATGTGCAGTTCCTGTTAATAATGCAGTCTCTCATTAGGCGCTTTTGCGCAGGATGCTATCATTAATCCATAGCACGTTACCAGTGATTACTCTGTCACACACGCCACGGTATGCCCTCGTTCACTGGTCACCAAAGCCAAAAAACAGCCAAGCACGTCACACCCAAGACTGAGAGAGGAAACAAAAGCCGAAGCACAACCGAGCACGCCACACCCAAGGCTGCAATCGCCTAGTGTGAAACACCCACACCAATACTCCTAGTAACTGGGCAATAGGGTGTCCCGAAAAAAATAATTTTTCGAGTTTCCTAAATACGAGCGAGGGAATTATGTAGCTATATAAGGACAGCTTAAATCCAAACTTTCAGATTTTTATCTCCATTTTTGGAGAATCGCCACCACTTTTTATATTTTGCTTTAACACGCGCGTTTACTAAGGGCGGGTACCCGCCACGCCCCTTTGAATTTTTCGCAGATAGCCGAAAAACGGCAGCGCGCAGCGCCACCGTACTAGGCATATCTTTACCCTGATCAATTTTACAACTTGTGTCAAAATTTGGGTTCAAGGTCATTTCGGGTCAGGTCACTGGCGCAGGTCAAGTGAAGTGACTTCCGAAAAAGTTTAAGATTGCATAAGTAAGAAAAGGCTTAATCCATCAATCTGAAACTTAAATTACACAGTGAGCCCACCAGCCTCTACAAAACATTTTTCGGGATTTTATATCCATGACCTAAGGCCGGGTACGGGCTGTTACCCCCCCCGCACCCATTGGAAATACATAGGAAACATAGGAAACGTTGCGATGCTCGCAACGTCTCCGTCAGAGATCGCGCTGTTGTGGCAGCCAGTGTTGCTAACGCCCTGGGGGTCGATATCAATGAAACCAACATAAGCAAGACTACCGCATGGAGAAAGGGACAAAATGTTCGGGTGCAGAAGGCAAGAGACATCAAAGATAATTTCCAGTGTCCGAACAAGCTAGTGGTTCACTGGGATGGAAAAACTCTCACCCTAAGATGTCGTGAGGAAACGAAGCGTGTTTGCGTCTACCTGTCTGGTGTGAACGCAGAGGTGACACGGAAGCTGCTCGGGATCCCTGAGGCAAACTCAGGCAAGGGTGTGGACGAGTTTGAGGTAGTGAAGGAGTACCTGGTCAAGTGGTGTGTGAAGGAGCAGTTGGTGGGTATGGTGTTCGACACCACCGCTTCCAACAGCGGGGAACATTCTGGGGCCTGCAGATTTCTGGAGGCCTGGCTGGACTTCCCCATCCTGTGGCTGGCCTGCCGCAGACACGTGGCGGAGCTGCATCTGGCGTATGCAGTGAAACAAGTCATGGGCAGCACCAAGGATCCAGGCATGGCCCTGTTCCGCCGACTAAGAGTCCAGTGGAAGGATTTGGAAATAAACTTCAGAGAATTAGAACTGACGGACTTCGTCACCGCACAGCCAAAACTGCGGGAGACTGCAGTAGAGGTGTTGGCTTGGGCCAAGGAGCAGCTGGACAAGAAGACGTTCCCCAGAGATGACTACGAAGAGTTCATGCAGTTGGTGGTCATCAGTCTGGGGGAAGGTGGAGGACTTTACGTTCAAGTTACCCGGTCCCGACCATCATGCTCGTTGGATGAGCAAGTGCATATACTTTCTCAAAAATGAAACTGATCAGTAAGGTATTTGATATGTCAGCAGAGGAGCAAAGCCAGGTGAAGGCCATCACTGAGCTCATCCTGCTCTTCTACGCCAGATATTGGTTTACGACACCACTGGCTAGCTAGCTCTGCCGCCAGGCAGGACCTGGATCTCATGAGCAGCATGTTGGAGTTCAGGAAAGTGAACCCCCAGTTGTCCTGCGAGGTGCTGAGCTCCACATACCACCATCTCTGGTATCTGACCCCTCAGCTGATCACCCTGGCCCTAACAGACACTGGCCTGGAAGACAAGAGCAGGGAAAAGATGGCGAGGGTGCTTCATAGTCAAGAGAGGAAGAAGATCAAAACGGGTAAGCCGACCTTCCCTGTGATTCCTCGCGGCGCCACAAGAACCAGAAAAGACATGTCGTCGCTGGTTGGAGCTGAATCATGGCTGCTCTTCGACCTGCTCGACCTCACTGGTCCCCAGGACTGGCTCCTCGATCCCGCTTTGAGCTGGCATCTGTCCTCCGACTACACGAAACTGCAGGAGTTTGCCAACAACCTCACTGTCGTGAACGATCTGGCTGAGCGGGGATCCACCTTGCCACAGACTTCATCCGACGTGTGGAGTCGGAAGAGCAGCGCCAGGCGCTTTTCCAGGTGGTGGAACATTTCAGGGACAGAGTAAAGGATGTTACTAAGGCTAGTCTGCAGATGTGCTAGTTTCGACAAGTGCGTCCATCACGTCAGACGTGAGGAACATGCGTAGCCACATGATTCATTGCACCAAACATTGTTCGTCATCCCTGTCTGGCACCCGGCCACATTTCACCGCCATGTATTATATCGTTCATGCATTGTGTAGCAATGCTCATGCACCAAGTCGTCTCCCTCATGTCATATTCAATTTCACGTGCAGACATTTGTACTGTGTAAGCAGGACAATACATGCTTGCATATTCATTGCGTTTTGAATATGGGATAATCAGGCATATTTATTGTGCATGTCGGCGCAACAGAAAAATATTTCAGTGCCAAAATAACATTTATCATCCCCGTGTATCCAGTGGATGTGCATCCGCAAATCATTGCAATAATAGAAACAATCATGATAGTACCCTGCGATAAAAACATACGATCAAAACAGTTTCGCATTTGCCCTGCGGTGGTTCTAAGCCAAATAGTAAATGTGGTTGCGATTCTCCAAATATGTAAATAATCTGAAGTTTTGGATTTAGGCTCTCCGTACATAGCTACATTATTTCCTCGCTCCTAGTTGGTAAACTCGAAACATTTTGTTTTTCTTCGGGGCACTTTCCTGTATACACCATTTGAACCCTCACGGCAAGCTGCGTTGATTGATATCTAACATGACCTTTCTAGGTCAAATCTATTTTTGACCTAGCCTGAGTTCAGGTCAAGGACAAGTTGGGTCAAAATGCATGTCATGGGACCCGCAGAGATGAGACAAACTAAATGGCGTCACAATAAACGCTATATCGACATTTCCTTAGAATTTATAGAGCTTTAACCACTTTTCTTATGTATTTCCAATGGAGAGGTCACAGTCCGTGCTTGACCTTACGTCATCGCTATAAAAAATCCCGATCAATATTTTGTAGAGGATGGTGGGTTCATTGTGTGATATGCTGTTCAGATTGATAGATTAAACCTTTCCTCACTTATGCAATCTGAAACTTTTCGGAAGTCACTTCACTTGACCTGCGCCAGTGACCTGACCCGAAATGACCTTGAACCCAAATTTTGACACAAGTTGTAAAATTGAGCAGGGTAAAGATATGCCTAGTACGGTGGCGCTGCGCGCTGCCGTTTTTCGGCTATCTGCGAAAAATTCAAAGGGGCGTGGCGGGTACCCGCCCTTAGTAAACGCGCGTGTTAAAGCAAAATATAAAAAGTGGTGGTGATTCTCCAAAAATGGATATAAAAATCTGAAATTTTGGATTTAAGCTGTCCTTATATAGCTACATAATTCCCTCGCTCGTATTTAGGAAACTCGAAAAATTATTTTTTCGGGACACCCTACTGGGCAAGTGTGAAACTCCCACACCGATACTCCTTGTAACTGGGCAAGTGTGAAACACCCACACCGATACTCCTTGTAACTGGGCAAGTGTGAAGCACCCACAGCAATACTCCTTGTAACTGGGCAAGTGTGAAACATCCACACTACTCCTTGTAACTTGGCAAGTGTGAAACACCCACACTAAGACTCCTTGTAACTTGGCAAGTGTGAAACACCCACACCGATACTCCTTGTAACTGGGCAAGTGTGAAACACCCACACCGATACTCCTTGTAACTGGGCAAGTGTGAAACACCCACACCATTTCTCCTTGTAACTAGGTAAGTGTGAAGCACCCACAGCAATACTCCTTGTAACTGGGCAAGTGTGAAACATCCACACTACTCCTTGTAACTTGGCAAGTGTGAAACACCCACACTAAGACTCCTTGTAACTTGGCAAGTGTGAAACACCCACACCAATACTCCTAGTAAATGGGCAAGTGTGAAACACCTACACCATTTCTCCCTGTAACTCGGCAAGTGTGATGCACCCATTCCAATACTCCTTGTAACTGGGCAAGTGTGAAACACGCACACCAATACTCCTTGTAACTGGGCAAGTGCAAAACACCCACACCGATACTCCTTGTAACTGGGCAAGTGTTTAACACCCACGCCGATACTCCTTGTAACTGGGCAAGTGTGAAACACCCACACCCTTACTCCTTGTAACTTGGCAACTGTGAAACACCCACACCGATACTCCTTTAAACTTGGCAAGTTTGAAACGCCTACACCAATACTCCTTGTAACTGGGCAAGTGTGAAACGCCCACACTGATACTCCTGTACTGAGATCACACTTGAGTCCTAAAATCATACTGAGTTCACACTTACAGAAGTAACAGAACTCAGAATTAACCACTTTAACTGTTCCTTGTACTTTTATCAACCTCATGTCCTGTGCTGACATCGGCGGTTCCAGGTAAAAATCTCACAGTCTTTATAGCACTTAAACTATTAATTTCCACATTTTTTCTTATTAGGACGGTACAATTGTTTTGGGACACCCGTTGAGAGATACGCGATAGAGCCGCTCCTAGCAGCGGAGAAAAAGACGCCCTAGTTGTTATATGCCAATCCAATTAAGGCCCCAATGTCAGGCTGAGTTCAGACTGCTGTGAGCTCGCCAGGAGTCCTCCTTGATGCTCTCCTGTCCTAATTAGCCCAAATGACATCCGGAGCAGACGCGTCCTTAAACGCCAAGCTCGCGCCACGCTGTGCGCTATGACGAGTGCACTGTGTGCAGCTCTTCTCTGGAAGTTAGGCAGGTTCCTCTTGACCTCCGAGCGGCTTTCGTTATCTGGCAAGTGCTGCCGACCCAGGCATCAGAGTTCAGCTCCGGGTGTTGTACGGCATTGTTCGTCTCCCACTGCGCTGGCATAATGAATGAGGTCTCAGAAATTACAGTGCACAGGGCAGACACAGCTGGAAACTGGTAACATGGCGACGAGTTGGCTGTTGGCTGAGTGTCTGGTAAGTGGCGGTGAGTGTCTGGTAAGTGTCTGTGAGGGTCTGGTAAGTGGCGGTGAGTGTCTGGTAAGTGGCGGTGAGTGTCTGGTAAGTGGCGGTGAGTGTCTGGTAAGTGTCGGTGAGTGTCTGGTAAGTGGTGGTGAGTGTCTGGTAAGTAGCAGTGAGTGTCTGGTAAGTGGCGGTGAGTGTCTGGTAAGTGGCGGTGAGTGTCTGGTAAGTGTCGGTGAGTGTCTGGTAAGTGGCGGTGCCGTCCCAGAGCAGTTCGACAGTGTGGGCTGTGGATTGAATATCCATACGGATGTTTGCCATCAGGGATGTTTTACAGAGGGGCATCGGATAGGATTGGACAACATTTTAGGGGTAGAGTGTTGTGGAAATTACCTTGTCCTACTGGCGCCCGAACTGGGGGAGGGGCTCTCGGGCACGGTGAAACCTCCCCGTATATAACAAATTAGAACACTAGCCCTATAGCGTTGATTAGAAAGAAATGGGTGAAAAGTTCATGGTGTCCGCCTTAAATTCGGAGGTTCCGCCGGTCTTCGCTCGGGCCCTAAAAAGATGATAAAGCAAAAGACAGTAAATGCACTAAAAGACTTAAAACCCACCCAAAAGACCCTCTTCGGAAAAAGGGCAAAACATTTAAATATTGGAAGGAGATAGCCAAAAAGGCAACAACTATTAAAGCCTAGAGATTAAAACGCCCAAACTCTAAAAGGCTACGGCAGAGTGGTGCCAGATGCCCAATGCCCAAAACTTCAGGATTTCAACTTCGAACCCTCCAGTATCCCGCCAAATCAACCACAAAACCTCCAGATTTCCCTCCAAATTTTGAGATGTGCCAAAAGTCATCAGAAAAATACATGGCAGCTATAAAAACCTTGAAGGTGATGCAGGAGATGTTTCTTAACACGGGCATTGACGGGGTGGGGGGGGGCGGGTAGCCGCCCCACCTCGGGGTTTTCAGAGACAGCATAAAAGCGGCGGCGCTACGCGCCGCCGTACTTGGCATGCGTTTTCTTTAATTATTTTTACAACTTCTGTCAAAAGTTTAAAGTTAGGTCATCTCAGGTCAGGTCACCAGTACAGGTCAAGAGACCTGACCTAAAAAATTTTATGGTAGCGTAAGTCGGAACAGGGTGAACTTATCCGATTGAAACTCATTACATAACAGCCCCACCGAAGTATCTAAAATATGTTCCGGTATTTTTAATATCGATGACCGAAGGTCAGGTACGAGTCATGACCTCTCCGTCGGAAATACATGGGAAAATAGTTTTAACTGGATAACTTAGTAACGAATGATGATAGAGCGTTTATTTTACCTGCATTAGATTTGCTTTGTCCTTGCGGTTGTAATGATATGCATTTTATATAATTTGACCTTGAACTGACCTCAGTTTAGGTCCAATCCTTGATTTGACCTAGCAAAGTCATATTATTTATATCATTCGATTTGGCTTGCTGCGAGGATTCATACAGTTCAAGTTGTTTTGCTCTATCTTTACTTGTTCAGATGTAATGACTGAAAACCTTCATTTACATGTTGTCCCTATGAAGGCATGTTTTGACCTCTAGTGACCTTAAATATGACCTGACAAAAAATGGTTCAAATATTTTTTATGGAGAACTGGATGGGCTACCCAACGCCGTTTACTGTTTTTCGCTACATAGCGTGGTTCTCGAGCTCTTAGGGGGGGGCTAGTACCCGCCCCCCGTCAAAGCGAAGGTGACTCAGACTCCCGTCAATGCGCGTGTTAAAATGTCCATTGTTCACTCAGCTAGTGGTGTTTTATTTACACATAAACATCTATCCGGCGGCAGTTCGCTGCTCACCGTCACTAGTTTTACCATGTCAATGTTGTCAATGATTGAGCATTCTGTACCAAGGTATGTAGTACAGTGCAGCGTCTCTATTGCCGTGGTACAGCGTTGACAATATCAGCGTGGTGTGCACCAGGTCTCATGCCGACCAGTTTTGCTCAAAATAGGCCTAACAGTGATCACTGAAAGTGGTAAAATAATCGAATAAACACAGAGTACCATTCCAGAATGTACCTTTTTCGACGATAAAATGTGTAACCGCAAAAGCGGAGGAACTTTCACCCCGCTGATATAGTATTGACTACAGTTTTTCATACATCCCAGAGAGCCTAGATCTGAAAAAGTTCCATGAAATGTATCCATGTAAATATAATCCATCCAAATAGAATCGTTTCAAAATTTGCGGACGCAAAGCTAATTTGCTAACGATTTTGAAATTTGCATTGCTCAAGGGGGAAACGGGGAATTTTCCTCATCAGTCCAAACACTTGAAACCTTGCGCGGCAGAGAAAACTTTTCACTTTCGAAGAAGTACTTTCGGAACAGAAAAACGCTGACATTCTTACCTTGTGGACATGTTCTCTCTTGGTATTTCTGTATGAAAAGCTAGCTTGTTTGAAGGGTTAAAAAAGGCCTTGTCCCTCTCTTTTTCGTTTTTGGGGCATGACCAGATTGCCTCCTGTAGGTAACTGATCTTAGGGGTATGGTTGAGACTGCAATGGGGATTTACTTGCTCTTGTAATCTGGCAGTTTTATCATGCATAAAATTGACTAACACTGTACTTACATTACGTTTTTTTGTTGCAAATTTCGAGCAAGTTTATTTACTACACCATGAGCCACTGTTTATTTGACCCAAGATTGCCTCTCTGGGGTTATATGTCTAATTTACATTGACTCAATGCCACAGAACAGAGCTTTCCTCGATGCACGGAAATTACGCAAGAATTTAAAAATATGTATTTGAAACATTTGAATCCAGTCTTTGTAGTGAGCTTGTTCCAAAACGCTATCCTACCCGATTAAGGAGAAATTAATCATTCCACCCAGCTTCACGAAATGGGGGACAAGCACCCACATCCGTAAAGTTGTGGGAAACAAGCACCCACATCCGTGAAGTTGTGAGTAGATAAGCACCCACATTCGTGAAGTTGTGGGGGGAGTGGCAAGCACCCACGTCCGTGAAGTTGTGGGGAAGAGGGCAAGCACCCGCGTCCGTGAAGTTGTGGCGACCGCAAGCACCCACATCCGTGAAGTTGTGGCGACCGCAAGCACCCACATCCGTGAAGTTGTGGGGGCAAGCACTCACATCCGTGAAGTTGTGGGGGGTGGCATGCACCCGCGTCCGTGAAGTTGTGGGGGGTGGCATGCACCCGCGTCCGTGAAGTTGTGGGGGTGGCAAGCACCCACATCCGTGAAGTTGTGGGGGGACAGCCCACAGCCCACCGCGCTGTGGGCTGTGGGCTGTGGGCTCGGGCACCCGTTCTCACGACCTCGGGCACCGATACCAAATTTTTTAAACGTCACCACAACTTTGGTGTCTCGACCTTGGTTTTCTCGAAAAAGCCTTGGTTGCCTGAAGCTGCTACCACTGCTAGCGCTACTTTTGGAAAATTTCAGACCCACTAACCGCTACCGCTGCTTTTTAAAGGAAAGCGCTTCTAAATGCTACCACAAATTGTTTGGTATGCATCTGTTTAGATATGTTTCAAGGAAGTCTACCGTTTTTTGTCTATTGTATGCAGAATAAGCCATTTTTATAAAGTGTGGAAATAAAATCACCTCGCAAAGCTGTAAACTAATATGCTTCTTTTTTCACAAGGAGAAAATGATTTCTCTCAATCTTGAAGTCAAAATTTGCTTAGATGGTGGTATAAGCGTCAGCACCGGCAAAAAGTGAGGGGCCAGCCAATTTTCAACTGCTGCTGGCTAGAAACTTTCCACTCTAGGACAAAAATTCATCACGTTGGAACCCCTCATTGTCTTCTGCACTAACTAATTAAAATGTTGCGGTTTCCTCCCAATTGGGCTGAGATGGGACATTTTGGAAGAAAAGTAGGGGCAGCCCCTGTGACTAGATATGTTTCCCATCTTACAAAGCTATAGATCAGAATTTGTTTTTACTAAAACTGCTTAGGATAGGTACTTCGCACACTTTCAGCAGTTCAACATATCAGCATAACTAAGTTGAAGATTGCGGATCGGGTTTGAAATCTTTCAGAAAGGAAGGTTTAGAGCTGGATTTAAGTCTTTTTGTGGCAAAGGATTGTGTGTGTTGGTTTGAACCTTTTTCGCAGGACTTTACCGTTATCTGCTGTCAAGCTCACGCAGATGTGAATTGTGGGCGGTCCCAAACAATCATTTCCATCCATATGATACAGGCTAGTCTGGAAATGGCAGTATAAATTTGCTCGGCATTTCCTGAATTCCTCATTACACTCGGGAAAATTTTGGCATTCGGCATTCCGCAAATGATGTTGAGCTGTGCATATCAAAGAGATATTTCATCACAGCATTGTCCTTTGATGAAAAATTGTATCTTACCCAAATTTTCCACGACCTCGCATTAACAAGCATCAATATTCACCAGAAATGTATAATAGTGTTTGACAGTTCTTATCACTTAAACCAAAACGGCAGATGAACGCGTTTCGACAAACACAAACGGATGTTGAAAAAGATTGTTTATCGAAACGTGTTCATCTGCTGTGTTGGTTTAAGTGATTTTCCAGAAAATTAGTGTATAAACATACATCTTTTAAAATGCATGCGTGATTCTAAGATACACGCAATTATATGGTGCTTGCACAGAGATGTGTCATCCTCATCATTCTCCATTTCCCACTTTCATTCCGCGTTGGCTTTGTGCTATGCAGCGTAATAACATACAATAACATACATCAGAGAACTGCAGGCCGTACCTGCAGTTCTCTGACCCTGACTCGTGCCCCGCCAGGTCTGTGTTAGAGGCCGTACCTGCAGTTCTCTGACCCTGACTCGTGCCCCGCCAGGTCTGTGTTAGAGGCCGTACCTGCAGTTCTCTGACTCTGACCCGTGCCCCGCCAGGTCTATGTTAGAGGCCGTACCTGCAGTTCTCTGACTCTGACCCGTGCCTCGCCAGGTCTGTGTTAGAGGCCGTACCTGCAGTTCTCTGACTCTGACCCGTGCCTCGCCAGGTCTGTGCTAGAGGCCGTACCTGCAGTTCTCTGACTCTGACCCGTGCCTCGCCAGGTCTGTTTAGAGGCCGTACCTGTAGTTCTCTGACTCTGACCCCTGCCTCGCCAGGTCTGTGTTAGAGGCCGTACCTGCAGTTCTCTGACTCTGACCCGTGCCTCGCCAGGTCTGTGTTAGAGGCCGTACCTGCAGTTCTCTGACCATGACTCGTGCCTCGCCAGGTCTGTGTTAGAGGCCGTACCTGCAGTTTTCTGTCTCTCATCATCATAGTTGGGGTTTAAGGGCGCGTCGACTACAGTGGTCATATTGCGCCCATAACTTAGCATATTGCGCACAGAGGAAAGACATGTAGATATATAACGAGACTTTTCGAGCCAGGTAGTAAGATAGGTCACTGTGTCTTGAAAGGTGCTGTACTTGTAGAGTGACATGTGTGAATCGAGGGTCAAAAGATACTGGTTCACGTTATATGTCTATGTCGGCGAGTAAATTACGTTGAAGTCAACACTTCTTAGAAACGATATTATGTCGGAGAGCTCCACGGTTCGATTTTGTCCCAAAAGAGAATGCAGTGATGGCGATCCTCCAAGATGCCGCAGTCTTTCCACCTCAAAATCCTGGCAGTCTGCAAGAACATGCTTAACACTAAGCGGCTCTCCGCATCGTGAACACCTTGGCGGATCGCCGCCACCCAAGCGGAAGGAGTGTGTGGCGTGGGTGTGGCCGATCCGCAGGCGGGAGAGGATAACCTCCTCTCTTCTGCAGCCCGCACTGCTGGATTTCCACACCCCTAGCTTTGGTTTAAGGCCTCTAAGCTTGACTCCTTTGGGATCACCATCCCGCCTGCTCTGCCAGACACGAATAGCATAGTCTTTGGTAAGACCATATAGGTCAAAGAACGGAACACGGAGGCCGGGGGAGAGAAGCGCGTTCACCCGCGGACTTTGCAAGCCTGTCCGCCCGTTCGTTCCCGCCTATACCGCAATGGCTTGGCACCCAAACAATCTCCACAGTTTTTCCTTTCTGCCCTAGGTTGTGCAATTTCTGTCTTATGAGGGTCAGGAGATAAGAAGATGATGTACTGTGGAAGTAAAAGGACTCCAACGCCTGTAAAGGGGACAGTGATTCCGTGAAGACCACGAACTTTCTCGCCTTCGTTTGGATATCTCATCCAGGCAACGAAAGATGGCATACAGTTCCGAGGTAAAAACAGATGCTTCCTGGGGTAGGCTAAAACATTTTTCAGTGCGGCCACAAACATACGCACATCCCGTACCACTGTCACATTTTGAACCGTCCGTGTAGAAGTGAATATGGCTTTCATACATTTCCGATCAGAGTTCCATGAAAAGCTGGCGCATTGTTTCAGGAGACGAGTCTCTACAACGCTCGAGCAAGTCTGTGTTTGTGTTAGCTTTCGAGATCAGCCATGGATTGATAGCAGGCAGGTCGTATGGTTCAACAAGGTCTGTGCTAATATAAGCCTCCGCTAATAGGGCGCGAACTCTGACTCCCGGGTGGCAAGCCGCAGCACGTGACCCAGTTTCAACTAGACGGAGGTGGGTGTCCCCGAAGAATGTCTGATATGTAGGATGTGTTGTATGTTGTTTAAGTTTCACGGCATATTGCATGGACAATATCTTCCGACGAAGATCTAGAGGCATTTCGTTTATGTCTACGAGCATACTGCTAACTGGTGAGGTCCTAAAAGCTCCGATAATAATTCTGATTGCGTGTTGATGAACAGTGTCCAGCATACGCTTTGCTGTTTCAGACGCCGAGTCATATGCAACGCAGCCGTACTCGATCTTTGACCTGATGAGAGACCTGTATAGCATCAGCAGAGTTGCACGGTCGGCTCCGAACTTCATTATCGTCAAGATTTTAAGAATATTCAGTGACTTGAAACACCTCTCTCTTAGGTCCTGAAAGTGGCGGACATAGCTCATACGGCGGTCAAGAATGACCCCAAGGAACCTAATGCTATCTGCTACTTTCGCACGCTGGCCATAGAGAATAAGAACTGGATCGTCACATGGACGCCTGCGGTTACAGAAGTGCATACATTTAGTTTTGGGCAACGAGAACCTTAGCCCGTTCTCGACACTCCAGCGCTCTAGGCGATCGAGCGCAAGCTGTAGTTGCCTAGCAGCGGCACTTGTAGTAGAGGTTGTTGTCCAAATAGTGAAATCATCTACAAATAAGGCACATTTTATGGTTGTAGGAAGAACGTCTACAATGCCATTTATAATAATAGCAAACAGGGCTACTGATAAAACGCTGCCCTGCGGGATTCCATTGCTCTGTGTGTATTTATCGGATAAAGAAGAATTTACACGGAACCTGAAGTACCGTTCTTTAAGAAAGTTCAGCAAAAACCAGCCTAAGTGACCTCTAATGCCCATGGCGTGCAGTTTACTTAGTATTTTGTATCTCCAAGTTGTATCGTATGCGCGTTCCACGTCGGAAAAGATTGCAACAGTGTGTTGACGAGATGCCTGCCCTTCTCGAATCGCCGCATCCAACAGAACAAGGTGATCTAGGGTACTTCGCCCCTGTCGAAATCCACATTGCTGATTACATAGAAGCTCATTACTCTCAAGGTACCACATTAGCCGAACATTAATCATTTTTTCCATCAGCTTACAAAGACAAGACGTGAGGGAAATCGGGCGATAGTCATCGGGAGAAGACCCGGACTTCCCCGGCTTCAAAATCGGAATAATAATGGCGTCACACCACTGTTCCGGGAAGTCGTTCTTAAGCCAAATGAGATAGTTCTCTGTCTCTGACCCGTGCCTCGCCGGGTCTGTGTTAGAGGCCGTACCTGCAGTTCTTTGACTCTGACCCCTGCCTCGCCAGGTCTGTGTTAGAGGCCGTACCTGCAGTTCTCTGACTCTGACCCGTGCCTCGCCAGGTCTGTGTTAGAGGCCGTACCTGCAGTTCTCTGACCCTGACTCGTGCCTCGCCAGGTCTGTGTTAGAGTGTAACGTTTCGACTTCGATGGTGGTATGAAGTTCTGAAAACGTTATATTACGTGATAGTCTAGTCTTGCGGCGGTCACTGAGG
The DNA here is from genome assembly GCA_034440635.1 of Lepas anatifera. Classification (NCBI taxonomy): domain Eukaryota; kingdom Metazoa; phylum Arthropoda; class Thecostraca; family Lepadidae; genus Lepas; species Lepas anatifera. Next base: position 49,062 of record JAOTON010000510.1, read on the forward strand.
CAGAGTCTGTCGGTTAACTTACAGATGTATTATAAGTTGTTTCAAGCGGACCTCGCGTTTTGATGTACAGACTGGCGTTCAATAGCTAGTTCTGCCTGCTGAGGCATCGGGGGTCTGGTTTATATACCAGGACGACCCTGCCCCCGGCCTGCAGCGCTCGTTACATAAACATCAATTGGGCGCGGCTGACACCGACGCTACGCGCACATAAACTGGTTGCCGGCTCGCAGTACAGCGCTGACAATCCAAGGAGAGCGATTAACAGTCGATAGGTAATAAAGCCGGATACCAAAAAGCATAGGTACAATGCCTCAATTCAATCGCCCGCGGTATTGTGGAGGCCAGCATGCCTCAAAACGTTGCACGATTCACATCCTGTTTTCTCGGCACGCACATCCTGGTTGCCGACTGCGGCGCACGACACGCATCCTGTTGGCCGGCTCGCAGCACACACATCCTGGTTGCTGGCTCGCACCACAGCGCGAAACAGAATTTGAGTGAAAAAATTTGGAGAAATGATGGGCAAATGCGGGATAAACCGCTACAAGAGGCCGTACCTGCAGTTCTTTGTCTCTGACCCGTGCCTCGCCGGGTCTGTGTTAGAGGCCGTACATGCAGTTCTCTGACCCTGACTCGTGCCTCGCCAGGTCTGTGTTAGAGGCCGTACCTGCAGTTCTCTGACTCTGACCCGTGCCTGGCCGGGTCTGTGTTAGAGGCCGTACATGCAGTTCTCTGACCCTGACTCGTGCCTCGCCGGGTCTGTGTTAGAGGCTGTACCTGCAGTTCTCTGACTCTGACCCGTGCCTCGCCAGGTTTGTGTTAGATGCCGTACCTGCAGTTCTCTGACTCTGACCCGTGCCCCGCCAGGTCTGTGTTAGAGGCCGTACCTGTAGTTCCCTGACCCTGACCCCTGCCTCGCCAGGTCTGTGTTAGAGGCCGTACCTGCAGTTCTCTGACCCTGGCCCCTGCCTCGCCAGGTCTGTGCTCGAGGCCGTACCTGCAGTCGATCCAGCCGTTCTGGGCGCGGTTCCAGGCGCCTCCCTACTGGTACCACCTGTTCATCGCCGTCTGCTACACAGTCATTCTGGTGCTCGGTTTCACTGGCAACATGTTCGTCATTTGCGTCTTTGCCAGGTAGGCTGGGACCTCAGTGCCACCAGCAGTGCCTGAGGGAACAATCACCGCACGTATTGTTCTTGGATTGTTTCGTTACGTTAGGCGTATGCCTCACCTTTCTAACCGCTGAGTAAAACTCGCCGCTGTCATACGCGGATCCAGGGGGCAATGGGGGCGGGTAGTTACCCCGCCGCCATTGAACATTGGTGCTCCCTGAAATGGTCACGGTGACCCCTGGCAGGTCGATGGCGCCCCCTGAACTTTCGCTTCCCACCCACCACCAGGATGCGAAAATCGGCGCCCACCGATAGAATTTGGCGCTCATCTGATAGGTTTTTGTTTGGCCAAAGTGCCGCTCCCTGGTCCTGATGGCACCTCTCTCCGCGGGAAGGTGCCCCCCGGTTGGCAATCCTGGATCCGCCAATGGCCTTCGTAGCCCCATCTGACGTTCTGTTTCCACATAGTGCTTTGCAAGTTAGTCAATTGACGGACGAGCGAACCGAGAGTACGACTGATAATGTTAGGAGTTATCCACGTGTCAACTGGTTTGCACCGGGGTCATATGGCGTCACCCAGGGGTGTGGCCTTAAATGACGCGCTCTTTGCCGCGCTGTTTCTAAGAATGTTTTGGTTCCGTATATTTTATCTAAAAAAGCAAATACTACCAAAAATGTTTTTAGTCGAGCTAGAGTTTGCATTTCCGAAACTAATAGTGACCGATTATAGATATCAGTGAGACGATCCTCCAAGAAACCTCCATGAACGGGACTGTTTCTGCTTTGTAAAATCGTGAAACCTGGTGACACGTTTCCTCCTCCACCTCCTCCTCTTCCCTGTAGCAGAGTCCCTGCCAGGGAATGCAAAGGGACGTGCGCCCCTCAAAAATGCAGAGGTGTACCTTGCTTGAGAGACAGAGCCTCGCAATCCAGAAACAGTGTTCCCCACACTCGAGAAACAGTGTTCCCCACACTCGAGAGACAGAGTTCCCCACACTCGAGAGACAGAGTCCCCACACTCGAGAGACAGAGTCCCCCACACTCGAGAGACAGAGTTCCCCACACTCGAGAGACAGAGTCCCCCACACTCGAGAGCCAGAGTACCCACACTCGAGAGACAGAGTCCCCCACACTCGAGAGACAGAGTCCGCACATTCGAGAGACAGAGTCCGCACATTCGAGAGACAGAGTCCCCACACTCCGTCTTCCGCGCTGTATTTGCAGTGTCACCTTGGCAAGTGGTCTGCCGTCAAGCGATTGTTATTATTAACCTATAATGTTCGCCGTGTTTAACAACGCCCATGGCATAAATAGCATTCGTAGGTTGGGACCAAAAAGAATTGAGCTTCTAACATAATAATAAAACTAGTAGCGCAGTTATCTTGCTTTGCATCTTGAGCCCAGCTGAGTCCAGTTTTGTATTTACCTTGTGGTACTCATCCAGAACATAATTTCTATTATTGAGCGCAAGTCAAAATTATCAAGGGAAATTACCAAAAAAACCATAAAATATTAGCGTACACATCCACATTTCGCATACACGGATGTAAACGGCTTGTGTGGGGAACATTGCAAACGCTTTTTGAGCATGCGTTTGAGTTTAATAGGTGTGCTGTTGCGAATACTAGCTGGTAGAGTGTTGAAAGTTTTTAGCGCGTGATTAACAAATGATCTGCTCCCAGATTGGGATCTGACTTGTGGGAGCCACAGATCGGCATCCTGCCGGATTGGTCGCTTACGGCGCTCACGCCGAGACACTGTTTGGTGAGCCAGAGCAGCGGCTTCACTGGCTACTATCGCCCGCTTTAAGCGGAATTTGACACCTTTATAATGTGATTTAAACTGAGATAGTCAAGTTGTAAAGCATGCCGGAAAATCCGGTTTGTCTTGAAACTCTAAATTTCCGTGGAGAAAAGCCAAAAACCTACCCGAAATGTACCCACAATGTACCCAAGCGGCCGGCCACAGTTATCAGCTGTTGGTGTGACGACATGCTGACGTCACGGTGAGTAGTCAGCCAATTGAAGTCATTGAAGCCTATTGAATGTGGCAGTAGTTGCCAGATCATGACGTCATCAACAGGCAGAGGTTTAATTCTCACCCTAGAGGAGCATTTTAAAAATCAAAATATTGAGCTTATTTTACATTTTCAGAGAAATGATGGACGTTTTCATGATTTTCGGCTAAAAATACCGCTAATCGCACTAAATTCCGGGATTCAACCAAGGTGCCACATTCCCTGTCAGCCACTTTCAAGGTTCGTTAGTGATGACGGCCTTGAGTAAGTTATATCATTTCCAAATAACGTTAAGGAGACAAGAATCAAATCAAAACTAGAGGACACAATTCATAGAAGAACAAAGAAATAACTAACTCATTTTGGACCGTCCATACGAAAATGGAATGAACGCTAAGCCGAGCATCGCCTATTTCGCCTTCATCTTCTTCAGTTTGTTTTGTTTTTTAAGTTCGTCTGTGTGCCTATATGTGTGTGTTTGTGTGTGTAGCAGCCAGAAATCCTTATCCTTATTCTCCTCCGCATCCTTCAACTAGTTGGAGGCAGCGAGCGCATGCGCCTTGGGCAGCAGCGACCCCTCCAGGTAGTATGCCACTTTCCTTTGCCCTCATCCATCCTTATCCTTCCCGTCTCATTCCATAGTTTTCATTGCTTCATGTCCATTACGACGGCACTTGAAAATCCGCCACTTGTGTGGAAGTGTGCGCAGCTAATAACAAAGACGGCCACGCCTCTAACGGCCGGTAATGGCACTACATGCCTCTAACGGCCGGTAATGGCACGCTTGGAAAAATGTATCATCTTCTGAATTTTGTGTCAGTACTGAGCACTGCAGTTTCCGTATACACCGACACAGTGCCGCAAAGAGGAAATAATGGGACTGTTGACAATTGTCTTCACGGTTTCACAAGGAAGATGGTGATGGACATGATAGAGACCGAGGAGGAGGCCAGTGCACTTCCCGTCTATTTTGTCAACATGTGGTCCAAACAATCACTTTGTATCCATGATGAGGCCTAAGTTCTTAGCTGTCTGGCTTTCGGTTACCGTTGCGCCGTTCACAGCCAGAGTTATCGGAGGGATATTTCTGAGCATTTGTCTAGTGCCAAGAACGACAAGTTGAGGCCTGGAATCTTCAAATCGGACCATTGTGAAGTGGTATGCCTGGTCAAATCCGTCAAGCATACTGTGCCGCTTGTTTCGCGTTCCCGTGCTTTTAACTATAAGAATGCCGATTTTGAGGGCCTGAGAACTGCTTTACGTCTTACTCCTTGGTGTTTGCTTGACGAACTAAATATGGATGACGCGGTCGATCTCTTTTATGATCTACTCGAGTCTGCCATTGCTGATCATATTCCGATTGTCGAGATGAAACGCCGGTTCCCTCCTTGGTTTGACAGGGATTTAAGGAGAGCATTGCAAGAGAAGGAGTGTGCTCACAGGCGTGTGAAGCGTACTGGTTCCGAGGAAGCGCGCATACAGTTTGATAATAAGAGACAAGCATTTAAAGATATGTCCGATTTCAAATATGACGAGTACCTGCAGAAGCTTACATTTGATTTTACCACTAACTCGAAACGCTTTTGGTCTTTTTTTAAATGTCTTAAGGGAACAAAGAAAGATATGCCTGTACTGCGTGATGAGGCAGGGAAATACACCAGCGATATCGACAAGGCTAACGTATTGAATAAAACGTTTGCTTCCAAATTCACCGATCCGCGTGTTGATATCTTCCCACCCGTCATTGCATACAATGTACCAATTCTTGACCGATTTGAATGTAATGTACACCTTGTTGAAGCTGTTTTGGACAATGTACCCATCAATAAGGCGTGTGGACCTGATGGGATCAGTGCACGGATCATTCATGAATGTAGAACGGAACTTGTGGTGCCTCATACTAAACTATGCTCGATGTCATTAGCGCAGGGAATCTTCCCGAAACAATGGAAACAAGCCCACGTTGTTCCGATATTTAAGAAGGGTTCTCCATATGACCCCAGTAACTACCGCAGCATTTCACTCATCCCGCTCTTCGGAAAGGTATTAGAGCGTATTGTTTGCATCCAATTACAGCAACATGTCAAACTTGTCTTGTCAAGCAACCAGCATGGGTTCATGACGGGGCGATCCTGCGCCTCCAACCTGGCATCACTCCTGAGCTCTGCCTGGAATTCTATTTCTCTCGGCCAGCAAACTGACTGTATCTACACTGACTATTCGGCTGCTTTTCAAAGTGTAAGTCACGCTCTTCTGACCTACAAACTCGAAAAAGTATACAATATTTATGGACCAGCATTAAAATGGTTCTCTTCCTATCTCCAAAATCGACAGCAACGAGTTGTTCTAAATGGGAAGTGCTCGGCGTGGTGCCAGGTTACCAGTGGTACCCCTGAAGGGGATTGATTTCACCCTTGCTTTTTGCTATTTTTGTCAACGACCTGCCCAGCGAAATTGTAGACTCTCAATGCCTGATGTTTGCAGATGACGTTAAATTGTACCGAAAGGTGGCCTGTGAAGCGGATGCCGCTCTCTTGCAGGCAGACCTGCAGAGGCTTTGTGATTGGTCTGCCCGTTGGAAGCTGCATCTGAATGCTGTCAAGTGTAAATACTTTAGAATGACACTGAGAACCAAGCCAATTCACTCTATTTACACGGTGAATAATATTGAATTAGAATATGTCGAACAAATGCGTGATCTGGGAGTCATGCTGGACTCAAAACTCAATTTTTCAGCGCACGTGGACAACATTGTGAAGAAGGCAAATAGATCACTGGGATTTCTTATCAGAGCTTATCAGACGGCTGGACTGGTGCGCCGTAGTCTGAATAGGTCGGCCGTTCTCACGTCATACTATGCACATGTCAGATCGCTGCTGGAATACTGTTGTGTTGCGTGGGGCGGCGCGGAAAACAGCCACATGATTAGAGTTGAGCGCATCCAGCATAAGTTCTTACTCTGGCTGAACGCGCACTCCGACCATAGGTCCCAGTCTTTTAGATATACTGACTTACTCGATCATTTTAGAATGACTTCCATTTCGTCTCGTAGAGTGCAGCATGACATTTTATTCGCACGTAATGTACTGCGATGTAGGATTGATTCCCCATGCCTGCTCGAAGTATTCGCGCTATCAGTACCCGCCAGAGTAACGCGTCAGCGAATGCTCATGCATGTGCAGCACTCTCGTGTTGACACTGTTAAGAATGGATTGTTCAGTCGACTACCAGTGGCCATGAACAAGTTTTTAGTAGCGTTTCCTGATAGTGATGTTTTTAATGACTCTTTTAGTCAGTTCAAATCATCAGTAAGCACATATGTAGCCAGTTTAGATCCCATCATGTGAATGCCAATATACCTATGTCTGGTGTGTACGGGTCGGTAGTCAGCTCAATGATGCATTGTTTTTACTATTTTTACTATGATTAGGCGTATTCGCCGTTTTATCGTACTCACGTATTGAGCTATTTTTTTAAGTTCCATTTTTATGTTTTATCGTCTATATTTACATGTTTTACTGTACGACTTTGTCCATAATTGGGATCACCCGTCGACAATATGTATAATAAACTGAAACTGAAACTGCTTTAATTAGCTTCATCGAATTTTGAGTGAGCCAAACGTGAAGCTTCGCGAGAGCATTTTCCATTGTCAGGACCATGTACCGAATATTGCCTTTTTCGCCGGCTACTATGAGCTGGTTGTCATCGGCGTATTGACCAATTTTGACTTTGGTGCAGACATGGAGACTGAGGTCGATGGAGAAGATGGAGAAGAGCAATGGGCCGAGACATGTTCCCTGATATACCTCAAGGGATTTTGATTCCGCAGTCCTGGAATGCCTGCTAGATTTCGACTATTTTGATTCCGGACTAAGTTACCCTGGCCTGATTCTGTAGAATTTAGACGGACATGCTGATAACGCCGCGGCAGCTCAGTTGGTAGAGCGTCGGGCTCCGGCCCGCTGCTCAGAAGCATGCAGTGGCAGTGCATGTCCAGGCTTGGGATCGGTTCCCCTGAGACGCTCCGGCGCTCAATGGTTTGCCCGACATAGGTCGGCTGACAACTGACTGGTGAGAGGGTGACCTGAGCGGGGTGGCCGTCCCTGTGCTTTGTGGGACGTTAAGCTTTGGCTTCTAAATCAACCCTTCATTGTGGGAGTTGCTCGTTCGGGTGGTGGGGTCGGGGTCTCCGTGACAAGTCCCTTGACGACTTTAGTTAGACTTTAACTCCAGCAGCCGTACTGAAAACAACTTGGACAAAAATTATAATAAAAAGAATTTGAAAGGTAACTTTCAAACCATTTGGAATAGTTACCGTACAGCTGCAATTTTGCAATCATTTGAGGTGATCGATGACGTCAAAACATTTGCTAAGATATAAAAGAACTAAAAGAGCGATGTCGCCAGCATCGATTCCTGTCAAAATAGCGTCAGTTACCTCTTCAAGAGCAGTTTCGGTGGAGTGGTTGAGCCGAAATCGGTGTTGAGTTTCCGAGGAAAGGCGATGGATGGCGAAGGACGTATATAGGTGTCTGTGACCGTTGCGTTCGATGATATTGGCGAGACAGGAAACTAGTGAGATTGGTCTAAACGAAGCCGGGTCGGTGAGAGCACCGACCCCTTGTAGACAGGTTGAATTACAGAGAGCCTCCGGGGTTCGTGCACTGCGCTGGTGACTAGACTTGGGTTGATAATGCACAGAAGAACATGTGGGACAGAATCGAAACATTTTTTTAAATGGCATGGAAAGACTATCAGAATCGCAGGCTTTGCTGGCATTGATCTCGGCAACAGTTGCATACGGGTAATTTTTACCACTACATCACCATTAGAGCTGATGCGCGGTAGAGACTACAGCTGGCAGGGTCTGTACAGACTTTGACGGAGGCCGAAATGACGTTTTGAGAGAGACAGACGACCAGCCATAAGGATCAGCTGCTACTGCAACGCCCTGTCTGACGGACTGACAGTGTTCTATTTCATTTTCATTTTACCAGGGCCACTCCCAACAGGCACACTTGCCCAGTTACTGCAAGTATTGGCGTGAATGTTTAAGGATCCTCTCCACCGGGTCATATCGGACATGGAAGGCGGTTTCCCGCCGTGGGAATTGTTAATCCATGCCATCCGATCTGAATATGGGCATGAAGCCACCAGGCCACCCGACACCCATACTGGCTAAATACTGGTTTTCCTCTAGTAAAACAATACTTATCTGACAGCAGACGTCCGAACCATCTCAGAACAAATCTAAACGGACTTGGAATGTTCACGAACCGATTCTTAGAACTATTTGGATGAAAATTATTTCTGAGATAACGTTGCATAGTTGTACATGTTTCCTCCGCTACTGGGAAAGCATGCGGTCTCTTTGCCTCGATTTGACAGTCATTCGACAGTTGAGGCGACGCATTGAGTAGAAGCCAGGCGGAAACCCGCCTTATCGAATTACTGGGCACCACTAAGCCGATAGCACATAGTTGGCGGTTTCGGTGAGGATTTCTCAAGTTGACTGGTCAGCAGTCCGACTTCTGTCGATATATGTATTGTTGTTTTCCTGCAGTTTTTTTAGTGAACGCTTTGATGTGCTTTGAGTGTTTGCGTCCACAAGAAAACGAATTGTGCAAATTCAAAATGATAATTCGGTGGAGTGCAGTGCGGGGTGCCAGAACACATGTCGGGGGCGGGGGTTGTGAAGCGCAGTGCGGGGTGCCAGAACACATGTCGGGGTGATGCAGCGCAGTGCGGGGTGCCAGAACACATGTCGGGGTGATGCAGCGCAGTGCGGGGTGCCAGAACACATGTCGGGGGGTGGTGCAGCGCAGTGCGGGGTGCCAGAACACATGTCGGGGGCGGGGGTTGTGAAGCGCAGTGCGGGGTGCCAGAACACATGTCGGGGTGATGCAGCGCAGTGCGGGGTGCCAGAACACATGTCGGGGGCGGGGGTGGTGCAGCGCAGTGCGGGGTGCCAGAACACATGTCGGGGTGATGCAGCGCAGTGCGGGGTGCCAGAACACATGTCGGGGGGTGGTGCAGCGCAGTGCGGGGTGCCAGAACACATGTCGGGGTGATGCAGCGCAGTGCGGGGTGCCAGAACACATGTCGGGGGGGTGGTGCAGCGCAGTGCGGGGTGCCAGAACACATGTCGGGGTGATGCAGCGCAGTGCGGGGTGCCAGAACACATGTCGGGGGGGGTGGTGCAGCGCAGTGCGGGGTGCCAGAACACATGTCGGGGTGATGCAGCGCAGTGCGGGGTGCCAGAACACATGTCGGGGGCGGGGGTGGTGCAGCGCAGTGCGGGGTGCCAGAACACATGTCGGGGTGATGCAGCGCAGTGCGGGGTGCCAGAACACATGTCGGGGGGTGGTGCAGCGCAGTGCGGGGTGCCAGAACACATGTCGGGGTGATGCAGCGCAGTGCGGGGTGCCAGAACACATGTCGGGGGGTGGTGCAGCGCAGTGCGGGGTGCCAGAACACATGTCGGGGTGATGCAGCGCAGTGCGGGGTGCCAGAACACATGTCGGGGGGGGGTGGTGCAGCGCAGTGCGGGGTGCCAGAACACATGTCGGGGGCGGGTGTGGTGCAGCGCAGTGCGGGGTGCCAGAACACATGTCGGGGTGATGCAGCGCAGTGCGGGGTGCCAGAACACATGTCGGGGTGATGCAGCGCAGTGCGGGGTGCCAGAACACATGTCGGGGGCGGGGGGTGGTGCAGCGCAGTGCGGGGTGCCAGAACACATGTCGGGGTGATGCAGCGCAGTGCGGGGTGCCAGAACACATGTCGGGGGGGTGGTGCAGCGCAGTGCGGGGTGCCAGAACACATGTCGGGGTGATGCAGCGCAGTGCGGGGTGCCAGAACACATGTCGGGGGGGTGGTGCAGCGCAGTGCGGGGTGCCAGAACACATGTCGGGGGCGGGTGTGGTGCAGCGCAGTGCGGGGTGCCAGAACACATGTCGGGGTGATGCAGCGCAGTGCGGGGTGCCAGAACACATGTCGGGGGGGTGGTGCAGCGCAGTGCGGGGTGCCAGAACACATGTCGGGGTGATGCAGCGCAGTGCGGGGGTGCCAGAACACATGTCGGGGGCGGGGGGTGGTGCAGCGCAGTGCGGGGTGCCAGAACACATGTCGGGGTGATGCAGCGCAGTGCGGGGTGCCAGAACACATGTCGGGGGCGGGGGTGGTGCAGCGCAGTGCGGGGTGCCAGAACACATGTCGGGGTGATGCAGCGCAGTGCGGGGTGCCAGAACACATGTCGGGGGCGGGGGTGGTGCAGCGCAGTGCGGGGTGCCAGAACACATGTCGGGGTGATGCAGCGCAGTGCGGGGTGCCAGAACACATGTCGGGGGGTGGTGCAGCGCAGTGCGGGGTGCCAGAACACATGTCGGGGGCGGGGGGTTGTGAAGCGCAGTGCGGGGTGCCAGAACACATGTCGGGGGTTGTGAAGCGCAGTGCGGGGGTGCCAGAACACATGTCGGGGGGTGGTGCAGCGCAGTGCGGGGTGCCAGAACACATGTCGGGGGCGGGGGTTGTGAAGCGCAGTGCGGGGTGCCAGAACACATGTCGGGGGGTTGTGAAGCGCAGTGCGGGGTGCCAGAACACATGTCGGGGTGATGCAGCGCAGTGCGGGGTGCCAGAACACATGTCGGGGGCGGGGGGTGGTGCAGCGCAGTGCGGGGTGCCAGAACACATGTCGGGGTGATGCAGCGCAGTGCGGGGTGCCAGAACACATGTCGGGGGGCGGGGGTGGTGCAGCGCAGTGCGGGGTGCCAGAACACATGTCGGGGTGATGCAGCGCAGTGCGGGGTGCCAGAACACATGTCGGGGGGGTTGTGAAGCGCAGTGCGGGGTGCCAGAACACATGTCGGGGTGATGCAGCGCAGTGCGGGGTGCCAGAACACATGTCGGGGGGCGGGGTGGTGCAGCGCAGTGCGGGGTGCCAGAACACATGTCGGGGGGTTGTGAAGCGCAGTGCGGGGGTGCCAGAATATATGTCGGGGTGGTGCGGCACAGTGCGGCGTGCCAGAACACATGTCGGGGTGGTGCGGCGCAGTGCGGGGTGCCAGATGTGTGACTGCATCTCCCCATGTGTACCATCTTAAAATCAGCCCAGTGATCTAATCAGCTCATCGTCGACGTGCAGTTCTTTTTACCTCCACCGGTAGTCAGCTAGCGCTTTCAATGCACAGTAAAGCACTTACCAGGGTCTAGCAAGTTCTAATAATGAGCTGGGTTTGCACTTAAGGAAAGTAAAGAAAGAAGTTGAAACGAGAGGCTCGTAAATTTATATCTGGCGGTCCGGGCTCTAAAGTGCACTTGCAACTGTAGACTGTACCTTGATTTATTTCTTTTATATAACAGCTCAATCGTCGTTATATGCTTGTTTCGTTAATACTACGGGGGCTTAACGACGCAAACACTGCGGAGGCTCGTTGTGACTACACATTAGGCTCGTTACTTATACGATTACCGGAGCAGGTACTCAAATTGATTTCTAAGTTTTTGGGCTCAAGCGGTTCCCTAGTGGTCAAAAATTGAAATTCCGCGTACAATGCGAAATATTGTTGCATACCTTTGAAGTATCGCGTTGCCCCTTTCTTGTTGTGGACAATCTACCTACCATTACCATGTCGCGCCAACACCCAGTGCTGATGCTGATGCCCTAAATAGGTACTTTGTTGATGTTGGTGCTAATACCGCAAGGAGCATTGATCGCTCGGGCCCTGCCCTGTCGGTGCGTTTACCGCGCGTGTCGACTGGTTTGTTTGATGTGCATCCCATAACATCTGCCCAGCTTCTGGACGTTGTATCCCGGATGCGCAGTAGTGCGACCGCTGGCGCCGATGGGTTGTGCATGCGTTTCATCAAGCTGTGCATTCATTCACTTTGTTCTGTAATCACACACATTGTTAATACTAGTCTCATCACTCACACCGTTCCGGACTCATGGAAGCGTACTATCGTCCATCCAGTTCAAAAGTCATCCAACTCAACCGAGCCCTCAAATTTTCGACCGATCTCTATTCTCACAACAATAGCCAAAATCACAGAACGTGTCGTTTATGATCAGCTCTCTCACTATTTTACAAGTCATCACCTGTTCTCGTCATCCCAGCATGGTTTTAGACCTCATCATTCAACCGAAACTGCGCTGTTAACAGTCACTGACAGTGTTTTCTCAGTAATTGACCGCCGCCACATTACTTTGCTATGCCTTCTAGACTGGTCTAAAGGGTTTCGTCTAATACCCCATGACAAATTGATCCAGAAACTGCAAATGTACGGGGTTGTCACCAGTGGCGGATCTAGCCGGTCGGTTTGGGAGGGGCAAACCAAAGTCGAAAAGCAAAAAAAAAAACGTCACGCAGCGCAAAATTGCGCTAAACTATGACTTCCCGGTACGGGTGTTTGAGGCGAGAAGCAAAAAAAGAAAGTCACGGGCTGAATAATATGAGCTCAAGATACTCTTTTCCTATCCAAGGCCCCATATTTTCACGGAACTTAACTGGTTCTGTTTGAAGTTGAGAGTTGAAGCACCAAAACCTTGATAAACTTAAAAGGAGTTGGGGAAAAAGGAGGTCGATCGCCATGGGGGGGCAAAAACATAGTTTTGCCCCGGGCTTTTCTGTTTGGGGGAGTGCCTTTTTTGCTCCCCCCGGATCCGCCACTGGTTGCCACACCATCGAAAATTATCTGAAAAATCACCACCAACAAGTTCTCATCCAAAATCCTGCAGGGACACCACCATCGACTCATCAGCATGTCGACTGCGTCCTCTCTCGGCCACTCCTCAATCCTATGGGAACATTCCAAGGTTCTGCCCGCGGGCCCCTGTTATTTTCCATATACGTCAAAGACATCTCTCTATACGTAAATAACGCCAAAATAGTTCAATACGCAGATTATACCCAAATTTTCGTTTCAGGACCACCCAGTAATCTAGGAAATATTGTTTGCTCTCTAGAGAACGATCTGTCACTATTATCGAACTGGTTTACCCAAACCGACATGAAAACTAATAGCTCTAAAACTCAGTTCATGATTTTAGGCTCTCAGCAAAATATTCGTAACATTCGTCACCCAACAATCAAATTTATGGACTCAGTCATAGACGTGTCTAAGACTGCCAAGAACCTCGGTGTTGTTTTCGATCTATCCATGTCCTTTACTAGTCATGTAGATGATGTTATTAGGCGCTGAACCGGAACACTACTCGGACTCGGGCATATATGTCACTGCATTCCTGAAATGGCCATTATAACATTGGTGGAGGGCCTAGTGCTGTCTGTGGTACGTTATTGCTTAAGTGTATATGGTGCTGGTACGATTACTCAGATCCGGCGTTACGGAAAGTGATAAATTTTGGCGCACGAGTGATCTCAGGACGGCGTAAATTTGACCATATCAGCGATGTAATACGCAGACTCGGCTCGCTTAGTGCAGAATACCTTTTTGAATACCACTGCCTGACCACTTTAAAACAAATATTGTTAACTGGACATCCCGCGACAATGGCCAACAGTCTTGCGTTTAGACAGTCAGTTCACGGCAGAAATACACGGCAGAACCAGCGGCTGCAGACGCCGGTTAATCGGACGGAGTCGGGCAGGCGAAGGTTCCTGTACAACGCTGTGAGATCTTACAATGACCTCCCTACCAATGTCCGCGCTGCCACAAACATCACTGTGTTTAGGACACGATTAAAAGTGTATCTACGGGAGCAGCAGCTGAATGATGCTTAACCAACAGTCTGGACAAGTGTGTGCATGCAAGGGTGAGCGTCTAGTTGTGTCTGGTTTGTTTCCATCGTTTTGTTTTCGTTTAACTCGACCCGGGGTGAAGAATAGCCGTCGTTTGATGGAATTGCCCTTGAATGTGAAATAAACGAATAAATAAACATTACATTGGCAGAACGGCATACTCTTGGTAGTCGGTGATTTACAATCAATCTGATTTACCACAACGAATTTGGTGCATCATGTTAAATACCATCAAGACCAGCCAATATAAATCTATCATTTCCGACCAAGGAGAGGGGAGAGGGTAAGCTGTGTTGGGGGGGCGCTATCCGAACCAGGGGTGCCCACCGAGGTATAGTCTGGGGCGCTATCCGAACCAGGGGTGCCCACCGAGGTATAGTCTGGGGGCGCTATCTGGACCAGGGGCGCCCACCGAGGTATAGTCTGGGGGCGCTATCTGGACCAGGGGCGCCCACCGAGGTATAGTCTGGGGGCGCTATCTGGACCAGGGGCGGCCACCGAGGTATAGTCTGGGGCGCTATCCGAACCAGGGGTGCCCACCGAGGTATAGTCTGGGGCGCTATCCGAACCAGGGGTGCCCACCGAGGTATAGTCTGGGGGCGCTATCTGGACCAGGGGTGCCCACCGAGGTATAGTCTGGGGGCGCTATCTGGACCAGGGGCGGCCACCGAGGTATAGTCTGGGGCGCTATCCGAACCAGGGGTGCCCACCGAGGTATAGTCTGGGGGCGCTATCTGGACCAGGGGCGCCCACCGAGGTATAGTCTGGGGGCGCTATCTGGACCAGGGGCGCCCACCGAGGTATAGTCTGGGGCGCTATCTGGACCAGGGGCGGCCACCGAGGTATAGTCTGGGGGCGCTATCTGGACCAGGGGCGCCCACCGAGGTATAGTCTGGGGGCGCTATCTGGACCAGGGGCGGCCACCGAGGTATAGTCTGGGGGCGCTATCTGGACCAGGGGCGGCCACCGAGGTATAGTCTGGGGGCGCTGCTAGCTGGAGAGTCACTTTCCCTCCCTTCCCTTCTTTCCTCTGGATCCATATAATATAATATATCCTCTGGATCTGGATATAATCGCTGGTTCCATGCACTGGCTCGGCTTTTCAGCAAACCAGCGGATCACGGCTCGACAAGCCCCGCTGTTGCACTCTCTAGCGGAGGGGAATCAGCTGACCAAGATCCACTGGCACTCCCTCTAACGCAGCCGCCCGTTTCGGCACTCCCTTTAACGCAGCCGCCCGTTTCGGCACTCCCTCTAACGCAGCCGCCCGTTTCGGCACTCCCCTCTAACGCAGCTGCCCATTTCGGCACTCCCTCTAAAGCAGCTGCCCGTTTCGGCACTCCTTCTAACGCAGCTGCCCGTTTCGGCACTCCCTCTAACGCAGCTGCCCGTTTCGGCACTCCCTCTAACGCAGCCGCCCGTTTCTGCACTCCCTCTAAAGCAGCTGCCCGTTTCGGCACTCCTTCTAACGCAGCTGCCCGTTTCGGCACTCCCTCTAACGCAGCTGTCCGTTTCGGCACTCCTTCTAACGCAGCTGCCCGTTTCGGCACTCCCTCTAACGCAGCTGCCCGTTCAGCACTCCCTCTAACGTAGCTGCCCGTTTCGGCACTCCCTCTAACGCAGCTGCCCGTTTCGGCACTCCCTCTAACGCAGCTGCCCGTTTCGGCACTCCCTCTAACGCAGCTGCCCGTTTCGGCACTCCCTCTAACGCAGCTGCCCGTTTCGGCACTCCCTCTAACACAGCTGCCCGTTTCGGCACTCCCTCTAACGCAGCTGCCCGTTTCGGCACTCCCTCTAACGCAGCTGCCCGTTTCGGCACTCCCTCTAACGCAGCTGCCCGTTTCGGCAGACATCGGAAGCTGCGGAAACCCTCGAACCTGTTTCTGCTCAACCTGGCCATCAGTGACATCATCATGAACTTCAAGTCGTGCACCATCATTACCAACTCGGTGTACGCTGGGCCCGTCCTCGGCGTCATTGGTGAGTGCCCGGTATCCGGTTTGGCGTCATCGATGAGTGCCCGGTGTCTGGTTCGGCGTCATCGATGAGTGTTCGGTGTCCGGTTCGGCGTCATCGATGAGTGCCCGGTGTCTGGTTCGGCGTCATCAATGAGTGTAATAATAATTGTTGGGGTTTAACGACGCACCAACTGCCAGGGTCATACGTCGTCGCCAACTCTCGCCCTGTTGGAAGGGATTTTGGGGATCAGATCGACTTATTCAGAGGCTCCGCCGGGACTTCAACCCGGGACCGGTGGCTTAGAAGACAAGGGTGCTATCCACTAAGCCACCTCATCCCCTCATCGATGAGTGTCCGGTGTCCGGTTCGGCGTCATCGGTGAGTGCTCGGTGTCCGGTTCGGCGTCATCGATGAGTGCCCGGTGTCCGGTTCGGCGTCATCGATGAGTGCCCAGTGTCCGGTTCGGCGTCATCGGTGAGTGCTCGGTGTCCGGTTCGGCGTCGTTGGTGAGTGCCTGGTGTCCGGTTTGGCGTCATCGGTAAGTGCCCGAAAAATTAATATGTTCCGAACGGAGAGATAGATCAGCGTGAAACAAAAAGAGCGGGCTGGATTAGACCAGCCGTATGTTGACAATAATCGACTGCATCAAAAAGAATGTACCTTTTGTCGAAATGCTGAAAATAATAATTTAACACGCGCATTGACGGGGGTCTGAGCCACCTTCGGATTGACGAGGGGCGGGTACCCGCCCCCTAAGATCTCAAAAACCACGGTAGGTAGCAAAAAACGGTAAAAGGCGTTGGGTAGCCCATCCACTTCTCCATCGAAAATATTTGAACCATTTTTTTGTCAGGTCACATTTAAGGTCACCAGAGATCAAAAACATGCCGTCACATGCTGTCATAGGGATAACATGTAAATTAAGTTTTTCGGCCATTACATCTGAACAAGTAAAGATAGAGCAAAACGACTTGAACTCTATCAATCCTCGCAGCAAGCCGAATCGAATGATATATAATTTGACCTTGCTAGGTCAAATCAAAGATTTGACCTGACCTGAGGTCAGGTCGGGGTCAAATTATATAAAATGCATATCATTAGAACTGCAAAGCCCAGGCGAGTCTAATGCAGCTAAAATACAGGGGTCTAAAAAAGTGAGCTTGTGGTCGCCGACTAAAGTCCAAGCTTCTTAGATGGTCGCCGAACATAATACTACATGTATTACAAAATCGGTCTTAAAAGTGGTATAAATATGGCTATAGGGAAGCACTGGCGAGTGCAAGGGGGAAGGTTCCGATAAAATATAGATATAAAAACCTATAAAATATAGATCGGGTTTCTCGATATCGATGACCTAAGCCAGAATCAAGTCATTACCTAAGTGATTTCATGAGATTATAATTCAGTATTAAAGTCAAAGTTATGATCTGAAAGCAACAAAATTATACATGCTGGCCCTTAATCCTAGCCCCGGTGACCCGCATGAATCACCTATGACCCCCCTGGTGGGAGGGGGTTAAAAATGACACCCTCGATCTCGGAAACAAAGAAAGATAGAAGCGGAAAAAGCGATCGAAAGGTCGTCGGAAATGCAGTCGGCGTTACTCCCGGAATTTTTGCGGAAGGTCAATACTGTGGTCACCAGAGGGGAATAATTCATATACGTCAAAATGTATCAAATGCAGTGCTCTATAAAACCTTGCTTATCTCCGTACGCAAAATAGCCGGAACCTCTTTCTCAACGCTATTCGACAGAGCCGGACCAGCTCTTTCACTAAGGCAACATCTATTTTCATATCGGTTCAAAGGCTAGGGCGCAACAGACACTGAATATTGGGGATGTTATCACGTAGCTTCAAGTTATAATAGGAAGAACGCTCGCATTGGGCGTGATATGTCGGACCTAAAAGCCAATGTTGGATAGTGATCAGTCATTTATACGCACTACGCAGTCATGAATACGTATCGATAGTGCCCACTAATCTTAGGCTAAGTCTGTTTGGAGGTCAATCGAGGTCAAAGATGATACACTGCCCGTACACAAGGGCAATTAAATGGGCGCCGAAAGCGGTGGGACGGGGTACCTACACATCCTCCTGTTGGCCAACAGGGGGAGGTCTCCCAAAATTTTCGGTTCATCGTCATTAATGCTGTCAGGTACCAAATATGCTCACAATTCCCCTGCCCCGGTCAGCACCAGCCCGGGTCCGTTCCCCTGTAAAAATTCCGTGGGAGCGCCCCTGGGCATTAACATTTTCGCCCATCACTTCTATACCAAGCAAGATACAACCATGATTGATGCACCATTGTTGTTCTCTCATCAATAATGGTTTTATTTTGTGTCCATCCATGTGAAAAATTGTTAGGCCTTATCTTAGAGACAAATAAAAGGGTTTGCAGAACCTTAAAAAGAGCCTCAGAAACAGTTCCAATGTTTCATTTAACTAGAGAAAAATGTTTTCATGTACATACATGCGTCGTGAAATACTTATGATTCTTCACCTTGAGGCGCCAGAAATCAGATAAATTCCTGTAACATTTCAAATAAATAATTCAAACATTATTCATTGCCAACATTGCCTCAGAAGTGCAGTGGAAAATATCAACCATTGCTAAGATGAGGCCCAATTTTCGCTCCATTGTTGAACATGGTTCTACTCAAAACAGTAGCAATGCTGTCTCTTGGGAATAACCTTGTTTTCTTTCCATGACATCATTCCCATGATAACTATTTCCAAAGCTCTTAATTGATGCATTTTAGCATTAATAATCGGGACTGAAAAGTTTCCAGAATAGTTGCTGATGACCTATTTGGACCAGGATTTGGTACTGAGAAGAACAGTTTGCATTTCAGCAACCTGTTCTTTTGTGGTGGACACAATCTCTCTGTGATATTTCTGCTGTACCTCTGTGGCAGTGCTTCCATATTTCATCCATACTAGAGAAAACAAAACGATTCAACTTTCTTGTGACAAAAAATACAAGATATTATCAGAAACTTCGATGCATATAATCAGTCAGTTAAAAAACATACACACACACCCTGATCACCCAGTGTGCATCCATCCGTGCAAAAGACACAGCTTATTCTATGTTTGGCAGACTTGGATTGGACCATTGTCCTTGCAGTGGAGTCTTCTGGCAAATTGGAAATGGTTTATCACATATTTGTGCTGTGCAGGAATGCACATTTATATCCCTTATGGGGTACCAATGCACAGAGATGGATCTAGGATTTTAGTAAGGGGCAGCCCTCTGAGATTGCATGCTGTCAACCAAAAGGGCACACTTCACCCAAAAGGGTGGCTATCATCATCAATCAGTGGGAGAAAACTGTGGTTGGTGTGACTTAAAAATGGTAACAGTGCCATAAATGGGAATGCTTGACCCATAGATGGGAACACCCATTCTCAATTATGGGAATGCATGAGACCATTTTCCAGAACAATATCTTAGGCCATGAAACAAACTTTTGTTCTTTCTACCTGGCTTATTTCTGTTCTTAAAATTTTAGAGGACATTTATCTTTGAAGCAGAAACAGGAAATCATACTTTATACCCTGCTTCAAATATTGAAGCTCAACATGTTTATTATGATCATTCACATGTCTTGATGCATCTGTGTAAATAAAACACTAGTCATATACAAAATCAATTAATAGATACCTAGTGAAACAATAAAAAGTTTTTTATTATTTGATTTCTATTGCCACTTGAGATAATAATATATACAGACCAGGACATATGGCCATACAGAACATGATGCGAGCCAACCTAGCACAACAAAACCTGTTTTCAGCACCTTTAATGCCATTTTTCACAACTTCTAAACTTCAAAGCTCCATCTGTAGCCCCATCATTTGTATTCTAGTGGTGGGGGCAGTAGCAAGGTATTTTCTGCCTCACAGACCTGGTTTAATCAGTTTTGGGGTACCCTTTTCCTCAGGCCGCCCTTAATCCTTTCAAACTTAAGGGGTCCTGAACTTGAGTTCAGGGATCCCTTGGAACTGTCACTGCTATGGCACCCCAAATGAAAGCTCAAGTTATTTTCTGTGCCTGCTAAGAGCATCCTTAAAATTTTCCTGTTTCTCATTTCAGGGACTTTAAAATTTATAAATAACAGGCCTACTTGGTCACCCAGTTATATGTCCAGCTATAAGACCCAGTCTGCAAAGTACGGCAGCATGCCAGACGAGTCGCACCAGCCATCTAAAATTCTCGCACCACCAGCCTCCAAAAATTCGCACCAATCTGGCACATACCAGGGAAAAAATGCACCCATTCCTACCCCTACAATGCAATGCTACCTCAATCATTAGTCAGTTAGTTAAGGAATTTTTATAAAGCCCCGTCCTGTGTCTTAATAGCCATTCAGCCATTATTTGTTTAGTTTAAGTGTCACTGACCTTGCAAGTTCGCACCAGGTTGATAAAATTTGCACCAGTCGGTCCTGTCTCCATGGGCACTCGCACCGACAAGATCTCGACGAAAATGCCGTGCTTTGCACACTGGTATAAGGCAAGAACATGGTCGTATCAAAAACAGTTTACTTGTTATGGATAGTCTCATAATTAGGCACCCCAAAAATCATTTAGGAAATCCACGCCCTTGGGAATGTGTGACTATACAACAATGTTTACGATGATATTTTAGCATGATGGTGGTTGAAAAGGGTTTAAACATGCACCACTTGTATTCAAGTTTTTTTTCCTTCTGAGACTTTCCGCGATAAAGCAAAAACAAAGAAACATCATTGCAAGTAGACTCCAAAACTGAAACCCACCTAGGTTGCACGGACCGTCTATGATAAACGCGCATCTTGACTTAGCCCCTTGGATTTAACACCAGTCGTCAAAAACGGCGCCCACTGCTTCCAACCAAGGCAATAGAGTAACCATGGCTTCCAACAAGAATACAAAAATATTAGCGGCAGCCCGCGCCGCACTCGTTCTGAAGGCCGCAGACACCGAAAATGTACCAGGGCGACCACCGGCGACCAGGCGACCACGCAAGTCGGCGGTTTCGGCCGACTTGGTCGCCCATTGGTCGCCTATTGAAAAAAATGAAAATCACCGACTTGGTACCGACTCGTGACAGATTCTAGTACATTCTAGTTTGAACTTAAGAATAGTACATAAATACGGTACAGAGAGATGGCATCATCTAAAGTACCAGTTGATTTCAGTCGTTTTTCATCAAATTGGAACCAAAAATTGTAATAAGAAGAAACATAACTAGCATAGACTACCAGCAACTAAGGGCGGTGATGATACCAGATGTAATCGGCCAAAGATGCCCCGTTGTAGCCAAGCTGTCTTTCAGAAACGCCAAACAAGCCGGGAAACGAAGGCTAACTTGGCTCTTTGTCGAAGTAGATTCTGCCCATTCTTGGCCAAAGGAACTGGCAGACTTCATCCAATAGATTTTGATGGGCACTGTATGTATTACGATGACGGGTGAAGACAGTGGAGAGGGTAAGCATATTTAGAAGCAGGAGCGGATGGTGGAAGCTAAAATCATAGGAAAACAGATGGAATCAGAGTTTGAAACGGTTGCTGGGTCGCCAACCAAAAGATGATAGGGTCGCCGACGGCGTAGGTAGATCGGCAAATTTTTAGACCCCTGCTAAAATAAATGCTCTATCACCATCCGTTACTGAGTTATTCCGTAAAAACCATTTTTCCCATGTATTTCCAATGGAGAGGTCATGCCTCGTACCTGACCTTAGGTCATCGATATCAAAAATACCGGAACACATGTTAGAGAACTCGGTGGGGCCATTATGTGATATGAGGTTCAATCGGATAAGTTCACCCTGCTCCGACTTATGCTATCTTAAACTTTTTTGAGGTCGGGTCACTTGACCTGTACTGGTGACCTGACCTGACATGACCTATCCTTAAAGTTTTCACAGAAGTTGCAAAAATGATGAGGGAAAAGGTATAGCAAGTACGGCGGCGCTGCGCGCCGCTGTTTTTCTGCTATCTCCGAAAAACCCGAGGGGGGCGGGTACCCGCCCCCGTCAATGCGCGTGTTAAGAACAAAAGAGGTCTGAAAATCTGAAAAAATGTTTCCTCACTTTCACACGCTAGAAACAGACATCTTTCCTCTTTTCTAACAAAATGTGACGTTATCAAAATAACACTTAACAATCAGTGAAATCCCCAAGCATGGTGTCATAGACTCGCTGTAAAAGCCCATTCACAGCGTTTCTGCATGACAAAAATCGAAAGCAGGGCTATTCAAAAACATGGTGAAATAGTCGCAGGACCCTCAGCCGATTTCCCGCTGAGGACGTCCGCTCTCGTCATCAGTATTACATTTGTTCACTTGCCACGGCAATGGCACTCTCGGTCCGCCCGTCCATTCTCGCTCTTGTTAAAGGGAGATACGCGAAAAAAAATTTATTGGCTATATCAAAAGGTTACAAAAAGTTATTTCAGAAGTCCTATTCTCATTTTTGCGAATTCGGCCTGCAAATGCCTTAACATTGCTCTCAAAGTCATCATTTCTAGACGACTTTACCGGTACACCTCATATCGATGTATATGACGTCCACATGGCTAAGGCTATCAATTTCTCTAAGAATTTGGTCATATCTATCCTAAACAGTAATGTAGAACTTTGGAATACTCCAGAAAAATTACTTTAGAAAAACAACATTCCAAAACTGTTTTGAAACCGAAATATAGGGCTTAAAAGAAATCACAATTAACCAATCAGAAGCCTAAGAATTCTCAAACCGGGGTCACGTGACCTATCTGACGCAAAAGTTTTGTCATCGTGGGGCGGAAGCAGAAAATGGCTCAAGACCCGAGGTACGAAACCGCTGCCCAGCCAGCAATTCCGGGCAATTCCCGTGGGACGCTAGTGCAAAATGGTGGGAATTGGTCGGGGAAACCCAACCGGAGGGTTGTTGAATCACGAGCGTTTGCTTGGGATTTGAGACACTTCGTACGGGGAAATTTTGATTGGGGAAACGGTAGCTTTCCCCACTCTTTTGGTTGGGGAGTTCCCAATCGTTCCCCACCACGGTATGCCAAATTAAGGAAGGTCTGCATACCGAACCCGTACGGGGATCCCCTACCTATCCCCATACTCCAAGGTAGGGTTTCCCCGAACCCTCCCCATCGCCCTAATCTGTTGGGTACGGGGATCCCCAACCGATTCCCAGGCATTCGCTTATGATTTCCCCAACTTTCCCCCACCGCGATATGTGAGTTGAACCCCGAAAATGGGCTGATCCCGTTGGGGGAATCCCAACCCAATCCCACACGTCCATGCGTTACTTCCCCGGGCGTTTCCACACAGTTTGAGGCATCATTTTGATGAAATATATTATAAGTGTTATTCTGACTGCCAAGGAAACGCCCATCAACTATATTTAATAATAGACGCCCATCTAACTATAATATTTACTCTCATACTCCGATTCAGTGGGATTGTCCTTATAATAAGGTTCGCGAGAATCACATGACTTCTAGCCTGATCCATGTGGATAAAATGAAAAGAGATATGCAAAAAAGTGTATTTCACATCATTACGTCATTCATTTCGTCATTTCATTCATACGTCATTTTCATCATTCTTTTCTATACAATGTTTTTGACACAATATTTGTCTCACCAACAGTTTCATCATCATGTTCAGGAGATAAACATCAATTGTTGTATTTGAAGTGGTAAAATTACGAAAAGAAGTTATTAAGAACGATAACAATGACACTGATGTTCAATGTATTTTTACAATTCACAATTCACAGATGTACACAACGTTCACATCACTAGCGTGTTAAAAAGATGAGGAGTTCAGGGTTCAGTGATAGAGAAATGATAGTGAGGCAAATTTCAGACAATTAATTGTTCTGAGCTGCGCTGAATCATGATATTCGTAGCGTGAGGTATGTTCACTTCTTGGCTTTGACCGTGTTGTGCAGTACAGCTTTGGTTCACTGTTTTGTGCATCCTTTTCCGGCTCTGCGTAGACAGCTGAGATGCTGCAGTTGAAGTGCTGCGCCTTTTCTTACGAGCCAGCTTTGAGCCAGCGCGCCGGTCTCGCGATACAGATATCCAGCGCTTGACACGTTGATTGATCTCCGAGCGAGATCCCTCGCTGTCCTTATACAGGGCATCTGCAAAAGATAAACATCGGTATAAATTAACAAATCAATCAACCGAAATTTAGGGCAACGAACTGGGGCACCAAATGGATCTAACAATAACATATTGTAACGTTAAGTAACATAACGTAAGGTGTAACGTTAATCATAGGCATTGCGTGGTCAACTATTCGTGAGCGGGCAGCGATGGAAAGCACCTAAGGCTAGTTATTGGATGATGCCTGTTTGAGCCTGCACTTAGACAACGAGTAGCCTGACAACTGCTGCTAACAATGAAAAGAATAGAATACTATAATATTTTTGGCAGATGCGAAATAATAACAGAGTAGTATCTGAGATAACAGCGTTCATCAGGGTCAGGGATGTCGTTGGAGACAACACCGCTCCCGGAAAAAGGGGGCTGCTCTGGTTGTTTTATTATTTCTCAATATATAGTTTAACGAAGTTTTGCAATATACGCTTTGGAAATGTGGCACCTACGAAATACACTTGTGTTTTTTATAATATTGTAGTGTCATTTATTACAATAAAATACTTATGTAATACCTAGCTGAATGAGCATAGAAAAAGGGACATAGGTTTCTACCGGTCATAGGTTTTTTTCCGTGGTGACGATACAAGTTCCTTATGTGTACTGAAGCAAAGGGAAATGTGCAGGGTAATCACGTTTTCACCCACCACATATAATTTCAGAGAGGGTCATCTCGGTCAAATAGTTTTTGTCGTTTTGTCCATTCAGGGAAAACTGTGGGCACAGGCTGGTGCTAAAAATCTGTGACATCAGCAGGTGCAGACTACTGGCCAGGCAGCCAGTGGCGCTCTTCCGAAGTTCTAAAAGCCGCAGAAACCAACACCAAAAGTTTTCGTAGTAGTAAATGCTTCCATGCATAGCAGACGCTGTTTTTGTTAGTGGTGTTTCAACGAAAGTCGGAATCACAATATATTTAGTCTCAGTGGCGGATCCAGGGGGGACAAGAAAGTAATTTACTCCCCTCAAACGAAAAAGTTTGCGACAAAACTATGTTTTGACCCTCCCCCAATACGGTTGACCTGCCTTTTGCCCCGGCTCGTTTTTAATTTTAAGCAAGATTTTGATGCTTCAACTCTCAACTTCAAACAGAACCAGTCAACTTCATTGTAAACATTGGGCATTGGATAGCAAAAAACAAGCATATTGTGCCGATATATTTCACCCCGTTACGTTTTCCTCGACTTTGGCTGGCACCCCCCAAACCGACCGGATAGATCCGCCACTGTTAGTCTATGGGTTACCATTTTGGTGTTTCACTACGCACCTGCAGCAATGTTTATGCAGTTATACTCATTCCGACGCATATGAAAGAGAGATATGCTGTCAACATATTAATTGGAGCTCATATCACTGGGATACACTCACATACATAGAAAGCTTTTGGGCTACACAAAATATAGATAAGGTGTCGATTCAAGGGCCAGAGGAAAGGACTGTGTACATTACCGAAGAGACTTAAAAATAAGCGCCAAGATAAGAATATTATTCATTGAGATGTTGTTTGGAATGAGTAATGAGTAAGAGTCGCACACATTATCTCCCATGAATATGGCTGAACTTAAAGTACTAATTCAGAAATTTGTCTGTTTTCTATCTGCAGTTAGAATCAAAGAGTTCAGTGAGTTTTACTAGATGGTCGTCATTCAATTTTTTATACTTAATGTATCTAAATTGTGGGAAATTTCACGAGAAAACAGATTAATTGGACGATCTTGAAATTTGTAACTTCATGAAACATATATAACATACTATTCTAAACGTGATGTTAGATCTTTTAAAACCAATGATAGTGCATGAAGCCCACAAGATAAACAAAAAATGTACACGATCCACAAAACGTTATCATTAGCATAATCATGACTTACCCACGTCCTCATGTTTGCATCGTTGGCGAGCTGCCTCTCAGCCTCCTCAAAGTCGCGCGTCGTGAGCAGACGCCGAAGAGAAACGCTCTCTTCATCAAGGCACATCTGCCTCAAGGATACCTCTATTTCATCGAGGGAGCATTCCACGCATTCGAGCCGCGTCAAGATCTCGGTGATCCCCGTCATTAATCGACTGCAATCTGCCGGTGAGAAAATTGTCTCTGAAAGAAGAAAATACCACACTGCGCACAAGAAGCATATAAACAGCAAGTGCAGAAGCAGCTAGTGGGCAGAACCACAGCATGAAGCAAATTGTGAAGTAGAGCTCAATGAGCTTATAAGCTCATAAGCTATAAGAGAATATTGCCTTTACGATACATCCTGTAAAGGCAAATGTATCGTAAAGGCAATATTCTTTCGAATTGGATTGGTTGAAAGAACAGTTTACGGATAGAGCACGGCCTTGTGAAATTATGGTAGAAGAAATGTTTAAAGTAGCTGTATACACATATTCATACTATAGCACTGCGAGTTAAGCCAAGCTGACCGCATTTCTCTGTGCATCCATAGTCGGAGGACCTGGGGTCCGATTTTGCAGGGGCGGTGGCAGTCAGGGCACGAGCGAAGGTGGCGCTCGTCAGCACTCCGGGAAGAACACCTGCTGGGTCTGATAACAATGCAATATATGCTATTTTGCGGAAAACCAATATGTCTTATATCCAATCAAATAACCTCACGAATGTTTTAATGAAAACACGTGACACCACACATTCGTTGCGTGATGTCACATTAAACTTCAGCCAAATTGGAAATAAATCAGAAATTTGTTTAACCAGCCTATAGGAAAGGTAACAGAGACCGAAATCCGAGTGTGTATTGGGGTTTATAGGGCGCCTTCAGCGTCTAGGCTATATCGCGCTCATCATTATTTAACCTACTTAGTTTCTAATGCTATGTAATTTAAACCTGCCCTGGATTGTTGCGAGTTTCACATGCCACCTAATTAGGTGGGATGGGATTGTAGATGATGTCAAACTTGATCTGTTCTGATCTGTTCCAGTGGAAACGGCGGGAAAGACCGAAATCCGACAAGGGGACTAGATGAAGTAGCTTTTTGAGCAGAAACGTGAAGATTAACTGGCCCCCACCTTGTTGATGGTGACGCTTACGCATGATAAGATATTCAAAGGGACAAACTAGACATACCCACGGTAAGAATATCATAAAAACCGGCATCAACGCACCAGGTTCCATGGAACCTTTTTCCTACCATCCAAATGGAAGTGATGCTCATCAAATGTTTCCGATCTTTTGAACGGTACTACTCACCACTAGTATAAACTATGACAAAAAATTAAGGAAAATTAACTTAAAAGCCTTTATTTCGATGATACCGTTACGTTTGAATTATCATTGCAAGTCGATCGATATACAAATTGACTATGTTAGGCTGATGTGACACTTGAGCGGACCTTAGATCAGGTCATCTTATATTTTGACCTAGTATAGTCATATTGTACATCATTGAATTCGCCTTAACGAGGGAAGCGAATGCTACCTAAACATTGATTCTAACTAAAATCTGCCAGACGCTAGAGCCCAGAAACTTTTCTCTAATCTGTCACCTTCTTTGACCTGGTATGACCTTAATATTGGCGTGAGCCAAAATGCGACTTATGCATTTTAGTCATGAATGTTTATCCGCTTTCCGCCAGCGTTAGTGTTTTTTCGCTATCCCGCATAGGAGCCGAGATCAAAGGGGTGTTTGAACCCCCCCTTACCAGAACAGAGGTGGCTCGGAGGCCCACCGGGGTGGGTGTTAGCAGAGGAACAAACTAGGTATAAAACAAAACAGTGTCCAGTGGTGCTGTCAACGCCACAAGTTCGTCGCACAACGTGGAACAGCACGAGGAACAGCGCACTTTTAGAGCATTCGGATGTTTCATTTTTTGAGAAGGAAAAAAATAAGCAATATGGAACATATGTCATAATTCTGGCACGTGGATCCAAATAAGGACTGAGAATGTCCAAATTAGACAACCGTTAACCAGGGGTGTGGATTTATATATAATCAGGGGTGCCCGAGCACCCAAAGGAAAGGTTTAATTCGAGTTAAAATGTCTTCATTTTCGTGTTTTTAATTTGAAAGAATTTTAGCTGTTGTTTTTTGCTCCTCAACAGGCCGGCGACAAGGCTAGCACTTTATATTATGCTAGGTCCTTTTATCATGATGGCTATTGGCATTATTAGAAATTAAGCAACCCGAAACATTTTCGAGAAACCACGCTCCGGCCGTCAACCATGACTACATTAAGATTTTTTTTATAAATTTTGTCCAAGTTGTTCTCAGTTCGACTGTTGGAGTCGGAGTCTCACTAAAGTCATCAAGGGACTTGTCACGGAGACCCTGACCCCACCACCCGAACGAGCAACTCCCACAATGAAGGGTTGATTTAGAAGCCAAAGTTTAACGTCCCACAAAGCACAGGGACGGCCGCCCCGCTCAGGTCACCCTCTCACCAGTCAGTTGCCAGCCGACCTGTACGTCGGGTAAACTATTGAGCGCCGGAGCGTCTCAGGGGAACCGATCCCAAGCCTGGACATGCGCTGCCACTGCATGCTTCTGAGCAGTGGACCGGAGCCCAACGCTCTACCAACTGAGCTACCGGGGCGGCTCCATTAAGAATATATC
This sequence comes from Lepas anatifera, assembly GCA_034440635.1. Classification (NCBI taxonomy): domain Eukaryota; kingdom Metazoa; phylum Arthropoda; class Thecostraca; family Lepadidae; genus Lepas; species Lepas anatifera. Next base: position 77,617 of record JAOTON010000510.1, read on the forward strand.
ATATCGTAGAGGTTAGATGGTTATCATAACTTCTTTGACCAACATAAAATCATTTTTGAATTAGCAGCAAGTTAAGCGTCGTCACGCGGACTTTTTGCACAGCCAACCTGGGTTCAAGTCTCAGCGAACCTGAGGGGGCCAAACTATCTTTTTCCCCCAAAGGCCGGATAAATTTTTGAAAAAGGTGTTTACAGTGAAAAGGGGTTTGTCGAGCAATTAAATCTTCGCTCCACCCCACCCTCCCCACCCAGGAGAGCGGTCATGTACTTGGAGAGGTAGCTTATACTAGGTCAGTCGAGCACCCAAATCGCACGTCCCACCACCCCCCCCAAGAAGAGAGGCAGACATGGGTTTCGCCCCCCCTCCAAAAAACTCGGGTCTTCGTCCGCCCCTGACGAAATATTTTTCAGAAGTTGTTGCTTCATTAAGCCTGGGTAATCAGTCGTGAAGATGAAAATACAAAAAAGACACTATTGATACTTAGCATTATCATTAACGTGATTGGGGGCCTGCTCACCTCATAAAATATGTGCATACCTTTATAAGCATGTTAGCATATCCACAACACGTACAGTTTTCAGCACAGGCCGCGAGACATGCAATCGTGCTTACCTGTCTTAAGTCACTATGACAAAATCAGAAGCCGTTAACGAAGTATAGCAAAGTATTCTTGCTGATATTCTCCCTCAACTTCTTCAAAGGCATGTGTCGACATCGTTCTTAATCAAGCTTTACAGCAAAATCCGTTAATCGCACAATTGCTTGCTTTTCACGGACACCATCACCGTTCCACAGACTGCCGAAAATTCAAATGAGGCAGAATATCCGCTGGCGTGACAAGAGTGGCTGTGAATCCTCTTCAGGAAAGGCAGATAGCCTGTAAACGTGGATGTGATTGGTCAGTTGGGAGCCCTGTTTATGCTGAAGGACATGGTTGGTCGAGAGACTACCTGGGATGAAGGGACGGCTCATGTGTCAATAGTTAACCGTTAGCCTCGGGAAGGGTCTGGTGTGTTTGTGCAGAGATCATAGGCGTGTAAACGTTCAAAACAAGGGTACTTGCCCCCCACCAATTGACCTTCGGTACCCCCTGGTTAGGATGCCCCCCCGATCATGTGCCCCTCTCCCTGATCATGTGCCCCCCCGATCATGTGCCCTTCCTCCAGATCAGAAATCATGTATCCGCCCATGCCCTGGCCTCCCATGTTCCTACGCCTCTGTTAGAGGTAGTGGTAATGAGGCACGTTTAAATTTTCATTAAAATTTGACTCAATTATTTCAGGATCTCTCCTACACTCGAATATAAAAGCCTATAAAATTAGTCGAGATAATAGTCGCTGCTGAAGAAGCTTTTTTCTTGGGGCTCAGTGGTGCCCCAACTGCACACGTCATACTGGAAGGAAGAGGAGAAAGCTAGGCTTGATCTATGACAGAGCACCAAACTCTGCCTCTGGGTGGGACCGAGCCAGTCAACTTGGTAAAACTTACAGAGATTCACGGACCGAGCCTATCACACACGCTAATAGTCTGAACCACCCAGACCATCAGCTATCCAATTTTAGTTCACAGCTCATCGTGCTGTGTTTCTCCAAACGTTTTCTAATTCCCTTCCAGGATTTTAATTACTAAGAGGCTACATATTTCACAGAGTTTCTCCTGTTTCTATACTTTTATGTTTTTCTTTTTAATTTCTTTGTACGAAGTATCATAACAAACTTCCTAAGCTTACATGCAGCCAAATGGAATTATGTAGTATCACAGGAAAATAGGTTTAGTAAAAGAGAATATGCACTGCTAGATCTGTAAGTAAGCATCCGCGTACCCAAAGACACTGCATGCAGAAGACATCTATCAGACTGAATGCAGAAGACATCCAAAGACATCTATCAACAGGGCGTAGCGCGGGAAATTTAAGAGGGGACAGCACCCATCGTCGGTGTCACTTGAAGTGATAAGAACGGAAAGCGCTCCACTATTATTGCCCGTTTTATTCTGCATGTGCCTGCGAAGACGTCCAGTTAGTCATAAAGGTGTTAAATTGATTGAAGGGCGGTGACAGCACAACAGGCGAGGGAACCTCCAGCTGTGACAAATCCCTGGCACTGCGGATACCCAAACTCGCAAACTGGAAGGGGTTCCAGCAAGAATGACATTTGAGAGGGCGGAAACGAATGACAAATGGGACGTTCCGAATAATGGACCGCCCCACAATTATTAAAAGCTCGGGGCAGACGCAAGTATAGCACTTATGAGTATGACTTTCAAGCAGCCAGCTAAGCCCTTTCCATTGTTTGATTCGTAATAGGGTTTAAAAATACTTATCTAACTTGCACTGTATTTTTTTGGCGTGATATTATTTGTGTGGGCTAAGTTGCTCTAAAAAAAGCATGCTCATGAAGCAAACATTTCAGATGTTGTGTATGAAATGGAGTAATTACAAAACGTTCCGGTGCGTTATTCTCAAACATAAGAAGTTATTGATACGAGTTACAGTTTTCATTGTTTAAGCTGCAACCATAAGCTAAAGTGAGAAACATCACCTTGCGTTGTTAAGTGACAATCTAGGGTCAATAGCTCTCGCAAGCATCTGTATTGCTATACAAATTCCAACTTTGAGGCTTAAATGGTATTCAGCTAGCTGGGATTCTGGTGTTGTCTAGCATTCAAGTATCAAACATGTGCGTGGGCCAATAATACTTATTGGACACTGTCAAAATATATACTCAAAGCAACATATCAGAGAGCCAGGGAAACATGAATTAAAAGAGGAGTTTGAAATCTCCATTAATGTTTTAGAGGAAACATAACCCTGCTATACAGGTACATCACATTTAGAATATCTGATCTTTCAGAGTGCTAGCTGTCAACAGCTAGCTGAATTAACGATGACAATATATCAGTTATCTAGGCTAAAAACATGTGCCAACAGTTAGGTCATAGAGTATCTACGTTTGTCGTATTTGGTCCTTCCACTGCAGCTCACTGGAATTAAGGAATGCCTTCAGTGCCTTCTTCATTTTAGTGGAGGGTTTCCTGGTCAGAACTCCACAACAGAACTATTTTCCGGCGTCTCCGTCAGCCCCACTCATCTCAGTTATCCCATACCGCAAACATCCCATCAATCGCCACTGTAGTCAGTGGCGTGTCTCCACCCACCTGTCCCTTCTGTGCGTGCGCGTGTGCCGGGTTTCAGTTTCGCTTTGCATTGTGCGAGTCGCCTCCTCGGAGCGGGGTTCACAGGGGGGCTCCGCTCCCGACCGATCATTCCGGGCGCTTCACCGTAGCTGTTTTCATCGCTCTGTGCTGGCTTGGCGCTGTTACGTGACCACACAAAAGGGCAACTGTAGGCCTCGGCGAGTATTCAGCGACCCTTACCTTCCATGAGATGTCAAGAAAACGTATGCTCTTCCGTTTCACACCTGCTTGGGTGGTCTTGGTCATTTGAGTTGTTCAGATTTATTAACAGAGCCTATGAATATCATTGCAGTGTTTGTACAACATAAGCTTGCAAACCGAAACCAGTGGAAATTTAGCGAGGAAAGGAAAAAATTTTCATATGGAAGGAAGAGTCTTTTTCACATTTCTCCTATGCTGCATGATTTGTTGGGATCTACCTCATGCTTTGCATCCTCGGATCCAATTTTGCACTTCATGGAGGAGTTTGGGTTGCTCTCCAAACAGTTCTAAGCATTTCGCCTATAAAGCCTATCCTCCGCCCACGATAACAATTTTGGGGTTTAACTATGCTCCAAATGCCAGGATTACTAAAAGGCGTCACCAAATCTTACCCACTGGGATGGATGTGGGAGATCAGATCAACTTAGTTAGAGACTTTCCCGGAACATGAACCCGGAAACTGTGCTCAGAAATCGGACGCTCTATCACAGAGACATGCATACCCCTTCACGAGCCTATGATATAATTCTGCTGGTGATTATCTTGTGGTCGTTCATATGCACTATTGATGAAAAATATGTTCCGGACACTCATCCACTCATATAAATTCATCCCCCATTGAACAGGAAAGGACAGAGAAGGCCCGTCCCTTACTTTTTATACTCCAACACTTCCTGATTCCAGTTCAATCGAGACGAAATCTGAAAATACTGTAACCAGCAAGTGTAAAAAACAGCAATTACCCCATATTCAGTGGAGCTTCAGCTCCAGAGAGCAAAGAGAAAAACCTTGTCAGCAATATGTTTTATCCTGACTGGCCCATCACTCTGTTGCTGACCGCGACGCGCGTGCTGCTAACGGCGATATTTTGATCAAGCCATTGACGTGGCTATAGTGGGTAGGTGGGATAAGCACACAGGCTGTTGAGAATGGGGGCCAGTAGCTGCCCGGGTGAGTTTGGACTAAATGTTTTCATTCAGACAAAAACTGCAAGTTAAGGCTAGCGGAATCTTACTGTCAGATATAGTTCCGCCACATATATTATACAAAAATTTAGTACATCACAAACGTCAAACGTACCATATTTTTAATGGATTAATTATATTCAGAGTATTCACTCGACTTATGATTGGAACTTACACATACTTGATCCTTGATAATGACAACCTGTGGCAAATTAAACCAGAAACAGAAAAAGCTTAAAACCTAAGGGGCCTACCTAGGGAATCCCAAACAACCCCCAAGTCCGAAATTCATAGGGGCTTCCTAAACAAATCCCGCGCGGGGAACTCTACTATTTCCCCCACCTCTTGGAAGAGTGACCAGTACGGTAGGGGAATCCATCACCTTACCCAACCTGGTTGGGTATCGTTTGGGGTTCCCGTACGATCCCCAAATGTTTCCCCAACCTTCCCCTACCAAAATGCTGGCTGGGTGAAGACTTGAGTAATTGTTTTTCCGTTTTTAGGGCAAACTAATTAATTTTGTAGTTTTGAAAGCTTTTTCAAATTAATTCAATACAAATACAGGAGGGCAAACATTTGTATTATTTAAAAAAATATTATTTTTCAACTTTAAATAGTTTTTGAAAAGTAAGTGATGGGTATGGGCATGGGTAAGTGATGGGCATTTTATCGAAACTGTTAACCTATTTCGATAATAAGTGAATGGCCTCCCAAAATTTTGACGAAGATACAAAAATAATTGATAGTTTCGGTATCAGGATTTTTCAAAGAGCAAGAAACCACAATAATAATTTTTTCGCGTATCTCCCTTTAAGTACTGGTGCCAAAACTGAACGATAGATGGCTGTACGGCGGCCGTGCATATTCAGTGGTGAAAAGATGCTACATATGCCTGATGTAGAGTAACAATTTCCGAGTTGGATTTTGAAAAGGAAGGCATTATTGATAGCTGTTTTGGCGAGTACGCGGAGGAGAGAGTGATGTGTGTTGCGGCCATTGGGCCTATTTCTGCCCAGTGATGCTTTGCAATGGATAACCACTCGCCCCAAGTTTTCGGTTGACAGTTGCTGCCCGAAGTTTTCGGTCGACAGCTGCTGCCCGAAGTTTTCGGTCAACAGTTGCTGCCCGAGGTTTTCGGTTGCATGGAGATTCACTCGCTAGCATGGTATTTTCAGCCAGTGGGCGGGGCTTAGGGCTTAGGAGCAATCAGATTACTGCAGCCATATGACAGGTATTCCTTCAAGGTTTGAAAGCCTCTTTACTTCGTTAAACCCCTTTACTTTGAACCTTGAAGCTGGTGGAAATTTTATTCCGAGAGCGGTTTGGGTGAAATTATATATGCCAACAGTGGTTTCTCAGCACGCTCTACACAAATGTTATATCAGTTCAAAGTCCATTAAAAAAGTGTGACGCTCCCCTTTAAGTGCACAACCATCACCCGACTGAATCACCCTAGTCGTCAAAACGTGCTGTAGTGGGAAACAAAACAGCTGTCCGACTGGGGCTCAGATGCAAGGCAGGCCTAAGGCACGGCGGGCTGGAGGTAGGCGTGTGTATTGGGGTTTATAGGGTGCCTCCAGCATCTAGGCTATATCGCGCCCAGCGCTGGAGGTGGGCTTGAGGTGGGCCGGCAAGGAGTGTGATCCAGCGTTTCGCCAGTCCTCCAGCTGATTGTGTCTGCTTTGCACTGTCGCCGCTCAAGGACGTGATGGGGTAGGAAGGCTTCGTCTCTACCGAGGCAAGACGTCCCGTCGACACTTAAGGGAACGTGGTACCTTGGTCGAATTCTGGAACTGAGTGCAATTAGGGGATTTTTTAGCCCGAAAATCATGGAAGCGTCCATGATTTCTCTGAAAAATGCACAATAAGCTCAATATTTTAATTTGTTAAATGCTTCTCTAGGAAATAAACAAATATCTGCCTGTGGATGATGTCATGATCTGGCGCCCACTACCATATGCAATACGCTTCAAGGGCTTCGATTGGCTGATACTCACCGTGACGTCTGCATATGTCGTCACACCAACAGCCATGACAACTGTGGACTGCTGCTACGGGTACATATAGGGTGCATTTCAGGTAATTTTTAGCTTTTCTCTACGGAAATTTTGAATTTCAAGACAAATGCTATATAGAGTATCGGGATTTCCGGCATGCTTTACAACTTGGCTATCTCAGTTAGAATCACGTTGTAAAGGTACCACATTCCCTTTAAGGTCACCTGTTGCTGACTAATTCAAGCCTGTAAATAGCTACATAACAAGTCTTTTAAGAAAACTGCGACATCAAGCCACGTTCATTGATGCTCTTTTCAACTACTGTATGTTGTGTTCGATGTAACATTTTTAAGTCTATCCTCAGGTCTGCGTGCGCCAGGGGATTATGTCAGAGTGGTGGAAATGAACAAGGCAGGTGCTCCGCCATGTGCAGTGATTTCCTCCGTCCCAGACCGCCAGGCGCCCTCACAAGGCTCGCATCGCAGTCGAAAGCGTTAGTATCGGCGACAGTGGTCGTCGTTTGTCGACAGCCCGCAGACGTGTCATCTCGACGCCGCTGTGCCATGTCGGAGAGTGAACGCCATTTCTGAGATTCAATCATCACTTATCTCTGGGACACTTCCACGATTTCCGATTCCGACACATGTCGAGTTCCAAACATATTCGGCGTCGCTCCAGAAAAGACTGCAGCGCTGCACATTGCAGATAAAGTTAGACATTTCCAGCATGCTGCACAGAATATGGTTATCCAATTCCTGGTCCAATCCCCTGAGTACGTTTCCAAGGTAACAAAGCAAGAAAACATTGGCTTTAGGTGGGGCAGAACAAAATATGATGGACGTCGTGTATTCTGCTGACGGCGGCGCGCTTGTTATTCATGCGGACAACGCCTCCGTCTTATTTGGCGAGTCTAAATCGGTCATAAAACTGTTCCTGAGACGTGACCAGGCTGTGGATCGGGCGGAGCACTGAACCCCGCGCGACCTTGGTCTACTGAGTTAGCAGAGTGGCTCCAGACGCCATTTTTGAAGCTTTTAGTGGACAGTGGTAGCTTCAAAGGCTCAAAGGATTGACGCAGCTGAGCGTATATTTATGCAGTGTTGGTTGAAGGTTACCGCAGTTTTTGTTTTTTGCTGTTTACGTTCTAAGTTTTAGATGTTTCTTATAAGTTGCCGGTTTTCTACGCTGAGTTCGTGTGGAATCGTACCAACCCTGATATAATGTTGAAGAAATATGACATAAACATTGCTAACACTAACACGAACATATTAATTACATATATATACATATATATGTAATTAACATATGTTGGGATGGGTTGACTAGTTGGAGGGTTGTAGAGGGTTGGTGGCATTACTGTGTTGGTGGCTAGTGTGATTTTTACTTTGATGCAAGGCCCTATTCATTACTCTCGTCTGTTAGTATGTAGTTCAATAGTCTCATTCATAAACTAATCCTGATTATGTCCTTTTGCCATTGTATGTTTTTGTGTTTTTGTGTTTCTTTTGTGGGGGCGGTACTGTTGGTTATTTCACGCTGTAAAACTTGGTTAATTTTCAAAATGTCTGCCATGCCTGCTGTCTGTTCTTGTTTGAGTTTTACGATTGCGACCTAATCTCACTGACGAAGGTTTAGAATAAACCGATACGTTTGAGTATGAGCTAACCAGTGTTTTTAGTAATGTTTAAATAGTGATACGTTTGTAAGAATATATACATATATATATATATACATATATATATATACATATATATATATATATATATATATATTTGAATAGTTAGGAAGCAAGTTATTTTCTAAACATATATTGTTAAAAGTCACAGCAGCTTTTGCGTTAATGAGCTTTCTTGAGAGTTTTTCGATGTTTCTTGCTTGTTTCCTTTCCTCTGGATGAAGATTGTTAAGGACCGATCCGAAAGACATAAGTAAGGTAAGAATAAGGTATTTCATGGTTCCATTTCGTTTATATATATATATATATATATATATATAAATATGCTACGTATATATATAAATAAAATGCTACGTATCAGCTAGCAAAAACATTGAACAAGCTCATCAGCCCTTACGTGCCATCAACATACTCGCTGAAATCATCGGCTGAGTTCATCGATCTCGTAAAAGGCAGGACAAGGACTGGAAGCCTAGCTTCTTTGGACGTGACTAGCCTGTTTACCAACGTACCTGTGGAACGGACAATCAAGATCCTTGCTGATTATGTGTATCGCCATGACACACTACCAGGACTTGACATCCCCGAGCACATTATGTGTGCCATGCTCCAGGCTGTGCACCACCAAGTCTCCATTTCGATGCCCGCAAGGGAATATGTATTACCAAACTGACGGTGTTGCCATGGGCTCGCCACTGGGTGTGCTCTTCGCCCAAGCCTTTATGGCGGCAGTCGAAGACGAAGTGTTAGAACACACGCCTAAAAAACCAGCCCTCTATTGCAGGTATGTTGATGACATACTTCTGGAAGTTGGAGATCAAGATGACTTGCAACACCTCAAGTCGAGACTAGAAGCAGTGTCGGGGCTTACCTTCACGGCAGAAGAAAGTGTTGAAGAAAATATTAATTTCTTAGACATTTCTATCGACGCAGCTGACGGACCATTCGTCACCAGCGTTCATCGCAAGACGACAGACGCCGGAAGGTGCCTACATTACAAGAGCCAGTGCCCTCAACGCTACAAAAGCAGTGTGGTGAGAGCATACGTTCACCGGGCGCTCACCCACTGTTCTTCATGGCCTCTCGTGCACAAAGAATTAAGACGAATAAAACAAACGCTAGCGGACAACAGCTACGACATCGCATTTATAGACCAACAAATCAACAACACTCTGAACAAATACTTAACAGCAACAGCAGCAAAAGACCAAACAAACACCATCAACATCTTCTATAAAAGCCAAATGACAGCAGGCTACGAGACCGAAGAAAAGGTGCTAAAAAGGATAATCACAAAGAACTGCAAGCCAACCGATCCCGAGGCAAACATCAAGCTGCAAGTTTATTACCAGAGCCCGTCAACTTCATCCCTGGTAATGAAGAACAACATGGCGGAGGACAAATCGGCACTGAAACAAACAAACGTCGTGTACCAATATAATTGTCAGATAGGAGACTGTGCACTCCTCCCAAACAGTAATTATATTGGGTACACGACAACAACGCTATCAAGAAGACTCACAATGCACCTGCAGAGTGGAGCACCATCCTCCCACACCCTGGAAGAACATCACAGGCGACTGACCAGGCAGCAATTGGTAGAGAACACCACCATCATTGGACGAGCTCGGGACGTCCGACGCCTGGCGGCACTAGAGGCCGTGTGCATCAGGGAGCGCGACCCACTGATCAATAAACAGCAGAACGCCAGGGGAACTCTCCTACTTTTTGAGGGGCCTCGGCTATCATAGAGTAGCCCCTCCCCCTCACGTGTACTTTCATTGTAACGCTTAGAGTGTATTATGAATTTTGTCCTTGTCTCGTAATGTAAAGCTTTCCTTTTAGACAATTTATTCATCTTGACAATCTAATCAATCTCTGTGGTGTTAATCGTGTTGCATGTTTATTTGCCGCAATGTGAAGTGATTAGTGCTCATATGCATGGGATCTTGTGCGAGACATCAAAAATTCAAACCTTAAATTTTGTAACTACTATTCAACGTACCTCAGTCTTGAAAATGTTTATGTGAGATAAATGAAACCGGTCGACTTTAGGTGCGTTTTTACTTCAATTTTCTTTAATATGACATGAATATCGGAACAATTTTACACGAACATAGCATAGAAAACCGAAAACTTATCAGGAACATTGAAACCCTAGAAAGAAAACTACACAAAGCCAAAGCTGCGGTGACGTTCAACCAGCACTGTATTAATAATAACTTGCTTCCGTCTTATACTAATATATATATATATATATATATAGCGCGACGTTTCAAAAGTTACACACTTTTATCCTCAGGCATTTAAATGTAGCCTATGGTTTGGTGAAAAGGTGAAGAATGAATCATATTATGATCTCTTCCAAGTTCGAAAATTATTCCTTCAAAATGTTAAAATGTTTTCCACATGGCACTTTCAGTTGTGGCAGATCGCAAATATTAGTTTTGAATAAGGTTCAAACTAACAACTAACACAATAAGTATTTACACGAATCATGAACTATACTAACACATATCACAAATCACACTCTCAATCTGCTACCTTCATATAATGTGAGTATACCTCGTGCGTGTGTCTGAAGGTTTATTGATGGTTGTTTTTGTCTAATCAGAATGGTTTCTAAAACTTCAAGTCTGCGTGGGTTATGTTCTTTTGCGAGGATGGTCGTGTTGTTTACTAGTGTTCTTCGTGTGAGTGGTTCGTCGTGAAATTTATCAGTGTGCGTTAGTGGCCCCCTGATTGTAAATGCATTGTTAGTCGTCTGCTGAGTGTGGTGGTTGTTTTCCCAATGTATCCACTACTTGGCTGGAGCGCACAGTCTCCTATGTTGCATTTATAATAGTAGATGATATTGGTCTGTTTGATTGGTGTCAGAGCCGCATGACGGAATCCATGGAGCGAAGCGGATTGAGATTTCTCAAGAGGCTCTATTCTGGCCGCTTGGCGGTTCTGACAGTTGATGCCAGGGCTCTGAAATTGTGTAGGGTGATAGCCCTTTTACGCCAGACGCCCAAACTAAGGTCCCCAAATCTAAATTCAAAATAGTTTTTGAGAAATTTTGGAACAAGTGTTTTCACTTTTGCATTTTTCTCATTTTTATTTCTTAAGCGACGAACTTGAAATTGTGCTCCTTTTGAATAAGCAACAGGGACCACCTAAGAAAAAATTTAAAACTGGTCCGACAATATCCATTACGCCAACACGGAGTATTCCTGATACAAGCAAAACAGCTGTTGAAATTTGACGGCTGATTTATAAGCTCGAAATGTCAGAAGGCACGCTTCACTTAGTTTAAAAGCAGCCACCTGCTGGCAGCTAGGTCAATTTTATTGTGGTTAGGCATAGTTTCCGGTGGAAAAAGTAAAATTCTGACCTAGTTTTTGACATTCTGCCCGAGGATTGCATTTTTGCTCTTTTAATTCAAATCTTAATATCTCGCGATATAATGCGCCGATTTGAATTTTCATTTCAGATAATGAAAGAACATTACTTCTGCCTGACAATATTTGGAGATGGATATCGTGATATTGAAATTCATTGTTTTATATGTATAAATATAATTTTAGTAGAAAATCTTTTATTTGTAGCTTCTCGGTTCCGAGCACATGTCACTCATAAGTTCCGAATTGGCATGACTGAATAGGAAAGTTAATTGCAGTCATTTCACTTATTTAGACTACCCACTTATGTTCAACGGCTTTCGAGTAATTAGTCCAAAAATGTAGTACAAGGTGCTAAATTTCTCGGTCCAGCTTTGTTTCTCACCATGGTTTCAAGCCCTTAAAATAAATGAAAGTGGATGGAATTTGGCATGAAGCTAGCTTACGGCCCTGGGTCGCCGATACAAGTAATTCCAGGCCAACATAATGTTTGGTTCATCTTCTAGAAACAGCTTTATACCGTGCCTTTTCTATAAGAACACAGCACCCGGCGCCATGCCACGGCGCTATCCTCGGTTGAGTGATACTAGCCAGGACCTCCTGACTGGTCACAGGTGTAGGGCTAGTGGGAGGGTGCAGAATGTGGCGCACTGGTACAGTACAGACGCCCTGTCTCTTGATCAGGGATGGCCGGTTCGAATACGGGAGTGGCCGTGATCTCTTTATTAGTTATTTCAAAGAAAAGAATGATAACACTGACCTACAGGCTTATGAAGAGATACATTGCGAAGGAAATATGGTTTGCTTTCAGCACAGTGTCATGCGGCTCTCCTGCACCTGTGGGGCGTTCGCCCAGGTCGCAGACCGGGGTCTGGTCTTGTTAGATGCATCTATGAGGTTGTTGGCCTGTTTTTTTTTTTCAGGTCGTCGACAGGGTTCCGAGTTATTTTCTTAAACTTGGTTTCATCTCCCAGAATCGTCTGTACTTTTTCAATGTAGTCTTCTTTGTCGAGGATTCTAATTATTGGGGCTTATCGACGCACCAACTGCCAGGGTCATATGGCGTCGCCAACTCTCTCCCTGTTGGAAGGGTTGCTCGGGAGCCAGCTTGCTCCTTGTTCAGGGAAGCCGCCGGGCCTTGAACCCGGGTCGGCTGCGTGGAAGCCAGCTACGCTGACCACTCCACTACCGCGCCCCCTTTGTCGAGGATGACAAAAATCTTGGTTTTATCAGCACGTCTAATGACAATATTGTCATTTTCACGGAGTTGTTTTGCAGCTTGTTTAAATCTTAGAGGGAGAGAGGGTCTAGAAAGCCGACTGCGGTTCTTAGTACTCTCGGCTTGAAGCTGAAGTTGTAGATCAGGGTTGACATCAATCTTACCCTGGGACTTGAGTCTACAGATATCTTGATAGAGCAATTCTAATTCTACTTCTTTGTCATGTTTAGAAAAAGCAGGCGAGTAGGAGAAGCTAAGGCCAAGGTTAAGAAGTTCATTTTGATCATCGGTTAGAACAGCTCTAGAGAGATTGATGTAACCGTCTTGTGGGGCGGGGAGCGGAACCCACCCTCCGTAAATTGAGCAAAGTTTCTTCTGGATTCGAGCTTCTACTCTCCTCTTATATAGAGAAAGCTGCTCAGAAAGTGAGAGCCTGACCTGGTCCCTTACGCTCTGTTCTAAGGATAGAAAACATTTTTCCTCACCTGAGAGCTGTTGCTGAAGTCCCAGAACCTCTTTGTTTTTCTCATCTAGTTCATTACGCACAAGACTTCTCCTGAAATCTGTGGTAAACGGCTTTTGCTGCAAGGCTTGGTTGTGCAATCTGATATTTGAATAGTTAGGAAGCAAGTTATTTTCTAAACATATATTGTTAATAGTCACAGCAGCTTTTGCGTTAATGAGCTTTCTTGAGAGTTTTTCGATGTTTCTTGCTTGTTTCCTTTCCTCTGGATGAAGATTGTTAAGGACCGATCCGAAAGACATAAGTAAGGTAAGAATAAGGTATTTCATGGTTCCATTTCGTTTATATATATATATATATATATATATATATATATATATATATATATATATATATATAGCGTGACGTTTCAAAAGTTACACACTTTTATCCTCAGGCATTTAAATGTAGTCTATGGTTTGGTGAAAAGGTGAAGAACACCTTTCACCTTTTCACCAAACCATAGACTACATTTAAATTCCTGAGGATACAAGTGTGTAACTTTTGAAACGTCACTATGTATATATATATATATATATATATATGTATATACGTATATATGTATATAGCTATGTATATATATATATATATATATATATATATATATATTTTCTTTCAGGCAGATGTCGTTGAAAAGAAAAGCGTTTAGAGTTTTTGAGAGTTTTCGGTTGAGTTTCAGTAGCTTGTTGAATATTTTTTGTGCGATTGAGGCACAGTCAAAATATACTATGTATATAATATGTATGTATATATAATATAATATATATATATAATATAATACAATAATATAATATAATATAACATGTATGTATATAATATACTATAAATATAAATATAAATATATATATATACTATAAATATACTATATATATATATATATATATTCTATGTTATTCCGTATTTTGGTCAGCAGTCTCTAAAACTTAAGAAAGAGTTATTGTCCCTTCTTTCCAAATATTACCCTTATCTCAATCCAAAGATCGTCCTTCAGAACACCTCATCCTTGGGTTCTATCTTCCGGTTCAAGGACAGGTTACCTAAGAGTTGCCAATCCTCAGTGGTGTATCAATTCCGTTGCGCATCGTCTCTCTTTCTCTCTCTCTCTCTCTCTCTCTCTCTCTCTCTCTCTCTCTATATATATATATATATCTATAGTAAAAGTATGACCTTAACAATTAATGAAGTCACATATGTCAACATGCAGACCGGTTTCGATATATTTCAATATCATCATCAGTGTAATAAATGAAAAACCTACATAAGGAGCAGAGCAGTAGACAAGAAGGCCAAAGGCGCAGTTTTACGGATAAGTTTTACGGATATATATATATATATATATATATATATATATATATATATATATATATATATATATATATATATATATATATATATATATATATATATGCATGTATTATTAAAAATCACAGCTTCCTTGGCATTAATTAGTTTCTTGTGCGTCGCTTCGAGTTGGCGGATAAGGCTTCGTTCGTTGTCGTTATATTTATAAAGAATTGTACAAAATGACATCTATTGACGTTTCACCTTCCATAAGGCATCTTCATGAATACAAATGATATGCAGTTACATTTTACAAGTATAGAATAGATAACATATTTTAGTTTCGATACGGTACAAAGCACATTTTAATCTCTTCGCTGACATTTTTTAAATTGAACACTGGTCGGAAAACAATCGAATGATTCATCGCATAACACGTTGACTAGATATTAGTGCACCTACTCCAGAAAAAAACCCATCAAATGAAACACACAACAATATGAAACATAACATAACTCAGCTAAACATGAATGTAAATATAACCCCAAGACATCAACACTTGTCATGAAGAACAACACCCACAAGCAGGCACCACTGAAGCAGACCAACGTAATATACCGCTACCGATGTACAGCCGGGGACTGCGAAACCCGCGAGGTATATTACGTTGGCTACACAACAACAACACTCAGCCGCAGACTCACAATGCATATACAACAAGGTTCACCGAAGAAACACATGCACGAACACCATGGCATCAGCATCACCAGAGACATGCTTACCACCAACACAGAAATCATCGCACACTGCAACGATCGGCGGCGACTCACCACACTAGAAACAGTTATCATCAGAAACACATCACCCATCATCAACATCCAGACAAAACAATCCACAACACTGGCACTTTATGACAAAACACTTTAGATTGGGAAGGGTTCAGCTAAGCTTTATATTTACATTCATGTTTAGCTGAGTTATGTTATGTTTCATATTGTTGTGTGTTTCATTTGATGGGTTTTTTTCTGGAGTAGGTGCACTAATATCTAGTCAACGTGTTATGCGATGAATCATTCGATTGTTTTCCGACCAGTGTTCAATTTAAAAAAATGTCAGCGAAGAGATTAAAATGTGCTTTGTACCGTATCGAAACTAAAATATGTTATCTATTCTATACTTGTAAAATGTAACTGCATATCATTTGTATTCATGAAGATGCCTTATGGAAGGTGAAACGTCAATAGATGTCATTTTGTACAATTCTTTATAAATATAACGACAACGAACGAAGCCTTATCCGCCAACTCGAAGCGACGCACAAGAAACTAATTAATGCCAAGGAAGCTGTGATTTTTAATAATACATGCATTAAAGAAAAACTACTTCCCAAATACACTAATATATATATATATATATATATATATATATATATATAGACTCTACATTGGTGCGACCACGACGACATTATCACGCCGCCTCACCATGCACCTACAAGACCACAAAGGCCCCGTAGAACACTGGCTACATAAACAACACACAAAACCAACACACAAACTCCTAAAAGACAACACAAAAATCATCGACTCCGCCCACGACCATCACCGCCTGTGAGTTCACCATGACCCCTTATATTTCCACCAAATTTTGTACACAAGGTCCCCTAAACAAAAGAAAAATTTGGGCCGATTTTCAGGTCCCAAGGTCAAAGAGGTCTCCTGATAGTTGTGATCAAATTTTCAAGGTCAACGCAAACATTGAAGCAGAAATAATTTTGTATCTTAAAAGTGGCTGATCGAAATTAATTAAAAAATAATACCGATGGATAAAAGATACAACGGGCTATATGCAAAAATAAATTTTGACCTCAGGTCAGGTTTTGACCTCGTGACCTTGTGACCTTTTTTTAAACTAAGAATTTTTGTAAAGTCCTATTTTCAGTTTTTCACTGAATAGCCCCGGGGTAAAAACTAACCAGTGCACAGTGATGCAGCGGGCCTAAAAACGGGACGAAAATGTCAAAAATGACTTTCTAGAATTGATATCAAATGTATGCGATGCGTTTGAGAATTGTTTGGAACCCGGAAAACCATAATCATTTTCTTCCTCTAGCGTCCCACATTGGTTTCACACGAGCTGAAACTTGAAACTTCTGCCTTTCTAAATACGAGTATCTGGTCAGAAATAATAGCGTGATCTAAAACGTTAATAACAGGTGCTCACACCTCGCCATCCATAAACGTATACTACCGCAAAGCTTGGGATGTTTGCAACCTTCTGGTTACAAAAATACGGTTCTAGCTGCTCCAGAGAATGCAGTGAGTTCATTTTAATAAACATATGTTTCGGAACTAAAATTTATAACATACATCATATTTCCTTAGACTGGCAAAAAGGCACAGTCAGGATCAGCTACACAATCATACCATGTATTCTGGGAAGTGTCTTCTTTACATTGGTGGAATCCGTAGGTCGGCAACCGACGGCCGAAAAAAGTTATGACAGTTTTAGTGAGCTTATGTTCTACCCGTAGTCTGCGGGTGGTTGTGGCAATGACGCGCGCGGCATCCACTAATCGCCGTGTATTATTTCCTTTCTCCAATCAAATGACACATTTAAATGGGGGAAGGGGGTAAAAAATAAAAAAATATGCGTAACTTTATTGATGGACGGCCTCTTATTGAAGGAGGAAATTAAAAATGAGAAGCAGGAGGGTAAATTGAGATAACGAAAGCAGGTATTAGTTTCAATTCAGGAGGCATTAGGGTCAGTTTAACCCTATTTCCGTCAGGCTCCCGGCTACCCCCTATTTCCGGCAGGGGGGCAATATCGGCCCCCCCTAATATCTCGTAATCTAACCGGCCGATTTTGAAAATTCAAAGTGCTATAGATTCCCCTGACGCTAAACTTTATTTTGAAAAAAGAAAATTTCAAAATTTTGATTTTTAAGGAGAAAGTCGTGCAAAATTTACAATTTTTGTGTATTTTTTAGATTTTCCATAACCCTTGTCTCTGTTGTACGATTTTCACAAAACTAGTTCAGATTTACAAATAATTGACCCAAAATTGTCATATACTCGAGTTACGCAAAAATTCGAAATTCAATGGCAGTTCTAGGACCAGGACTATGAGGGGAAATATATACAACCTAAAAAGTTTTTGTTACGCGGATTAGAAGCCGTGATATACTGCTTGGCATCTTTGACACATAAATAAATGAAAAAAGTGAAAAACTCATCAGGGGCGGATGCAGTAAGGTAAAACAGTGGGGTAAAATACATCCCAACAATATGCGAGTGGTATGCATGAGTATATTAGTCCCTCGACTAGTTGAAATTTATTTCTGATAATTTTTACCCTCCCATGGCAGCTCTGGGAAAGGGGGTGACATAGGCGGATCAAGGACTCTCGTCGTGGGGGGCGGGTGGGGGGTGATTGGAAACACATTTTTAATATACAACGATATTGAGTCGCGGCGGTGATACTGGCTGGGAATATGCATTTTGAAAATGTGTAGTGACTGGACACGCCTCTGGTAATCTAGAATTTGGTTATAACTATTTTGAATTTTCATATACCCAATTTTATTCGCCCTGGCACGGCTGTAAGCAGTCTTCTCACTTACTAACATTTAGTCCTTCTTGATAACATTCCCCCCATTTTGAACTGCTGTAACCGCCCCTGATGAATACAAATAGTGACAATTGTAAATGCACTATCATCTCACATAAAAAATGATATAATAAAACCATATAACTGGTATCAGGATCAGCAGAGACGGCTTCCTTTTACAAAGAACCCATCGCATACGATAATACTTGGTTTGTGGATAGAACCTCCCCAAAACCCAGCCATAGCTCCGCCCCTGGTAAATATATAATCTTGAAAATTTCAGAAAACCTGCCTGTACTAGTTTTAGGAAAAGTCAGGAAGTTTCAAAGTTCTATCGCAAGCCGTTTCGGAGATATTCTTGAAAAACCTTAGGGGGGCAATATTAGCCCCCCTGCCGGAAATAGGGTTAATGCTTATTAGGGCATAGCAGGATCAGGCCCTTAATAAGGAAATTCATATTTGAACTTTGGCTCATATTCTTCCCTTTGTAAAATGTTATTTTAAACCGATTTTCCGTTAATCTTTGGCCTCGGCCCCTGTTATAACTGATTGTCATGTATGTACATACATACAGCCGGTTCCCCAGTGATTGGTAGGCATTAGTGTCAGTTCGTTTAAGAAATATCTTTAAAACGATTACTTTTCTCATAAACCTTTCGTCTCTAGCAATGAATTTTGACGAGCTCTTTAAATTTGGGACCCTGCAAACTGGATGAGATGTAAATTTGGAAAATTATGGACAAAAAACTTTTCACCGATCCCGATGATTTTCTGTGTCTTTTCTCAATTACTTCCAAATTTTGGACATTATTGAGTATTTCGCACGTCCTTTCATGCATCCAGTTAAAACGCAGCAGGTGAGGTAACAATGGTGTCTGTAAGGGCCATCACTTGAGAGATATTTTGCAAAAACGACCGCAGTCTAATACCTACCAATCAGTATCTAACCGGCTATACATACTACCTCTCTTGGATTTTGAAGAAAGTCGCTTGTCGCACATTTTGTTGTGTTTGCTGGCTGTTAAAGCTTAACAGTGGTTATCTTCTAATGATGTTTTAATATCCGAAGCTCCCCTAAATGTGTTACCAATGTTAATAAATACGAGGTGAGAATGCATTTTTCACTTCCAATATTTCCCGGCTAACAACTGGGGAAATCCAATCATTAAATCAAATTATCAATCGAAATCCAATCATTAAATCAAATTATCAATCGTATCAATTATTTCCCTTACTATTACCTTTATTCAGCTTAGCGCATGGTCAGATTTGCGACTATGTAATTATTTCATAAAGCTACAGCCACTGTCAGAACCGTTAAGAACCCTGGATAGCCTCTGCATAAAGTAGCGCACCCAATAGGTGCCAAGGGGTCCTCTGGTGCCTTCGTTATGGACCTGACCTCAAAATGGATGTCCGATGTAGATTTTTCTTTACAAGAGCTTTATAATGGTGTATAGAAACTCGATCTAACTCCTCTAAAAGCTGAGTTATTCCCGGCTTTTGCCAACCTTGTTTTGAGAACCAGCATTGCTTCACATCGGTTTAGAAATGACATCATAACTCGGTGACCTGACCTGACATTGGATTGAAATTTCGTCAAGATGTATCAAATTGATGTTGGTTTGCACTTGCCACGCGGCATTGCGCTAAGCCGGGCAGTTTTTCTCCCATCGCGAAAAAATTAAGAGGGGGTTGGAATTGACCCCCTGGCAAAATGAGGGTTAAGAGGCAAAACAAAATTTGGTGTGCTTGTTTAAACCACCTGATGAAGAGCTTCAAATTGAACCCAAAATCATTGTTCTATCATTATTATTTATTGAGTTATGAATTTCGTCCCGTTTTTCAGGCCTCCTGCATCACTGTGCAGTGGTGGGTGATTTTCTTTGTAACTCAGATAAAGTAACAGGTCACAGAGGTCATCACCTAGGACAAAACGCTCATTGCAAGTGCCTTCCGTGCGGATACGCTACAACATGGCTGATGTGGATGTGAAATGAAGCTGATCACTCACCTACCACAGATTTCACACCATTACTTGTGCCTTGGATCTGAAACGACCCTTGTAATAACCTCACTGAATGACCTATCTTGACCTTACATGTCATTTAGAAGAAAAGTACGCAAATACGTCGCTACCGATTTGATTTCAATGCTTGACAGGTTTATGGTGCTCCGGATATTTTGGAGCATTACAAAGTCATGCCGAACTCTGGTGACCTTAGTTCATAACTATAAACTAAACTATGCCTCTGCCATTTTATCACATAACACCTTAGTCATTTGATTACCTTAGTCCTACCATTTGAAAGGCCATTTGGCCACCAGTTTGTTGTTATCAGATGCTTCACACACGTAAATATCCTGTGGATGGAACATGACATTTCCATGTGGTATAATTGGCATTGAGTTGTAAGCATGGTGGACATAAACATGCAATCAGAGCAATACCGAACGCCGCTGGCTGGTCACTCGGCCGCTGGCTTCTGGCAGAATCCCCAGCTTTCAGAGTGACGCGTCACCCTTCCTTGTGCCTGTCAGGGGACCTCCACAGATTCCGTAGCGCTGGGGCTGGTGGGAGCGTGTAAGCCACCGCGTTACAAGGAAGAGGGGGGGGCGACTGGCACAGATCGGTATGACAACGCCATCAGTTTTGGAAACTGGGAAGGTAAAGTTGGCAGAATGGTGGTTTACAGTAGAAGAGATGCATGGACGTCGAAACGTGGGACTGGGGAACGCAGCTTCTCACTTTCCACCAGAAAACACTAGGATTGCAGCAGCATTCGGAACTGTCGCAAAACTTTGACGGGGTCACATTTTCCAGTTGGAAATGGGACGGGACTTCTGGCAGTCCCCGGTGGTCATCCTGGTCATGGCTCTTCCATGGGCCTCCCAAATTACTGGTTTGTCCAAATATTCCTGGAGGATTGATGTTTTCCCTTTGTGGCGTCGGACCTTCCCTAAATCCTGGCTACGCCCCTGTTGGAAGTGCATGGAGAAAACAAGAATTGGACTGTATTTTGTAGATAAAGCTAAGACTAACTTCGTGTTCTCTAAATCGTAGTATTCTGGGCTCCTTTCTAGGTTCGCGTTGCAAGTTTTGACCTGTGCCTTCTGAGATGTCATCTGGGGCTACTTAAGCATTTTTCAGAGTTAGAGCAATGACTTTGCAGGAAATGATTATACAGTTTTTATTTTGATACCATTACGTTTGGATTGCAATTACGAGCCGATTGCTATGCATATTGACTATACTGGATCAAAAAGTGACCTTGACCGGACCTGAGGTCAGGTCATTTTTGTATTTTGACCTAGTATGGTCATATTATACATCATTCGATTCGCCGTGACGAAAATTAGCGAATGACACTTAAAAACACCATTATAACTCACTTCTGTCAGACGCTAGAACCCAAAAACTTCGCTCAAAATGGCAATTTATTTGACCTGTCACGACCTCAATATTGACCGGAGCCGAAAAGTGACTGATGTAATTTCTTCATGAATTTGTATGAGCTATCCATCAACCTTCGCATTTTTTCCACCAGACTCTCAGCTAACCACCACAAACCAGACTCTCAGCTAACCACCACAAACCAGACTCTCAGCTTACCACCGGAAACCAGACTCTCAGCTGACCACACAAACCAGACTCTCAGCTGACCACACAAACCAGACTCTCAGCTGACCACACAAACCAGACTCTCAGCCGACCACCACAAACCAGACTCTCAGCTTACCACCACAAACCAGACTCTCAGCCTACCACCACAAACCAGACTCTCAGCTGACCACACAAACCAGACTCTCAGCTGACCACCGCAAACCAGACTCTCAGCTGACCACCAGACTCTCAGCTAACCACCACAAACCAGACTCTCAGCCGACCACACAAACCAGACTCTCAGCTTACCACCAGACTCTCAGCTTACCACCACAAACCAGACTCTCAGCTGACCACCAGACTCTCAGCTTACCACCACAAACCAGACTCTCAGCCTACCACCACAAACCAGACTCTCAGCTAATCACCACAAACCAGACTCTCAGCTTACCATCACAAACCAGACTCTCAGCCTACCACCACAAACCAGACTCTCAGCTGACCACACAAACCAGACTCTCAGCTGACCACCGCAAACCAGACTCTCAGCTGACCACCAGACTCTCAGCTAACCACCACAAACCAGACTCTCAGCCTACCACCACAAACCAGACTCTCAGCTGACCACACAAACCAGACTCTCAGCTGACCACCGCAAACCAGACTCTCAGCTGACCACTGGACACCAGACTCTCAGCCGACCACCACAAACCAGACTCTCAGCTTACCACCAGACTCTCAGCTAACCACCACAAACCAGACTCTCAGCTTACCACCACAAACCAGACTCTCAGCTGACCACCGCAAACCAGACCCTCAGCTGACCACCGGACACCAGACTCCCAGCTGACCACCGGAAACCAGACTCTCAGCTTACCACCAGACTCTCAGCTAACCAGTGACATCGACACTACAAAGAACTTCTACAGACAATCTAAGACACGAGCTTGGGTGGTCCCCATTGAAAATTAGGCGTGAACAGCACAAATTGAAGTTTTTCCACCGACTTATCCATGGTACAACCCCCAACTATATCCAAAGAATCCTACCAAACATACGGGCAAACACAGTTTACCGTTCACTTCGAAACGCCAGAAGCAGGACGGAAATATCATTTAGAACATCACACTATAAGTCTTCATTCCTACCCAGCGCAATAAAACTTATCAACAAGCTACCTAGACACCTTTCAGAATTACAGTCTCACAACACATTCAAACAACAACTAGAAAAACACTACAAGAAATACGACCCACCTAAGTACTTCAATTTCGGCTCCAAAATCGAGAATTGTCTTTTAGCTCGGCTAAGAGTAGGCATGTCAAAATTAAACGGTCATTTGTACCAAGTCCAAATCGCTGAATCACCTTGCTGCGACTGCGGTTATAGCTGGGAGGGAACGGAACATTTTTTCTACAATGTCCAAAGTTTATTATACAGAGACAAATTATGATGAACAACATTAGCTCAATAATTAACAGACCATTTGAAAACCTACACCGTAAGCTTAAAATCGACGTTATTCTTTCTGGCTTTTCTCTTCACCCAGGCAATGATCGCGCAGTAGCTCGGGAGGTTTTCCGCTTTATAAGCAGCAGCCGGAGGTTTGCCTGAACTGGTAACTGGCAGTCGTGCGCGGCCGACCGTTCAGCCGGCCCGGCGTAGTGCGTGGCCCGTGCGGGGGCGGGGCGTGGGCGGTGAGACCAACGGCGGCGCTACCGTGATTGTAGCTATGACACCCGAGCGGTGCCACGATCTAAGCGCTTCGGCGCTTTTGCACCAATTGGGGTTGCACATGTAATGATGTTCTGTAAAAGAAGAAATAAATGAGTATGAGTATGAGTATGAGTACCACCACAAGCCAGACTCTCAGCTGACCACCGGAAACCAGACTCTTAGCTTACCACCGGAAACCAGACTCTCAGCTGACCACACAAACCAGACTCTCAGCTTACCACCGGAAACCAGACTCTCAGCTGACCAACACAAACCAGGCTCTCAGCTTACCACCGGAAACCAGACTCTCAGCTGACCACACAAACCAGACTCTCAGCTGACCACACAAACCAGACTCTCAGCTTACCACCACAAACCAGACTCTCAGCTGACCACCAAAAAACCAGGCTCTCAGCTTACCACCGGGAACCAGACTCTCAGCTGACCACACAAACCAGACTCTCAGCTAACCACCACAAACCAGACTCTCAGCTTACCACCACAAACCAGACTCTCAGCCGACCACCGGAGACCAGACTCTCAGCTTACCACCACAAAACAGACTCTCAGCTTACCACCATAAACCAGACTCTCAGCTGACCACCAGACTCTCAGCTAACCACCACAAACCAGACTCTCAGCTGACCACCGGAAACCAGACTCTCAGCTGACCACACAAACCAGACTCTCAGCTAACCACCACAAACCAAACTCTCAGCTAACTACCACAAACCAGACCCTCAGCTTACCACCACAAACCAGACTCTCAGCTAACCACCAGACTCTCAGCTTACCACCACAAACCAGACTCTCAGCTGACCACCAGACTCTCAGCTGACCAACACAAACCAGGCTCTCAGCTTACCACCGGAAACCAGACTCTCAGCTGACCACACAAACCAGACTCTCAGCTGACCACACAAACCAGACTCTCAGCCGACCACCACAAACCAGACTCTCAGCTGACCATCACAAACCAGGCTCTCAGCTTACCACCGGAAACCAGACTCTCAGCTGACCACACAAACCAGACTCTCGGCTGACCACACAAACCGGACTCTCAGCCGACCACCACAAACCAGACTCTCAGCTGACCAGCGGAAACCAGACTCTCAGCTTACCACCAGACTCAGCTTACCACCACAAACCAGATTCTCATCTTACCGCCAGACTCTCAGCTAACCACCACAAACCAGACTCTCAGCTGACCACCGGAAACCAGACTCTCAGATGACCACACAAACCAGACTCTCAGCTAACCACCACAAACCAGACTCTCAGCTAATCACCACAAACCAGACTCTCAGCTTACCATCACAAACCAGACTCTCAGCTAACCACTGCAAACCAGACTCTCAGCTAACCACCACAAACCAGACTCTCAGCTGACCACCGGAAACCAGACTCTCAGCTTACCACCACAAACCAGACTCTCAGCTGACCACCAGACTCTCAGCTGACCACCACACTCTCAGCTGACCACTGATCAGGGCTGTGGGCGGCTGCGACGCCCCAGCGCCGGAGTCTGAAACGCTCCAGCGCCGGAGTCTGCGACGCTCCAGCCCCGGAGTCTGCGACGCTCCAGCGCCGGAGTTCTGCGACGCTCCAGCGCCGGAGTCTGCGACGCTCCAGCGCCGGAGTCTGCGACGCTCCAGCGCCGGAGTCTGCGACGCTCCAGCGCCGGAGTCTGGCGGCTGCCACTGGCTTGTTATCCGAATCGATGGACTGGGGTCTCTTACTGAAGTTGCAGCGCCCAGCAACTCCGCGGAGACGGCAAACTTTGACCGGGACTGGCTTCTTTCATTTGAGTATTTCGTCGAGCAGAGTTTACTGATTAGATCCAGTAAGTGGGCGCTATTGGCTTCAGCGCGCCAGGCTTATATCTGGTAGCTATGCGCTGTTGGCTCCGAGACGTTTTTTTTGCTTGAGATCTACCAACGCACCAACTCCGAGGAAACATGGCGTTAAGAGGAGGGAAACTAACTAGGCTTTGGCTAGGGCCTAGCCTGCCTCTAGGCGGGCTCAATCCTAAAGTGCCCCCTCCACCTATTTTTCCGAGGTGGGCGAAAAACTGACACCAGAAAACGCTTCTGAGCCACATTTGAGGAAACTTATGAGCTTGTCGGTTGGTGAAGGAATTTTGAAAATCATTCAATAATTTGTTTGCTTATAGGCTTTCAAAATCAGACCTATATTTTGAGATCGTCACAATCGCCCAGTTGCACCAGCTCGCCAGCGCTGTAGGCCGAGTGGTGACGTCATAACGTCATATAATCGGGGTATATGTCAATGTCAACCCACATGAGGTCAAGGCCAAAGGTCACAGGTCAAGGTCAAAAGCTGTTTTCAAGGTCAACCCCTCATTTCCCGCCTAAAGGCTGCTATAGTGCCAGTTGTATTGTACATTATTGCGAATGTGTCATTAGGGTGTCCCAAAATACCACTTTTTCGTCTGTGCAAGCTTGCCGGTTGACACCGCATTCTCCTTTGAGTTAATAATGAGCATGCAAAATTTGGATTCGATCCTTTGAGGTTTGGTCCCCCCCCGCCCCCACAAAACTGGTGAAAATCGAAAATCGTTGAATCGGCTCGAAAATGGGTTCATTCGAAAGCTTATGACAAAGGAAAACATATTTCCCTCATACAAATTGATGTAAAACCACTTCTTCATCGTTTTAGAGAGCTAAGAAGTTCCGAATTGTGGTATCACTGGCCAGAGGCGGATCTAATAAACTTTTTTGGGGGTAACATGAGCAAAATGGGAAAACAGTGTCTTGTTTTCAAGAAAATAGACCACAATTGGCCAAAGCGAGTAGAGTTTATCACTTTTAAGGGGATGGCTGGATTGGTTTTCCTTGCATCCGCCACTGGTATGGACATGACAAATTATATAACAGTGGTTGACAGATATTAACACTTAAACCAACACAGCAGGCAGATGAACGCGTTTCGACAAAAATTGTCTTTTTCAGCATCTATGGTAGGAGGGGTAAGGAACCCGTCATTAAGACATTCAGCAGTTTCATCGTTTGGATTTTTGTGCAAAATTATCGTGCGATAGAAATATAAAGGCACCGTTTTTGAGGATATTCCAATAATGCTTCTTGAATTATTCTAAAATGTATACAAGCAAGCTTCGATATGAGACAATCTAGCCTTATCACTGTTTTAAATAATGTTCTATTTTTATTTTATCATCATTATTGTTTTTGTTATTATTATATAAAACTTTTTTCTCTCTCTTTGCTTAACCAACTCCTAATACAGCCGCAGATTTTGCCCATTTCATGAAGCCTGGCCTAAGATTAAAAGTATCATTTTTAGCTATATGTGCTGCTTCTGTAGCTTTCCTATTATCTTTGTTTTTACAAACTGCTATAATTTTAGCTCTATCCCAGTTTGGTAGATGATTTGTTTTCATGGAATGTATGACAAATGCACTGAATTCTGAGTTGTTTCGAAGGTCTCTTCTATGTTCTTTTAATCTTGTTTTTAGACCCCGTCCTGTTTCACCTATATACGATTTCGTACACGACCCGCACGGCACCTGGTACACTACACTTTTTGGTTCTGAGTCATCTGATCTTTCTTTTTCGCTAAGATGCTACTAAGTTTTTTACCGGAACAAAATGCTACTTTGCAACCCGTTTCTTCAAGTTTGTTTGCAATAATTTCAGCTGGTTTGGAGAAAGGTATCGTAACACATCGTATCTGTTCCTTTTGTTGGATTTCGCGGATCGTTTTCTTATATCTAGAGCTTTCTTTTCATATTTATCAGAAATCCTCTCGGATATTTTAGCTTCGTGAACGAGGTCATAATATGTTCTATCTCTTCTTGCAGGTATTCATCACTACAAATACGGAAGGCCCTAAGAAAAATCCTAATACTACTCCTCGCTTCACCCTATCACTGTGACCTGAGTAATAATGTACATAGCATTCCTTGTTCGTTGGCTTTCGATATACTTTGAATTTAACTTCGGCACTCCTAACAATCTCTGTGTCAAGGAAAGCTAGAGTTCTCTGATGTTCTTTTTCAATGGTGAACTGGATTTTCGGATCAACTGAGTTTAGTTGATTGAGTTTAGTTTCTAAGTCCATATCTATCATAGTTGTAGTCCCCAATGATATGGACTTAGAAACTAAACTCAATCAACTAAACTCAGTTGATCCGAAAATCCAGTTCACCATTGAAAAAGAACATCAGAGAACTCTAGCTTTCCTTGACACAGAGATTGTTAGGAGTGCCGAAGTTAAATTCAAAGTATATCGAAAGCCAACGAACAAGGAATGCTATGTACATTATTACTCAGGTCACAGTGATAGGGTGAAGCGAGGAGTAGTATTAGGATTTTTTCTTAGGGCCTTCCGTATTTGTAGTGATGAATACCTGCAAGAAGAGATAGAACATATTATGACCTCGTTCACGAAGCTAAAATATCCGAGAGGATTTCTGATAAATATGAAAAGAAAGCTCTAGATATAAGAAAACGATCCGCGAAATCCAACAAAAGGAACAGATACGATGTGTTACGATACCTTACTCCAAACCAGCTGAAATTATTGCAAACAAACTTGAAGAAACGGGTTGCAAAGTAGCATTTTGTTCCGGTAAAAAACTTAGTAGCATCTTAGCGAAAAAGAAAGATCAGATGACTCAGAACCAAAAAGTGTAGTGTACCAGGTGCCGTGCGGGTCGTGTACGAAATCGTATATAGGTGAAACAGGACGGGGTCTAAAAACAAGATTAAAAGAACATAGAAGAGACCTTCGAAACAACTCAGAATTCAGTGCATTTGTCATACATTCCATGAAAACAAATCATCTACCAAACTGGGATAGAGCTAAAATTATAGCAGTTTGTAAAAACAAAGATAATAGGAAAGCTACAGAAGCAGCACATATAGCTAAAAATGATACTTTTAATCTTAGGCCAGGCTTCATGAAATGGGCAAAATCTGTGGCTGTATTAGGAGTTGGTTAAGCAAAGAGAGAGCAAAAAGTTTTATATAATAATAACAAAAACAATAATGATGATAAAATAAAAATAGAACATTATTTAAAACAGTGATAAGGCTAGATTGTCTCATATCGAAGCTTGCTTGTATACATTTTATAATAATTCAAGAAGCATTATTGGAATATCCTCAAAAACGGTGCCTTTATATTTCTATCGCACGATAATTTTGCACAAAAAATCCAAACGATGAAACTGCTGAATGTCTTAATGACGGGTTCCTTACCCCTCCTACCATAGATGCTGAAAAAGACAATTTTTGTCGAAACGCGTTCATCTGCCTGCTGTGTTGGTTTAAGTGTTAATGACAAATTACATATTGTACTTCGCCTGATTTCGGGAAACAAAGCCATTTGCTGCATCACTACGGATATAAGTGCATGGTACCATTGCGACCGTTAGAATGAATATTCCATGTTTTCGTTCCTTTACAGAGTTGTCGTGTCATGACTAATTTGCATTTAATGTTGAAGCAGTCTACCTGAAGCAAATTGTACGATGCCTTCAGCATACTCGAAAAAAAGATCCAATGATGAAGAAGGGAGAAGTCAGCGACGGAAAAAAACATGCGGACTGACCTCTGAAGTAGTCCAGGCATCAATTGAAACGATGAGATGACTTTGTTGGTAAATCCCTTCAGCTGCCTGCCAATCAGCTACCGACCAAGCGTAAAATCCTCCAAAGGTACCGAGCCCTCTGCATACAAGAGCCTAGTGCAACGAAGCACTAACTTGCTGGATAGATCGCTTTAGAGGTCCAGGCGATATAAGTCACTGTTCGAGTGCCCTGCAATACTGTTTACAGCAGCTGTAAAAATGTGTCATGCATACGCTAGGCGTGTGGTTAAAGTAATACTGAAATCTGAATCGAGAAACACTTCCATTTCAGCGCCAGCTCTATTCATTTCATCGCCAGCTCATGGCAGTCGGTTATTATTTTCATGGTAACAGTGACAAGTTCTTAAGGAGCCTGCAAATGATCATGAGGTCTAACAACAATCCTTCTTCGCAAGAGGACTTCAGTTTCTTCATGAATCAACACCAGGTGCCTAATCCTAGAATTAGATAAAATATTTTCTGCTCACGCTGTTCTTTGTTGTTGTATTTCTGGCGATACTCTTCGACAAGCTCTCCATGGTCCCCGCCGAGCACCTTCAAGTCAAGCAGATTGCAGAGCTAATCGCCCTCTTTCATGACCCATACTTCTTGCAGGCCCTACTGACTGCGGGAACTCCACGGCTTGACCTCAGGCTGTTCCAGGACATGAAGACCTATTCAGGGCAGCTACCAAGTGCTGCGAAAGCCACACAGTGCTCTATCATGCGTCAACCCTGGCATCTCACGGGGGAAAACGCCGTCCTCTTGTTTGTTTGGTGAGGGTGTGTCAACAGATGAAAATGCAGAGGTAGCAGCTGCACTCCCTGACAGTCACATAGCCAGGAACATTGGCACAGGGAAAGCCGATGTTGTCAGGAGCAGATAAGCTGAGGCTCTGTGACTTCGTCCGACCGCACTCCTGGCTGGCATTCAGGTGGATGAACGTCAGCAACCAGTGCTTACCACCCAGGAATCGGCGAGTGATACAGACTTCATCTGTATGAACGCTTTCATGGAAAATCTAGCAGTCACAAACGAAACGATCGGTGAAAATACATCATGGACTACACGGACGTTGCCCGTGAAGGTGACATGAGGGCTCGGAACTGACAGTAGCCTGCGCACACCGTCTCCAAGCGCCGAATCTCGAAAAAGAGCTGGATGGCGTGCAGGTGTAAAAATATTAATATAGAACTAGAAGGAGCAGTCTAACAACATTTTGTCTGAGAACAAGTTTCCTTTCCCATTCATGGGCTTCCGAATAAACACATTAAAGCCATTGGCTTGATGATATGGTGTGTCGTTTTGACTGCACCAATCGGTTGCGAAAACAATGAAACAATCATATTTGTGCAATGAACGCCCACTTTCCATGCCATTCACAGTCCCAGGGAAAAGCAATCTAGTTATGCCCTTGAAAGCGGTTAAATTGTACAGACTGTGATGATTCTGGTCCATTTTCTTGAAAAAAACAATAATTTTCCCCACATTTACCGCGATACCCCCAAAAAGTTTATAAGATCCGCCTCTGGCCAGTGATCTCGCAATTCGAAACTTCTTAGCTCCATAAAAGCATCAAGAAGTGGTTTTACATCAATTTGAATGAGGGAAATAGGTTTTTCTGTCATAAGCTTTCATATAAACAAATTTTCAAGCCAATACAACGGTTTTCCATTTTCATCAGTTTAAGGGGGGCGGGGAGACCAAACCTCAAAGCATCGATTCAAAATTTTGCATGCTCATTATTAACTCAAAGGAGAATGCGGTGTCAACTGGCAAGCTTGCACAGACGAAAAAGTGGTATTTTGGGACACCTTAATTACTCCTGACACGACAATTCTGTAAAGGAACAAAAACATGGTATATTTCTTCTAACGGTCACAACGGTGTAAAGGAGTACTTCAGAGGTCGGCCTGCATGTTTTTCCCGTTGCTGACTTGTCTCTTCTTCATCATTGGATCTTTTCTTCGAGTATGCTGAAGGCATCGTACAATTTGCTTCAGGAAGACCGCTTCAACATTAAATGCAAATTACTCATGACACGACAACTCTGTAAAGGAACGAACACATGGAATATTCATTCCAACGGTCACAATGGTACCATGCACTTATATCCGTAGTGATGCCGCAAATGGCTTTGTATCCCGAAATCAGGCGAAGTACAATTTATAATTTGTCATGTCAAACCAGCAGCGGATGCAAGGAAAACCAATCCAGCCATCCCCTTAAAAGTGATAAAACTCTAATCGCTTTGGCCAATTGTGGTCTATTTTCTTGAAAAAGACACTGTTTTCCTATTTTGCGCATGTTACCCCCAAAAAAAGTTTATTAGATCCGCCTCTGGCCAGTGATACCACAATTCGGAACTTCTTAGCTCTCTAAAACGATGAAGAAGTGGTTTTATATCAATTTGTATGAGGGAAATATGTTTTCCTCTGTCATAAGCTTTCGAATGAACCCATTTTCGAGCCAATTCAACTATTTTCGATTTTCACCAGTTTTGGGGAGGCGGGGGGGGACCAAACCTCAAAGGATCGAATCCAAATTTTGCATGCTCATTATTAACTCAAAGGAGAATGCGGTGTCAACCGGCAAGCTTGCACAGACGAAAAAGTGGTATTTTGGGACACCCTAATGTGTCATACTGACTGTTTTCACGTGAATAAAGTAAATTAAACCCTGCAAGTCTTTGTTTTTTTACATTTCCCGAGCTAAAAAATCGGTTTTCATTTCACTGGAACTATAGAAGCTAGAGAAAAATGTTAATCCAGAAGTTATAGCAAAAATTATAAATATCATGCTTTTGAGCTTTCCCTGGCTTGATATATAATTTCGAATTTTAAATTGATGAATTTATATTTTTTGTAACATCCCAAGATATTGGGGTCTTTAAAAAACGACCTCCCTCGTCGGTTTTTTTTTAGAGCACCCAAGCCTCTAGACCCGGTCCCTTCGAACTCTAGATTGGTCTAGAGGGAATTTTCAAAGGTTTCCATATGCAGAAGCGAATTTTGAGGTCGGTGATCTATGCAGGACGTGCCAGCTTGACGTCACTGTCTACGTCATAGCCAAGAACCAATCACCAGACAGTGTGCTGAGAGCGGCATGGCCCTGTTCAGGGAACTTGGGCGATAATGACGCAACGTCAAGCTTGTACTTTAACTGTTCGGGCATTCCAGGACAAAACGACCAAAAATATTTCAATTTGACACCACCATGCCTAGAAAAAATCTGAAACTTTGTCTCCGGGGTAGTTTTGGGCCAGAAACACGCCTGAGAGAATATTAACCCCCTCCGACCAACGGTGACCAAGTTATAGTCCGAGGCATTTTCGGGAGGTCACCCTGTAGACTCGTCTTTGATGCTTCATAACTCAAAAATGCATTGCCTGATTAACAAGATTTGTATATCATTGAACTCGTCTTGAACCATACATTATTTAAAAAAAGTTTTAAAATTTTAAAATTTTGACTTTTACTCCGTTTGACCTTTTCTTTTGTGACCTAGCTTGACCTATTGTCAGTTGAAATTGACCTTTTTGACACCTCAACAATTTTACTTCATAAATTATCTTTCGATAAAAAAAATCAAAAAATGCGTTCTTGCTATAAATTCCAAATTTTTACCACCTAAGGTAGGTATGCAGACGGTTTTTGACCACTGCAGTAGCACAGCTTTATGTTTAACACTGCAAACAAAGCGATTGCTTTTGGAATCGGTTGCTTGCAATGATATTGTATTGTCTATACGAAATTTTCATGGTGCAAGTGTCAAAGTGTATAAGAATTAACACGCGCCCACACGGGGGTGGGCAACCGGCCTCTTCAGGTTTCCACAGGGAGTAAAAACAACATCATCGTCCAGCGCCACCTTACTTCATCTACATCTAACTTGACATTTTTGCAAATTCTAGCAAAATAATTTAGGTAAACTGGCAAGTGGTAGGTACCGTAAATACCGTAGGTCAGCTGGCAACTGGCTGGTGAGAGGGTGACCTAGGGTAGGCTGCCTTCCTTATGCTTTGTGAGACGTTCGACTTTGGTTCCTTATTTAGCTCTTCATCGTGGGAGTCTCTCGTTTGGGTGGTGGGGTCGGGGTCTCCGTGAAAAGTTCCTTGATGACTCTAGTGAGACTCCGAGTCCTAAAACTGAACTGGCAACAACTTGGACATGATTTATCATAAAGAAAAATAGCAGCCATTAAAAGTGATAGAAAAAGATACCTTGTTTCGAGGGAGACGAGGGCAAAGGAACGTATTAGTAACGAGTTATTTAGCCTTGCACCCTTAAACAAAAATTTACAAAGATTTCGCGAATTTATCAATAATTGAAATAAGTATAACTTATCCTGTAAGCACCACTAACTCACATAATTACATCGTTCCCGGAGATTGAAAAATAGTATCGATACAAGGTGATTTAACCATGTTCAACCAGTTTTATCCAGCCAACAACATGGGTTTCTACCATCCCGTTCTTGTGTAACAAACCTTTGCACAATGCTGCACACTGCCTGGAACAACATATCCGCAGGTTCTCAAACAGACATCATTTATACTGATTATAGTTCGGCGTTCCAAAGTGTCAACCACAGTCTTTTGCTCCATAAGTTAGAGAAATCATACAAAATTACTGATAAGGCTCTACAATTGTTGAAATCATATCTGTCTGGGAGAAAGCAGCGGGTGGTTGTGAAAGGCCAGTGCTCTACATGGACGCCTGTTCTCTCAGGAACACTTGAGGGCGGGCTTTAATCACCCCTTCTTTTTTCGTGTTCTTTCAACGATTTACCTAGCCTCGTTGACTGCAATTGTTTGATGTTGGCCGATGACGTTAAGCTGTACAAAAGAGTGGATAGTCTGCAGGATGTGAGAACGCTGCAGGGCGAACTTGACAAGCTATGTGCGTGGTCAGCCGATCGGGGATTGACCCTCAACCCATCCAAGTGCAAGGTTTTGAGAGTGACGCTTCGCAGCAAGCCGGTAGAAAGTTCATATCACATTAACCGCACTAGGCTTGATATAGTTTCCGCCATGCGTGACCTAGGTGTTAACCTGGACTCTAAACTTACCTTCGGCTATCACATAGAGGAAATTATTTCAAAAGCGAATAGGGCCTTGGGATTTCTCATCAGGTCACTCCAAACTGGAAAACACGGCAGACCACTTCTTCAACTCGATACAAAAATGGTTATTAGCGTTTACTGTGCACACGTTCGTTCTATACTAGAATATGGCTGTGTCGCTTGGGGAGGAGCTGCACAGACCCATCTAAAACGAATAGAAAAAATCCAACACAAATTTCTTATCTGGCTGTGCGAACGCTGCCGCATTAATATTTCTTTTGAATACAAAGACCTCCTTCGGCATTTCGGCCCAACTTCATAAGCTGGAAGGAGGATGCAACATGTTTTTTTGTTCCTACGGAATCTTCATAACCACAAAATTGACGCGTCTTTTCTGTTAGAATGCTTTCCTCTAGCGGCTCCTTCCCGAGCCCTGTGTAACAGGATTTTCTTTCATGTGCCCCACGCTAGAGTTAGTACTGTTATGTCGGGTTTGTTTAGTAGATTGCCGAGGATCTGTAATGTGTTCTTAGATAAGTGCAGAGATGTTGATGTGTGGAACACCACAGCTGCTCAATTTCGAGCACGCGTGATCCTTTATGCGGCTAGCTGCGATTGAGCAGCCTTTTTCAGCCATTTTTTATCCGTTTTACTGTGCTTTTTTCTTTTATGTTGTTTCCACTGACAATGATATTTGGCACCACTGTTTTATCACCATGACTTCATCTGTCATTGGGATGGTTCATGCCCGTTGATGATTGGACAATAAACTAAACTATGTATTTGTACGAATGAAAAATGGCAACTGGATGAACGAACGCTTTTGACCAGAAGCCAAAGGCCAGTGAACCTCAAAACTGGACCAACCTACACTGTAGTGTATTCGTATGGCAAACTGCACTGCACTGTTATGGTAAACAGAAATATGGGTCAGACATGCCCGCAAACCCACATAAAGAATTAAAGATGCAACGATCAAGTAAAGCTTGGACGGCCCGCAAATAAAAATTTCGATGAGCTAACAGTGTTCAACATCGAAAAACACATCAGATAGGCTGATGGCATAATTCCTTTTCGAGAAAAATCGGAACCAACCACCCTACTGCCCAGGGCCCAGCAGCTGGTTCGCTCACTACACCACCCAATTGCGGTTGGAGCGGAGCAGCAACATTGCCTCCAATATGTCTGCTCTTAGTCTGGACCTGAGATCAGTAAGCAGAAGCTTCATCGCAGAGAACAACCTCTCCTCGGACACCTTAGTAACTGGTAGCGCGGCCATTACCAGGCTAGCCGGCTGGATGATGGCTGGATATCTATCTAAGATGTCCCATACGGTCGCCCCCCTTAGGCGACCCACGTTTTTGAAGTCGGCTAGAGCCGCATCAAGTGACGAGGATGCTGTTTTCTGCGCTTTTTGCCCTCAGTTCTCGACAGACCTAGTATAAACTACTTCTCCGAGTACATGATAGCTCTCCTGGGGGGGGCAAAGATTTTATTGCTCGATAGACCTAGTGTAAACACCTTTTTCAAAAAATGTATTCGGCCTTTGGGGGGCGGCCAAAACATAGTCTGCCTCCCTTCCAGGGCTTTGTGGGGGGGCATGGCCGGAATGGCCTCCCCCTGCGTCTGCCAACAGGGGCAGATTCAGGCCGACGGTATGGGGTAAATCGTGAAAAACATTTTTTTAAAGAAAATCGCCCAAAATTGGGCGGTTTGGGGGCAAATGCCTTTTGCCCCCCCATGGATCCGCCAGTGTACGCCAATGCTTTCATTTTTTGCCAATTTCTGCCCATGCTAAATGGCCGGAGCGCATCACCTGCCCGAGAGTGAGACCGTCTACGGAACACCCTAGTTGCAATATTTCACTAATCTCAATATACATAAACGTATTGAGAAAATGTAATATTTCAAGTGAATAAAGGTGTTTCCCTGCAACATCTCATGAGGTAAAATGTGACCATTCCGCTTTTGATTTTTGGTAATTTTAGAGCTCTTTGGGAGCGAGAGCCGGACCCTTTCTGACGGCTCCGGCTCCGATCAAAAGTGTTTCGGCGGCTCCGGCTCCGGCTCCGGGCAGAATGGTCGGCTCCGACCGGCTCCGGCTCCGGCTCCGCATCCCCGTTTGACACCCTTTTCACGGATTGCAGGGGCGCTATTTTTCCTTTGACCTCTCCAAGGTCATCACAGGTCACATGGGTCGACAACAGTATTCTGACCTAATTAACTGTCGACCTAATCAAGCTAGCCCGCTGAAATAAACGTCATTGTGTATGTTTCGTCACTGGCTTTCATTTGATGTGCAAGGTCACTTTCCGACTTTCATGACTTCAGGTCATATTAGGTCACGAGGTGGCCTCTGGAGGTCAAACCACCCGCGGGAGGTCATTATGTTCCACATAACGAAAAAGGTCTGACATTTTTTATCAAATGTACTTTACCAGATTGCAATAGCTCTAACGGCATGAGAGCTATGCCCAGTTTGCTTAAGCATTGCATATTTTAGTGGAAATAGCCTATCGTCACCTAACTTGACCTCTGGAGTTCAAACCATTGACCTGAGCGCTTAAACATACGAAGTAATTTCCTACTGAATTTACCCAAGCTTTCTAATACACGTTGCAGATTTGCGCTAACCCACATATTTTCAGAGTTAGAGGGAGGCCATCGATGGCCCCCATGCATGGGGCCCCATGCATGCACTGTGGTCGGAAACGCTGTCGTGGGTGGCCACGGGGCCGTTTTTCGGATTTTGGAATTTAGGGGTTTTATGGCTGCCGATGTGAAGAAAATTGTTCAGAGTGTTCTGAATGACCACTATTATTAAGTTAATTTGGTTGAAAGATGCACTTATTACTCATCAAATAAGGCGATGATGAAATCCAGAAGTAAGGCACTCGATGCGTCTGCTACATCCGAGTTTTTAACTTGAATAATAAACGTCAAAACTGAGTCAGACTAGAAATAATTGATATCAAAATGTTCCTCATAGTGTCCGCTTTAAGATGATTAGCATTATGTGTATAGATGAATTTTAATAAAGGTACATAATCTGCGTTTTAATTACCCCTTTCACAGATCCACCTTACAAACTAGTTGCTGACTTTGAATAGATAAACAAAAAAAGTTACGTTTCTGCCAATTAGCTTTTTGGTGGAAACATAGGCCAAGTAATTCTCCGTAATGGCCTGAAGAGAGCTAAGTGCGCAAATGTGCGCAAAATTGTCCACAGTGTAAACTGTACCGGGCCGCCCGCCGCCCGGAGACGTCCACCCGCCCGCTACCCGGCACCTCCGCGGCTCGCCACGGCCCCCGGCCGCCCGCGAGGTGCGGTGGACGCTTATCAGGTGCTTCTCATGTCTTATTGCTCGCCTTTATGCACATTACCTTCATTGTAAGCTCATAGGTTTTCTTGACCCTACCCAGAATCACCCTTGGTCAAGGTCACCCATGCATAAACCATGCTCATATTGCACATGATTCAACATGCTATGATGAGAGGGGTACACTGATAACTGCTGTCTTGATCTTCCTGCCGTCTGAATATATGAAATGAAAGAAACTCATATTATCGTGCGAAAATTCAACGTGACCTTTTGTGACTTCTGGGAACATCAATTTTAACGAGAGTAGCAAATGGTAAGCAGCTCACAAACTCGTTTCATTCAGGGGTTCTGAATGACAATATGTATTTTGTTTTAGACAGAATAGACGATTAGTCCGTGAAGAGTCAGGGTATGCCCTTTTTGCATGCGGAGCCAGCACACCTGACCAGGTCATTAGGGGTCGGGTTAAGTCAATTAATTTGCTTAACACGCGCACTAGAGGGGGACCTCGGAGGCTCCCTCACCTGTTTCCGAGGTGGCGTAAGAACAGCTCGTAGAGCCGAAAAACGATATTTAGCTACGTTCGAGAGAATTTAAGGGCGCATCGATTGGTGAAGATATCTAAAAAAATCGGACGAAAATTTTGTGACGTATTGGCTTTCAAAGTCAGACCTGCATTTTCAGATTGCCCCAATCGCGCGGTAAGACCGGTTCGCTTGCATTGGATACCGAGTGGTGACGTCATAACGTCATATAACCGGGATAATATGCCAAGGTCACCTCACAGGAAGGTATAGGTTAAGGTCGAAGGTCACAGGTCAAGGTCATATCATAATTTTCAAGGTTATTGACCCCAGCGCATCCGGTCAAATAGCGTTACCCGGTGAGAGGTGTATTATTCTATGAAGTCATAGTTAAGGTACCTGAATATAAAGATCGAGGTCAAAGGTTAAGGTGAAAGGTCATTTGTTAAGTTCAATCCTCATTTGCCACCAAACACTGGCAAAAGTGTTAGTCAAAGTGTACATTATCGGTACATCATCATATTGTGACCTCATAGGTCAATGACCTTGGATGACCTTGACCCCAAAATTGCAGCAAAGCTTTTTTGCGACCTTCCCTCTATGACCCCGGTCTGCCTTTAGCTTATTCCCGTCATTTTCTCGCTTAATAACGGTATTTTCCAATAGGTCCCCAGCATGGCCAATATTTGACGTTTATGACATCGTTTGACCTTGATGATATTGACCTAGGTCAATGAAAATTGGTCATAATGTAGATCACCATAGCCCCCACCCACCCTTCAAACAGAGTTTTTCTGTGTCTTTTAGTTTCCGAGATCTTAGAGGGGGCCTACCACGCCCCCTACAGTGCGCGTTAGTGTCATACCCCTCTCCAGTGCGGGTGTTAGGTGAATCAAATTAAGTATACATCTCCCATTGCAATTGATATAGCATGATCTGCTGAAAATTTGGGGTGAATCGGTTAGGCCGTTTCAGCGCTGTAGCAAAATGAACATGAACAAAAACCTCGGTGGCCATCCGCGAGGCCGTTTCCGACCACAGTGCCGTGGGGCGAAGGGTGCAGGGAACAAAGCCCTTAAAAAAACAACAACAACAAAGCCCTTTACGGGATTTTGAATGCAATATACATCCCGCAGAGGATGTAGCCTAATTCATATTTGGCTCATCCCAACTGTCCAGTGGCAGAGGGCAAGCGTATGGTGAGCAGAGAGCACGTGGCTTTCTGCGGCTTTCTGCTCTCCGTTCATCGATTGGTGCTCAGGCTGGGCGCGCGTTGGAGACGAATTCTGACGCAATTCCGCCATGTAAACGTTCACTGCTCTACCATCAATAAGTTTCGGGACTACCGAGATGTTAAATCAAGTATGTATGGCACACGTTGCAAAAAGTTAAATTTATCAATTTTCTTTCCAAACTGTGTATACCGTAAGTTTTAGCACTGCTTGATTCTAAGCTTCAGAAATATGTATTGCTCTTCAACAGAAGTGTCATCCTGATGGTCCTATTTTCTTTCCATTGCCTTTGATCCTTTATTTTGCAGCACGATTGCTCGCAGCTCTCTTCTCATTTGCGGATATTGTGATTGTTTTTCCATTCTAATATAAAATGTTGTAGAATTGGATCATCGCAAAGGCAGAGGTTCGACACCAAAAGCGTCGACACGTCGGAAGTACTGTAGCAGCTCGTGTAAAACAATGCAGTAACATTCAGGGCGGAGTCGACGCGGGGCTGCTGTTGTCTTCCTGTCCACACTCGTGTGTGTAGCACACATGTGGCGTGGCAGCGTGATAAAATCATCACAGCTAAAATCCTTACCTTACAAGGTCCCAAATAGTTATTTACTTATAACCCTGCATGTACATGTGTATATATATATATATATATATATATATATATATATATATATATATATATATATATATATACATATATATATATATATATGTATGTACATATATAATATACATATTTATATTATCATAAACGTCGGAATTATGAGACCGGGTGACCCCAGCAAGAAGCTCAGGGAGCCAAGGCCCCGGTTAGGCTGCTGGCCGTCCAGCGGCAGCAGCGTCGGCTGCAGAAAGGACGGGATGACGATTGGGACACATCCGCTCTACTCTCGTTTATCTTTTATTTAGTCTTGTCCAGTAAGAGTGTCCGCGATAGGGTGATACTCTCAATGCGAAACATATCCTGATGGAATGTCAGGACTTTGGGATAGAGAGGACTCGTTATCTGCGGGGGTCTCCCACACTGGATTCGCTCTTTGGGGAGCATCTGTCTACTGAGATAACCAGTATAATGTATTATCTGGCGAGCGTTGTTTCGACGTTATCTTCTCTCCTTCGTAGTCGCTTAGGCTTCTTGTATAAAATCTCAGGACCTGACTGTGGGTGCGAGGGCTAAGCCCTATTCAAGTATTCAAGTTCGTTGATGCAGGCTTATCAGCAACAGGTATGTGTGAACCCAAGAACTCCCTATCTAATAACATTTCGGCCATTCCGCGTCAAATCGAAAAAATGGTATTTTCTTACCCGACCCCTCAGAATTCGATGAAAATTGGTACACCTGTAGGGCCATATGAAAAAACGTCACACATAAAATGTTATTCTGGAGCAGCGCTTGAGGTAAGATCTAGAGGTCATCAAAGGTCACGCGTTTTCGTAGACTTGTCTTCAATCAAACATCGATAATTATTGTGTTAACGAAGCTTTGAGGACCAAATTGTTACCAATGCCACTCAAATGCTTTGCAATTCTGAAACTGGACCCAAATTGGGTGTGACCCATATTTAACCTTTGACCTGACTAGGTCAAATTTTGTAAATTCAATTTTACTAATTTTTTCCTGTTTCAAATGACATAAAATCTTACCATGTGACTTACTTAATCATTGAATACATGTTTGCAAAAAAGGAAGGCGGATACTTGTGAAACTCCTGAAATATCGATATTTGAAGACGGTAGTGTTCTGCGGAATAGCTATGTCCCGGGCAGTTTATCCATGATAGACGATAACATAGGTTTTTTGTGCGACTTTCGGTGAGATATTCCGAATTCTTCGACCAATCTCTTCCTTGAACAGTATTTAACCCGTGCATGACTCTGGGTTCGACGATTTCATACAGAGTAGTGGGGGAGTGGGGGGGGTGGGCTAACACCCCCAACTGAATTGGTATTATATGAATGAAGCGCAAGGTAAAAAAAACTACTGGTGTCTAATGGTTTCTGAAAATAACGATGGGCCTGCAATGCTCGCTTTAACCCGCGCCCCACCGAGTGACCGGCGCCACCTTCGCCCGACCGGGGCCCATCGATGCCCCTCTCTAACACCGAAAATATGGGGGTTAACGCAAATCTGCAAAGTGTATTAGAAAGCTCGTGCTCAGGTCAATAGTTTGATCTCCAGAGATCAAACTAGGTCAAGATTGGCTATTTTCACTCAAATATGCAAATGCTTAAGCAAACTGGGCATAACTCCTATGCCATTAGAGCTATTGAAATCTGGTAAAGTATACTTGATAGGAATATTCCAGACCTTTTTCCGCTATGTGGAACGTAATGACCTCCCGCCAGTAATTTGACCTCCAGAGGTCACCTCGTAACCTAATATGAACTGAGGTCACAAAGGTCAGAAAGTGACCTTGTCGTAATTCAAATGAAAGCCAGTGACGAGACATACACGATGGTGTTTGATTCAGCGCTCTAGCTTGATTAGGTCCAAAGGTATTGTCAAAATACTGTTTTGACCCTTGGTGACCTTAGATGACCTTGGAGGAGAGGTCAAATGGAAAATATGGCCCCTGGGATCCGTGAAAAGGTGTCCAACAATGCTTTTCT
Organism: Lepas anatifera; assembly: GCA_034440635.1. NCBI lineage: Eukaryota > Metazoa > Arthropoda > Thecostraca > Lepadidae > Lepas > Lepas anatifera. Next base: position 119,330 of record JAOTON010000510.1, read on the forward strand.
GAGCAAGCCGAGCATTTTCAATCGTTTTTGTAACTTTTAGATCATAAGACAGCTTTTCCCCATGCTTTTTCAATGGGAGAGGTCACTTCGTGACCTGACCTCAGGTCACGAAATCGAAAAATCCCAGATATACACCTTGTAGACTCTAGAGGGGTTATAAAATGTAGGAATTTTCAAATCGATCAACTTCGAAATGTAGCTCTTATAGAACTCAAAAGTTGAAGTGAGGTGACCTTTGTTGACCTTGCCTGGTGACCTGACCTTAGGTGACCCGGGGTAAATTTGTTTAGGAGAGGTGGAAAAATGATGGGGTAAGAGGTAGAGCCCTCAACCGCGGTGCCGCGCCTCGTCGTTTTCCTGCTATTCCGGAAAACCCTTAGGGTGGGGCCATCGATGGCCCCCCGGTGGGGCGAGGGTTAAACATCATGTCCATCTTGAGGTCTTAGAAAGCCCCCAAAAATAGTATGATGAAAGAGAAATCTAGCATGCCGCCTTTAGCTTCTTATTTGTTCATTCTAGAGCAAGTCCTGAGACATAATTGAAATCCCCGTGTCCAAGGCAGTGTCAAAAGCAAAAAATGCCGTTAAAATAAAGTTCGGACCCGAATGAGTCCCAAATTATTGTTTAAACTATAAAGAAATTGACCCAAGATTGACCCAAGAACTATTTCTGGCGGGTTTTGGATTCAAAGTTCCAACAAAATATTAGAATTTGGCCCAGGAACACAGCAGCAGTACTAAATGATGGAATGGAACATGTGTGAGTTTATGAGTCTTATTCAACTTTCTTGACCTTTTGACTTTGAAATTATTTTTGATTATTTCATACCACATGATGTCAAATTCCACCATTATAAATACGGATCGCAAGTGCAAATTTATAATTTTCAAAGTAAGATCAACTGACATAATATGTCAGTTGTCCCAGGGGCGTAGCCAGGATTTTGCTCAGGGGGCGGCGCCCCGAAAAGGACCCCTGCGACAGCGCCAAAAGGGCCCTGATGGGCAAAAAGGCCCTGCTTGTTACAGAATAGAGTGCTGAATAGGGCTTAAGAGGGCCCTGTCTGATATAAAAGGCCAGATTTGGCCACAGAGCATAGTGCGGGTGAGCCGCGCTTCGCGCGGCTTGTGTCCTCAGGGGGCCCTTCGGGCCTTGAGGGGCGGATGACCCTGCCGCCCCCTTTGGCTACGCTCCTGCCTTTTATTCACTAGGTCATCATATATTTGTCGTCGCACGTACCTCCCAGCCTGTCTCACTGCTTGACAGGGGCGTCGCCACTGGGGGGGGGGCAGGGGCCTGCCCTCCCCCACTTTTTGGCCAAAAATTCCTTGATCTCGGTCAAGATGGGAGAAAACTGGACATTCTTATAACCACCCGCTGCAGAAGGCAACGAGGAGCCCAAATTTGAACAGTATTTGGCCCTGACGTGGAAAGTTTTTTGTCTGCGTCAGTTTGAAGTGTGGCTGCCCCCCCCACTTTTTTGCCGGTGGCGACGCTTATGCTGCTTGAATATAGCTTCACGAACACATAACCCTCACGCAGTGAAGAGCAAACACAATGCACATTTCTCGTTCCTGGTACAGTGCGGGCAGCAGCAAATCTGTCATTCAACACATTGCGTTCTTCTACTATAAGATTTTCAGGAAAGCACTCTACAAACGTGGTCTTTGAATGAATATTTAGGAAATCATAAAATTTTCCGGAATTTCTGTGATATGCGTATGTAAGCTTGCTCGTTTGGCAAACCTTTTATTGGCCCTCCCACCCCATCACAGGGTCCCTTTCCGTGGGCGGTGACAAAAAATGTCACTCAGCATCCGTGCTAAAATCTGGCAAACGGTGGGCTTCATTTACAAAGTTACTAAAATTTTTGTATTGCGCAGCAGCACCGTCTGAAAAATGAAATATATTCTTGGACGTTTCTCAATTTTTTCTGCTCCAGATAATCGATTAGCTTTTGATAAGGTGTTCACTGGCCTGTCCCCTGGAATCCGGAAATGTAAAAACACTGAAGAAATCTTCAGTGTTTTTACATTTCCGGATTCGAGGGCACTGCCCAGTGAACACCTTATCAACTTATCATCATGCTCCTTGCCACAGCACTTCAAAACATATCATCGATGAGCTTTTGTCGAAACAGATTCACTGCAGCAGTATCATTGGTCAAACAGTCAAAAATCGCGGAAAAAGAGAAAAAAGCCGTCGGGGCTTAACACTTTTGTAGGTTTCGGATAAGTTTCTGATGGCCATCCCGACGTTTCCTGCAGATGCTAGGCACATCTTGATAGATGATAAGATGTGCTAATCTCTTTTGCAATCTTCCGAATAGTCCAAGTTCTTGTTACCATTGTCATCACCCTTAATTTGTCACTGGGTTTGTTCGAGTCTCTGAATTTGTGACGAAATTGGTTCATCATATCATCAAAGCTTTGTGTTTTCTCTTCCTGTTTGAAGTATGCAGAATGCTTGCTCTGGAGCGATCGTCTCAATCTGCCTATGGAGAGAAGTCCGATTTTTTTCATAATTTTGTATTTCTGTACTTCATAGACCTTCTTATTAGTTTTGCAGAATTGGCGTTTCTCCTAGGGCCTGCGCCGATTAATTTATGGTCTTAACAGATTGATCCGAATCCAGGGCTCCATCGCTGGAGTTCTGTGTTCCGGTGTTGAAGGGTCTGTACTTTCAATCACGCCCCGGAGCCCAGAAGATCCTGGTTCTGAGAGAGGCTGTGGTGGCACTTGACTGGCGCCCCTTATGAACCTGGAACCGTCCCTTTGGAAAGTATCAGTCAACAAGATGTGCAAACATATTTGTTCACATTTAACTCTAGACCATGATACTGAATCACACATTTCGTAATCACAGGCATGCACCTTTTTCAGTTTTTCCCCCATGTCGATGAAATGGGTCAGAAAATTTTGTCCACCTGTCACTCCGTCGTTCGAATCCATATGCTTTTCCCATTTCCGGTCAAAGAAGTCAAGACTGTTCAGTTCTAGGCTGCCAAGTCGAAGTCAGTCAGCTCTGTGGGTGCGTTCTTCTTAAAACTGCTCAACTGTTCTCACTAAAGTCACATCCGCACATGTAGGCCTCGAATGGCTCAGTGTTTTGTCGCTCGTGGGCATCGTCGTTATCGACGGATCACCCTCCGACCGAGTAGGAGCGTCACATCTCTGTCTCCTCTAACGTCTGTCTCAGGTTCCTCAAACGCCATCGAAACAGAACACCCCAGATCTAGTCAGTTTGCTGTTGTGAAGTGTGTCTCACGCCAGTTTCAAAGCATCCTGGTACCAATAATTTCACACCATGAGCATGCGTAAGTTAGAATATTTTACTAGGTCATGTAAGGTCAGGTCAACTTGATCATGCTACAAATGAGGCGGGTACTGTAAGCTTTTCATCATCCAAGCGTTTATTTAAAAAATTGGACAAAATAGATATATGTAATCGCCGCTCATACGGAGGCACGTCATGCGGACGTGCCTCGGGGCACGTCCGCAACACAGTGCACTGCCATACTTAATTACCAGTATCTTAAAAGTTTTCTAGGCTCCGCCTTTATTTTTTAGGCATGTCTGCAGAGTGGTATAATCATTTGGGTGACAAAGTTTCATTGAATTTGATCAGCCAAAATGCGTCAGAATTATTATTCTTTAGTTTGACCCTGGTAGGTCAAGGGTCAGGTAAAGGTCAGCTCAAATTTTGGTATGGTTTCAGAATTCACAATTATTTGTTAGTAATTATCCAACATTTTGTTGCTCAATCTATTTTGAGACCGGAAATATATCTACTTAATTGAAGACAAGTTTGCAAAAATTGGTGACCTTTGATGAGCTCTAGATCTGACCCCAGAGGTCACTGGGTCATGGAAATTTACATGTGGTGGCTTACTTCATTGTGGAAGCATATTACAAAGCTTCATAAAAATCAAAGGAGGTCGGGAATTTCCTTGATTGATTTGACGCGGAATGACCAATTGACAATGCAAAAATGTAACATTGCAATGCGACCTAATCATGCAATATTGGCATAAAACACTCGATATGAAATATATATGAAGCTATGAGGATAAAGCATATAAAACCCATTAGAAGCACTGCAATACGCTAAGACTGCTAGAAAATGGCATGAAGTAAGATAAGAAGCCTAATGGATCATATTTTACATATTTCCTCACACTGGCTCTAAAACTGCTAAAGGTTGAAGCGTAGGAGTCTGTCTCGGGACAGCGTCCAAGATAGTCCTTGAAAAACAATTGCTACCCTGCGAAATAAACCCTTTTGATGGTCTCCACACGAGGCAGGGCAACATGTAAAAGGTGGCTTTGCATCCCCCTTGTTCGCCGCTGAGGTACATACATGGAGTGGGAAGCTCCCGAGCAGACAGGCAGAGTCCACTTTCCCGGTTATGGTTTTGAGTACGATCAAATGTCGTACTGGAGTCTCCTCTGGACTGTTGGTTTTGAACAGCTTTAAAAGGTCATGCTATGACAATGACTGAGATGGTCGAGATATGTGAACGTTGGATGTAAACCAAATCAAAGATTTATGCTGAACCTTTTCTTATCTGTCCAAATGGCATCTTGCAGCTCCGCCCCAGATAATGCATCCACGTTCCAGAATTGGTCAGACGTTGCCAAAATATGCAGCCAAAATCGGTCCTTCTTTAAGTCTACCCGCAACTCGGCCAGTCTGAAGAGAACGTATTAACAGACCCAACATCTTTTTTGCCTTGCTGACGATGATGTCTATATGTTCTGAAAAATTTAATTTGGAATATAACCAACTGCAGAGGTCGCGAACCTTGTCTCTGTGCTCCAGTGGTGTGTTTCGAATGTTATAGTTTGCCGGGATGGGGCTCCTTTTTAGAGTGATTCTAACGAATGACATTTTGAGGGATTCAGATTTATCTCCAGGATTCGGACCACTTAGCCAATCTATCTAGATCAGCCTGGAGCAGTTCTGAAGTCTTCTGGAGTACGAATTTTGCGATAAAGCTTCACATAGTCAGGAAATAGCAAAGAGTTTGTTTGAATTTCGTTTGGTAGGTCGTTGATGAAAAATGCGAAGAGCAAAGGAGAGATTTGGCCGCCTTCCGGTGTTCCAGAGCGTACTTCCGTCCAATGAGAGCACTTCCTGTTTACGACAACCCGCTGTTTTTCTCTAGCAAGGGAATTATTTGAGCCAGGACAGCGCTTTTCCAGACACGTTATGAAATGTTTGAAGCTTGTAGAGTAAGAGTTTGTGATTCGGGCTCTGAAAGGCCGCAGAGTAGTCATTGTAGATTATGTTTGCATCATACATTCCTTAGAATTTACTATTTTACACCCACCTGATATTTTTGTACCTGTTTTGGTCTTATATATGACGATGTAGCCGCAGCTTGACGGATTTCTGTCCTTTTTACTATTATATTTTCCGTTTCATTTTTATGGGCACAAAATGACCTTAGTAGTCGGTGAGCCCTAAAACACGAAGTATGCCAATGATGATGATAGAATGATAGAATAGATGATGATAGAATGATAGATAGAATGATGATAGAATAGGGTCATTGTGGGTCTACCCCCCTAATGTTCGTGAAAATTCCCCATTTCAGTCAAACTGGAAAAAGGTTTAAGGTATCAAGCAGCGAGAATCCGACGATTTTTTTGGAGGTGGTGAATTACTCGGCCCCTTCACTTTTTACTGGGAGTGACGCTTATGTATAATATAAGCCCTTTAGCCTTTTTTGGTCTTTTTAGTTCTATATTGTGTTCACCAAGTTTACATTCTTCGACTGTGGCCCGACCAAAAGACTTTTAGCTGTTGACACAATGATATCGTCATGAAGCAGTAGTTCCAATCGCTTGGCACTGAATCAAGAGCAGGTTGTTTCTGTTGACATTTTACTATTTTTTATAACCTAGTCTAATGGATGAAGACCAAAAGCAAGGAACATAAGCCGCGGTAGTGGTGTAGGAAAAGCAATAACAAAACATTGGAATTGCTTTGTTTTAGCTTCATTACCTAGCAACTATAGACTGGAATAGCATGTGCGGTGTCATCGCTTAAATCGTTTGCTCTCGGCACTGATAGCGAAGACGTTGGGCCGCTGAGGTGGTGGTGGATGAGGAGCGTAGCCCCAGAACTTCCAAAAATCATGTAAAGGACTTACAAGTTAGCCTGAAAAAGGTCCCCCGTTAATCGTAAAAAATCGCGATTAAGTTAAGTTCGTCTTCACCTAAAACAGTATTCACTGCAGAGACGCTGCATTCGATAGGGCTCGATAGCCTGAGCCACCACTCAAAATAGCTCTTTTTAAAGCACATCGGAAACATGTGTATAAGTTTGGAATGTCACGGTCTTATCACTGGTTTGGATCACAAAATGAGGTTTAATATGAGTTTGGAGAGGGGTCTTAAAGTACCCTTTCGCCTACTTGTCCAAGGTGGCAGGATAACCTTTTGTAGCAGAAAGCCGCTGCCCTTCTTGGCTGCAGTTGAGAAAATTTTTGAGCAGATGTGGATTGGTGAAATAATTGAAAATCGGTTCTTAATCAGAGCCGCATGACGAAATCCATGGAGCGAAGCGCATTGAGATTTCTCAAGCGGCTCTATTCTGGCCGCTCAGACGGGTCTCGTCGTGGTCTGTCAGAGCCGCATGACGAAATCCATGGAGCGAAGCGCATTGAGATTTCTCAAGCGGCTCTATTCTGGCCGCTCAGACGGGTCTCGTCGTGGTCTGTTGTTGTTGGCGTCTGTCCGTCCTGAGAATTGATGTCAGAGCTCTGGAATTTTGTAGGGTGATAGCCCTTCTGCTCCAGACACCCAAACTGAAGCCCCGAGTCGAAATCCAAAATAGTTTTTGAGAAATTTTGGCTCAAACTTTTTCTGTTTTATATTTTTCTAATTTTTACTTCTTAACCTACGAACTTGAAATTTATGTCCTTTTCGAAAGATAACAAGGGCCAGCTAGGGAAAACGAATTGAGCTGATCCGACAATATATATTGCGCGAAAACGCGGCTTTTCTCATGCGAGCAAAAAACCTGCTAAAAGTTGATGGCCGACTTGTGCGCTCGAAATGTCAGAAGACAGGCCTCAGTTAGCTGAAAGGCAGTTACCTAGGGGTAGCTAGGAAAATTTTGTAGTGCTTAGGCATAGTTTTGAGTGCAAAACGCAAAATTTTGACCTACTTTTTACAGTTCTTCCGGAAGACTGAATTTTGGTTCATTTCATTTCAACGTTAATATCTCACAATCTAATTGACCGATTTGAGTTTTCATTTCAAATAATGAAAGAACATTGCTTCCGCCTGATAATATTTGGAGATGGAAGTTGTGAATGTGAAATTCTTTGTTTTATAGGCATAAATAGAAATTGAGTCAAAAAACTTTTTATTTGCATCTTCCTGATTCCAAGCTCATGTCACTCACAAACTCAGAACTGACATGGCTGAAGAGGAAAGTTACTTGCGGTCATTTCGCTCACTTATACTACCCACCTATCTCTAATGGCTTTCGAGTAATTAGTCCAAAATATATTACAAGATGCTAAAGTTCTCGGACCACCTTTGCTTCTCACCATGGTTTCAAGTCCTTAAAATGGATGGAAGTGGAAGTAATTTGGCATGAAGCTAGCTTACGATCCTAGCTCGACGATACAACTAATTTCAGCCCAAAAGAATGTTTGGTTCGTCTTCTAGAAGCACCTTTATATCGTGCCTTTTTCGGGACAAGCACAGCACCCGGCGCCAGCGGCCCGGCATATTCGGCGGAGTTGTACTAGCCAGTGACCTCCTGACGGGTCACAGCTGTTCAGCTAGTGGGAGGATGAGTAGTGTGGCGCGGTGGTCTAGTGGTTAGAGGCCCTGTCTCTTGATCAGGTAGGTCCGGTTCGAATCCGGTGGTGACCACGTACTCTTTATTGGTTATTTTAAAGAAAAGAATGATAAAACTGACTTGCAGGCTTATGAAGAGATATATTAAGAACGAAATATGGTTAGCTTTCAGCACATTGTCATGCGGCTCTCCTGCGCCGGTGGGGCGTTAGCCCAGGTCAGAGCCGCATGACGAAATCCATGGAGCGAAGCGCATTGAGATTTCTCAAGCGGCTCTATTCTGGCCGCTCAGACGGGTCTCGTCGTGGTCTGTTGTTGTTGGCGTCTGTCAGTCCTGAGAATTGATGTCAGAGCTCTGGAATTTTGTAGGGTGATAGCCCTTCTGCTCCAGACACCCAAACTGAAGCCCCGAGTTGAAATCCAAAATAGTTTTTGAGAAATTTTGGCTCAAACTTTTTCTGTTTTATATTTTTCTAATTTTTACTTCTTAAGTTACGAACTTGAAATTTATGTCCTTTTCAATGGATAACAAGGGCCAGCTAGGGGAAAAAATTGAGCTGATCCAACAATATTTATTGCGCGAAAACGCGGCATTTCTCACGCGCGCAAAAAACCTGCTAAAAGTTGATGGCCGACTTGTGCGCTCGAAATGTCAGAAGGCAGGCCTCAGTTAGCTGAAAGGCAGTTACCTAGACGTAGCTAGGCAAATTTTGTAGTGCTTAGGCATAGTTTTGAGTGCAAAACGTAAAATTTTGACCTACTTTTTACAGTTCTTCCGGAAGACTGAATTTTGGTTCATTTCATTTCAACGTTAATATCTCACAATCTAATTGACCGATTTGAGTTTCCACTTCAAATAATGAAAGAACATTGCTTCCGCCTGATAATATTTGGAGATGGAAATTGTGAATGTGAAATTCTTTGTTTTATAGGCATAAATAGAAATTGAGTCAAAAAACTTTTTATTTGCATCTTCCTGGCTCCAAGCTCATGTCACTCACAAACTCAGAACTGACATGGCTGAATAGGAAAGTTACTTGCGGTCATTTCGCTCACTTATACTACCCACCTATCTCTAATGGCTTTCGAGTAATTAGTCCAAAATGTATTACAAGATGCTAAATTTCTCGGACCACCTTTGCTTCTCACCATGGTTTCAAGCCCTTAAAATGGATGGAAGTGGAAGAAATTTGGCATGAAGCTAGCTTAAGATCCTAGCTCGACGATACAAGTAATTTCAGCCCAAAAGAATGCTTGGTTCGTCTTCTAGAAGCACCTTTATATCGTGCCTTTTCGGGACAAGCACAGCACCCAGCGCCAGCGGCCCGGCATATTCGGCGGAGTTGTACCAGCCAGTGACCTCCTGACGGGTCACAGCTGTTCAGCTAGTGGGAGGGTGAGTGGTGTGGCACGGTGGTCTAGTGGTTAGAGGCCCTGGCTCTTGATCAGGTAGGTCCGGTTCGAATCCGGGGGTGACCACGTACTCTTTATTGGTTATTTCAAAGAAAAGAATGATAAAACTGACTTGCAGGCGTATGAAGAGATACATTAAGAACGAAATATGGTTTGCTTTCGGCACATTGTCATGCGGCTCTCCTGCGCCGGTGGGGCGTTAGCCCAGGCCGCAGGCCGAGGTTTATTGACTTTCAAAAGTCAGACCCGTCAGACACATATTTTGGCATCGCTAAAGTATGGTCACCTTTTTCCACCTTTAAGACATTTCAAAAATGACCAAAAATGTTTCGGGTTAGTCTTAAAATAATTGGTAAGACTAATGAGATAATCTTTGTATTTCGAACTCGACAGATTTTAAAAGTAGCACCTCTTTTCCCCGAACTCCGCGCCTGACTCCGCACTACCCTCGCGCTTCATGCACTTGTGTGCTCTTTCCTTGCCCAGAAGAGCAGTCCGGAAATCGCTATCAAATCATGCTAGAAATTTGCGTTTTACATGAACAATGGGAATATAATCGGCGATTGCAGATTCCAGGAGACAATAAAACAGGTCAACCGCGTCATCAACTGTCATGCCGTCTAACATGCACCTAACCTATCAAAATCAAATGCAGAGCTGCTCTAAGACCGTCGAAATCAGCCCTCTTATAGTTAAAAGCACTCGACCTCTTCACTAATGGAGTTACAGTTTTTACAGTGTGAACAGTAGATATGAATTCAGCGTGATCTGACTCAAATACGCCTTGCTGCGCTACTGCTTTCATCGGGAGTTGCGTTGAAAACACTAATTCTAAGGTTTTATCGCTCCTAGCTGCCTGATGAACGTGCTGGGTAAATCCAGCCAGACTACAGCCGTCCATGAACATGGAGGTGCGGTGACTGGCACGGGTCACAGTTGCGTGGGCCGTTCCGGGTCGAGTTAATGAAGTCTTGATGTCAGGAGCAGTAGAGTGTCCGCCTCTCATCTGAAGAGCAGCCAGGGTCTTCATCCGGCAGCGGTTTCCGGTAGCAGACTGCGAGAATAATTATCGGCTTACTACCTATCTCGATAATTAGCATCTCGTCATCACTTTCCAGGTCGTCTTCTCGCCGGACACGGACATAAAAGCGTTTGGACTGCGCACTCGACGCCTCCTCCGTGGGTTTGCCGGTCCTTCCGGAACCATGTGTGGCCACTTAGCCCGAGTTGTAGTTCCGAGTCACTTATTTCCAGTTTCAGCCAAGTTTCCGTAAAGGCTATGACTTCATACTTTTCTAGTTCTGGAGCATGGGAGCGAAGAGTGTGCAGCTTATCACGCACACCACGAATGTTCTGGCAGCTGTTACGAGAGGCCGGTGACCTCTCACAGTGCTGGCCACTGTCTGTCCGTCGCCCGTTTCCAGGCCATGAGTCGCAGTACTTCGGCTGGTACTTACCAGTCGTCGTTTTTCCAGGACCGGGATTGACCTCAATGTCTCCCGCCAGTAGAACGGGTGGACGGTAAACAAAGCGGCCAAGCTGAAATGAGGATGGGCTGTTGGCACTATATGCCGCTCTGCTTTGGAAACGGCGTATCCCGACGACAGGTACTCTCAGAGCCACTGCACGGCGGCGGCTGTTTCTCCGTCCCGTGAATGGCGTTGATCGCCCCTGAGAGCCTCAAACTGCAAGGCTGCAGCACGTCTCCAGCATCTGTGGTGCAACGCGCAAAGGGCAGCACGGGTGGCGCAGCTGTCTCGTAATCATGCACAGTGTTGTGGGCGACAAGAGTGACTACCAGCACGCAGACGATGGTCACCAGAAATCCCACCATTGGCTGCCTTCGAACTGGGGCTTGCCACGCAGACGCAGACGTGCTGCCCCCTGGGCTGTCGTTGCTCGGTGTAGGAGGTAGTGGTGTTTCCCCGCTGGGTGATCAGGCAGCGGCCTCCAGCTTTCACCTCAGTAGTGGTCTCCGTGAAAGAAAGTACCAGCTTTAAAACACCATACATGCTATATACATCGAACAATTCAGTAGGTCATTTGGAAAAAACCGGACTTTTTCACAATGTCGTTTGCATACACATGTGTGCCAAATGTCCGTGTAATGTTGTCGTTAGCCGCGACAGATCCACTCCTTATTACGCTTGCTTTTTCAGGGAGCCTGAAGAGCGAAATATGAGGATCTTACGTATTTCTCGCAGAACAAGTGTCCACAGTACACTACCATCTCCAAATTCATTTAGAGTCAACATATGAAGACGATAGTTTTCATATAAATTTGAATTTCACATCATTTGTTCGCTGTTTGTGGTTCAACCAAGCTTCAGCATTAGAAATGTCAGGCAGGGAGTGGACGGGGCGCCTTCTTAAGCGTCCGCGACATAACAGATTCGCTCATTATGTTTTTAACAAATACAATGTCCTGGCCACAACGGCTGCAGTCGCAGGGCGCTGCGGTCCGCCGGTGGGCCGCAGCCTCCGTCGTTTTTGATAAGTGCACTCAAACGCACTGCTGGATGGGACGACCTCTTACTTTTGCCGGCGACAGTCTGCGTCAGAAGACCATATCCGTGTAATGTTTTTGTCAATAAGATGTAATGTGTATTTTTTAGTAATATTTTAAATTGAAATTCAAACTAATAAACCAATGGAAGTTGAACATGATCACCCATTTCTCCCGAACCAGCCTTCCAACAGCTCTGGCCCTCAGCTGACTTTCGTTTGTTGGTTTCGTTGGAACAGTTGGTTTCGTTGGTTAGAACAGTTCGTCGCAACTTGAGCTGCCAGATTGGAGTCAATGCTCAACTTGTCCTCTGCCGGTGAAAACTGCCGCAGAGAGGTCAATGACCGCTCTGCAACTGCCGCCGACCGTCGGTAACGTCGTATTCGGTTCGGACCCCGGATAAGTCGATCGATATTGGGTGTCCGCCCGGCGTTTGGCTGCTCTCCGGCGTTTCACGGGTAAAACGTTACAGCCAAAATGGTGAATTAGTATTCTCACAAGTCGTCCCATTTTTACACAATGGCAATGCAACTTACCGATCCTTCAAGTTTTAGTTGTTTCTTTTCCTAATAGAGTTGTTAATTGACCTATCCCCTCGAAACATGGATGCACAAAATAGCAATGACACAGAGATTATTTACGTATATCTTAGTATTATATCCGAGATTAATATCATCTCCAGATTATTATCAGATTCAGATAATTATTATTATCCAGCTTATTATCTCCGGAATGTTCATGAAAGCCCTGATCAATTATGTTCATGAAGATTCTGAGGAAGTGCTCTGCCCGTATGTATGTATGTACTTACAATCATCTTTGTTGGCTATATTGTGTATCGAGTAGTCGATGAGATGCAGTACACACACATACCATACACACTGAGCCAGACAGACAGACAGGCAGACTGTTCTGGGGCCGGGCAGTCGCGACTCTGTCCTGGGGCCGGGCAGTCGCGACTCAGGGTCAGGTCGGACTCTGTTCTGTCTGTTCTGAGATGGGGGAGTCACGACTCTGTTCTGGGGCTGTGGAGTCGTGACTCAAGGCCATGTCGGACTCTGTTCTAGCTGTTCTGGGGCCGTGGAGTCACGACTCTGTTCTGGGGTCGGGGAGTCGTGACGCAGGGCCAGGTCAGACTCTGTTCTGGCTGTGATGGGGCCGTGGAGTCACGACTCTGTTCTGGGGTCGGAGAGTCGTGACGCAGGGCCAGGTCAGACTCTGTTCTGGGGCCGGGGAGTCGTGACTCAGGGCCAGGTCGGCAGCTGGAAAAGGGAGACACATCGACGCGGTACCAACCTCTCTTGACGCGGTGTCCTGAGCCAGCTTTGTCGTCACTGAGCCAGCTCTCAAATATCACTTTGAAGGCAGGTTTTAAGCAGGGCTTACCTGCTTGATTGTCATGCTCAACAGCCACGCACCCAGGATTTTCATTTGGGGGGCAGGCTGATGTTGGTGGCATGTTTGACAGGGGGCGCCAGGGTGCTGAAGGCAAAAATGAACCGGAGAGGGTACTTATTACGTGAAAAGGTGGTAGGCTATGGGCAGGGGCGGCAAGCTGAGAGTACAACTGGTACTAAAAGTCAGATCAAGGCTCATTCCTGATCTCGATGGCCGCCTGCGGCGCCCGACATGGGCGGGGGCGGCACTGTGGAGACGAAGCGTTTGGTGGAGGGGAGGCGGGCCCGCTGCACCCCCCACCCCCTTGGGTGAGCTACTGATGCTCACACATGAAACTTTTTAAGATGGTTTCAAGCAGGGTTTCATAAGGTCTCACTTTTCCGGGAAATTTCGTCAAATTTAAAGGACTTCAAGGTTTGTTTATTAATACGATTAGTAGAACATTGATTACTGCACAAAGCCTCGTCAGAGTATACGATCCGACCGGTTTTAGGAACATCCCGCCACTGTTTTCAAGGGAGCTCACACACTTTTACATGTATGTACCTAACCAAAAAAATGAAGACAGTACATTTTGAAGCAACAACCATACCGCGAACGTGACGGATCATTTTTAGAATAATTTGCTCTAAACACGTGTCGTTTTACACCTAAATGTATGGTTGGCCTTTAAAATGGTCCAAATTCCGGTGAAGATGGTAGATTTGCCGATATTTCTATTCATTTTTGGGTCTGTGCTGGTGTGGATGTAAATTGCCTCTTTTATTTCCCGCTGTTTTTGTCTTGAATCAAAAGTTACAGTCGTTATGGCGTCCCATTTGATATTATGTTCCTTCTTAAGTGAACGTTCCCCTGTGGGCCCCGCTGCTCTTTCGTCGATTGGCCCTTGGATTAGTTTTTGATATGTGGGGTGGCTAACCCTCGCTGAACTGGGTGGGCACTGGGTAGATGTGGAAATCGTTATTCAGCCTTTCAGCGAAGGTTTTGACTGAGGAGGATTTGTTCTGTTTGAATCGCTCTTAATTAAACCACCACAAGCCCCGGATTCGTGTTACAGCCTAAAAACCAGAAGTCTTGATTTCAGCTTATTTCTTCTTTTTGACTAAATCATTGTTACAACTTTCTGGCACCAAAATCTCAGCGTGGTAAGAAGGTGGCAAGTTTTAATAATACGTCTTACATTTATCCAGCAGAATTGGCTGGTAACACTCTAACATCGAACACTAAACTGGTAACCAGCGTCTGGTCCACAAATCCTTCGCGAAACCTTCAAAGGCTTGGGAACACTTGAGCTCTACACAATGAACATGAAGATGGCATCCTGCGTCTGGCTCTAAAATCCCCCGTGAAACCTCCAACGGTCAGAAACACGGGAGCCTTCCACATGGCCGCCGGCGCGGCTGAATGTGCAGTAGGGGATCAGGAAGTCGGCAACTCGATACTCAGTACGTCCGTTAGGAGTGTGACCCGGGCTTCTAATTCTGATCTGTAGCGCAGAAGTCCAACGCGCTCAAACTGTTGGTGCCGAGCCCTACCCGAACTGAGCGGCACTGCTGAAGGCTCTGACGGCGCCACCCGCAGCAGGCGGTGAATTGAACGTGGCCTGGTTCTCTATTCCGATAGTTCCGTTGACTGCATTTCCTACGAACCAGCTCAGAGGGGGGATGACAATTCTGTAGACCGTATATTATACCAAACAGTCAGAGTGAGGGCCTGATAGTTTTGATGGGTCGACTGAGAGTTTGCAGCGTTTTTTCGCGAGGCTGTGGATTTAGGGCGTTTGTCTGGCCGGCGATGTTTTTACGGAGGTTGTTCTCGACAGGCTGCGAGTTCTACGGCTTCACCACAGGCGTCACCGGCATCGCCAGCATCATGACGCTGACCAGCATCGCCAAGGACCGGTGCCGGGCCATCTGCTACCCTCTGGACCTCACAAATCAGCTGACCAGAAGCAGAGCCTACGGCGTTATCCTCGGCGTCTGGGGCTACGGGCTGTTCTTCAGTATCCTGCCCCTGCTCGGCGTGGAAGGTGGGAGGCAGGGACGGGGGCAAAACTGGCGCGGATTGAGGCACAATTCTCGGAATATGAATTGAAGGGAAACTACTGTAGCTACTGTAGCAGAAGGAAACTACTGTAGCTACTGTAGCAGAAGGAAACTACTGTAGCAGGTGTAGCAGAAGGAAACTACTGTAGCAGGTGTAGCAGAAGGAAACTACTGTAGCAGGTGTAGCAGAAGGGAAACTACTGTAGCAGGTGTAGCAGAAGGAAACTACTGTAGCAGGTGTAGCAGAAGGAAACTACTGTAGCTACTGTAGCAGAAGGAAGCTACTGTAGCAGGTGTAGCAGAAGGAAACTACTGTAGCAGGTGTAGCAGAAGGAAACTACTGTAGCAGGTGTAGTCGTACCCGGCGAGTTATGGGTCCTTTTAATTGGCCGTTGGCTTATGCTGTACAGCTCGGGTGGTCCTGTATGAGAGGTACTCTGGTTGTGGAGAAGCACGCCTGCTGTTTGTTTTCCCAAATATTTAGCAAGATATTAACCCTCGCACTTACAGGGGTTGCTGCAACCCCACTAAGGTTTTTCAAGAATTGAAAACGAGCTTTATAAGTTAGAGCGTTTGTATAGCCTCTGAGGAATTCATTGCACATGTTTTGCAAAAAAATTGTTCCTACCTTTCAAGGTCACGAAGCTATGACCTCAAAAGTTGAGGCATGTTGAGATCATTCGGGCGCCTGTACCCGTTTTCACGTGAATGCTCCAGCCTCTCATCGTTCTTTTGCAGCATTTGTTCATGAACTGGCCCAGAATATTTTTCCAGCCTTCGAGGATCACTTTTATCAGGTTAGACCTTTCATGACCCTTCTTGACCTAGCGTGACCTCAGTGATAACTCTGCGTCGAATAACGACTCAGATGCGTGTTTCGGTTCCGTATTTCTAAATGAGATCAACACCGAATTATTGACTTGCGTCCGATACGGACTTGACCTTTTTCGGCCTGTGACCTTATTTGACCTTGAAGGGGGCGTAAGCAGTAACATATGATTAGAGAGGCACTAAATTTGCATAAATGATGCAGAATGGCTATTGAATAGTTCATTCAAAGGATGTGGACATTGAACAAGTTGACTTGCTTCCAATATGGACTTGACCTTTTTACCTACTCATTGGGGTCAACCAGGTCATTGAATTGACCTGGAAGTTGACCTGATGACCTGAGATTTTGATGAAAGAAGGCTTTGGCGTTGTTTAAAGTGCTAAATTTGAATTCAGCGTCCAAAACTACCCCTCTGAAACTGAAAATTAGACATATTAGGCAATTTTGAGTTGTAACGGTCAGTGACCTTTGACATTTGACCTCACCTCCTGCATTACCTAGATAAGTCACATAGGTGTATAGCATATGAATCGACGCGTGAATGTCCGTTTCTCAATTTAATGGTCATACAAATGTTATTTGTTACCAAAATTCCGGTCAATAGCAGCCAAAACGGCAAAATGGGCCGCAACAGGGTGAACATCAGGTCATTGACCTGACCTGGAAGGTGACCTTATGACCTAAAGTCATAAAAATTGGTATCAATCGCGAGTACTCGTAACGACCAACACGCTGGTTTTTACTGCGGAGCTCTACGGCAATTAGGGTCCAATCGCGAAGGGGGATCGCGTCCCCCCCCAGTAAGGGTGAAGGTGGCGAAAACCCGGGTACGTGCAAGGGCTAATGCTCCGATGATAAAAATCATAACCCTAGACTGGCATTCAATATAAAATTTGAATAAGACTGAGCGACTTTGGGCTCTACGACACACCAACTACTGAGGTCATATGCTGTCGCGAACTCTCACCCTGCTGTCGCGAACTCTCACCCTGCTGTCGCGAACTCTCACCCTGCTGTCGCGAACTCTCACCCTGCTGAGAGTGTATAGTGGGGGTCGGAAATACTTATGGGAAATACTCACCCGGGGATTTGAACCCACGTCAGCAGCGTGAAATGCCTATGCTTTTTCCTCCATACCACTGCATCCCATGTAAACTCCTCGCGTTATCTGCCTCTATTTGAGATCAATGACGCTCAGCGACACTGGCTCATGAGGCTTCGAAATTGTACATTTGATGTAGTGAAAAGTGTTGGTATTTTATTTTTATTTTTTCGAAATTTACCTAGGTAGTTTTTTTCTGTTGCACCAAACTTGAAAGTAGTTCCAAACAAACGTCACACGCGCGCAAAGATTGTCAAAAGAAGGTAAATATGATCCGAAAATTTACCTATGCTCAGAGGAGGGTAAAACAACTTTCGGCCTTGGAGCTTTACGGTTCATGCCCGGCATTGGTCGTGGCCGGCTAGGTTATTGGTATATGAGAACAATGCGGGACATTTTGTGGATGTTCAAGGGCGAAAATGAATATTGTTCTTAAAGTATAGCTTACCAGGTAGAATGCTTCATTGATGACGTAGAATGCTACATACGTTGGTGCTACCTTGACGTGCTGCTAAAATGGGCCGGATATGGATTAATGATTATTTCCCGTTGTCCTCGACCTGACTTGCTTATATCTACTAAAGTGCTGAATTCAGAAACTCATTCTTTATTTAGCATAATCATTTATATGCCTGAGTAAAACGCATAGTTGCTCTTGCTATACTGTTATATTGCTATATATGCTATATTGCTTAGACGCACCTGTACTGAAACGCTGTACCAAATAGATAACGCATCCAGCAAACAAGTGTGGGCACAGGCGTAGGAAGGAGGGGTGGTAAGGAAGGGGTAGGGACGCCATGCCCCCACCCCAACATTCAATAACTCAACCACTAACACTGTGCGTTAACTAAAAGATGACTAAAAATGACTTCAAAATCCCCCTTGACACCACCTCGAATATTTTCTACGTTCCTACAGCTATGAGTGTAGGAATTTTTCCCATTTCCTGCTGCTGCCTCTGCGTACTTCATGAATCCGTTGAAATAAGTCAAGTTCCTTGCTGTCACTGTATTAAAGTTAAAACACTCGTCACTATAAGGAAAGCTATAAAAACAATCAATTACCACGCCTAAAATGATAGCCTAAATTATACAGTGGACATATCTATATATTACACATACATACCACTATCCATGTCTACCATCATTATTATGCTGGTTTCATGTGAACACCGAGGGGACCATATACGATGGACAAGGACGATATATCCAACCATGGAGCCACTAATGTAATTTTTTCTTCTTCATATTTAGAAAATGAGGTAAATTGTATCAGTGAGTATTGCGACATCTTCACTTCATTTGTAAGCCGAGAAACTAGAAAATTATATCAGACTGAACTAGGATCATTTTTGCACTTTTCAATTATGTGAATTTACGCAGTCTGTGGTAGAATATTTACGGCACGATTCCAGCGGGATCGAATGAATTTTGACTTATTCTGATTGAGGCGCCGGCTTCTGGTTGCTGCGGGTGTAGATGCTGCTGGTGTGCGCGAGAGGACTTCTTGGTACCAATGAGGCTCCATCGGTGTATCCGGAGCGCCGGTGCTGACTCGACGAGCTTTCAATTTCTGGTAGCAGTTGTTAGAGAAGAGTCGTGATGACACTGTCTCCCATCATAATCAGCGACGATGAACCTAAAATGAAGTTCTGTGAAATATTTCTCATACGCATGCTGAAAATCCAGACCTGTAATTCGTTGAAACGAAGCAAGCTTCTTGTCGTCACCGTCCATACTTTCATAAAAATCAATCGATGATATGAAGAGCGTGAATACATCAGCAGCGAACCCGTAGTCACTGAACAGCCACCTCTAATGTTTCCTTGCAATTTCTGACAAATTGATTCCGACGTGTCCTTGCAAAACAAACTACCTATTTTAAGACACTGCACACACTGAGTTTGCTCAACTTTAATATTTTACGTATGTTATTGCTAGCGCGAGCGTCTGCAGTTTCACGACTTTCGTTTCAATATTTTCTGTGTTTTAGCAAAACTTTGGAGAAATTAATTTAATGTCATTATCAATATTATGACTTCATTGCAATCAACTATTTTATCCGGCGGAGGCAGACTGTGTTTAGTGTCCTCGTGAAAATTTTACCTAGGTAGTTTTTTTGTTGGTGAAACAGAAAAACTACCTAGGTAAATATTCAACTTAGGTATTTTTTATTTTACCTAGGTAGTTTTTTGTGCAATAGGCCACAGATGATCGATTCCGGGATAGGATTGTGACCGGCCTCAACGATCCCGACACTGTTAAAGTTCTTCTCGCAGAGAAGGTTCTGTCGCTGCAAAAAGCCATCGACATCTGCCGCGCCAGAGAAACGGCCCGGCTGAATGCAGCAGCAATGGGAGATGAGATAAACGCCCTCTCAGCGTACAAGCGAGGTCACTTTGGCAACCGAGCCAGAAACCGCAGCAAAAGCAGAGCTCGCAGCAATAGCAGTCAGGATAGAGAAGGCTCCCGGCAATGCAGCTTCTGCGGAGGCAAGTGGCATGAGAGCTTATCATCGTGTCCCGCACGAAACAAGACATGCGATTTTTGTGGTAGGAAAAACCACACGGCCAAGATGTGTCGAAAAAGAACTTCAAAACCATCCACAAAGCCAAAAGTCGACATGTGCAGCATCCACGTAATGGGCGTAACCGCACGAAGGACTCCCCAAGTGAAGCTGCAATATGAGCATGCATCCGGCTCTGGTGCCATGGACTGGACGCCTGACAGCGGCGCTGAGATAACCGGCATCGGCACCAGGCAAGCAAGATGTATGGGAGTCGACAGGAGCTTCCTCATACCTGCAACACAGCGCCTATATGAAGCCGGTGGCCACGAGCCTCGCTGCGCAGGCACATTTGAGTGCTCTCTTCGGCTCGGTGACGTCACATCTCCGGTAACGGTAGCTGTCATTGACGGCATGGACAGTGCTCTGCTGTCATGGTACGACAGTGTGGCCTTGAAGCTCCTCCTCGAGGTTTCCCGCAGCAGATCGGCTGCATCTGCGCTGAAGCATGCGAACCTGCGGGAGGTGACGCCGAAGAGAGTGCCGAAGACCCTGCTGAAGCCCAAGCGAATAATGAAGCTCAAGACCACTTTCACAAAGAGGCACCACGCCAAAAAGAGAAAGATGCGTTGCATAGCGTCACCGCCCAGGGGCAGCAGCGTCTGAAACCACCTCAACCGAAACCTCGGAAGCGACATGAAACGTCGCACACGCAACGCTGCCACAACGGCAAGCTACTTCCATCATGGAGCCCCAACAAAGGCGAACCGACAGATAACGAGAGGAAGCAGCACATGAGCATGCTACATGAAGCATTTCACGGCGTTTTTGACGTCAATCGTCCGCTTCGAGAGATGGTCGGCGGCGACATAAAGATCGAGCTGAAAGAAGATGCCAAACCGTCCGCTGTTACAGCTGCCTGACCGATCCCATTCGCGTGGAGGGACAGCATCAAATCTGAGTTTGATAACCTTCTCAGCTCTGGCATCATCGAGGAGGTGACGCATCCCACCGAGTGGTGCCACCCAGTAGTCCCCGTCCCAAAGCGAGCCAACGGCGGCAGCAGCAGCGATGCGGTCCGACTCTGTGTCGACCGCATCGTCAGCAGCAGCCGCCCGCCCTGACCGGGCAGCTGCTGCTGGACCGGGTCGCGGGCGGTGGTTCGTATCAGCCGTTTCGAGTCGTGAGAGAGTTCACGTATCGTTATTGGGATTATGTTGTGATCATATTAATATGGGCTTAACAGTCACTTGGAAGCGGTGCGTTATAACGGTCGCATACATTTTTTTTATAAATTTTGACCAAGTTGTTCTCAGTTCGACTGTTGGAGTCGGAGTCTCACTAAAGTCATCAATGGACTTGTCACGGAGACCCCGACCCCACCACCCGAACGAGCAACTCCCGCAATGAAGGGTTGATTTAGAAGCCAAAGTTTAACGTCCCACAAAGCACAGGGACGGCCGCCCCGCTCAGGTCACCCTCTCACCAGTCAGTTGCCAGCCGACCTGTACGTCGGGTAAACTATTGAGCGCCGGAGCGTCTCAGGGGAACCGATCCCAAGCCTGAACATGCACTGCCACTGCATGCTTCTGAGCAGCGGGCCGGAGCCCAACGCTCTACCAACTGAGCCAGCGGGGCGGCATTCTTGAGGATGATCGCAGAAATAGTGATGAATCATTTTCTCGCTCACTGTCAGGGGCCCCGCGCCTCGCGGGGAGCGGGTTCGGGAGTTTTGACTATCTCGGCTTGGTGTGGCGTGTAAGGTTAGGGGGAGGGAAGGTTGGGGTTTAAATTTGGGAAGGGTTGGGAGAAGCTGTCTACAAAGGCGTTATTACCAACGTATGATGCTTGCTATATGTTGCTTATCGGCTCGTCGGGAGGTGGCCCCGATTATCAAATTTTCGTCACTGAGCATTAATGAATTACAGCGAGACACTAAACGAGTAATCAACGCCAGTTTTCAGTTCTATGCCTGATTTTAAGCTATTAACATTTAATGTTCGCGGCATTCGCTTAGCCGCTAAAAGACGTGCACTCTTCAGGTTCTTGCACGCACATTTTCCGACTCATATCGCTGTAATCCAAGAAACACATTCAAGTCAACGCGATGTTAGCCGTTGGCAAGCGGAATGGGGATCCAAAATTATTTGTTCTCATGGCATTACTACCAATGAGTGTGGAGTTGCTGTCTTGTTGCCACCGTCTTTGCAGGGTCTCTGTGTGACCAATGTTTCCTATTGTTCCAACAATGGAAGGTTTCTTATCGCTGATTTAGTCTACAACAAAATTACGATAAAATTTTTTGCCGCATACGCACCAACTCAGAGTCAAAGGGAAGAGCAGATTGAGTTTATTCGCCTAATACGCGGAAAAATCATTGCTATGGCAGTCCAAGAGAGGACATTTATGATACTCTGTGGAGATTTGAACATGCATTTGTCATATCAAGATTCTACAAAAACCAGTTCTAGTGTTTCAGCTCCCGCTCGAGTATTACTAAGTGCGATGAAAGAACATAAATTAGTTGATATCTGGCGTGAAATGCATCCCAACCTAAGGAGGTATACCTGGCGTCGTTTGACACCGACGTTGCAACAATCGAGGTTAGATTATATTTTGCTGGCAGAACATTTCATGACTCATCATGTTGTAAACAAAGTTAATATCAAACCTGGTGTACTAAGTGACCATAGTATTGTTGCAGCAGAAATCAAGTTATTTTCTTCGAACAAGGGACCAGGTTTATTTCGCTTTCGTAATGAGCTGCTTCAGGATGCTTCTTTCATAAAGCAAGCTAAAATTGAGATAGATAAAGCGAAATTAGGACAGGATATATATAATGACGCCATTCAGTGGGGAATCAGACTAGAGTTATTATCAAGTCAGATAAGGGTGGCAAGTATACGAAGATGGAAGGAAAGAGAGAGGCTTAGACGTCAGAGAAATGAAAATGACTTGTTAGCGTTAGAGAGGCTTGAAACAGAAATTGTTAGTAACGGAGATAGCAATCTAATAAGAAAATACAAAGAGTTAAGATCCCGCGTTGATGAATTCCAGGAGGAAAATGGCAAAAGGGTCATGATTTACTCTGGTGCTAGATGGCTAGAAGAAGGAGAAATACCAACTCGTTACTTCTTAAATCTGCAGAAACAAAGAAATCTTGAAAAGCAAATTGACGTCTTACAATCTGAAAGTGGTGAATTCGTAACAGGGAACAAGGATATTTTGATAATGTGTCGGGATTTCTTCCAAAAATTATATACTACTCCAGAAGGTCAAGATAGGGCTAGCGAATCAGGCTGTGAGAGATTTCGGGGACAACTTGATTGTCCCTCATTATGTCTTGACGATAGAGAATTTTGTGATGCTCCGGTCACAGGTGCTGAATGTAAATTTCCCATCGATGGTATGATGAACAACAAAGCGCCTTCAGTGTCCGGCTTCTCTAAAGAGTTTTTCCAATTCTTCTGGGCAGACTTGGAGCAAATAATAGTAAATTATATAGCAGAAGTGAAAGAAAATGGGGTATTTTTTGTGACTCAAAGAAGGGGTATTATCACCATGATTCCCAAGCGCGGAGATAAAAAATTTTGAAAAATAAGCGAGCAATATGTCTTCTAGATATAGTATATAAAATTGTTGCCAAGGTGATGGCAAACAGACTAATGAAAGTAGTGGGGAAGTTGATTTTACTAGATCAGACGGGAGGTATTCGTGGTAGGAATATTGGGATGAATTTACGGCAAATTTCAGACATATTAGAGTATTGTGATTCTGATAAAGTAGGTGGCATTTTAATGGCATTGGATTTTCAAAACGCTTTCAATACAGTTGAACATAAATTTTTGCATGAGGTTTTGAGAAAGTTTGGTTTCGGAAATAATTTTATCAAATGGATTCAAATACTGCATAAAGATACTGAGCTAACGGTTATAAATAATGGGTATACTTCCCCATGGTTCAAGCCTACACGCGGATTACAACAAGGCTGTCCTTCTTCTAGTCTTCTTTTTTGCTTAGTCGTTGAAATTATGGCGATCAAGATTCGGGCAACGTCGACGGTGCAGGGTATTGTCATTTCTCATGAGCAAAGTAAGATTTCACAGTATGTAGATGATATGACGCTGTTTGTTAACGATAGTAACTCGGCAAGCAATGCATTAAGCATTGTTCGGGAATTTGGGGTATATTCAGGACTGCTTTTAAACATAGATAAATGTCAATTTATGTGGTTAGGGTAACAAAAACATTTACAACATGATATTTGTGGTCAAGCGCCTAGCGAGCAAGTAAAAATTTTGGGAATCACATTTAGCTCCATGCATGATTGCAGTGCAATCAACATTGAGCCTGCAATGAACAAGATACAGAATATTCTGAACCAGTGGTCACAGCGAGACTTAACTCTTAAAGGAAAGATTTCTATAGCAAAATCTCTTCTTGTTTCTCAACTTATTTATATGACATCCGCAGTTAAAATTGAGAAAAAATATTTAGACACTGTCCAAAAGCAAAATCATGCGGTTTATATGGAGAGGACGTCCACCAAAAGTTGCAAGGAATACACTCTGCCAAGGAATTTTGAACGAAGGATTAAATGCTCCTGATATAGAAAATATTTACAAAGGCTTACGCTGCTCATGGCTCGGTAGGATGGTATGTAATAATGATGCGACTTTCGTTAAAATTTTCCAGGCGAGGGTTCGTGTTAAGTTGTCTCATTTACTGCATAGAAACTACAATATGGCCTGGATCAAAAACCTGAAGGTTGCAACATTTTACAAAGAACTTCTAAGCTGGTTTAGGGAAGCAGTACCCATTCATGAACCTTCTAATGGCAGAGAGGCGCGAATGCAAATAATTTGGAATAATGAGGCCATTCGAATGGGAGAAAAACCATTCTTACATTTTTCATTGTATGATAATCACGTCATGTTTCTGGATGATTTTTTGATAACCAGGGACGAATTCTAAACTATATACAGTTTAAGGAAAAGCATCATATATTAAGACTTGATTTTCTTACCTATATGGGATGGTGTCGGGCCATTCCATCTCAGTGGAAACTGTTGATAGCTGGCAGCGGAGCGTTGTCCGCTCAGGATCGAGAACTAAGTCCTGATTTGAGAATCAAAGAAAAATCAGTACCCATTCAACAAATAAAAGTTAAATTATTTTCGTCCACATGGCTAAAGGACGCAACTCCTAGTGCTCAGACACGATGGATAAGTGAAGGAGTCGATTCTGCGGAAAATCGGGAGAAATTGTATGCATTACCATTCAACATCACAAAATCAACCAAACTTCAGAATCTGCAATATAGAATTATTCATCAATTTTTCCCAACCCGAAAATTTTTGTGCATTAGGAATGTGATATGTGACCCCTTTTGTAACGACTGTGGCAGCATAGATACAATTCAGCACTTTTTCTCTGAATGTTGGGAGATGCAAACGTTTTGGGGCAATCTGACTCGAAAAATTAATGTTAAGCTGCCCATGTCAAAGCAATTTGTTGCTAATAATATAAACATTACTTTTGGTTCACTAGAAACAACGGCTATCGTTAATCTTATAGTTTTGAGTGCTAAACAGTTTATAGTGAATCTGAAGTTCCAGGAAGAGGTTATGAATGTTGATATTTTTGGCGTTTCTCGACCAAACATTTGAAATGGAAAAACTATTGGCGCAAAGAGATAACAAAATAGATAAGTTTAAGGAAAGATGGTCTCCTTTTATTGATGATTATTGTAATCTTCAAATATAAAATCTTAATCGAGGTCTCTCTCGGCGGGCCTTGCTGGGCAACCGGTGTGGCGGGACACATGCTTGGTAATTAGTCAATATCAGCTTCTGAGAAGATAGGGTAGGGGAATGGGAGGTGGGGGTGTATCAGCGTGTAGGTATGTTTACTTTTGTCTTCCCACAGTGTAAGCAACGAGTATCAGCCGTCTGATGTGTTGGGGAACCTGATGCTCCTTGTTGAGATCTTGTTTTGCAAAGGTGCATTGCTTGCTGCAGATAATAAATTGTAACGGAATGGAAAAAGACACTTAAAATAAACAAAAAAGACTCTGTGTCGACCTCACCATGCTGAACAAGCATGTCCGCCGAGGTGCCCATCCAGCACCATCACCACAAGACGTCGTAGCCAACATGACGGGAAGCAAGTTCTTCACCAAGCTCGACGCCAAGAGAGGATATTTTCAGTTAAGGATCGCTGAAGACGATGCCGACAAGACATGCTTCATAACGCCATGGGGCAGGTAGAGATTCCGACGCGCTGTGATGGGCCTCTGCTCATCAGGGGACGAATTCAACAGACGCGGAGATCTGGCCCTGGCAGGGATACCAAAGACTGCAAAGGTTGTTGACGACATCCTCCTGTACGACGAGGACTACGCCTCTCATCAAGAGCACGTCATCACGGTGCTGAAGCGGTGCGAGAGCCACGGCATCACCCTCAACCCAGCAAAGATGGCGTTCGCACAGGACACAGTGGAGTACTGTGGCTTCAAGGTCCGCTCTGAAGGCTACACAGCGGATGAGCGGAAAGTCACAGCCATCGCGGACTTCCCTGTTCCTGCCAACATCACGGATTTACGCAGTTTCATGGGTCTGGCAAACCAGCTCGGCGCGTTCTCAGCTGAGATGGCTGACGCTGCAAACCCACTGCGGGACTTACTGAAGCCCCAGAATCACTGGGCCTGGACACCCGTGCACCAGTAGTCCTTTGAAAACGTCAAGAAGGTACTGACGAAGCCGCCAGTCCTGGCCTTCTTCGACCCAGCTCTCCCAACTGCACTGCACACAGATGCAACGTGCCTACACGGCCTAGGATACGCTCTTCTGCAGCGTCACGACGATCGCTGGAGACTGGTCCAGTGCGGATCCAGATTCGTATCCGATGTGGAGTCGCGGTACGCAGTCCGTGAGCTGGAAATGCTGGCAGTTACCTGGGCTGTCAAGAAGTGCCACGTATTTTTAGCAGGGCTGCCAGAGTTCGACATCATCACAGATTACTGTCCTTTGGTGCCGGTGCTGAACAAGAAGAGTATATCCAGCATCGACAACCCTCGCCTGCAGAGGTTGAGGGAGGAGCTGTTACCATACAGCTTCACGGCGGTGTGGAAGGCGGGAAAAGCCCACTGTATACCGGATGCCCTGTCGAGGGCACCTATTGAAGACCCTGCACCTGAGGATGAAGAAGCAGAAAACGACGTCTGCAACCAGGTGCATCAGACTGCAACAGCAAGCATCAAAGAAATCCATCAGGGAAACGAGCCCTCAGGCGTGCTGGATACCACGATAGAGCGCGTGCGCGCAGCAGCGCGTGAAGATGAGGAGCACCAGCTTCTGGCAAATACCTTTCTGCAGGGATTCCCTGAACACAAAGCTGATCTCAGCAGTTCATTGCGGCCTTACTGGACTGTGCGTGACAGCCTGTCCTTGGACGAAGAGCTCGTGCTTTGCGGCACAAGAGTTGTGATCCCGCGTGCCCTCCGGCGAGAAACCCTCGACAGCCTTCACGCGGGGCATCAAGGAATAGAGCGCACCAAACGAAGAGCACGACAGTCCGTGTACTGGCCTGGCCTAACACAGGACATCGGCAACATCGTCACACGCCGTGAGTCCTGCAAAAGATACCTACCAAGTCAGCCCAAGGAGCCTCTAATGCGTGATCCGGAACCCACCAAAGTATTTGAGGTCGCATCCGCCGACTTCTTCCACTGCACTGGGAAACGTTCCTGGTCTACGCTGATAGGCTTTCAGGGTGGCCAGTGGTGGCATCTTGCGGCAGAGAGACGACATCTAGAACGCTCGTCCAAACACTGCGTGAAGTCTTCGCCGCGACAGGTGTGCCAAACATCCTGAAAACCGATGGTGGGCCCCAGCTTACAGCGCGGCACACATGAGACTTTTTGAAGCGATTCGGAGTTATCCACGAAATCTCTTCACCAAACTACCCACAAAGCAACGGCCATGCCGAAGCGGCCGTGAAGTCAGTCAAGAGGCTGGTACCGAAGTGCACCACATCAGGAGATCTGGACAGCGACGCGTACACCAAAGGGCTACTGGAGCTCCGGAACACACCGCGTGCAGATGGCCGATCCCCTGCAGAAGTCCTGTATGGCCACCCAATTCGTTCAGTGGTGCCAATGCATCACAGTGCGTTCCACCAGGACTGGCGAAGCAAGGCTGACGAGTGCGACCAGCGTGCGCAAGCACAACAACGGGCAACAACTGCACGGTACAACGTGACAGCGTGGCGAAACCGTCGTTTTCTGCGCCCTCTGCGACCGATGACACCCACGCAGGAGCGTGAAACCCACCGCCGTCCTGAGGGGCCAATGGTGGCACCAGCTGCTTCTGCCACCTCTACACCTCCGAGACCGCGAGCAGCCGACGTGCCGAGACAGGCGCCTGAACCAGCACCACGCGTACGCTTCTCCGCCCCTCAAGCTGAGATTCGGCGCCACGATCGTCAACGTCGGCATCCGGACCGGCTAGTCGTCGATCCCAGCAAAAAGTCATACTACTGACCCCAGCTGTGACTGGCTGGGGGGAGGTGTTGGGTTCTAATTTAGCAGCTGAGTCTCGTCTTCCAGACTCAGCTGACAGAGGTCACGGCCAGCTGATGGTCAGCTGTTGGCCGTTGGTTGTTGTGTTGTGAGCCTGATTGGGAGCGGATGTGTCTGAGTGTGTGTGCGTAAATAGACCGCTACAGAGAAGACCTGTGTGTGTTACTTGTGAGGGACATTTGCAATGAAACTTTAAACCAAACAAAAGGTACGCTTCATCTATAACATGTGTAAATGCGCATCTGCATGTCATCACGGCGTCCCACTTCTCTCTACGGCAGCTCTGTAGGGATTAACATTGCACTGCAGAGAAACGCTTTGCGACCTGTGCTTCTTAGAATCTGTTTGGCACCAGAACGGCACGTGACCTGTCTTTTCAGGGATCTGTTTGGCACCAGAACGGCACGTGACCTGTGTGTTCAGGGATCTGTTTGGCACCAGAACGGCACGTGACCTGTGTGTTCAGGGATCCGTTTGGCACCAGAACGGCACGTGACCTGTGTTTTCAGGGATCCGTTTCACACCAGAGGGATACCTGACGTCATGCAGTTTTGACTATACTTCGGACAGTCTCCTCAACAAGGTCTTCATCCTCGTCTTCTTCACTGCCGCCTGGATAGTTCCCTGTATAGAGATCTGTCGTTCCTACTACCGGTGAGTATAGAGATTTGTCGCTCTTACCGCCGTCGAGTATATACATATATATATATATATATATATATATATATATATATATATATATATATATAAGTTACAATGATGTTTAGGCGAATTTCAAAACTAAATTTATAAAAACATTATATTGCACCACATAAACGCGTTTCGTATTCACTTCATCAGTATGCAGCACAATACAAGTATTGTGCTGCAAAGTACTCTTGCATTGTGCAAGTACTTGTACATTGCATTGCATTGCATTTACATAATACAAGTACTTGTATTGTGCTGCATACTGATGAAGTGAATACGAAACGCGTTTATGTGGTGCAATATAATGTTTTTATAAATTTAGTTTTTGAAATTCGCCTAAACATCATTGTAACTTATATTTGTCACTATGAACACAACATATATATATATATATATATATATATATATATATATATATATATATATATACACTTCTACTACTGGTTAGTACAGAGATCTGTCGCTCCTACAACCAGTGAATTGGGAGATCCCCCGTTCTAACTACCAGCAAGTATATAAGCATCCCGTGCCTACGTACCATGAGCACAGACATATTTCGATGCCACTACCGATAACTATAGAGATTGCCGGTCTCAGTACCAACCAGCACGGCAACAGTTCGTTGTTTCTACCGGCTATACCTATAGATATACCTCCCTTCTTTTCTGCAGGTGAGTATAGATACATTCGTAAAAAGAGGAAAATTAATGGGGGATACAACAACGGAGACAGAAAGGGTCGAAATCAGGGGAACGAAAGGCAAAAGCTGGGGAGTTACTTTTTGGTATATTATCCACGTCCTCGCAATCAAACCAACAGTTCAGATATTTTGCGGCACCGATACACAAAAACATCAATAGGAGCTGCAATTGACCGCCAAAAAGAGCATTTGTCATGCTGATGACACCCCTCCTCTACAGAGGTCAAGCCCGTTTGCACTCTCTTCTCCCTTTGTGCCCCGTGCTGAGTACTAACGCACAAAGCCAGTATAGATGAAGACAATGCCAATTACAATGTGAACAAATGTGACATGCCTTTGCGTGTTTTTTTTTCTCCGAATATTTCCACTTCCCCAACGTTCATGCCATTCCAGGCCATAAAAATCACCTGCAGTACGTCTTTTGGATATGTTTTTGCTATTATTAGCTGTTTGTCAGCTGTTTGTCAGCAGGTGTACACGATGCTGCGGCCGGAGCCGCAGGTATTTGCTATTGTCAGCTGTTTGTCAGCACGTGAACACGATGCTGTTGCCGGAGCTGGGGCCCCGCTGCAGAGATAGTATCGCCGGCCCCAAATGTTATAGGGCAGCATTGGCTAAGAAACTTTAAAATAACGGTACCAGATGTTATGTAATGTATGGCATTTCATCATTAACTTCTTTCAAATGAAGTATTCAAAGATGTTTATAGAGTTGCCTCTTTCTTGGTAAAAGATAACGCCACAATGCACTGTAAAAGCGAATCATAATTATTTCAATAGGAGTTGCTAGCCACAAACTTTCTGAGCACGGAATCAGAAAAACGCAATCGACGACAGAACTTGAAATTGGCTGCGCCTTTGAACAAAAGTAATACGGGCGGCTTGAGAAAGCTTGAAAGCTTCATCAATCTAATGGCTCCCTAGAAACGCACATATCAGCTCAATGACAGCACAGTATTTCTAGTGCTCACGCATGCTTCTCAGGTGGAGCCGATATTGAGCCTACAAAGTCTCTCACCGATGCACAACCAGCTCTCACATAAAGTGTTCATAGGGCTCTCCAGCAGGCACGTACTGAGCGTGCCGAAGTTCTCACCTGCGGACAGACAGGCACAGAGCAAAAGGACAGACAGGCACAGAGCAAAAGGACAGACAGGCACAGAGCAAAAGGACAGACAGGCACAGAGCAAAAGGACAGACAGGCACAGAGCAAAAGGACAGACAGGCACAAAGCAAAAACGCCACCATCGACGCAGTCAGTCATCTTCTTATTTTGAACATTTGAATCCTGGCACATTTTGAGGTGTCTGATATATTTCCGCTATTTCTGTGCCACCACGGTGCTAGGGGGCACATTTTGAAGTGTCTGAAATCACTCACTCATGGCAGACCTTTTAAGGACTTTCCACTGCATTCCTGTAATGCTCACACTTCCCACACCTTCGAGGTGGCTTTTCAAGTGTTGTCGTAATGAGTATGAAGTGATTAAAAACTATGGAAGGAGACGGTAAAGATGAGGAAAAGTGGGAATAAGGAAGGTGGGATTCTACACGGAGGGGTTTATGCAGCCACAGGCGCATGCACCCACAGCCCCCAGGAAGAGTAAGGATGAAGAGTATTACCAGTAAAAAACGCACACACAATCGCAAACAAACTAAGAACATTTTAACTGAAATAATATGAGGGCGACAAGTTTGATTAGTTGGCTTTGTATTCATGTTGTCTTCGATCTGATAAGTTTCGTTCCTTGTGCACCATCTTGCCTACTTCATGCGGGCGCTTCTTCTTCAAAAGAGGCCATTGCGGCCCTTAAAAGGCACCTTGGTTAACCTGAAATGGCAATGCTAAAATAAAGAAAACATTAAAGGGACGCAAAAGTCGAATTGAAAGGGTGAACACGGAATAGGTATCCCTCAGCAGAAAAGGCTAAAGGAGGGTGTGTGATAGGGATTTCACAGCGAACCCATACGTCGAATTTGCAACATTCACTATTGGTGCAAATGCCACGAAAGGGTGGCATGAATCGAGGCACCTGTAGTGTTTAATGCCAATCATGTTCCATGTGTAGTCGCCTCCACTTGTTGGACGACACGTACCACGGATGTCTCCGTGAAAAGGCATGGCTGCCGCTTCAAATTTATATTACATTTTCGCCATAACTTCAGCTTACATTTTAGCACCATCATATTCATACTGCCCCAAGGACAAAAAATCCTAAACTAAACTAGATTTGCTATATTAAAAAATTCGACATTTTACGCTGTTCTAGGCTCATGGTAAACAGTCTGTTACATAAGAAAATAAACGTGATCAATGCATTAACAAACAAAAAAACGTGTTTAACCTGGCAGATGTGTAGACGATTGTATGTTCAAACGAGACGGCACCGATGTACATAGAGTACACTGTACTCTATGGTACCGGTGTACATCGAGTACACTATACTCTATGGCACCGGTGTGCATGGAGTACACTGTACTCTATGGCACCGATGTACATGGAGTACACTGTACTCTATGGCACTGGTGTACATCGAGTACACTGTACTCTATGGCACCGGTGTACATGGAGTACACTGTACTCTATGGCACCGGTGTACATGGAGTACACTGTACTCTATGGCACCGATGTACATGGAGTACACTGTACTCTATGGCACTGGTGTACATCGAGTACACTGTACTCTATGGTACCGGTGTACATCGAGTACACTGTACTCTATGGCACCGGTGTACATGGAGTACACTGTACTCTATGGCACCGATGTACATGGAGTACACTGTACTCTATGGCACTGGTGTACATCGAGTACACTGTACTCTATGGTACCGGTGTACATCGAGTACACTGTACTCTATGGCACCGGTGTACATGGAGTACACTGTACTCTATGGCACCGGTGTACATGGAGTACACTGTACTATATGGCACCGGTGTACATGGAGTACACTGTACTCTATGGCACCGGTGTACATGGAGTACACTGTACTCTATGGCACCGGTGTACATGGAGTACACTGTACTCTATGGCACCGGTGTACATGGAGTACACTGTACTCTATGGCACCGGTGTACATGGAGTACACTGTACTCTATGGCACCGGTGTACATGGAGTACACTGTACTCTATGGCACCGGTGTACATGGAGTACACTGTACTATATGGCACCGGTGTACATGGAGTACACTGTACTCTATGGCACCGGTGTACATGGAGTACACTGTACTCTATGGCACCGGTGTACATGGAGTACACTGTACTCTATGTACACCGGTGTACATGGAGTACACTGTACTCTATGGCACCGGTGTACATCGAGTACACTGTACTCTATGGCACCGATGTACATGGAGTACACTGTACTCTATGGCACTGGTGTACATCGAGTACACTGTACTCTATGGTACCGATGTACATGGAGTACACTGTACTCTATGGTACCGATGTACATGGAGTACACTGTACTCTATGTACATCGGCGCCGGCTCGGCTGCCGCTTTAACGACACAGCCGAACTGCATAGATCCAACATGAAGCGCATTTATAAAGCTACAGATATCCAATACGGGGAAATCCAACAGAACGTCGTTCTGCCCGGATATGCCGCACCCGGCAATATTTGATATGAGACTGAAGAGAAATTGGCATCCACCCCGGCGACTGATTGGCTGATTTTCGGGCCTCTGAAGGCTGCTGATTGGCTGTCCGGACATGTCACCGGAAAAGTCAGCTCTGCGATTGGTCGGAGCTTTTCACGCTGTACACTGGTTCGGGGAGGACACGGAATTGCACAGCAGATGGACAGGAGGGCGGTTTCCGAGACTGTCGTGCCGCTGCCGCGGCTGGACGTTCGAGCTCCTCGTCTTCCAACCATTTACCGTGAGCGGGGCTACAAACCAGCAATGACCAGCCTATTCCAGGCAGTGACGCGTACAAGCTGGACAGGTGCATTCGAGTATGATATGTGATGGTAATGAAGCGGTTGCCAGGGTCGGATCTAGGGTTTTGCTAAGGGGAGGGAGGGGGCGAATACTCGGAGCCGGCCAATCTGCCGTCTCGTGGGCGACCATTGGCATCAAAATTAGCGCTTTTGTGACACAAATTTTTCCTGTTGTCGATGCTGTTTCAAACAGCGCTGCGCTGACTAAAAAACGGTAGGAAACGCCAGACTTACCCTGTGTGTATGTTCAAAGAAACACCCATGGAACAAGGTGTCTTCACCTGAACTACTTTTGGAAGTCGAATTCGCGCACGGACGGGCTTTTAGGATTTGAGGACCAGTTTCTGTCCCGAATTTTGCCTCTCTGCGATGAGCGGATAGTGATCAATCCACAATATTTTACATGAGTGCGATTTTTTACTTTATGCATGTGTGGGGGAGGCAGACAAAATTCTCCCGGTGCTTCCTGCCAGCTTTCAATCTTTTTAACATAGCTGCAATATAATTTGTTGTCATTTTATTCTGAACACGACCTTTTTCGTGTCAAAGCGCAAAAGCGCCTCGGCAAGATTAGTAAATGATAAAAGCCTTAAAGCAGCGTACAGTCATCAACAGATTCGGAATATTCCTGAAACTTCATATCTTCTACAAAAAACACTGCTGCAGACCCTTCTGCTACGCCTTTTCTTCTACTGGAATTTCTTCTACAGGACACTACTTCTACCAGACACTTCTCCTTTTCCGAGTACTTCTATGCGACAGTTTGTCTTCAGCAAATACTTCTAAAGTAAAAATTCTAGATGACGAGTCTTCCACTTCCACAACTTCTACATGACATTTCTTCTCCGCTATATTTCTTCTACCTAAAAATCTTCTACACGACTTCTACTACAATAACTAAAGTCATAATTTTGCATAACTTTCTTCCACTGCTATTTCTTCTATAGTCACAACTTTTACGTGACAGTTCGTCCACAGTAAATACTATTAATGTCAATACCTCTACATGACAAATTTTTCACTGGTGGAACTTCTAAATACAATTTATTTTGCGCGATATTCTTCTACTCTGATATCCTCTATTCCACTTTTCTTCTACTGCAACCACTTCTACAAACATGACTTCGAAATCATTTTCTTCTACTACCTAGACTCCTAGGTATAGTCAAAACAGAACGTCTACACATTTCTTTTACTTAAAGATATCCTTCATGATCAAGGCGTAAAATGATTATACAGTGCTATTCTGCTTCTTTAATATTTAATTCCTCATAACCGACTGCAAATGCGTTTTAGTCCGAACACCCACAGCAAGAGCAAATACCTTCTTCTTGAGAAGGTATTTCCAGAGCAAATACCTACGCCTTCATGATATTTCATGCGGCACATAAAGCATTTTTCTCAACAACACAAGCTGCTAAGCCTCAAAGCGCAGCTCTTCTAGCGCAAATAGTTGTACAGTCAGTTTTAACACAAAAACCTCTTCAGAGGAGAGGCAGCTGAACGTTTTCATGTTTGGGATACTCTTAACAGCCTCCGAGTCTCCGAACCACCTTCGCCTTGGTGGGGGGGTGTTCAAACACCCCCCCTCGAACTCGGCTCCTATGCGGGATAGCGAAAAACGCGAACGCTGGGGACCTATAAAAACTCACGAAGAAACTACGTCGGTCACTTTTTGGCTCAGGTCAATATTGAGGTCACGGCAGGTCAAAGAAGGTTGCATGTTAGAGTAGAGTTTTTGGGCTCTAGCTTCTGACAGAATTGAGTTAGAAGCATTTTTGAGGCACCATTCGCTCCCTCTCGTCATGACAAATCTAATAATGTATAATATGACTATACTAGGTCAAAATACAAAAATGACTTGACCTCAGGTCAGGGCAAGGTCAGTATGTGCTCTAACATATTCAATATGCATATGGATTGACTCGCAATAACAATCGCCACGTAATGGTATCAAAATAAAAGTTTTATCATCATTTCCTACAAAGTTATTGACCAAAGTCTGAAAACCTTCTTAAGTAACCCAGATGAACTCTCAGAGGTCACAGGTCAAACATTGCAACATGAACCTTGAAAGGGGCCTAGAATACTACCATTTGGAGAATATGAATGTATTCGCAGTTGTGTCTATACAAATACAGCCTAATTCCTGTGTTTCTCCATTCATTTCCAATGGAGAGGTCCTGATCATGGATATAAAAAATAATAGAAGGTATTTTGAAGTACTCAGTGGGCCCATTATGTGGTATAATTTTGTTACAACGAATAAAATAAATTGTAAGAGCTAGGCTGTTTCATCTAAACCAGGTTAAAAAACACGTTATTAATAACGTATATTAAACCTGTCTGTGGTTCAGCACCCGGGGTCAAGTGGCTCTGCGATGTTCCCACGCTTGACAGACAAATATCATGCTCTCATCTTCAGTCACTCTCACCTCATCATCATAAACAAAAATCAGAACCGGTGCTAGTCTGCACTGTGGTTTTCCCCCAAAAAAAGCATGCTCACATCTAAAGTCACTCTCATCTCATCATCATCTGAAAGAACTCCATTTCTCCTAGAGATCACCATAAGTGAGTATAACGTGATTTTTTCTTCTTTCTTTCTTTCTTTTCTTGACAGGACATCTGGCCGGACAATGAAGATGCGGAAAATATATCTTGATAAATCATGAGCCTCCTTTCTTTGCCTTTGAAGGTCGGTGCGCAACAGGTTTTTCCTCGCCTACTGGCCTGAGGGGGTTATGGAAAGGGGCTCATACATGGGTAATCATGCTTTCATATCAAGTACCTCTCACCTCATCATCTAAAAAAGGCTCAATTCACGTTATTGGTACGTAGATTAAACATGTCTGTGGTTCAGCACCCAAGGTCAGGTGGCTCTGTGGTGTTTCTACGCCTGACACACAAAATATCATGCTCTCATCTTCAGTCACTCTCACCTCATCATCATAAAAAAGTGTTTCCGCACCCGGTGTCAGTCCTCACTCTAGTGTTCCCACGTGGGACACACAAAAATCATGCTCACATCTTTAGTCACTCTCACCTCATCATCATCTAAAAAGACTCAAAACACGTCATCATGTTACGGATATTAAACCTGTCTGTGGTCCAGCACCCGGTGTGAATACGCTCCGTGGTGTTTCCACGTGGGACAAACATTATAAAAAAATAATAAGTTTCAACTCGATATATTTGTCCTTTTCTTGCTTATGCCACCTTAAACATTTTTGGAGATGAGATCACTTGACCTGCACTGGTGACCTGACCTGAGCATACCGAGCCCTAAAACTTTGTGAAAAGTTGCGGAATTGATTAAGGATAAATTTTGCCAAGTACGGCGGCGCAAAGCACCGCCTGTTTTACGTGCCGCTGGGAAAACCTGAGGAGGTGTTCAAAGACCCCCAGCGGGGCGAGGGTTAACTGGCTTCAGAACTTGACCGAGGCCATAGTCTTGTTAGCGTGGGAAAACGGGTCTTACCTTAGTGGGTCTGAGTCTTTTGGTGATCTTCTGAACAAACAAACAAAAGGTGACATACCTGGTTGACGTTTCACCGGAAGATGGGAAGGGCGTAAGACGTCAAAACTAGATATGCACCGGATTCGGTTTTTTTAATGCGACCGGAACCGGATTGGCTAAAATTCAACTTCAAATCCGGCCGAGTTTGGCTGGATTTCTAGTTGTCATCTGTAGTTGTGTTCTCTCGCGAAACCGCCGCTTTTCCGGTCTATACGCCATGGCCAAACTCTGAGTGATGAAAACCTATGTCCACTCAAATTAGGCATCTACAGCGATTTTGTCAGCCAAAGTTGGCCAAAGGTTTGCTAAAGCAGGCCAGCCCACTATTTCCACGTGCGGGGTCTACCTCAAGGGCACCACAGTTGCGATGTTTTTGCCTGTTAACAAGCGATCGGTTGCCTATTTCGCCGGCACCCCGCAATTTATTGAGCGACCATGCCATTTGTTTCTCTTCTAATGCTTTGCGTATAGGAGAGCTTAACTGCCATTCTGTTCCGCCCCATTTTGGCTATTATAATTTCATTCATTCCCATTCCAAATCCCATTAATTCCATCCCAAAAATTGCAGCACAAGTGATTCCTTTCCGTCCTATTCCCTAATTTTTCGGTGGTGGCGGATCCAGAAATTCATTGTCGAGGGGGGGTCATTCATTTATTGTCGGGGGTAGGCTAGGGGACTCGAGCACCACCCGCCAGTACCTCGGGCAGACCCTCGCCTATTTATTAAATATAGGGGCTCGGACATTTGGGAGGGGGTGGACTTGGGCCTTTTAGCCCCCCTGGATCCGCCACTGTTTTCGGTGAAATTAGAATACAATTTTATCCCATTCCGTCCCATCCAAAATGAATCCTGAAAAATTGCACCCCATTCCTTACCGTTCCATAATTATATTCAATTTCCCATGTCATGCAGACCTCTAGCTCTGTGGCGGCGCTTGCGTGAGCTAGAGGTCTGGTACGTAGAGCTACACCTGGTACGCAGAGCGGCGGTGCGTACCAGGTTTAGCTGTGTGTGGGGCATACTGCGGCTTTGGACTTCTGCACCGCACGAATAGCTGCATGGGACAGAGTAGGGATCTTGCTAAGAATGTCACAATAGATATAGTTGAACGGGGCGTGATATTCTTCGATACTTGTGACTGTATGGAATGTGACAGCCCTGGAATGGGACGGTAAGGTGTAAGAGTCAAGCGTTGCCCCAAGCTGCAGGGGAGGGGGGGGTGGATCTGACCATGCAGGGGGATCTGACCATGCAGGGGGGGTGTGGATCTGACCATGCAGGGGGGGTGGATCTGACCATGCAGGGGGTTGGATCTGACCATGCAGGGGGGGTGGATCTGACCATGCAGGGGGGTGGATCTGACCATGTAGGGGGATCTGACCATGCAGGGGGGTGGATCTGACCATGCAGAGGGGGTGGATCTGACCATGCAGGGGGTGGATCTGACCATGCAGGGGGGTGGATCTGACCATGCAGGGGGGTGGATCTGACCATGCAGGGGAGGTGTGGATCTGACCATGCAGGGGGGTGGATCTGACCATGACCAACCCAAAGTGGCATAAAGGGAGGCCAAGCTATCCTTTGCTCCCGGCCCTTACCCTAAGGCGGCCTGGTTTTACAAAGTCCATGGCCTGGAGGTGGACTTCACTTTTAAGCGATTTTCTGGTCCGGAAGGTGAAATTGAAAGCATGAAGTTGAAACGAATCGCACCCGCACCAGTTTGATCCTTCCAGCCTTTGTTTTCTACGTGAGACGTTGTTTTCTTATCATCGACCTGCGTTTGCGTACCCAAACCAACCGGCTGCATCCGTCCGTGGCCAGCTGAGCTCTTGTTATCCCGGTGACAATTTGACAGCACAAAACGGGATCAATACCTGAGGCAAGGTGACTTCGACCGTTCATATTGAGCATCTACGGCGATATCGTCACTATATCGAGGATCGGTGGTCTAGCCAAGGGGGTCGTTGGGGTCCGCGAACCTCCCGTGGACTGACCTTATGCACTGGAAAACACGAGCATTGGTCTCGGGGTCCCTGAGCTTGGTGTTAGGGGCCCCCGAGCTTAGTCTCAGGGGCCCCCCGAGCTTGGTCTCAGGGGTCCCCGAGCTTGGTCTCACGGGCCTTCCGAGCTTGGTCTCACGGGCTTTCCGAGCTTGGTCTCAGGGGGTCTCCGAGCTTGGTCTCACAAGCCTTCCGAGCTTGGTCTCAGGGGGTCCCCGATCAGCGATATCGAGGGTTCCGGAGTACCGAACATTGATCTAGAGGGCCTCTGAGCTTGGTTTCAGAAGGGTCCCACGCTTGGTCTCAAGGGCCCTGAGCTTGGTATCAAGGGGCCCCTGAGCTTGGTCTCACGGGCCTTTCGCTCTTGGTATCAAACTTTGATCTCGGGGGCCCTGAGCGTGGTCTCAGGGGGGTCCCGAGCTTGGTATCAGGGGCCCCGAGTTTGGTCTCACGGGCCTTTCGATCTTTGTCTCAAGGGCCCCGAGTTGGGCTCAACAGCCCCCTGAGCTTGGTCTCACGGGCCTTCCGAGCTTGGTCTGAGGGGGCCCCCGATCATCGGTATCAAGGGCT
Source organism: Lepas anatifera (assembly GCA_034440635.1). NCBI lineage: Eukaryota > Metazoa > Arthropoda > Thecostraca > Lepadidae > Lepas > Lepas anatifera. The sequence continues at coordinate 158,955 of JAOTON010000510.1, forward strand.
CCGGAGTACCAAATATTGATCTCGGGGGGACCCTGACCTTGGTCTCAGGGGGTCCCGAACTTGGTCTGAGGGGTCCCCCGAGCTTGGTCTGAGGGGGCCCTCGAGCTCGGTCTCAGGGGCCCCCGAGCTTGGTCTCAGGTGGCCCCCGAGCTTCGGTATTGATGGCTCCGGAGTACTGGAAAATCGATCTCGGTGAGAGGGTGTGCAATATTGATTTTGGGGTGCCCCTGACTATCGATATCGAGGGACTCATGAGCAAAGCACGAGGATTGGCCCCAGCGGAACCCGAGTTTGGTCTAAAAGGCCCCCAGGCCTGGGCTCAGGACCCCCGAACATCGGTATCGAGGGGCTTCAAAGTACCGAGCATTGGTCTGGGGGGACTCTGAATATTTATCTGGGGGCCCCCGAACATTGGGGTCAAGTTACTCCTGAGAAAAGCACGAGCATGGGTTGAAGGGTGCCCCCAAGCATGATCTAAGTGGGACCCCGAGCTTGGTCTTAGGAGTCCCCTGGCATCAGTATCAAGGGGCTCTGGAGTATTGGTCTCGGGGCGGAGGAGCCCAAGCAATGATTTCAGGGGCCTCCAAATTCTGAACTCGGAGGGCCCCCAAATGTGTAGATGCAGTGGCATAGCCAAGGGGTCCTAGGCGTCCACGGATCTCCCTCCCGTTGGGCCAGTCTGAACCACTGCAAAGGATTCTCTGATTACGGGGCCCTCAGAGTCAGTGTCGGGGCCCCCGACGATTCGCTCTCAGGGGGTTCCGAGTCGGCTTCAGGGCCCCGCCCCGAGAGTTGGTCTCAAGGCCATCCGGAAGTAGATTTCAGGGGCACTGAGAGTCAGTCTCAGAGAACCCCAAGAGTCGGTCAAGGCTACCCCGAGAGTGGGTCTCAGGGGACTCCTGAGATTCAGTCTCAGGGGCCTCCTAATAGTTCGTCTCAGGGGGCCCCGAAAGTCTGTCTCAGGAGGCCCCAAAGGGGAAATCCCCTAAATCCAAGGGCGGCATAACCACGGAGATGCTGGAGTGTGCAAAGAACATCATACAGTCTACCATTCAGGTGGAAATGGATGCTAACTTTACCAAGATGACCAAGGCCTTAAAGCCAAAGTTGAGTTCCAGAAAGAGGCGATCCGAGTGCTTGAGGCTGATCTTTTTGAAAAAGCCAACAATGTTGACAGACTCGAAGAACAGCTCAGAGACCAGACGGGAGCTATCATCCCTGCATGCCCAAGTGGAAGAAATGGAAAGGCACGAGAGAGGAGTAAATCTCATCCTCACATGCAAGAAATTCGGTCGTCGCAGACAAGGTGAGGATGTGAAGATGATGGCAGTGAGAGCTTTACGGGAGCATTTCCCACACATCCCGCTCTCACCTCCCGATCTCGCAGCCGCGCATCGGCTGCCACGGGACAACGTTGTGATCTGCGCTTTTTTATCGGACCCTCAGGAATCAGTTCTACTATGAACGCATGAGACTACGGAACTCTCCTGTTCCAGCTGAAGAGAGACTCTACCTCTCAGAGTCTCTAACCCGCCTCAACAGAGAACGGCACAACGAACTCCTGACTATGAAGAGCAAAGGGAGGATTTGGTCAGTTTTCACTCAGAATGGCCTGCCTGGATATAAGCTCACTCAACACTCAAACCCTGTCCGTGTAACTTCAGACCAGCAAGTGCGTGATCTCTGGAAGATGCTGAGGGAACGGCGACAGGCAGGGGGCCACCCCGCGACGGGCGCAGTATCAGTGCCGGCTCCGGCCGGCGGGCGGCCGACTCCGGCCTGCGGGCGGCCGGCTGCAGGGGAGCGGCAGAGCCGCCCGGCGGAGGCCGGTGCCTCCTCTTCAGTTCCTCTCCAGGCTACATCAGTCCGGGATGGGCCGGCCATCGCCAGGCCTAGACCAGAGAACTCCAGCAACCTTGCAAGAGACGCCTGTCCTGCGGCTGCAAGATTGGAACTTTCAACAGCTGATTCAGCCTCCAAACAGGAGGAACAAGCTCGGGGAGAAGCTCAGCGGACGATGTAGAAGCCGACTCAGCAGCTGCAGACGGGGGAGCGAGGAACGTGGCTTTGGACGGTGAGAGCAACCCAGCAGCGGTAAACGCTGCCCCAGTGGATGTTTCCCCGTCCAGTTCCACCAAAGACAATATGAATCTCCCGCAGTAACGAGTGCGTGCAGTGGTGCGGGCGTGAACGCTGGTTGCGCATGATGAGGTGACGTCACCCACGGGTGACGTCAGTCCTGACGGGGCACACGAGTGGCGGCCCGGTGACCGCGGCTCGAGATGCGGAGTTCGGAGTGCCCTCCCAGGTACTCAAGACATGCGCCGCCTGCAGGTACTGTCACGCTGTTTTCATTTTCTGAAGCAAGTTATGCTTTTGTGCTCATAATCTGAATGTGCAAACATCACAGAGCAATACTGTTTTGCAAACAGTTCTTTAAATAGAGAGTAGCAGGAAACGGTTTTCCTTTGGAACTTCTTGAACCGGTGAAGGTCAGTCCAATACGATTTAGTTGTGTGCTCGAAATATGTTTTCCTCATGTGACTGATGCGTTTTATTTGCCGGTCTGTAACCGATTTCTCAACACTGTTAGATTGTTTGAAAAAGTAAAAAGTAGCATTTATGTGCAAAGAAAGACTGAGGCCTAACCGTTTAATGAATTGTTGGTGTGATAGCTCTCAATTATGCTCCACGTGACTATTTCAACTTAGCTTGCATCTGATAACCGATTCCATGAGAACATTAGGTCTGGGACCACTCATCCCCTATGTTGCGGCTTTTCATCCGCCTTCATGCCCAGTGAATTGTATGGTGCACCTCAGTGATGGGAAAGTGAGGTAAAGACATTGTTTCCGCGCGCCCGGCCCGCGTGGGCCCGTGTGTCATCTTTTTTTAAGTGTTCATGAGTTCCTTCATCGTCAATCACCACACACCCACACATCTCACAGCATGCCGCAGATATAGGTACATTTCTATAGGGAAAAACTGCAGTAACGAACTGTTGGCTCCCAGCTTCCAATTCAGATGTCTTCTCTGTAAGAAAATCCGCGAGCATCATTCGGTAGCCGATATAAGTAATAGCCTGCATAATTTAAAATGAGCACATATTCTACGTTTCGGTCAAATATCAGTGTTGCATCGCTAAATGTAAACGGCCTGCGTTCCCAGACCATTGACGGAGTTCCCAAAAGGAGGAAAATCTTCACGTGGCTGAAACAGTTACGTTTTGACGTGATGCTTATCCAGGAGACACACTCGTCTGATCAGGATGAATCTCAATGGAAAAATGAATGGTCTGGCCCCATCCATTTCGCCCACGGAGAAACTAACAGTAAAGGGGTAGCCGTGCTAGTGAAACCAAATTCAGGGATAGTGATAGATAAAGTCTGCAGTGATCCAAGTGGGAGGTTTCTCACATTCGAGCTGCAATACCACGGAATTTCAATAACGATGGGAAATATGTATGGTCCAAATAACGACAACCCCCGTATCTTTGAAGACTTTTGTCTGAAGTTGACAGAATATGAAAATGCAACAATTATTATTGGTGGTGGCTTTAACCATTGCCTAAATGTCTCTAAAGACCGATTGAGCTCGGCACGCCGAGTTACTAACAACGAAAAATGTAGGGATATATTAAAGCGATTAATGGTAGATAAGAACCTAGTTGACATTTGGCGGAAGCTATACCCTCGCGAAGAAAGCTACACATGCGTCAGGAAAAATCCGCCAAGTAAGTCTCGCATAGACTTCTTCCTTGTCAGCCGCGAACTCATATCAGCTGAAGCAAATCCACAAGCTGAAATTGGAAACGGTCACCTTTCTGATCACAAGCTGGTTTCAATTTCCGTTAACATTCCAACCATTGAAATAGGTAAATCCTTTTGGAAATTTAGCAATGGGCTTTTAAAAGATGAAGAATTCGTAAGTATGGTTCGTCAGAAAATCCCAGAAATTGTTCACCAAAATATGTCAAATACAACATCACAGGTAACGTTGTTTGCGACAGTTCTTTGTGTGTTGAGGGGATATATTATTGCTTTTTCGGATCGTAAGAAAAGCCGAGCAGAACAAGCTCTGAAAGAGATAGAAGAGAATATTAACCCTCGCCCCACCGGGGTCATCGATGGCCCCCTCCCTAAGGTTTTCCGAGATAACAGAAAAACAACGAGGCGCAGCACCGCGGTTGAGGGCTCTACCTCTCACTGCATCATTTTCCCATCATCCCTGAAAATTTTTACTTAGGGTCACCCAAGGTCAGGTCACCAAACGAGGTCAACCAAGGTCACCTCACTTCAAATTTAGAGCTCTGTAGGAGCTACATTTCAAAGTCGATCGATTTGAAACTTCCTACACTTCACGACCCCTCCAGGGTCTACAAGGTGTATATCCGGGATTTTTCGATTTCGTGCCCTGAGGTCGGGTCACGAGGCGACCTCTCCCATTGGAAAAGCATGGGGAAAAGCTGTTTCATGATATAAAAGCCACAAAAATGATTGCAAATACTCAGACTGCTCAGAACAGCGTTTTTGGACACCCGTTCACGGATCTCAGGGGTCATATTTGCCCTTTGACTTGTCCAAGGTCATCCAAGGTCACCAGGGGTTAAAAACAGCATTTTGACAATAGATTTTGACCTAATTAAGCTAGAGCGCTGAAACAAACACTATCGTGTTTGTCTTGTCACTGGCTTTCATTTGATATACGGCAAAGTCACTTTTTGACCTTTCGTGACCTCAGGTCATATTAGGTCACGAGGTGACCTCTGGAGGTCAAACCATTGGCGGGAGGTCTTTACGTTCGAAATAGCGGAAAAATTACTGGCAATTTCCTATCAAATTTACTTTACCAGACCTCAATAGCTCTAATGACATAAGAGTTATGCCCAGTTTGCTTAATCATTGCACATTTGAGTGAAAATAGCCGATCTTGACCTAATTTGACCTTTGGAGGTCAAACCATTGACCTGAGCACTAAAACATGTGAAGTAATTCCTTACTGAATTCACGCGAGCTTTCTAGTGCACTTTCCAGATTTGCGCTAACGCCCATATTTTCGGAGTTAGAGGGGGCTATTGATGGCCGCCGGTGGGGCGAAGGTGGCGCCGGACCCCCGATGGGGTGCGGGTTAAGAAAATGCAAGGAGATGATGGGAAAACTCTGACCGCATAATAACTTTGATAGAACAAAGGGACGACTTGATTAATAACCTGACCAGCGGAGGAATGTTCTTAACAAAAGGCACGTTGGCGTCATCTTGGCGAGACGGGCTCAAAATATTTCCACGATATACAAAAGCGTAACAGAGGTAAAAATATCTGCAAATCTCTTTTTTGTAAAGGAGCAAAGTAACGAAGGATCTAAAGTAATAACTAGCAACACAAGAGCGATGCTGGATGAAGGGACGTCTTTTTCGGCAATCTCTACAAGAGGGAAACTGTTTTAGTAGACAATGCCTCGTTCCTTGATCATCTTCCTCGTCTCTCAGACGAAGAAAGGGAGTACTGTGACAGTGTCCTAAGTGTAGAAGAACTTGAACATGCTGTATTTTCGACCCGTAATAATTCATCGCCGGGGCCTTCTGGTTATACTGGCGAATTTTATAAGTTTTTTTGGTCAGAACTAAAAAGCATAATGATGCGAGTGTGCAATGAAATCTTTGCAAATGGAAAAATGCTTGAAAATATCAAGAGAAGCGTTACAACAATTATTCCTAAAAAGGGTAAAGACAGCCGTTGTCTCGAAAACATGCGCCCAATAAGTCTTCTCAATACTTTGTTCAAAATTATTACCAAATGTCTAGCAAATAGATTATCCACTGTAATCAAATCCATAATTAATGAGGATCAAACTGGTTTCATAAAAGGAGGGTATATTGGGGAGAACGCTCGGTTAATCCTTGATACCATGGATTATTGCGAGACGCATAAAAAATCAGCCCCTATTTTGGCGTGCGACGCAAAAGATGCTTACGATTGCGTAGATTGGCAATATTTGAAACGGGCAATTAGGGAATTTGGCTTCGGAAATAATTTCGTGAAATGGATAGACATTTTGTACGACCCAAGGCCAACTTTTCCTACCCTCGCATCCGTTCAAATAAATGGTATAGTCTCCCAGCCGTATAAAATAGAACGGGGCCTCAGACAGGGGTGCCCGTTAAGTTGTCTCTTGTTTTTGTTATGCTTTGAACCCCTTTTGGAACGCATCAGAAGATGTAGATCAATCAGAGGTATCACCGTAGAGCAAGCAGAAGTTAAGGTCAGTGCCTACGCGGACGACGTGACGCTGATAGAAGACGGTAGTAGGGACTCCTTGAAAGCATCTTTAGACATCTTTGATGAGTTTAGGGCAATTTCAGGATTAGGCCTTAATCGTAGAAAGATGCAGGCTCTGTGGATTGGAGAAGATGCGTCAAATCAGCAGCCCATGTGTCCCGAATATGATATTCAATGGCCAAATAACACGATAGAAATTTTAGGCATTCAAATTTCAAATAATCCTAACACTGATATCTGCAAAACAAATTATGAAAGCAAGTTTAAAAGTATGAAGGCTCGTCTCACTCCGGAGAACGGAAGAGGTCCAACACCTTTTGGAAAAATACACTTAATTAAATCGGAAATCATGTCGCAGCTTGTGTATCTAATGACAGTCTTGCCAGCACCTAAAAAGATTTTGTTAAAGCCGTTGAAAGATCACTTTTTAACTTCATATGGGGCGGGAAGAAAGATCATTTAAACAGGGCAACGCTAAATTCAAAATATAAAAACGGTGGCCTGGCCGTCCCGGACATCATAGTTCAGTCAAAAAGCCTAAAAATGACTTGGGCAAAAAAATTCGTGGATCAAAGTAACACGGCAAAATGGAAAAATATTTTAAAAATATTCCATCACTTAATGGAAACACTTCAATCTTCCATTGCAATTTTAGTGATAAGCTGATACAGAAGCACATACAAAATCTGTTTTGGGTAGAAACCTGCTCCGCATGGAGTTCAACCATAGGATGGCAAGAGGATAGTGGAGCTCACTTACTCAATCAAGTTATATGGATAAATAGGCACGTGAAGTTAGAACAGAATAACACAATCAACAGGTCAAGTATAATTAGAGTGATTAGTGAAAATTAGCGATGTTTACGACGCAAGAGAGAAGTATCTAATGACGTCAAACCAAGTGGCCGAAAAGTTCGACATTCACCCGATGACAGCCCATTCAATTATGAGGGCAATTCCAAACAGATGGAAACAACAGATAGGGACCGGTAGGCCAAACTTTAGCAAGCCAGAAGATATTTTTGAGCTGTTGCAGACTACACCGAAGACCGCGAAATGGGCTTACACACAGCTTGTAGACACTCACTTGCCCACAGAAATGGAGACATGTCGCCTAAAATGGGAAAATGTTCTATCGCTGATGCAACAAATTGATTGGCCAAAAGTTTATTCTAACCTGCACGCATGTTCAAATGACGAGAGGCTAAAATGGCTACAGTATCAATGTCTGAAGAGAATATTGCCGACGAACAGACTGCTTTATATATACGGAATTAAAGAAAGCGACAAATGCAAAAATTGCCCAATATATTCAGAGACTATTATACATAAATTTTGGCTCTGTCCATCTGTACGGTTGCTATGGAGAGAATTAGAAAACTTATTAGGATTATCCGAAGGCTTAACTTGCGCTAATATTTTCCTCGGAAAGGAGCTAACAAACAACGTAAAATCATAACAGGTAAATTCGATGATCATGATGGTTAAAGATTTCATTTGGAGGCAGAGAGACCGTAACGATAGCCCTACTGTTAATCATTTTAAGAAATATTTGAAGGGATATCTTGAGGTAGAGAAATATATTTCTAAAATAGAACGAAAGAGCCAACAGTTCGATGACGTATGGAGAGGGTTATACCAACGCCTATGAATTAACACCTAAGAAAACCAAACACTTCCTCGCTCATCACTGCTAACAATACTCACACACACACACACACACACACACACACACACACACACACACACACACACACACACACACACACACACACACACACACACACACACACACACACACACACACACACACACACACACACACACACACACACACACACACACACACACACACACATACACACACATACACACACACACTATTAATTATGTGAAGATCAAATGTACCACCAGCTGCGGGGTAGGTACTCTTGACTGTTTTCACAGCTTGTAGTAGTGGTATATTGAATCGTTTTATCTGTGTTTGACTAGAACTAGTTGGTGCCTTGTTACCCTCTGACAAAAGAAATAGGTGTAAAATACAGGGCTCCGGCCGACACCTGTAAAAAAGAGATTGTAGAGGTACCTCAGCTCCCGTCGGTTCCATGGTGATGTCTTTGGGGTAGCACTTTTCTTGATTGCTCTGATGCTGTTGTAGGTTAGATCAGCTTTGGTCTTTTGCGAATAACCGATTCAGCTGCCAAGACGCTTTGGCGAAACCTCCATTAGCGAAAAGAGCCCGTGCCTTATCGTCACTGTACTTGTTAGGCTGCGGTATTTTACTCTGGGATAGACTATGCACCTTTGTTGGACGTGGTGGAGTTGCTGTGCCTTGCTGAAGTACGTGGGCCAAATACCGTTGAATTCACGCTTTTCGTCTCGCTGCGTGTACCAATGGCTCTGGAGTGGCTGCATGGCATGGCTCTGCATGGCTCTGGAGTGTATTTACTCTGGAGTGTACTTCATCGGCTCTGCGCTTACACGTTTCTGAGACTTTTGTTTGTCTCTGTCTTATGTTGATCAATGCAAGAGAGGGTCTGCCCCGAGACGGACCGGTTTTAAGGGCAGCTGGTCAGGGTTCATGTTCTTTGTTACGGATTCGATAGCTTTCATTGCCCCCTCTACTGAAACGTTCGTAAATAATGATTTAACAGCAAAACTGGCTAGAAACTTATCTGAGAAGTCGATGTCCTTAATTTTCATCATGAGGTCATCAGTATTCTGGAGGTGTGCGTCGCTGACGGCACCCAACGAGCTTGATAGGGGACTTGCTAATACTTTGGCGATACGATGAGGAGCACTGCCAATCCCTAACAAGACTATTTAAAATTGCTAAAAATGTGCATGAATTTTGGTGGTTTCACTTTCAACTCGGATGAGTACTTTCAACACAGTGGTCTTGCGATGGGTTCACCGTTAAGCCCAGTTGCTGCATGCCTATACATGGAATGGCTTGAAAAACATCATTACCTAGAGATAATGGGGTCAAATGTGATCTGGGCTCGATATGTCGATGACATATTAGTTGTAGTCCCCAATGATATGGACTTAGAAACTAAACTCAATCAACTCAACTCAGTTGATCCGAAAATCCAGTTCACCATTGAAAAAGAACATCAGAGAACTCTAGCTTTCCTTGACACAGAGATTGTTAGGAGTGCCGAAGTTAAATTCAAAGTATATCGAAAGCCAACGAACAAGGAATGCTATGTACATTATTACTCAGGTCACAGTGATAGGGTGAAGCGAGGAGTAGTATTAGGATTTTTTCTTAGGGCCTTCCGTATTTGTAGTGATGAATACCTGCAAGAAGAGATAGAACATATTATGACCTCGTTCACGAAGCTAAAATATCCGAGAGGATTTCTGATAAATATGAAAAAGAAAGCTCTAGATATAAGAAAACGATCCGCGAAATCCAACAAAAGGAACAGATACGATGTGTTACGATACCTTACTCCAAACCAGCTGAAATTATTGCAAACAAACTTGAAGAAACGGGTTGCAAAGTAGCATTTTGTTCCGGTAAAAACTTAGTAGCATCTTAGCGAAAAAAGAAAGATCAGATGACTCAGAACCAAAAAGTGTAGTGTACCAGGTGCCGTGCGGGTCGTGTACGAAATCGTATATAGGTGAAACAGGACGGGGTCTAAAAACAAGATTAAAAGAACATAGAAGAGACCTTCGAAACAACTCAGAATTCAGTGCATTTGTCATACATTCCATGAAAACAAATCATCTACCAAACTGGGATAGAGCTAAAATTATAGCAGTTTGTAAAAACAAAGATAATAGGAAAGCTACAGAAGCAGCACATATAGCTAAAAATGATACTTTTAATCTTAGGCCAGGCTTCATGAAATGGGCAAAATCTGCGGCTGTATTAGGAGTTGGTTAAGCAAAGAGAGAGAAAAAAAGTTTTATATAATAATAACAAAAACAATAATGATGATAAAATAAAAATAGAACATTATTTAAAACAGTGATAAGGCTAGATTGTCTCATATCGAAGCTTGCTTGTATACATTTTAGAATAATTCAAGAAGCATTATTGGAATATCTTCAAAAACGGTGCCTTTATATTTCTATCGCACGATAATTTTGCACAAAAATCCAAATGATGAAACTGCTGAATGTCTTAATGACGGGTTCCTTATCCCTCCTACCATAGATGCTGAAAAATACAATTTTTGTCGAAACGCGTTCATCTGCCTGCTGTGTTGGTTTAAGTGTTAATATCTGTCAACCACTGTTATACAATTGTCGGTACTCAATATATCATTTGTCTTGAAACTCGAAGTTTCCGTAGATAAAAGCTAAAACCTAACTGAAATTTACCCCTCACGTACCCTAGGCATGCAGGCCACAGTTGTTGGTGTGACGACATATGCTGACGTCACGGTGAGTATCAGCCAATCGAAGCTCTTGAAGCCTATTGAATATGGTAGTGGTTGCCAGATCATGACATCATGCAAAGGCAGATATTTATGTTTTTCGCTAGAGGCGCATTTTAAAAATCAAAATATTGAGCTTATTGTACATTTTTCAAAGATATCATGGAAGGTTCCGTGATTTTAGGCTAAAATTACCCTAAATTACACCCTCATTCCAGGATTCGATTAAGGTGCCACATTCCCTTTAAGGCTCCATGACCTCCTCCCACGTTTCAACCTTATTGCCTTCTCAAATTACAACAATGGTGACACCAGAACTGCTCGGTTCATGTCGTCATCAAACAGATTTGTGTGTGTGCCCGATCTCCCCTCCGCTCGCCGCGGACGCCGCCGGCAGGTGAGAGGTCCCACTTCAATCGGTCTAGGAAAGTTTCGCGCAAGTATGCGCACCAAGTCTTTGTTGTGGACGGTAAAATCAAGTTCCGTGACTAAGTTATAAGTTTCAGCGCTGATACAAGCGGATCCCATCGGAAAGTCGTCCTCTGAAATATGTATTCAAGTTCGTGTTTTCCGTATAAATTGTTATTTTTCGTTGCCTGCTAAGAAAAAAAATCCCGCATTTTGACATTAAACATCCTCATCATGAGAAGCACAATGTTTCAAACTTTTGAAAAGTAGTTTATATTAAACTTTTTCATCAAAACTGTCATCCAAATGATACAAAGCCGAGCGTTACTACCGAGCGTTTACCCCGGCCCACTCCAGGTGAGGTCCCCAGACCAGGTCAACAAAGGTCACTTTACATCAACTTTTGAGCTCTACCACAGCTACATTTCTAAGCCGATCGTTTTGAAATTTTCTACTCTTGATGACTCCAGAGCCTACAAAATGTATATCGGGGATTTTTTTCAATTGAAGTCAGTCCACAAGGTCACCTTTACCGTAGACAAAGCAGACAAAGACAAAGCTGTCTATGATCTAAAAGTCACAAAATGATTGCAAATGCTCAGATTTCTAAGAAAAAAATCATTTTCGGCCACCCATTCACGGATTCCAGGGGTGATTGTTTCCTTTGACTTATCTGAGGTCATCACAGGTCACCAGGGGTCAAAAACAGCATTTTGATAATAAATGTTGACCTAATCAAGCTAAAGCACTGAATGAAACGTTGTCGTGTATGTCTCGTCACTGGCTTTTATTTGATATACGGCAAGATCACTTTCTGAACTTTTGGAACCCCAGGTCATGTTAGTTCAAGAGGTGCCCTCTGGAGGTCAACCACTGGTGGTAGGTCATTATGCTCTAAATAGCAGGAAAAGCCCTGGCTTTTTCCTATCAAATTTACTTGACCATATCCCAATAGCTTTAATGGCATGAGAGCTATGTCTACATTTAAGTATTGCATATTTTAGTGAAAATAGACTATCTTGACTCAACTTGACCTCTGGAGCTCAAGCTATTGACCTGAGCGCTTAAAAATGTCAGTAAAACCACACTGAATTTACATGAGCTTTCTAATGGACTTCGCAGATTTGCGCTAACTCGCATATTTTTGGTGTTAGAGGGGGCCATCGATGCCCCCGGTGGGGCGAAGGTGGCACCGGACCCCCGGTGGGGTGCGGGTTCATACGGTATGTGTGATATCAAGTGAATTGATTTCTCATTTGCGAATGCCAAAAAAACTTCAAGCTTATGAAAGAATTCCTCTTGTCTTGCTTTTGGGAAATTTTTCTGAGGTGAATAGAAGGCTAAATTATTCAAAACTCGACAAATTAAAGGTAATTTCCTTCAGCCAAAAAGCACAAAAAAATTCAGGAATAGAGCCAAAAGGTATTTATTTCATTCTGCCTATGATAGCACTCCCAAATTTAGTAACTTTTTCAATAATCTAGCCTGGAAGGCCACCCCTGTTGCGGTGTGGTCTATTTATTTATTTATTTTATTTATTCATCGTTGATGAGCAACAGGTAAACCCCAATTACAGCTCAAGTCACGTTGGTAAAACACACATATTTACAAAACACAATAAAAGAGATGATGTAAATAAGCGCTTAAATGACCGATGCTCATGTAACCCTTAGTGGGTGATCAATATCACAGCATGCATGAGCTTAAAATATCCGATGAGGTGGACATGGCATACACGAATGACTAAAATGTATTGTATGCCAATAATCAACGGCCATGGTCTAGATGTAAATTAAAAATTCGGGTAATACATTGATAAATACATGATGACATGATGAACAGGGCAATGGTACACGGTAAAAAACATGATAAAACATAAAAACAAAACACGCATGAATCACTAAGGTATCTGTTTAACATACGTGCGTACCTGAGATCTGAACTGGCCAAAAGTGGATCTAAAAGGGTCTGCGCGTTGGCAGGCAGTGAGAAAAGAGTTCACTGTAGAGGCAGCACGACAGAACAGTCCAGATCTTATCGTTTCCACCCTGGCATAAGGTACGTGTAGGAAAGTTCTATTTCCCACTCTCGTGTTTCGCGCAGGGACATGGAGTGGGAAGCTCCCGAGCAGGAGGGCAGAGTCCAGAGTCTTGGTCCCTTGTATCAAGAGCAATGGGCAAAATGCTGAGGCTTGTACCGGAACTGATATTTCTTCCACTCAGTGTGCGTCAGTGAAGAATATCCAGCTTCAGTCCGGGTCAACCCCAGGTTTTTCTGACAAACCCCGGTCAGATGGAAACCATGAATTCAAAGCCTAGCCCGGATGTTGGTTTGTCTTAACCCGCGCCCCACCGGGGTCCGGCGCCACCTTCGCCCCCCAACGGGGCCATCGATGGGCTCTAACTCCGAAAATATGAGGATTAGCGCCAATTTGCAAAGTGTGTAGTAAAGCCAGCTTGAATTCAGAATGTGTTTACTTCTGCATTTTTAACGCTCAGGTCAATGGTCTCATCTCCAGAGGTCAAGTTAGGTCACAATAGACTATTTCCACTAAAATATGCAATGCCTAAGAAACCTGGGAATAGCGGAATAGCTCTCGTGCCATTAGAGCAATTGAGGTCCGGTAAAGTAAGTTTGATAGGAAAATTATAGGGCTTTCTCCGCTGTATGACACATAATGACCTCCTGACATTGTTTTGAGATGGGAGGTAAAACACTTTCTAGATCGTAACTCTTAATTTGACAAATAATCGATTTCGAAATATTGATCTTTTTGGTCCATTCTGTTCAATATATTTAATGAATTTAAGTCGGATATTTTTAGAATTATTGATAACTACCGCCAGTGGTTTGACCTCCATAGGGCACCTCTTGACCTAACATGACCTGAGGTCACGGAACGTCATAAAGTGATCTTACCGTATATTGAATGAAAGCCAGTGACATGACGTACACGATGAGGTTTAGTTCAGTGCTCTAGCTTGATTAGGCCAAAATGCATTGTCAAAATACTGTTTTTGAACCCTGGTGACCTGAGATGGCGTCAGATAAGTCAGAGGGCAATTAATGCCCCTCGAATCCGTGAAATGGTGCCCCAGAATGTTTTTTTCTGAGAAATCCGAGTATTTGCAATCATTTTGTGATTTTTAGATCATAGACAGCTTTTCCTCATACTTTTTCTATGGGACAGGTCACCTGGTGACCTGACCTCAGGTTAAAAAATAAAATCCCGGATATATATTTTGTAAAACCTGGCCGGGTCATCAATTGTAGAAATTTTCAAATTGATCGGCCAAAAAATGTGGCTATGGTAGAGCTCAAAAGTTGAAATGAAGTGACATTGTTTGACCTCGCCTTGTGACCTGACCTATTTTGACCTGTAATAAAATTCAGGGATGTTGGGAAAATGATGGGGTAAAGGGCAGACTCTTCAACCGCTGTGCTGCGCCTCGGCGTTTTTCTTTAATTCTGAAAAACCCTAAGGGGGCCATCGATAGCCCCCGGTGGGGCGAGGGTGAAAGTCAAAAGTAACAAAATAAATAAATAGGTTAACAAATTGCATTCTGCAAGACCAAGGAATAAAGCTTCCCACCATAACGGATCACTAAATTCTGTAACCATAGCAACCATCCAACCAGCTGTCCTCAACGCCCATAGCCAAAGCACTGGAGCGGGGCGGGCGTTCGACCACCGATTGTCTCTGATTCCTATGGCTGCGGCCGCCCAGACGACCGTCCCGTTTCCGAGTCTCGGAGCCAGTGCCTCCCATCACTGGCCAGGCCGGGCAAATATTTGAACGATGGTCAATCCGCGAAATTGCTCCAAGAGCAGACACGTCTGAAATAAGCCGCAAGTGCTTCATCTGTTTCAGTCCGCCGAATCGCTTCGAATTGAAGTGGGGCACGGACAAGAACATTCAGGTCCGAACCAGACCTCGCGAGGCTCTCCCGACGGTAGTAAATCTACTTTTCCACCTCCATTGCCAATCAACACAAATGATATAAACCAGAAAAATTGTTGGGCTCCACCGATCCAAGATTTCGAGATACTAACCGGTCCAATCCAATCAGGTCCATCGGATTTGAATAAGTCGGGTTCAGTTGATATCGAATCCATAACACAATCCATTTGCATATCACTCCACATTCGCAGTGCCACTACGTCTTATCTCAGACATCATTAAGGGTGTCTCAAATTACCGCCACAGCTCCGCCGTCTCATTTCGGGTACGTTGTGAGACATGCTATATTGGCTGCCACCACGACAGTGATTTCTCGTTTGATGATGGCGCGTACTAAGCCAAACTACTGCGTTTGGGAAAGGCGTCGACGCTTTCCGCAGAGAGCCAGTCGTATGTGACGTCATTTACAACAACTGCTGCTAACGCGCGGCTGCGGCACAATCGCTGATTGGCCCAACTGGAGTGGAAGCTTTCAAACTTGGAAACTGCCGTCTATTCTGAACATGAAACGTGACAAATGTCCCGGCTTGGTGTGCAGAGGTACGTGCGGAGGTACGTGCGGAGGTACGTGCGGAGGACGTGCAGAGGTACGTGCAGAGGTACGTGCAGAGGTACGTGCAGGGGACGTGGGGTGGAAGCCGTGCAGAGGTACGCAGTTCAAAATCTACCATTCTGCGGCTTATGAGATAGCATCAGAAGTGACTGTCTATCCGAGGACGCAGCTCAGTCCCACCCGTCCCAGCTCAGTCCCACCCGTCCCAGCTCAGTCCCACCCGTCCCAGCTCAGTCCTACCCGTCCCAGCTCAGTCCCCTCCCTAGTCCCACCCGTCTCAGCTCAATCCCACCCGTCCCAGCTCAGTCCCACCCGTCCCAGCTCAGTCCCACCCCCAGTCCTACCCGTTCCAGCTCAGTCCCACCCGTCCCAGCTCAGTCCCACCCGTTCCAGCTCAGTCCCACCCGTCCCAGCTCAGTCCCACCCGTCCCAGCTCAGTCCCACCCGTCTCAGCTCAGTCCCACCCGTCCCAGCTCAATCCCACCCGTCCCAGCTCAGTCCCACCCGTCCCAGCTCAGTCCCACCCGTCCCAGCTCAGTCCTACCCGTCCCAGCTCAGTCCCCTCCCTAGTCCCACCCGTCTCAGCTCAGTCCCACCCGTCCCAGCTCAGTCCCACCCCTAATCCCACCCATCTCAGCTCAGTCCCACCCGTCCCAGCTCAGTCCCACCCATAGTCCCACCCGGCTCAGCTCAGTCCCACCTGTCCCAGCTTAGTCCCACCCGTCTCAGCTCAGTCCCCTGAAGCTCAGTCCCACCCCTAGTCCCACCCGTCCCAGCTCAGTCCCACCCCTAGTCCCACCAGTCTCAGCTCAGTCCCACCCGTCTCAGCTCAGTCCAACCCGTCTCAGCTCAGTCCCACCCGTTCCAGCTCAGTCCCACCGTCCCAGCTCAGTCCCACCCGTCCGAGCTCAGTCCCACCCGTCCCAGCTCAGTCCCACCTGTCCCAGCTCAGTCCCACCTCAGTCCCACCCGTCCCAGCTCAGTCCCACCCCTAGTCTCACCCGCCCCAGCTCAGTCCCACCCGTCCCAGCTTAGTCCCACCTCAGTCCCACCCGTCCCAGCTCAGTCCCACCCCCAGTCCCACCGTCCCAGCTCAGTCCCACCCCTTGTTCCACCCGTCCCAGCTCAGTCCCACCCCCAGTCCCACCCGTCCCAGCTCAGTCTCACCCCTAGTCCGACCCGTCCCACCTCAATCCCACCCCCAGTCCCACCTGTCCCAGCTCAGTCCCACCCCCCAGTCCCACCGTCCCTGCTCAGTCCCACCCCTAGTCCCACCCGTCTTAGCTCAGTCCCACCCGTCTCAGCTCAGTCCCACCCCTAGTACCACCCGTCCCAGCTCATTCCCACCCGTTTCAGCTCAGTCCCACCCGTCTCAGTTCAGTCCCACCCGTCTCAGTTCAGTCCCACCCGTCTCAGTTCAGTCCCAGCCGTCCCAGCTCAGTCCCACCCCTAATCCCACCCATCTCAGCTCAGTCCCACCCGTCCCAGCTCAGTCCCACCCCTAGTCCCACCCATCTCAGCTCAGTCCCACCTGTCCCAGCTCAGTCCCACCCGTCTCAGCTCAGTCCCCTGAAGCTCAGTCCCACCCCTAGTCCCACCCGTCCCAGCTCAGTCTCACCCCTAGTCCCACCAGTCTCAGCTCAGTCCCACCCGTCTCAGCTCAGTCCAACCCGTCTCAGCTCAGTCCCACCCGTTCCAGCTCAGTCCCACCCGTCCCAGCTCAGTCCCACCTCAGTCCCACCCGTCCCAGCTCAGTCCCACCCCTAGTCTCACCCGCCCCAGCTCAGTCCCACCCGTCCCAGCTTAGTCCCACCTCAGTCCCACCCGTCCCTGCTCAGTCCCACCCCCAGTCCCACCGTCCCAGCTCAGTCCCACCTCAGTCCCACCCGTCCCAGCTCAGTCCCACCCCTAGTCTCACCCGCCCCAGCTCAGTCCCACCCGTCCCAGCTTAGTCCCACCTCAGTCCCACCCGTCCCTGCTCAGTCCCACCCCCAGTCCCACCGTCCCTGCTCAGTCCCACCCCTAGTACCACCCGTCCCAGCTCAGTCCCACCCGTTTCAGCTCAGTCCCACCCGTCTCAGTTCAGTCCCACCCGTCTCAGTTCAGTCCCACCCGTCTCAGTTCAGTCCCACCCGTCCCAGCTCATTCCCATCCCCAGCCCTGAAAGGTATATTAAGGGTATAATAAAGGTACCCGTTTTTAAGTATCGTGTACTGCCCGCCAGAGGATAATGAGAGCCTGAACAAAACAATGCAGGCATTGCAGAATTTTTTTGTAAGATATCCCGGTAGACCGATTATTATTGCAGGGTACTTCAATGTGCCGGATATTAAGTGAGTTCGTGGCGAAGCGAACATTGCTACGCCTATGGATGACCGCCTATCCCGCGCTCCAGTTTTCTTTTAGATGGTTGCAATATCGCTGGCTTGAAACAGCATGTAAGGAAGCCGACCAGAGGTGAAAATTACTTAGATCTTAGTTTTCTAGACACGCTCAGTTAGAAGCCAATGTTCGGTCTGGTATCTTTCTTTCTGACCATTATGAAATCTTATGTCGATTTTCCGTCACCATTCAGAGGGGGCAATTAACTAATCGCGCCACTGCACTAAATTACAGGAGAGCGGACTTCGATGATCTTCGACAGTCATTAGATATTATTCCTTGGAATGCGTTGCTGGACATGAACACTAATGACGCTGTGGATTCATTTTATGACACGCTCGAAGCGGCAATTCGTGATCATGTACCTACTGTGGTCTAAAACGTAAATATCCGCCATGGTTTGACGAGGAGGTCAGACATGCTCTGAGGGAAAAGAAACAGCTTTCAACCGTTTTAAGAGGAACAAAACCCCGAATCTCTGAACAACTTCCAAGTCAAGCGTCGCTATTTTAAGGAAATTTCTTGCTCTAGGTACTTACACTACATACAAGGGCTACAAGGGCTGAGACTTAAATCAAACCCTAAACGTTTCTGGTCGTTTTTCAAATGTGTGAAGGGAGCAAAGGGCCAATTACCTGTTTTATTGGACGGGGATAGAGAAGTCACCTCAGATGTGGAGCGGGCGAATTTACTCAACGAGTGTTTGCTTCAAAATTCACCGCGCCTCGAGCCGCGACCTTCCAGGTTTCAACCATTTCACTGTTGTTGTTGCTAGCATTAAGTCTGCCCGGTACCACCTCCAGCCCCACAAGGCTTGTGGGCCAGACATCATCAGCGCGCGCATTATTAGGGAGTGCTCTGACCAGCTTGTAACCCCACTTAGTGTACTCTTCAATAAATTCGTATCCGAGGGCAGGGCATTTTTTAAGGAAAAGTCAGTAGGAGGCATTCCATGTGCTGGCCGTTATAGTGTCTTCCAGGGATTAAGACCCCATTTTGAGCGGGTTTAATAAAACTTAGACACATTAGTGTTAGTAAAATGTTTCTCAATTTGTGTGTTATTCCATGTTATTCCAGATTATAGATGCTGCCCAGGGCTGCCAAGATTTTTTTGGCGGAAAAGGTCAAACCGAGTTAGAAAAAGGGCCAAAGAGGGGAAAAATTTCATTTCTACTAAAATAGCCAAATAAATTCCACAAAAGCCAGATTTGAGGCTAAAACCCCTAGCGGTAGTCATAAGCCCACAGAAAAAGCGACTTGTATCACTGTTTAAAACTCAATGTTGACAATTTTATATTGACTTGACACAATACTTTTTTAGCACACTACCCATTTAATACTAAGCCAGGGGTGCTCTTCCAAGCCCGCGTGATCATCAAATGATTTTATCCTCATAACTAGATCACTTGTCAGCATCAATCATCTTGGCCGCACCACTCCCCGCTACCATTTAATGTTTTCGCTCTTTTCCAACTATGATTTTTTTCTCTTGAACAATGGCGGATCTAGGATTTTGGAAAGTGTGGGAGAGCGGAGCCTCAGAGGGCGCACTTCGCCATAAACTTTTCACCCGAAAGGCACCCATAGCATCGCATCCTTTGCGTCCGGTTTTCAGTGGCCATCATTTTTGTGGATCGTGTTTTTAACAAAGTACTGTCCCTCCCTCCCAACACTATACCTGTTTTTCTGCTGCTCTGCTGCTTTTTTGGTGTCAGAATATCGTATTCAAGAGCGGAAGAGGTCAAAAGAAGCCATGTTTATACAAGGGACAAACCACAAATAGCTTAGGTGCCAGCAGCTAGAAAAGGGGACAAAAAAGGCCAGATTCCAAGAAAGGGCCAACCGAAAAAATCGCGGGGCCAAACACGACAAAAAGGCCAATTTGAGGTATTTGGCCACGAAATGGCCAGCCTGGCAGCCCTGACGCTGCTGCAATGTATTCCAAATGAAAGTGATTTTCTTATTTTCCTTTATGAGTGTGGCATGATAAGTAAATTCCTAAAGTTTTAAAGTGGTGTTGAAAATGACCCTTACCTGGCAAGTTTTTTTATTTTAGACCTAAATTAATATTAAAAGAATAGACACAATAATAGGAGCTTTCGACTCTCAAGTCATTCTCAGCTGAGGATGACTTGAAGTCTAAAGCTCCTATTATTGTGTCTATTCTTTTAATATTAATTTAGGTCTAAAATAGAAAATAACTTGGCAGATAATGGTCCTTTTCAACACCACTTTAAAACTCATAATAATAATACTGCTGCCAACACTGCTCCGCCTACCTACTAAATTCCTAAAGTATCTAACACAAGTGGTTTATAGGCTAAAACGAGATAAGTTTATATATGTTACAGGGAAAGTGCAAAATCCGGGAGTTCACGAACTCCCTAGGGATTTCGCGAAATCACTGACCAGCCAGGAGTTCGCGAAATCCCTAGGGAGTTCGCAAAATCTCTGGGTGACCAGGAGTTCGCGAAATCCCTGGCCTTAGAAGTCACGGAGTTCGCGAAATCCCGGATAAACACTCAGGAGTTCGCGAATTCCCTGACATTTAGTCAGCTCAAGGATGACTAGCCAGGATTGCGGACTATTGTTCTTATGATTTATTTCAAACAGTAACCGGACAATTTCCGTAAAAATCACGTATAAGGGAGGTTTTAAGCTAAATGTAAGGAAGCTTTTTAGCTAAATGTAAGGGAGGTAATAATATTATTGTTGAGGTCTTAGCGATGAATTTATCGAGTTTCACTGATAAATATTGTACTGCAATGTAAGCGTTCATTTGCTGATGCTTGGAAATGTGGATCGCGGGAGAGAAAGAAGGTAAGTACGCCCTCCCCCCACGCCCATCCTCCGGAAGCAATCCAGCACTCGGCGCCTCCACACTGGCCCCTGGCGGTTCCAAAACGCCCCGGTCCACTCCTGAAATTTTGTTTCCCACATACTCCACCCACAGAATACACCTTCGCCTTCACTGTGATTTGTTACTCGGTTATTTTATATTCATGATATATTTTATACGCGGATATAAGGGGACCAATGGGGCAGGTGCCCCCCCCCATCGACCCTCGGCGCCCCTGAAATGGTCACGGCGCCACTCTGAAATATCGCTTTCCATCCCCCGTCCCTAGGGATGTGAAAATCGGCGCCCACCGATAGGATTTTGCGCCCACCTGATAGGTTTTTCCGGTCAAAAGTGGCGCTCCCCTGGTCCGGATGGCGCCCTCCCCTCCCGGGAAGATGCCCCCCACCCCGATCGGAAATCCTGGATCCGCCTATGATAGATCTGTATATTTTGTATTATAGATATGCAGTGAATGGAGTCAGCATAACTACCCAAGTATTAAATGAAAAGTGATCTACGCTATCGCCACGTTTCATAATTATGTGACGCTACGGCTATTTTATATCAAATCTACATCACAGAATAACGTCACGGTATTTTATGTAGGTTGCAGTATTATGGAATATTATCTCCGGATACGATAAAGAAAATAGTACGAAATCCACGACTTGATCACGAGAATAAATTTGGGTATTGCACAGTTCAAGAAATGGCAGAGATAATTGCGCTCCTGAAAAATGCTCGGCAATGGCGAACGCACTTTTTTAACGGACCTTGCCATCCGAAAAATAATGTGCCCGACGCTAACATTTTGCCAAACCATCACGTGTCTTTTGGCTGGTGGTGCCGATGAGGTACCGCTCACCAAGATCAGTTGCAAAGTCTCTTATAACTATGCCTTTTGATTGCTCAAATCATCACAGTCAAAAAAGTTTGGTATGGGTCTGAAACTAGTTTCGCGGGATGCAATTTTTAAGACGCGCAATGCCAGGGGTCTGAGCCACCTTCACCCTGACGAGAGGGTGTGTTACGCCCAACCCCTAAAATGTAACAACTACGGTAGTTTGCGAAAAATGTAAATGACATTAAGTAACACAACCTAAGCTTCAAAGGGAATGTTCTATACTTTTTTGTCGGGTAAAATCTGAGGACATTGGAAGCCAAAAGATATCACAATATGGATATGGTGATATAACTGAAATACAGTTCTTCAGTCCTATCATCTGATGTAGAAGAGATACGATATATAAGGATTCACTATCTGAAGCTTTTTGCGAGCGGCGACGAATGATTAATAATGTGACTATTCTAGTTGAAAGCTAAGATTTGACCTAACCTTGGATCAGGTCAATATCGAATTGGGTCGGAATGTGTATCATTAGAAGTATAGAATCAAGACAACCCCAATGATGCCAAAATATACAATTTAGTTCCGTTCCCAACAAAATTATTATGTTTAAACCATTTTGCCGATACTTTTCAAACGGTGAATCATGACTCATAACTGACCTTAGGTCATCTACTTCAGAGATCCGAAAAAGGCATTTTGTTTACTCGGTGGGCCCTTTATTCAATATGAATTTTAGATTGATGAAATAAGCTTTTTCTTGCTCGTGTTTTTTCCTCTTTTTTGGAGATGAGGTCACTTGGCCTGCACTGATGTCATGACTGTTGCGATCCCCCGCCGGCCGGCGTGCTTGCGCCGCCCTTGCCGGGCTTGGCCCGCGGCGGTGACCGTGGCCGGTGCCTGTGTGTGGACGAGTCAGTCGGTGCTCGGGAGTCGAGCGTAATATACCCTGGCACTGCACAGTGCGTTTGCGTGTCCACGTGACGAAACTGCAGAGTACTACGGGATCATAACATGGCGCGGTCGTGAATTGTGTTAGTGTTTAGTTTTCGCTCCTATTGTTCTCCGCTTCAGTGCTAAATATGGTTGATGTGGAGAAACTGTCCCAGCTGTTGCTGCAGCAGGCACAGCTATCAGCGGAGCGGGAGGAGCGGCTCTCACAAATGTTGGAGCGTGTGGTGTCGCTGCAGCAGGCACAGCTTCCCGCCCCGGCCAACCAGACAGATCCGGCACCGGAGACAGCGCCTCGACAGGCTCCTCTGAGACTACCCGCATCTGCAACTCCGGCCCCGTATCTGACGTCGTCAGCGTCTCCGCGAGTTCGCCGTCTGGCGTGAAAAGCTGGACGGGTATCTCCTGCTTACCGGTGCCTCCTCGCTGTCCGTCGCAGCTCAGCGAGCCGCGCTGCTAAGCCTGCTGGACGAGGACTGGCACCGTGTGCTGCGATACGGTCTCGCCGTCGGTGACGACGCGCCGCTCTCGACCATCGTGTCAGCGATGGAGAGCCATCTACGCAAGCAACGGAGTGTGCTGGTAGACCGCCGGACATTTTACTCCCGTGTTCAGGAAGAAGGTGAGAGTTTTGAAGACTTGCTGTGCTCCGTGAAAGAAATCGCCGCATTCTCTGACTTTTTGTGAGAAGTGCATGAATAGCAGGCTCCGTGACCGAGTCGTGTGTGGGTTACGTGACGAAGAGACTGTAAAACGCCTTCTAGAAGATCCCGGCTTAACGCTTCAAAAAGCGATATACATCTGTCGTGCGTCGGAAAACGCCCGGACCGCCTGCGTTGACCCTCGCAGCTCATCGGTTGCTCGCCTCTCGGCATATCAGAGGTCTCGTAGCAAGTCACGTGGTCCGCGGCCAGCTGATCCTGCCCGGCGGCAGTCCTGGGCCGGCGCGCTGTGCCACCGCTGTGGGCGTGGCAGCCACGCTGACCCGGCTACGTGCCGCGCTGCTGGCGCCACCTGCAACTTCTGTGGCAAACGTGGCCACTACGCGGCGGCGTGCCAACAGGCGGCGCGAGTGGGCTCCGACACCGCGCGCATAGCACCTGCAGTCTCCACGCCCAACTCTGATCGGCCTCACGCAGCGCCGAAAAATCACAGATCACAGCCTGGGCGAGACGTTCGGCGCGTGATAGCCGACGTCTATGTCAACGGAGTGCACACTCGCCAGGCACCCACAGTGGAGGTTCAGCTGACGCACCCCGCGGGACAGGCCACACTTCAGGCGACGCCCGACTCCGGAGCCGAGGCCACGGTGATTGGCCAAGAGCGAGCGGAGGCCCTCGGAATCACCACGGCGCAGCTTCAGCCCACTTTCAGTCAGATTTTTTCTGCCGTGGGACATCAACCACTCTACTGTCTGGTTTCCTTTCAGGCGACGATTCGGCTCGGCTCTCGCACTGTCGATGCCACCGTGTTCGTCATGGAGAAGCTGGCCGGCATGCTGATCAGCTGGTTTCATTCAGTGGCACTGGGGATTCAGCCAGACGACTTCCCAGCTCAGCTCCAGTCAGTGGCAGTCTCCGCAACCACCGCGACGGTGGTTACTTCTGACGACCATCTCGCGTCAAACACGCCGCGTGCGAGCAGCAAACTCTCAAGACGCAGCAAGCGTGCAGTATCTGGTGCCGTCTCAGCTGCTGAAGCCGATGCCGCCCCAGCTGCAGAAGCCGATGCCGTCCTACACGCTGGTGCTGGTGCGGCCTGCACCACCAACTCTCGCCTGCGTTCTGCACCTGACCTGCCAACGTGGAACAGCGATGCAGACCCGCCACCCGACATCCGCGCAGCGCATGCGGACGCTCTCATGGATTGCTTTCCGCGCGTCTTCGGCAGTGAAACCCGTCTGCGCGAGATGGCTGGTGGACCAATGGAAGTCGAGCTCCGCCCTGATGCAGTTCCGACTGCTATTACTGCGGCTCGCCCCATCCCTCACGCCTGGCGAGCTGAAATCAAAGACCAGCTGGACGACCTGCAGTCCCGTGGGATTATAGCTCCGGTCGACTATCCGACAGACTGGTGCCACCCTGTCGTGGCGGTGGCCAAACGTCCGTCCGGAGTGCGCCTCTTCGTCGACATGACTGGACTTAACCGCT
This sequence comes from Lepas anatifera, assembly GCA_034440635.1. Classification (NCBI taxonomy): domain Eukaryota; kingdom Metazoa; phylum Arthropoda; class Thecostraca; family Lepadidae; genus Lepas; species Lepas anatifera. The sequence goes on from JAOTON010000510.1 coordinate 183,719, forward strand.
ACGTCAAGCGGCCAGATTACCCCGTCAGACCGCCGCACGACGCCGTGACGAGCATCACAGCTGGCAGCCGCTGGCTGTCCACGCTGGACGCGTCCATGGGATATTTTCAGGTCCCAATTGCCGAGCATTTCCAGGACCTGACATGCTTCCTGACGCCATGGGGCAGAATGAAATTCCTGCGTGCGTCCATGGGCCTTGTTTCGTCAGGAGACGAGTATAATCTTCGAGGTGACGTGGCTCTGAATGACGTCCCCAACACGGTGAAAATCGTCGACGACGTGCTGGTGTACGATTCCTCCTACCAGCATCATCTGGCACACGTCATCAGCATCCTACAGCGCTGTGATGCCCATGGCATCACCCTGAACCCGAGGAAGTTCAGGTTTGCTCAACAGGAGGTCAACTACTGCGGGTGCAGGATCACGCCTGACGGCTACACTTCCGACAATGAGAAGATAAAGGCCATCGCAGAGTTCCCGCAGCCCGAGAACATCACTGATCTGCGCTCGTTCATGGGCCTGGTGAACCAGCTCGGAGGACTGACGTCAGAGCTGGCTCAGGCAGCGCAGCCCTTCAGAGACTTGCTGAAGACGCGTCATATCTGGTGTTGGACCGCTCAGCATGAGGCAGCGTTCCGGCGCGTCAAAGGAATCCTATCGTCCCCACCAGTGATGGCGTACTTCGATCCGCAGCTCCCGACGATGCTGCAGACAGACGCAGCCCAGACAAGAGGTGGCCTGGGCTTCGCTCTGCTTCAGAAACACAGCGACACCTGGCGACTAGTGCAGTGTGGCTCGAGGTTTCTGACCGACACAGAGTCCCGGTACGCGGTGATCGAGCTGGAGATGGCAGCCTGCCTGTGGGCGTGCAGGAAATGTCACATCTACCTCGCGGGTCTGCCCCACTTCGACCTGGTCGTCGACCACCGTCCAGTGGTGCCGATCCTGAACCACAAACGGCTGAACCAGATCCAGAACCCGCGACTACAGCGTATGAGGGAGAAGCTCGCGACTTACAGCTTCACCACCAGCTGGCAGCGAGGCTCAGAGCACTGCATCCCAGACGCGTTGTCTCGCGCTCCTGCTGGTGATCCAGCCGAAGGTGACGCCGTAGGGGAAGACGATGATGACCCCCTTCACACTACCGTGGTTGCAGCCCTGCACGCTGCACGCGACACAGAAGATGGCGCCCGACTGGCGCCACTGCTGGACCCTACTCTGCAGAGAACCCGCGCCGCTGCTGAGCGCGACCCTGACTACAAGGCCCTACGGGAAGTCATCACAAATGGATTCCCAGAACATCGCCATGAGCTGCTGCCGGTAATACGCCCGTACTGGGGTGTTCGTCATCTGCTGGCCTTGGACAGGGACATGGTTTTGTACGGCCCTCGGCTGGTCATCCCGTCTACACTGCGCCGCGAAGTGCTGGAACGCCTGCACGAGGCCCACCAGGGAATGGAAAGGACCAAGCGACGGGCCCGGCTCTGCGTGTACTGGCCCGGTATCGACCGTGATGTCGAAAACATCGTCTCGTCCTGCTCACAGTGCAAACAGCGATCATCCAGTCACGCCAACGGGCCTCTTTGGCGAGAGGACGACCTCCCAACTCGTGTGTTCGAGTCAGTGTCCACCGACTACTTCCACGTCGGCGGCCAGACCTATCTGGTGTATGCTGACCGCCTGTCAGGCTGGCCGTACGTCACCGTGTGTCCCAGACCAGCCTCGGCGGAACATCTCATGCAGCAGCTGCGGAAGCTGTTTGCCCAGACAGGCGTGCCTGTCGTCCTTTGCTCCGATGGTGGTGGTCAGTTCGCGTCGGGTACACTGCGCCGGTTCCTGAACCGGTGGGAGGTGCGTCACGAAGTATCATCGCCGCACTACCCTTGCTCAAACGGCCACGCTGAAGCCGCCGTGAAGACGGTGAAGAAGCTGATACTCGCAGCGTCGTCAAATGGCCGTTTGGACGACGATAAGCTGGGTCGTTTTTTAGTAACCTCTGTACTACTTGAACTCTTTTTTATGACTCAGTAGCCTGGGGCTGCTAAGCTAAGTCTTAATCCGGGAGTGAAATCGGACACACCAAATAAAGTGATTCACCAAAGTACATTTTACAGTGTCTATGTATTTTTCATGTTTTTCACTCTCCAATCGATACTGCATGGACTCCATGGCTATATTAGATTAGAGTACTAACAACATGCAAGCAAGAGGTAAGATAACCGTTATCTTAGATCAGTACCCTGGTGGCTCTTCATCCAGTACCTAATTGGAAAAATGAGAGTTTCCTAACACCAGGTGGTACTACATCTAACATCCAAGTTGGTGTAAGTAACCCCTGATCAAAATTTTGGGTACTTAATCTAGTACCTATTTTGGAAAAGGAGAGTTTTCTAACACCAGGTGGTGCTGCATGGAGCATTCATTCGATATGTTCAATCCCCTTTGGAATACTTCGGTGTGAAGACAAAAAAATGGCGCCAACTTTAGTGCAATAAAGGCGGTAGGTTACCCTCTATTGAGTTCTTTCTTTGAACCAAGCGACTTTTTGCATCTTCCACCGCCATTTTCCTGCAATGAGTGCAGACGGAAGCTCAGCCCGTGGAAAATTTGGCAAAAGGTTAGAGTTGGCATCTTTTTTGTGATTGTACAGGGTTAGGTGCATTAGGTACCAGTTATCTCTTGACATCCTTTGTGTATTCTTTAAAGGCCATACTGTGGAGTCGATTTTCGTAGGATCTCGTTCGGACTTCCTCCACAAGAAGATATTGGGGGTCAGAGCTTTCGTACTGTATTACAGTGCTTCGTCAGCGATGATCGTTCGGAATATAAGGGGGATAAAAAGGCACAAGAGAACACACAGTACAAAAGTTGAGCTCAGAAAAAAACATGCGACATCAATAATCTACACGTGACAGCAATAAACCATTGACTTCCTAGAGCGACCTAAGAAATTATAAATACATTAAAAGGTAAAGTTTTAAAAAACGCATCCTTAACATGGAAACGCTAGAGTACTAGGGTTAGCAAGAGAGGGAGGGGGTTTAAGACAGCTACAATAAAACACGCAATACTCGCAATACTCACTTATTAATTATATAAAAGATGGGGAAGCTATAAAAAGGGGGATAGAGAACAGGAGTGGAGAGGGGGCGGGGGAGGGGTTAAATGTTACAATAAAAACACACAACATTCACTTATTTATGGTAAGAAAATCCAAAGCTATAAAATACCTATTATCGATTCCATATAATGCAAACTTTCGCTTATATATGATACGAAAAAGGAAACATTATAAAATACATATTATCTAATCAAATATAAAAGACACTATTATACAAGCATTTTCAAAATATAAATCAGTAAAGCCTACGATACATCATGTAAAAATGCAATAAAAACATTCAAAAAACACTACGATCGAACATTCACATTACACAATATCAAGAGGAGCTTCCATCCTAGGAACAGGCCCGACGAATTATAGGAAGCCATCTATCGTTTAAGAGAGAGCCTGAGTTCCTATTTACACTGGCATCATTAGGAGAGACAAGCAGAGTTTGTCGACGTCCACGAGTTTGGATGTAGGCCGATTCCATAAGCAAACGCATCTGGTGGTGGGCTGCGTGGTTGAGTATATTGACTTGCGAGAAGGCTGGAGTGCACTGCCGGTGCTCACTGAAGGCTGATGCCTTCAGTTTGGGGGGCACTTGTCCTCTCCAGCTGTTGCGGTGCTCTTGAATCCGTGACTGTACTTCTCGATCAGTTTCACCGATGTAAATGACGCTCTCCCCGCCTACTTTGCATGAACACTCGATGAGGTATATCACGTTGCTTTTCTGTGAAGTGGGCAGCTGGTGCTTAGCCTTGCTGCACACCAAAGATCCTACGGTTCGCAGCGGTTTGGACACCAGTTCTATGCCGATCTTGTTGGCTTCTCTTTTGAGTTGGTAGAAGTCGTGTCCTGCAAACGGCACAGAGAGGCGGGTGGAAGGCTTGTTGGTGTCGTCAGGGTTGGGAGGCGTGGGAAGAGCCTCGAAGGTGATGATGCCTCAGTCAGAACTTTGGTGGAACTACTTAACAGCAAAGATCCTAGTATCAAAGTGACTAAGGAATTTGAAGAAAACCGCACAATTCCGTATTTGGACATACTAATAACGAGAGCAGACAAGACATTCGTAACATCAGTGTACCGCAAAGTTTGTGCCGCAAACCAAGTGCCTGCATTCCAATTCTACACGGAAAAGCGATACCAGAGATCCGCCATCAGATCAGACTGTATTCGAGCCTTAAGATACTGCTCCAGGAACAGTGACTGCAACAAGGAACTAGAATTTATAAGCAAAAAGTTCTGCCAACATGGTTACCCCCGGGAATTCATAGACTCGGTGATAACAAAAACAAGAAAAGATATCAAACTCAAGGCTCGTGCTCTTCCCGCGCCTCCCAACCCTGACGACACCAACAAGCCTTCCACCCGCCTCTCTGTGCCGTTTGCAGGACACGACTTCTACCAACTCAAAAGAGAAGCCAACAAGATCGGCATAGAACTGGTGTCCAAACCGCTGCGAACCGTAGGATCTTTGGTGTGCAGCAAGGCTAAGCACCAGCTGCCCACTTCACAGAAAAGCAACGTGATATACCTCATCGAGTGTTCATGCAAAGTAGGAGGGGAGAGCGTCATTTACATCGGTGAAACTGATCGAGAAGTACAGTCACGGATTCAAGAGCACCGCAACAGCTGGAGAGGACAAGTGCCCTCCAAACTGAAGGCATCAGCCTTCAGTGAGCACCGGCAGTGCACTCCAGCCTTCTCGCAAGTCAATATACTCAACCACGCAGCCCACCACCAGATGCGTTTGCTTATGAAATCGGCCTACATCCAAACTCGTGGACGTCGACAAACTCTGCTTGTCTCTCCTAATGATGCCAGTGTAAATAGGAACTCAGGCTCTCTCTTAAACGATAGATGGCTTCCTATAATTCGTCGGGCCTGTTCCTAGGATGGCAGCTCCTCTTGATATTGTGTAATGTGAATGTTCGATCGTAGTGTTTTTTGAATGTTTTTATTGCATTTTTACATGATGTATCGTAGGCTTTACTGATTTATATTTTGACAATGCTTGTATAATAGTGTCTTTTATATTTGATTAGATAATATGTATTTTATAATGTTTCCTTTTTTGTATCATATATAAGCGAAAGTTTGCATTATATGGAATCGATAATAAGTATTTTATATCTTTGAATTTTCTTACGTGACCTACGGGTCACGTGACCTATCTGACGCAAAAGTTTTGTCATTCTGGGGCTGAAGCAGAAAATGACTCAAGACCCGAGGTACGAAATCGCTGAAGACTTGAGTAATTATGTTTTTTTGTTTCTAGGGCATACCAATTCATTTTGTAGTTTTTAAAAGCTTTTTAAAATTAATTCAAATACAAATACTGGAGAACAGACATTTGTATTACAAAAAACATTGCTTTTCAACTTTAAATAGTTTTCGAAAAGTAAGTGATGGGTGAAGGTTTCAGCATTTTACCGGAGCTGTTAACCTATTTCGATAAGAAGTGAGTGGCCTCCCAAAATTTTGCCGAAGATACAAAAATAATTGATAGTTTCGTAATCAGGATTTTTCAAATAGCAGGAGACCATTATAGTAATTGTTTGCGTATCTCCCTTTAATAATTGTTGAGGCATATCGACGCACGAATTGTCAGGGTCATATCGCGCCGCCAGCTGTTTCCTGGTTGGAAGGGTTTCTCGGGAGATAGCTTTGTGATTCTAACAAAGGCCTGTGGCCGAAGATATAATTTCCCAATTTCCAACATCAAGGAATCTATGAGAAAGGCCAGCTACCAACTTATCGACTTTGCAGAAAAATTGATGCAGTGATCTCACTATAAATTTCACGTATGCTACAACAAGCGTCGAAAAAGGGGGACCAGGGGGCTTGCCCCCGCCCTTTTCTTGACCAGCAATTTCTTTATCTCAGTCAAAATGGGAGAAAACCGGAAATTTGCATAACCAGCCTCTACGGAAGGCAATGAGGACCCCAAATTCAAAAAGTTTTTGGTACTAACGTGGAAAGTTCGTTGCCATCATCAGGTAGAAGTTTGGCTGGCCCCTTCACTTCTATGTTTGAAGTTTGTTTGAAGTTTGAAGCCACTTTTATGTATGAAGTTTGACTGGACCCTGACGTTTGTGTATGCTGCCATCACAATAATAAATAAAAAGACTAAGCACTTCACACCGCCACACTAGCAACCAGTCTTACTCGCTTTGACTGCACTGTGTCCCGTCTAATCCACGAACGAGCTCACAACTGACCTCGTGTGAAATGAGAGCATCATACAATCTCACGATACTGGCTGGGGTGTGGGCTTCCGGTCGGATAGAAAATGATGTTTGATTGGTTGTAGGCCAGCGTTCATCTCCAGCGTTGTGACAAGTTGACGCTGAGGCTGCTTTGCCGGGATTTTCCGTAACTATGCGCTTTGTTTCGTCTTCGCACGATGGAGGAGACAGCCACAGATGGAAATTGTTTAACACAATTTTTGTGCATCGCCAATTTGGTACCAGCAATAAACCTAAATTATTATCATCGGGTGATGTTCTGTCTTATTTTTGTTAGGTGAGTTTCCGTTTGTTGAAGTTTAAGCCATCTCTTATCTTTTTCACTGGGGGCCAATTTCCGGTCACTGGGGGGGCATTTCGGCCGACTGGGGGCAAATGGCCCCCAGTTAACATGTTAAAAATGGCTTGTCCGAGGGTGTGTTCCCGAGTAGGTGGGCGGAGGCCAACATTGTACCAATACACAAAAAGGGATCTGAAAATCACCAAATTATTGGCCGGTTCACTCCTGCCCCTGTTCGGCAAGCTATTGGAGAGGTGTTTGCGGGATTCATTAATACTCCATGTGCAACCCGTCTTGTCAGACAAACAGCATGGTTTTTTCCCACGCAGATCTTGCGAAACAAATTAAGCCTCTCTTCTAAAAACAGCGTGGGATTCAATCTCTTCTGGCCACCAAACCGATGTCATTTATACCGATTATTCTGCGGCGTTCCAGAGCGTCAATCATAAACTTCTCCTATACAAGCTCAAGCACTCTTACCGAATCACTGACCTGGCACTAAATTGGCTATCATCCTATTTGGGCAATCGAAAGCAACGTGTCATTGTCAACGGAAAGTGTTCGGACTGGACTAGGGTAATCTCTGGAACACCAGAAGGTAGCATTCTCTCACCATTGCTCTTTGCTCTTTTTGTGAACGATCTCCCCGACATGATCAAAACGAACTGCTTTCTTTTGCGGACGACGTAATATTGTATAGCCAAATTATCTCTTTGGAAGACATTGAGCGGCTTCAGGGAGACCTGAATGCTCTCACACAGTGGTCCCATGATTGGAAACTCCAACTAAATCCTTTGAAATGCAAAGCATTCTCCACTACTCTGAAACGGAACCCCACCCTGGCCACCTACAAAATTCAAAACACTGCTCTAGACCCGGTAGATTCTATCCGGGACCTCGGGGTATGGCTGGACACCAAATTAACCTTCGCCGACCACATCAACAACACGGTAACTAGAGCGAACAGAGCTCTGGGCGTAATGATAAGAACCCTCCAATTCTCTCATACAAGGGGAGAATTTTCACCCGGAACCTCTCCTGGCAGCTTATTTTGGCAACATTCGGGCAATTCTAGAATACGGTTGCGTGATTTGGAGGGGTGCTGCCCAAAAAAACCTTGAAAGACTTGAAAGAGTTCAACATAAATTCCTTATCTGGCTTGCTTCTACTACTCGTACATTCACAACGTCTTTGGCATACTCAGACCTTTTGGCGACTTTTAACATAACCAGCCTATCAAACAGGAGGTATCAGAACGATGCACTTTTCGTTCACAAAATTATAACCGGGAAGGTGGACTCTGCCCTTTTGCTCGGGACATTCCCCCTTCGCGTCCCCGCGCGACCCACCCGGAATATGAACGGGACATTGCTCCACGTTCCCTTCGCCAGGGTGGATACAGTTAAATGAAGTGTATTTTGTCGGGCGGCTGATGCTATGAACTCTTTCCTAACCGTGTGTCAAAATGAAAATGTATTCAGCTCAACATTTTGTCAGTTCAGATTTCAAGTCCGGGCGTATGTAAAAAGCCTATAGTGATCTCTCCTTGTTTTTTTATAACATTTTATTTGTCTAAGATCTGTGTGGATTCGTTGTATCATGTATAAGCTGCGTGTTTGGTCTATGATACGACATGAGCTATAAACGGGGGCAGCCTGTTGCTCATGAAACAAACGAAAAATAAAGAATATGGCTTCATGCCATAAGTGTCGCCACCGGCAAAAAAGTGGGGGGGCCAGCCAAACTTCAACCTGATGCTGACAAAAAATTTTCAACATCAGTACCAAAAACTGTTCGAATTTGGGCTCCTCTTTGCCTTCCGCAGCGGCTGGATATAAGAATGTCCGGCTTTCTCTTATTTTGACTGAGATCAGAAAATTTTTGGCCAAAAAGTGGGGGGCCTGGCCCCCTGGCCCCCCTTTTCCGACGCGTATGCTTCATGCCATATACCTTTCAGGGGGCGCTACATTTTAGGGTGGCACCATCATGGTACCATGTCATATACCTTTCAGGGGAACGCTACGTTTCAGAGTGGCAACATGCCATACACCTTTCAGGGGGACGCGACATTTTAGGGCGTCACCATGTCGTGTACCTTTCAGAGTAACGCGACATTTCAGGGTGGCGCCATGCCATATATCTTTCAGGGGGACGCCGCGATCATTTCAGGGACCATCGGGGATACATTTATTTTTTTCCGTCTATACTAAGAAAATTATTTTAAACAAATCAAACTGCATTCCATGGTGCCTACGACTGGACATACTTTAAGCCAAGGTCGCAATAACCGCGGTGGCAGCTGCAGTCCCAACTTCCCGTTTGTGGGAGCGGTGCCCATGATTTTCTGTGGGAGCGGTGCCCATCATTTTCTGGGGAACGGTGCCCGTCATTTTCTGTGGGAGCGGTGCCCATCATTTTCTGTGGGAGTGGTGCGCGTCATTTTCTGTGGGAGCGGTGCCCGTCATTTTCTGTGGGAGCGGTGCCCCTCATTTTCTGTGGGAGCGGTGCCCATCATTTTCTGTGAGAGCGGTGCCCGTCATTTTCTGTGGGAGTGGTGCCCATCATTTTCTGTGGGAGCGGTGCCCACCGTCATTTTCTGTGGGAGCGGTATCCATCATTTTCTGTGGGAGCGGTGCCCGTCATTTTCTGTGGGAGCGATGCCCATCATTTTCTGTGGGAGCGATGCCCATCATTTTCTGTGGGAGCGGTACCCATCATTTTCTGTGGGAGCGGTGCCCGTCATTTTCGGTGGGAGTGGTGCCCGTCATTTTCTGTGGGAGCGGTGCCCGTCATTTTCTGTGGGAGCGGTGCCCCTCATTTTCTGGGGGAGCGGTGCCCATCATTTTTTTGTGGGAGCGGTGCCCGTCATTTTCTGTGGGAGCAGTGCCCATCATGTTTTGTGGGAGCGGTGCCCACCGTCATTTTCTGTGGGAGCGGTGCCCACCGTCATTTTCTGTGGGAGCTGTGCCCGTAATTTTCTGTGGGAGCGGTGCCCGTCATTTTCTGTGGGAGTGGTGCCCATAATTTTGTGTGGGAGCGGTGCCCACCGTCATTTTCTGTGGGAGCGGTGCCCGTCATTTTCTGTGTGAGCGGTGCCCGTCATTTTCTGTGGGAGCGGTGCCCAGCGTCATTTTCTGTGGGAGTGGTGCCCGTCATTTTCTGTGGGAGCGGTGCCCATCATTTTCTGTGGAAGCGGTGCCCGTCATTTTGTGTGGGAGCGGTGCCCACCGTCATTTTCTGTGGGAGCGGTGCCCGTCATTTTCTGTGGGAGCGGTGCCCATCATTTTCTGTGGGAGCGGTGCCGACATTTTCTGTAGGAGCGGTGCCCGTCATTTTCTGTGGGAGCGGTGCCCGTCATTTTCCACCCGTGCTGTAGCTTTTTTCGTTTGTCTGTGGGAGCGGTGCCCATCATTTTCCAGCCGTGCGGTAACTTTTTTCGTTTGTCTGTGGGAGCGGTGCCCATCATTTTCCAGCCATGCTGTAACTTTTTTCGTTTGTCTGTCGGAGCGGTGCCCGTCATTTTCCAGCCGTGCTGTAACTTTTTTCGTTTGTCTGTGGGAGCGGTGCCCATCATTTTCCAGCCGTGTGGTAACTTTTTCGTTTGTCTGTGGGAGCGGTGCCCATCATTTTCCAGCCGTGCGGTAACTTGTTTCGTTTGTCTGTGGGAGTGGTGCCCATCATTTTCCAGCCGTGCGGTAACTTTTTTCGGTAACAAATTAAGCGATAGGCCGAGTCACCTGTGGCCCAACCGACACCCACGACCCTTCCCCGAACTTCAAAATAGTTCCTGCGCCGATGCTTTAACACGCGCATTGACGGGGGCGGGTACCCGCCCCCCTCGGGTTTTTCGGAGATAGTAGAAAAACGGCGGCGCGTAGCGCCGCTGTACTTGGTATACCTTTTCCCTCATCATTTTTACAACTTCTGTGAAAATTTTAAGGTTAGGTCATCTCAGGTCAGGGTCACCAGTACAGGTCAAGTGACCCGACCTCAAAAAAAGTTTAAGATAGCATAAGTCGGAGCAGGGTGAACTTATCCGATTGAAACTCATATCACATAATGGCCCCACCGAGTTCTCTAAAATATGTTCCGGTATTTTTGATATCGATGACCTAAGGTCAGGTACGACGCATGACCTCTCCATTGGAAATACATGGGAAAAATGGTTTTTACAGAATAACTCAGTAACGGATGGTGATAGAGCATTTATTTTAGCTGCATTAGACTCGCCTGGGCTTTGCGGTTCTAATGATATGCATTTTATATAATTTGACCCTGACCTGACCTCAGGTCAGGTCAAATCCTTGATTTGACCTAGCAAGGTCAAATTATATATCATTCGATTCGGCTTGCTAAGAGGATTCATATAGTTCAAGTCGTTTTGCTCTATCTTTACTTGTTCAGATGTAATGGCCGAAAAACTGAATTTTACATGTTATCCCTATGACGGGCATGTTTTGACCTCTCGTGACCTTAAATGTGACCTGACAAAAAAATGGTTCAAATGTTTTCGATGGAGAAGTGGATGGGCAGCCCAACGCCGTTTACCGTTTTTCGCTACCTACCGTGGTTCTCGAGATCTTAGGGGGCGGGTACCCGCCCCCCCCGTCAATGCGAAGGTGGCTCAGACCCCCGTCAATGCGCGTGTTAATCTTCCTACTCATCGAAATGTCAAAGGCCGAAAATCTGCAAGTGTGGTAAAACCAGGAGCTTTTGGTGTCTTTTTGGGCAAAAAAACTAGTGCAAAAAACCCACTATTAGCTAAGTGTTATTGTTTGCATTTTACCGCCATCATATATTATTGGACTAACAAAGTTTTGAGCACTTTTATAATCAGGAGAGCTTAAATCCACCTGATTTGTGATAGACAAGACATTTTTGGTAAGAGCCTTACGTTGTATAAGTGATATATGAAGTTGAAACAGTGATTTCTGGTCACTTTAAAAATCCTGAAGGGTTCTCACAGAGCTCCATGTTGGGAAGGTTGAGAACGCGTGGCCGGATGTGCCCCCCTCCACTTTTAAAAATGTTCCGACGCGCCTGGCCGGCTCAATGACAGCTCAGGAAAAGCCTTTGGAGCAGCTATGACAGCTGAGACACTTCACGACAAATCGACCGAGCGATAACACCCTATGTCTCAGACTGTGCAGCCCTCGATGAGCATGTGGGAACTAAATTTTCAGGGATGACCTTCAAAGAATATAATCACTCATAGTATAACTCTATCCTTAAACTTTCGTATGTTTTAATTTGCGCCCCACTGGGGACCAGGTTTTCCCCTCTGCAGGTTTTCCAAAAGAACACGAAACGAAGAAACGCAGAACAACACAGCCTACAGTACCTTATGCCCAATTGGTTTCACGCACCTGGACCAAATCTTTAGATCAGGCCATGTCAGGTCAAGGATTTATTCAATATCAAGCGACCAAACCATCAAACCTTAAAATCACGAGTTTTAAGCCACGCCAAAGGAACATCTGGTGACTGATCAGTAGGGCTCGGTGAGAACCTAGCGGAAATACGAAAATTGATATTTTCGTCTTAGGACCACATATTTTCCTATGTTAAATTCAATTTTAAGACGGTTTTACTTTTGTGCGTTTTCGTTTTTGAGCACTCCTTCCTTTGCAAAATTTGGGCTATCTAAACAATTTTCATCAATGCCAACGCAGTTTACAAATTATGAGGAACATCAGGGACATATGCAGTTAATCCACCAACATATATTCAGGAGTACAGTTTTGTCAATGAATTTAGAAGAGACACACAGCCCCAGCTCACGTCCAAGTCACATATCCCTGCCCCAAGGGATGCGTCCGGTAGGAGCAAGCCAATGCACTGTAGGTGTAGGTGGCTAGGCTGAGCACTGAACAGTCACATACCAGCTTAGCAAAGTCACCACAAATTCCATCCCGGGCTCGAGCCGGGCGTCGCATGGGCGCGGATTTTCATCATCATGTCATCATGCATTTCTCACACTTCCACACAAATGAGGTGGCTTTTAAAGTGTCGTCGCAATGAGTATGAAGTGATTATAAACTATGGAAGGAGATGGTAAGGATGAGGAAAGGTGAGGATCAAGAGGATGGGATTCTACCTGGAGGGGTCGCTGCAGCCACAGGCGCATGCGCTCACAGCCTCCAGGTAGAGTAAGGATAAGGATAAGGCTTAGGTACCGGTAAAAAAAACACACACACACACAATCGCACACACACTTCGAACATTTAAACTAAAATAATGTGAGGATGAAAATGTTCGATTCTTCGGCTTCGTTTTCATTTCGTCTTCGATCTGATAAATTTCGTTGTTTGTGCTCCATCTTGTCTGTGACATCGTTGATCTTGCTTCACTGATGTTCAATTGTTGTATATTTTTATTTTCTTTTATCTCCGGTGCTGATGTTCTCTTTCACAAAACTTGTTTTTTATTGTTCTCTAAAATTAGCCATCCTGAAATATTTCATTATTCCCGCCGCTGAAGCTTTTTTCTTGAAGGAGCTCTTAAAAACACGTGAAACGCAACAAAAAATCAAGGAGAAAGATTAGTGACGAAACGAGGATAGTAGGCCAAAAATGATGACTTACTTCTTATGTTTATCTTCTTCTAGCTTGCACCAGAGACGGTCGAGGCGAATAAAAATTATTACATAATGTAGAAAAAGAATGTATCCTTCACCTGTATGGTATCATTGCTGATTTTGAATTAGAACAGGAGTATTCTTATATTTTCAAAGAGCACTGAAAACGTCCACTCCCTGTCGCTGAAAGAACTGAACTCCGAATTTGTGATGTTATTCTGAAGGTTGTTTGCTATGGTGACCCATGGGTCCTCTACCAGAGCTGAATAGGTGTCCTGAAGCCTCCTGGGCCGCCTGGCCTGCCACATAGGGCAGCACCATGTGACGTCACAAACGAATTTGTGGGTGCACCACAGCGAGATCAATACAGTCATACCAACTGAAGAAACTGATGCACTTTAAGATAAGCCAATTGTTGTCCACATCATCCAAGTTCGTGATAGTCTGCTTCAGCTAAGCCTCCATCGAGCACTCACGATTACGGGTGCGCGAGACGACACCATCATGCTCACCGCCCAGACTGGGCGCTCAGAGCCGCCGTCACTGCCCATGATTCACGCCGCAGAACCCAGCCTGCTGTGCTAGCAGCAGCCTCTGCATGGGCAAACAACCCCCCACGCCAGAGCCACCGACCCGATGCATCACAGGGACGATCCCCACAGTCCTCCCCCACAACTGGCAGCCACCGAACATACAGTTCAAGCCTGTCAGTACTAGCCCGCAGTAAAGATCCCGTCGTCCATGCTGGTTTTGGAGCCGCACCGGTTCGTTGCAGGCGGAGTGGCGGGATATAATATCTAGAGATCACCGCAGTCGACCCCCGACCGGACCACCGGAGTCGTCGTCGCTCCTGCTCATGGCGCACCACCATCAATGCCTCGCTGGAGCATTCAGGCATAGAATGATGCCAGGACGTACTTCTTGGTGGTGAGCTCTGGCATCTCCTCCCTGTGGTGCAGCCTTGTGCTGATGTAGCCATCTCTAGCCTGGCGTCTAGACACGGCAGCCACCGCCTCTGTCACCAGCTTCACGAACCTTTCTGTCGATTGGGTGGGGCAGGAAAACTTTGGAGGAACAAAGGCACGTCAAGGAAACTCTTATTAGTCGTGGAGATGGAACAGGTGTCCTGCTCCTGCACCTCCCCAGGCTTCCAGCTGATCACGTTGATCAAGAATTTGGCCAAAAGCTTCAACTTAGGAGTAATCGTTGGCCTCAGGCTGTTGTTCCCATACTCAGCTCCTCCCTGCACGTCCAGAAGCTGGCTGATGGCAAACTGCTTGTCCTCAGCGTTGAAACTGGCTGGCAGGGAGACCAAGAGGCACTCAGGGTACGAGTACCATGCCCCCATCTTCACGTAAAGGTGCTGGTGTCCTTCACATTCATTGGCTGAGTTTTTAGAAGCCTGAAAATGGTCAGGATATGATAGAGTGCATCTACAATGTAGTGCTGGACCTTAATTTTGAAGTAAAACTTGAAGTAGTCCTGGAGGCAGAATCTTACGAGGATCTCTAGCATCCTGAGGAGCTGGCCAGTTAGACCGTGCTGCTCAGTCCACATGTAGACCAGTTTCTGCGCAGTGGTCAGCCACCTGGCAGGGCAAAGTGAGCCGCAGTGCATCTCCTGTAGCGCAGGGAGAGCCCGCCATCCTTTACTGCCTGGACCAGCGTATAAGAAGTATTGATGTCTGTGCTCATGGTATCCACTACACTATCCGGTATGCAGATGAGGTCCTCACCTCCACACACCCCCTAAAACCGGGATTGTAGGCCATGTCATTGACCTCTGAGAGGAAGGAGGACACTGGGCCTGTGAAGTCCATGGCTGAGCCAGTAGGGCCAACAATGTCAGCAATTAAGTGCCTTAGAGGCAGCTCATTCGTTTGGATATAGGCCCAGAAGAGCCTCCTCCCTATAAGTTTTTCCAGAAAAGCGTGGCTGCCACCCCTTCCATCTAGTGTTCATGCTGGTGGAGTCAAAAATAAAGATCTGAAGGGACTCGGTGGACCCATGTTGGTCCAGGATGTCGTGCAGGGCCTGGGCAACATTCATAGCAGGTTTCTCACGATGGACTTACGTCTCAGACACAAAGTGCGTCAATTATCTAGCACTTGGCTCATCTGTCAATGCATAGTGTTCCTCAGTAATCATCCCCATCTCCAGCTTACCAAAGATATCCGGTTTTATAGCTCTGGTGTGCTTCTCTCGTCCCCCGTCACCAAGGGACTTGTCACGGAGACCCCGATCCCACCACCCGCGCAACTCCCACAATGAAGGGCTTGACTAAGATGTAGAAGTGTAACGTCCCACAGAACACAGGGACGGTGGCCCCACTCAGGTGACCCTATCGCCAGTGAAATGCCAGCCGACCTACGTCAGGCAGATATTGAGCGCTGGGGCGTCTCAGGGGAACCGATCCGAAGCCTTCACATGCACTGCCGCTGCATGTTCCTGAGCAGCGGGCTGGAGCCCAACGCTCTACCAACTGAGCTACCAGGGCGGCAATATTATCCCATGCCAACTATCTTAGTTCTTCTCCCTGTCCTTTTCCTTTGACCTTGTCACGACGCTCTTTCTCACCCTGACTAACTTTCTGGGATCGCATGCCAGGTAGATCGTATCAGGGGAAAGGGAACCAACAAGGCGGCTGTTTTTGGTAACATTTTTCGGGGTCCACAGCCACAAAATTCAAATGTCTCACCAAAATGACCCGGAAATCGAGAAAATTGCTCTCTTCAAGTTCAGTTTTGCAAAGGAAGGAGTGTCCAGATCAGAAAATGCAAAAGGGTAAACCGACAATGAAATTCCGTTTTACATCAGGAAACATGTGTCCTGGACAAAAATAATAACTTAAATTTTTTCACTGAGCCCTACTGATCAGTTCCAAACAATAATAATATGATGAGGTCATTGGAGTCGTCTTAAAGTCTGGTGTGTTAGTTGCAAGTTGCTGACCTAAGATGGGTATAATATTTTGTTCAGCCCATTATAAGTCTATAGTGAAAAATATAAAGGGCGGACTCTTTGTGAGTATTCGATGGATCAAATTGAAAATTATCATGCTATGTATTCTTACCACCAGCTTGACCATTAATTTGAGCTTTTGTTTAGCATCTGACTACTCAAATGCCATGTGCGGTCACATGAGCCTACAGTGGCTACTTTGCCAATAACTTCGCACCGTATTGAGTTCGATCTTCCATTTTGCTTTTATATTGCTTATCTTGTCACGGGGGTCTATTGATATGTCACATGACTGACAGGTCATCATGTGATCCTGATCTAGCTTGAGATCAGGTCGTTTTTTCATCTGACCTGACATGTTCATATTATATATAATTCGATTTCCCACGATGAGGGGACTCCAATGATGCCTAAATATTTGCTCTTGCTCCGCTCAATAAAATATTTAGGGAACAATTTACAATGCTCTGATTTAAGCCTATGGAATATTCTTTATGTCCTGTGGCCGCAATATTGACTTAACAAAAAATAGCCTATCATTTATCTATGTCTCGTCAGAGCTTTCTGACGCCGTCCGTAATTTTGTTTTACCTTTCCAGGAAATGAGATACGGTGGCGAGAGTGGGGGGATGAAATACCCCCCTCCCGCTGATGGGCTCGCGTTAAGTTAGTCATGGGCGGATACAGGCTTCATTGTCGGGGGGGGGCACATCGACCAGGTTTGCACCATGCAGTGCCGAAACGCAGTGTAGTGTCGTCGGGGTTTTGATCAGAGGGTAACCACTCTAATTTTTGCTCGCTCTGAATTTTCCCTTGATACCCTTGATGCCAGAAAAATATTTCATTGGTAGGCAACTCTCAATGGAAAAGCCAATTGTGCATGGTGCTTTACATTTGGACAACAGAAAGGCATATCTGTAATTGACATAGGGCGCCCAGTTCGAAATACCGCCTTGAATCCGTAATGAGGGAAACATACTGATAGACTTACACTTTCGCTACAAACTTCGTGTATATGGAGCCAAAAGTAAACCACGATATTATATCACCGAAGGAGCAATAAGTGTCAAACATCAGGCTATGCCAGGTACGAGCCTTACCTTTAGCCCTTTCCCCCATTCAGCAGACATTGTTATGTAATGACCAAATCCCACCTCTAAGCTCATCTCGCACAAAATAATCCAGGGAAGAATCTGTTTGTGTATAGTAATATGAATGTAAAGTTAATATTATTGATCTCCTTCATCGTAATGTTGGAAAGGCTCTCTAAAATATTATAATTCCATCATTACATCCATTTCACACGACACAAAAAGGCATGCTGGAAAAAATGTCAGTATTACTCTCATCAATGAGAGCAAGCTTATGGAATTGCTGAATTACTTTCACTGTTAGTGCCCCATGAAACCTCTTCTGAAGGGCATGAGCAACCTCACTGTGAACTATTTCTGTACCGACCGTGGGAACGGACCAATCGACTCCTATATGCGGATGTTCTGTGCGATTTTGCCACTTTTTCTTAGTATATATATACTTTTTTTAGTATATATATATATATATATATTTATATATATATATATATATATATATATATATATATATAATATACATGGGCACCGAAATCGGGGGGCGGGGGGACTTCCTCCTAATTTTTTGGGGTCCATCGTCATTAATGCTGGCAGGTATGGAATATGCTCAAAATTCACCTCATTCTTGGACTTAAACATTGACGCTAGCGATGGAACTCTCAAGACAGAAGTCTACCGCAAGCCCACAAACACCGGTCGGTGTATGAACGGGAACAGCGAGTGCCCTGAGAGGTACCGTCTGAGCGTCATCAAAGCCTACGTCCGACGAGCGATCAAATACTGCAACACTTGGAAATCTCTGCATCAGGAGCTGGAAAAACTCAAACAAGTCCTCCTTAACAATGGTTTTTCCAACCGTGAAATCGACACTGAGATTAAGACCCAACTGAGCCGACAAATGGAATCAGACCAGCAGCCTTCCAACGATTCAACCAACACTATTAAGTGCTGTTCTACCAGAATATGATGTCGCCAGCGCACAAAGTAGACGAGCGCATCCTGGAAGACACCATCAGAGACAACGTGAAACCTACCAAAGACAACACCAAAAATAAGCTTAGTTATATACTACAAAAACAAGAAGACCCACAGCTGGATTTTGAAGAACAACATCAACAAGACGCCTAAGCCTCTGAAACGCTCCTGTGTAGTCTACAAGCGTACCTGCCCTCATGACGACTGCCGGCGTCATCAACCCGTAGACTATATAGGAGCGACCACAACTACACTTATCACGTCGTCTTACGATGCACCTAAACACCGGAGGACCCGAAAAGCACATGCGAATAAAGCACAACCATCCACATACAAGAAAGGAGCTTGTCGAAAACACTAACATCATCGACTCACACCCGACCACCAGAAGCTTTTCATCCTGGAAGCCTTGCACATTAATCAACAAATTCCAATGATCCACAAACAGATGAAAATGTGCAGCAAGATTTGATTAATTGCTGTTATTAGTCCTGCTGTCTGCAGTGTCTGGCAGCATTAAAGGTCGCTACAGTTAGAGTGTTTGCTGTGTACTGTCACGTGTTTATCTCCTGTAATTTTCAAGTCATGCTGCTGAACTAATTTAGACATTCACTTTGAACTTTGTCGACGCGAAACTTTTCGATTGTGTAATGTATCGTTTTTCCAATGTGATGTCATGTATAGGCGCTGCGTAATGGCTCTGATGATGGTGAACAATTCACCGAAACCAGACACTAGTAAGCCTGCTGTCTAACTACCTTCTGCATATTCATGTCAGCATTGGGTTTCATATCAGCAATGAAAACGGAACTTTACTTCGGCACCTGGAACAAACAAAAAAGAAAATAATCAAATACAAATACGCTCTGGCTTTCAACAAACAATGTATAAAAGAAAGTGTACTGCCTAACTATACGAATATATATATATATATATATATATATATATATATATATATATATATATATACTATTGGATATATAATATCACTGTTAAATACTATTGGAAACATAGGGTTTTGTACTATATGGAAAAATTTCCGGAGGCAATAACTCAGAAACCGCTGGAGGGATAAGGCTAAAAATGTCACAGCATGAATTAGCACTCTAGAGAAACCCTTAGAGAAAGTTTCATCAAAATCTGAGAGGTGGGGTGTTATTTTGATATTTTTTCGTCGTTATGTCGTGGAATGCCCCAGCTATATATTCAGTTAAAGGAGTGGTTCTGAAGTGCCCTCACCTATTTCTCCAAAGTGACCGGAGAACTGTTGGCAGTCGGAAAACGCTACTTAGATGCATTTGAGAAAATTGATGGGCGCGTCGATTGATGAAGGAATTGTGAAAATCGGGAGAGGAATTTTGTTGTATATTTTCAAATAAAACCAATGTTTGGCGGCCGGCGTAGTCACGCGGCCGCAGCAGTTCGCCTGCAGTGCAGGTCCAGTGGTGATGTAATAACGATCAGGAATACGTCATATAATGGGCATTATATTCAAAGTCACCCCAAATGAATGTCAAGGTCAAGGTCACAGGTCAAGGTCATTGTCCCCAGTGTTCTGGTCAGATGCCATTTTTCAGTATGACGTATGTTATGGTATGACTTCTTACAGTGTAAAAAAGTTTACACTTTTTGGATTTCTTTACACACAGCAACTTTTACACCTTTTTCAAACGGAGGTTGACACCCTTTATTCATGTGCTAAACCACCCCTCTAAAACAGCAGTTGGATTTAAGAACGCAAATTTAACATGTAATATAATACGATTGACCCGGTCATTGAGTAATGCTATCTAGTTTGTGTAGCTGCACACGCCTCATTTTTATTTTTTAAACGTGTTAGTTGTAATTCTATTCGGTTGAATGAGGCACTGAGTTATCTTACATTGTGCATGACACAGAAATTGATGTCATTTCACTCTTGCAAAGCGTGCGCGGTGTAATTTTACATTTTTAAATCGTCTCATCTTACACAAATTTGCAGGACGATAACGTGTGGGGAATCGCAAAACCGTGTACCAGTACTCAGTAAAACAGTGTAATTGTATCCGCTGCACTCCCCCACGGTGCCATTTTCGTGTGAGAATCGAGTAATCGTACACACGTAGGGATTATTTTTCACTTTCGCACGATGTGCATAAATCCTAAAGATGTACGTTCACATATATTTCGAATACAGAGTGCACTGGAAAAACATGTTACCTGATCGCATTCGTGTAATGTTACACTAATATTTGGAGCGCCTTTTTCTTTTACGTGTAAGCTTACACTGATAACCTGCACCCCCTCTCCACGCCAACCCTATAGGGATTAGGAGCAAGGCTACATTACTTGCATATCCCATGAGAATGTATGCTTAGGCATGATGTTCTAAGTGCCTACTAGCAAACGTGAAAGTTACTCAGCGTACTCTAGTTCTGGAATGCAGGGAAAGACATGACGCTTCAACACGACATACTCTATTTTCCATAACACAGCTAACGAGCACCCAAATAAACAGGAGTGGGGCAGGCCGATGATTGTGAACCAACACAAAACTAGCCCTCGCTCCAGACTACTTGCCTATGATCTATGGGCCAGTCGCTGATGGGCACAGAGTTACAATGGGTAGCGGTTGCCCCTCATTTACCCCGTATACATTGGCAGTGGGCACCTTCAGAACGCTCTATTTACGCATTGACCGCGGTAAGGACTTATCTACTCGTGTAACCGGGACTCGGAAGACCGAATCCCGGGTACATGAGTTAAGTCCGTTTCCGTGGTGGATACGAAAAAAGGTGCCCATGTGTCTGAGGTAAATAACACAAACTTCAGCGTGCTCCATATATACATGATTAAACGTAATCGAAGTTTTCAATGTGAAATCATAAGGTATCAAACTTCTCTCATGAATTTTCTGACACTAGACTAAGGTAAATTTGATAATCAGAGTGACTTTTCAGTCCTCAATCACCCCTCCTCTTATGTGGGATGCTTGACTTCTTTGAAGCTGTGTTAGAAAGCCCACTTTCTGTATCTATACAGGCCTGCGCCCTGCGCAGGATGTTCTTGCAGGCTCCCCTCTCATACAGCTCCTCGATGGACTCCTTGAAGTCCTCTGCAGTCATTTTCAGCTCCTTTAGGGTGGCGAGGGCTTCTCATCAGTTCCGTCAGACACACGGACCAGAACCAGTAGTCCAGGGGCGACATGTCAGGGGTGCAGGAGGCCCAGGGGTGTTGTGTGAGCCTCCTGTAGTCCCGACATGTCGCCTCTGCAGTGGCGGTGGAGGGTCCGGACTTAAGGGGGAAGCACCATGAATTTTTAAACCAATTTATTTCCAGGCAGCGTCATGGGGTTAGTTTTAGAATCATCATTAAAGAAGGGGGAGGGGGCACGGTGATCTGTTGACCGTTAGTTCCACCGCCTATGCGCCCCTGGAATACTGGTTCTGGTCAGTGTGTCTGGTGGAGTTGATGAGGAGCCCCTCCCCCCGCCCCCCTGGAGGAGCTGCAAATGACTGTGGAGGACTTCAAGGAGTCCATCGAGGAGCAGGAGGTCAGGAGAACCTACAAGAGCATCCTGCGCAAGGCGCATGCCTGTTTAGGCGTGCACAGGCCTGCGCTTTAAGCCTGTTTAGACGTGCAGTCCCTCTAGAGCACACACTGAAAGAAGCCAAGCAATCCACAGAGGAGTGATTGAGGACTGAAAAGTCACTGATTATCAAATTTTCCACAGCCTAGTACCCGAAAATTCATTGGACATGTTAACTTAATTGTTATTTTACATTGAAAAATGTGTCTACTTCTCATGGATTTATCAGACACCCTTAATCATACAACCACTCCATAAACAAAACAAATCCACGTCACAACCACAGACTCACTCCAGGCCTGTGGCATTCTTGATGCGTACTAGTCGCTGGTGGGTGCGAATTGATAACGGCGACCCTTTTGTCTGAATATTTTTCTGCTTATTTGCGCAGGTGGGCTTCCTCATGATGCGGGTCCGGATATTTCTGATGTAGTAGGGGTAAGCTTGCTGCCCGCACCAGCAGCTACTCACTTTTCGGCAGCCCCTCCAAGTTCACAACGTTAACGCCCTCAACGTGGAGGGTGCCACACTTTACGAATGGATTTTTCGGGATGGTGGCTGACAAGTCATCTTCAAACTCTTTGGCACTGTCCAGCTGGATACAGTGGCGTGGCCAGGATTCGGCCAAGGGGGGTCCGACTACCGTCGGGGGGCCCCAGGCCGGGGGCCTCCTTAGTAGTCGGGGCCCATCTCCTATATGTGTCGTGTAATATTTTGGCATTATAACATTTACATGACGGAAATTGTGCTATCCCTTTTTAAGTGATATTTTTTGTTTTGTTTATAGTTTGATTTTGCTCGATCCGACCAAGTGTTGGTAAATTTAGGTCACCAAATATTAAGGCTGGCCCATACCTATATGACAGCGTGGCTATAATAACAGTTTTGTGGCACATTTCGAGAAATCAAATGTTGCTGCGTGCATGATGTCAAACCTGACTTTACCTCAATTCACTCTGGTAATCAGGTATGAAATTATCGAAGGTCAGTCGTTTTGAGTACGAATAAATGGTCTTCTACGGAAAATAATTACCAATTTTTTCTGGGTGTCGAATTCATGAACTCTTTAATCAGAAATTTTCCAAAGAAATGGAAAAAATGAATAAAAATACAAGGGATATGGTGGATGGTGGTGTGTTCCGGACGCCATATAACGTCTATTCCGCGGAAAGATCCTGATGAACTCACCACAGTTACTTTCTTATCCTTGCTATGTTGTAAATGAGCAAATTACCAAAACAATAGGCGCCTGAGATAACTATCGCCTTGGATTACTCTGTCATTGTTATTTTAAACCTTTCATACCTATTTTTCTTTTTGGGATTATGCTCATCAATGTGTGTCATGTTCCTTGTTTGTCTGGTTTCCTACGAAAATATTTGAAAGTTGTTTATTTCAGAATATTTAGGACGGTAGTTATTGGGACTAAGCTAATAGATTTAAAACCAGCTTAAGTTCCGAATTCCCTGTTCGATTTGCTATTATGGATGCTAAAATTATATTAATTTTTGCCTTTCCTTCAGTAATGGTGCCTGATCGTCATGTCTCAATTTGTCTTTTTTGGTACGCAATGGGAAAATATAAATTTTACCGAGGCATATGATTTTCGAAAATCTTCTTTGAGCCTAGGATCTCAAGCGATATCTCTGGATTGTATTCTAAAATCTAAAAGAAATGGAAAGGAAAAAGAACGCTCAATAAAAGGGATATATGAGTGTGCCCCAGATGCTATATAAAACCTATTCCATGGACGGTCCTACTGATGAAACCGCTCACTTACTCCTCCCTAGCCATTGGTTGGAGATCCCAGGGGCTTGGGGAGGTGAGTACTTCCTTGGACTTTAGGTCTCTGATAGGCTTTGTACAGGGCTTGTATTGCTATGCCAGTGTTAAGCCATCCAGGACCATCACCCACCGCCCCCCGCCCCCCCCCTGACCCCTGGCTCGAGCAGAGATCTCAATGGGCCTAGCACTTGACACGGGGCCGAAACCAGTATCTGGGACCCCCGAAAACAACACTTTTCCTGCAAATCAGTACTAACGTCCCCCAAAACTTGCATTTGGGGGTACCATGAGACTACCTACTGGGACTCCCTGGAATTTACTCTCGTGGGGCCCTGAGGATAACTTTGACGGGAGGGGGAGGGAGGAAGGAGAAGAGTGCTCGCTGAGACTAGCTGTTGGGGCCACCTGAGGGCAGCTTCAGGGCACCCCTGAGACTAACTCCTGGAGACCTCGTGAGACTAATTGTCGGATCTCTGAGATTATCTCTCCGGCCCTCCTTACACTAGAACTGAAAGGTCCTCTGAAAATAACGCGGGCTTCCGAGATCAGTTCTTGGGGGACCTGAGACTAGCTTTGGGGCCGCCTAAGACGAACACTTGGCGCTACTCACAAGGTTAATTTTCGACCCCTCCCGATTATATCTCAGGGAGTCTCTGATACTGATTCATGGCGCCTCTTGACCAAAATTGTGAACTCCTGAGAATCTCTCGGGGCTCCTTAGATTAGTTATCGGCAGCACCTCTGGGCCTATTTATCGGGCCCCCCAGATTTGCTCTGGGGGAGGGGGGCTGAGACTGACTCTCGGGGCCATCCAGATAAGCTCTTGGGGGTCCCCTGAGGCTGTCTCTGGGGTGGGGCGGGGGGGGCTGGGAATGACCTCCGACAGCCCTCTGAGACTAACACTCGAGGAGGGAGGCGTGGAAACACCCCTGAGACTGAGTATTTGGCACGGCACTCCTGAGACTGCCTCTCGGAAGCCCAGATTAGCCCTCAGAGACCTAAGGCTAACTCGGGGCCGTGAGACCAAAATTCGGGAGCACCTCTGGGAATTACTCTGAAAGCCCCAAAATTAGCTCTTGGACGAACCGGAGACTAGCTCCCGGGAGCACTCTGAGACTAACTTTTAGGTGCTCCCTGAGATTGACTCTCTGGGCCTCTTATGCAACAACTAGGGGGGGGCACAGCCTCAGGCTAAATCTCGAGGGTTCCCAAGATTACCTCTCGGGGGCTTCCTGAGATCAGGACTCTGCGGATCAAATGAGTTTAACTCTCGGACCCCCAGATTAACTCTCGGGGGGGGGGCGATATAGCCTAGATGCTGAAAGCGCCCTATAAATCCCAATACACACACTAACTCTCGGGGCCACCTGAAAGTAAATATGACTCCTGAGAGAGACCCCGTAAGACTATGGGACCGAATATCGGGGGTCCTCTAAGACTGACTCTCGGGGTCCCCTTGACCGACTCTTGGGGTTCTCTGAGACTGACTCTCATGGAGCCCCCTGAAATAGACTGTCGCGGGGCCCTGAGAACCACTCTCTGGGGATCCTGGAACGAGCTCGGCCCCCTGAGACCGACTCTCGGGGCCCCTGACACCGACTTTCGGGATCCCCTGAGACTAACTCTCAGGGACCCCCTGAAATATACTTTTGGGGGTCTTGAGACTGACCCTCAGGGCGGGGCCCTGAGGCCGACTCGGGACGCCCTGAGAACGAATCTTCAGGGGCTTCTGAGACTGATTCTGGGGCCCCGTGATCAGAGAATGCTTTGCAGTGGTTCAGATTGGCCCAAAGGGGGTCCTCGGACTCCTAGAACCCCTTGTCTACGCCACTGCATCCACAAATTTGGGGGCCCGCCGAGATCAGCACTTGGAGGCTCCTGAAAGCATTGCTCCCCCTCCCCCCCGATGCCAATACTCTGGAGCCCCTGGATACTGATGCGCGGGGCTCCTAAGACCAAGCTCGGGGTTCCACTTAGATCAGGTTCGGGGGCAACCTTAGGCCCATACTTGCGCTTTTCTCAGGAGTAACTCGACACCGTTGTTCGGGGGGCCAGATCAACATTTGGAGGCTCCCACCGAGAATAATGCTCGGTACTCTGGAGCCCCTCGATACCAATGCTCGGGGACCCTGAGCCCAAGCCTGGGCCCCTGAGACCAAACTCTGGGTCCCATGGGGCCAATTCTCTTGCCTCGCTCATAAGTCCCCTCGATATCGATAGTCGGGGGTGGAGGGGGCACCCCAAGATCAATATTGTCTCCCCCTCCACTTCCCGAGATCAATGTTCGCTGCTCCGGAGCCATCGATACCAATGCTCGGGGGATTCCTGAGACCAGCTCTGGAGCCCCCTGAGACCAAGATCGAAAGGCCCGTGAGACCAAGCTCGGGGCCCCTGAGACCAAGCTCGGAAGGCCCATGAGACCAAGCTCGGGCCCCCTGATGCCAAGCTTGGGGCCCCTGAGACCAAGCTCGGGGCCCCTGAGACCAAGCTTGGGGGACCTGAGACCAAGCTCGAGGAGCCCCCTGAGACCAAGCTCGGGAGTCCCCTGGTACCAAACTCGGAGGGCCCCGTGACACCAAGCTCGGGGCCCCTGAGACTAAGATCGAAGGGCCCGTGAGACTAAAGCTCAGGGGGGCCTGAGACCAAGCTCGGGGGCCCTTGAGACCGAGCTTAGGGGGCTCCTGAGATCAATGTTCGGTACTCTGGAGCCCTCAATACCGATGATCGGGGGCCCCCTGAGACCAAGCTCGGGCGGTCCATGAGACCAAGCTCGGGGGCCCCTGCGACCAAACTCGGAGGGCCCCTGAGACCAAGATAGAAAGGCCCCTGAGACTAAGCTCGAGGGGTCCCTGAGACCAAGCTAGAGGGCCGCCTGAGACCAAGATCGAAAGGTCCGTGAGACCAAGCTCGGGAGCCCCTGAGACCAAGTTCGGGGGTCCCCTGAGACCAAGCTCGGGGGCCCCTGAGACCGAGCTCGGAGGCCCCCTGAGACAAAGATAGAAAGGCCCCTGAGACTAAGCTCGGGGGTCCCTAAGACCAAGCTAGGGGACCCTGAGACCAAGATCGAAAGGCCCGTGAGACTAAAGCCCCCTGAGACAAAGCTCGGGGGCCCCTGAGACCAAGCTCAGGGGCCCCCCGGGATCCATTTCTGGTTCCCTCGAGTCTCGATACCGATGATCAGGGGACCCCTGAGACCAAGCTCGAGGGCCCCTGAGACCAGGCTCGAAAAGCCCGAGAGACCAAGCTCGGGGCCCCTGAGACCGAGCTCGGGGCCCCCTGAGATCAAGTTCGGAGGTCCCTTGAGACCAAGCTTGGGCGCTCCCTGAGACCAAGCTCGAAGGGCCTCCTGAGACAGAGCTCGGGGGCCCCTGAGACCAAGATCAGGGGGCGCGTAAGACCAAGCTTGGGGGCCCCCTGAGACCAAGCTCGGAGGTCCCTTGAGACCATCCCTCGGGGGGGGGCCTGAGATCGAGCTCGGAGGGCCCCCTGAGACCAAGCTCAGGGGGCCCCTGAGACCAATGCTCGTGTTTTCCAGTGCATAAGGTCAGCCCAAGGGGGTCCGCGGACCCCATGGACCCCCTTGGCTACGCCACTGGCTGGATATACTCAAGAGATTTGCGAGTTTTTTCTCATCTGTTTCTGTAAGGAAAGGTTTTACAAGTCAGATGATGAGCCATGACACTAAACCATTTTGGTTTAATAAAGCATAAAGCTTTATATCAACCAAGAGCATGCAAAATAACAATGGTTGATCGAGTCAGGTTCTTCATAACGCTTCGACGGTGTCACTCGACAATGTGAAAATGACAGTACTTACATCTGGTTACAATACATTAACGGAAGCGAATAGTAATTGTTTTGGTGTAATGACTCTTGAACTACTACCAGCCATACGGCGTTGCTAGATTTCCCCTCTCGGGAGTTTTTTTGTCTTCAAATCGGATGGAACTTATTTATCCTTCGCTCTGGTGGAAGACCATTTTGCACCCCCCCCCACACACCCCCTAAGGTTTATCCAAGGTGGCTGAAAACGGCAGTGCACAGCGCCGACGTTCTTTGTGTAAGCTTTTCCTGACCCAATTTGTATTTTTCCAGAACATTTCAAGTCAAGCTCGTGCACGGTCACGTCACCAGGCCTGGCCAAGGTCCAAAAATATTAAAAGTGGCCGCAGTGAGAGTATGTTTAATCTATTGATCTGAAATTTGTAGCACTTAACACCCGCACTGGAGTCTGGCACTAACGCGCACAGGAGGGGGGCCTGGTAGGCCCCCCTAAGATCTCGGAAACTAAGAGGCATAGAAAACGAAATTTGAGGGGTGGGTGGGGGTTATGGTGATCTACATCATGACCAATTTTTATTGACCTAGGTCAATATCTTCAAGGTCAAACGAGGTCATAAAGGTTAAAACTTGGCCATGCTGGGGACCGACCGGTAAATGCCGTGATTATGCGAAAAAATGGCGGGAATAAGCTAAAGGCGGACCAGGGTCATATAGAGAAGGTCTCAAAGAGCCTTCCCTTCAATTTTGGGGTCAAGTTCATTCAAGGTCATTGACCTGTAAGGTTAAAATATAGTATGCTACTTATAATGTACACTTTGACTAACACACAGACGCTACGTACCAAGGTTGTCGGCTGCTTCTTATTTCGGGAGACATCGAACTCAATCCCGGACCACAACCACGAGGGCGCAATAGGAAAATTACCGCCAGTCTCCAGAACGTGCAGAGCATAAAAAAATCGGCGACCTGAGGATCTCCGCGCCGGAACTACAAAAATTTGGCATCGTCGCATTAACCGAAACATGGCTCAACGACACCGTAGAAAGCTCGGAGATGGAATCAGCAATGCCGACACACATCATGCATCGCAGAGATCGACTCAATCGCCTTGATGGAGGGGTTGCATGCCTTATAGACTCTGCCCTCAGAACTGAGAGGCGCAGAGATCTGGAGCCTAAGCATGCTGAGATGCTCGTGGTAGAAATAAAAAGCAGCCCTCACATGCTATTGGCTGTTTGCTACTGCCCTCCGGAAAATACAAATGCACTTATAGAAGCAATGTCGACTTTATGCAGAATCACCAGCACCAATCCTGCAACAGTGGTTCTCGCCCTGGGTGACTTCAATGTTCCCGATATTAAATGGGAGTCAACGGGGTCAGGACACGCAAGACCAACCATGCTGCGCCGTTCTCGAAGAGCAGTTGAATTTATGGACGCTTTCCATCTGACAAACATGTCCCAGCATGTCTACCAACCAACACGCGAGACAAACTTTCTGGATCTGGTCCTTTGTACAGATCACCGCGTGGACGCTATTGTCCGGGACGGATGTTTTCCATCCGACCACAAGGAAGTGACTTGCGAAATTGCATCTATAAGCCATGCGAGTCCACTGGTGACTAGACGCTCCGCCATGAACTATAAGCGGGCTGATTGGGACGGCATGCGTACATCGCTGAGGCTGATTCCCTGGTCTCTTCTTGATGATTTGCCAGTTGATGATGCTGCTAAGATATTCTACAACATAATAAACGCTACCATCAGCGACCACATTCCACTTGTTCAGCTGAAAAGACGTCATCCGCCGTGGTTCGATCAGGATCTGCGCTCTGCTTTGGTGGAAAAGGAAGCTGCCCATCGTAGAATGAAACGGAACAGGTCCCCCGAAACTGAAGCCTGTTTTCAAGAGAAACGGAGATGCTTCAAGCAGATATCTAGCAGCAAATTTTATGAGTATCTTTCGGGGCTAGTCGATGACCTCAAAACAAACCCCAAGCGGTTTTGGACATTTTTAAAGTGTCAAAAGAGAAGGAACAATGCCATTTCTTACCTCTTAGACGGTGACAGAAAGGTGACAGAAGATGCGGGGAAGGCGGAGCTTCTAAACAAAGCCTTTGCCGCTAAATTCACCGACCCTGCTGTAGGTGAATTTCCACCCACGCCAGATTATCCACTGGATCTCTTAAGTACATTCGAAGTGTCCGAAGATATCGTGAGATCCGTATTGATCAGTGTCAATAGCCATAAGGCCTGCGGCCCAGACAATATCAGTGCACGCGTGACTCATGAGTGTTCAGAGGAGCTGACCATGCCTGTGACAAAATTATGCAAACTGTCTGTTAGCCAGGGGATTTTTCCGAGCGTTTGGAAACGCGCCAATATAGTGCCTATCTTTAAAAAAGGCGCCAAGACTCTCCCACTTAAATATCGTTCTGTGTCCTTGTTACCACTGTTGAGCAAAGTGCTTGAGCGTGTTGTATATGTTTCTCTTTTTGCTCACGTTTGTCCAGTTTTAGCCGAGCAACAGCATGGATTCATCCCAGGCCGCTCGTACGTATCTAATTTGGCGACGATGTTAGAAAAAGACTGGGGCAATATAGCAGCTGGATCCCAGACGGATGTGATCTACACCGATTACAGTTCAGCTTTTCAAAGCGTGAACCACGCTCTTCTCATACACAAACTCAAAAACTCTTACCATATTTCTGGTAAGGCGTTAGATTGGTGTAGGTCATATCTGTCTGGGAGGAAACAGCGAGTTGTTTTAAACGGTCAGTGCTTGTCCTGGATACCTGCACCGTCGGGCACACCGGAAGGCGGACTTCTGTCCCCTCTATTGTTCGCCTGCTTCATAAATGATCTACCGATGACGTTGTGCACAGATAATTTGATGTTTGCAGACGATGTTAAAATTTATCACAAAGTAGACGATCGAAATGATGCAAGACTTGTTCAGAACAATCTTGATTGCCTATATCAATGATCTGAGCTGTGCGGATTAAAGCTAAACCCATCAAAATGTAAAGTCCTATCTCTGACGCTACGTCGTTCTCCCGTTCATGCTCTTTATACTATAGGTGGCACAGCCATCGAAAGAGTCACTGTAATGCGAGATCTGGGGGTTCTTATCGATGAAAAATTAACGTTCCGAGCACATATAGACAACATTGTTTCAAAAGCAAATAGGGCATTAGCATTGATGATGAGATCTTTTCAAACGGGTAAAAGAGGTAGGCCGATACATCAGTGCAATAACAGAGCTATGTTGTCTACATATTACGCGAATGTACAGTTTGCGAAAGTATCGTTCCGTTCCAGGGGTGTCCGACCAGGCGGAAACATGAAGTTTGGGAACCACATGTCTGAGGGCGTGGCCTGTTCGGCTGGTCGACCTCCCCAGCGGTTAGCGGGTCGGACCGATGAGGTTGGGGTCAGCCGGGGAGGGTGGGGTGACCCAATGCGTCCACTTTCAGTCGTGGAAACTCCTGTATTTGAGCCTCCCCGACAGAGAGGCGAAGCACCATAATGGTAATTTCTCGGTTCCGCTGCGGTGGGCCACCAAGTATCCCTCCCCACTATTGAGAGCTGAACCCCAAATACCATTGGAGGCAGGACCGTGTGTTTTAGGGTAGTATTGAGGTGGAGGGGGAGCAGAGGTCACATTATTGCCAGAAAGTTGGCAGGAGTGGGGATAATATGGTTGTCGGGGTTGCAGAATGGGCAAATACAGGATTTTTTATGGGACGACGCATGATTGAAAGCGGGTCACCATCTGAGCCAGAAGGGGGAGGGGTGATAAACCAAAACCTATCGTGGGGTGCTCATTTGCATCCTGACGGAAAGAGTAAACGGGTGGCAAACGAAAGTTTATCATGGCGCCACTGACATTTTAGGAGAAGCCGCGACCATTAAGGGGCGTCGAGGCTCAATCTAGGGAAGGGAGTAAGTGCCCTCACTTGCCTTCCCTGAATTCACCCATGAGGTGCAAGGGATGCAGAACTCAAACTAATTAATGACTGATGAGCCAGCCCCTCAACATGATCGGTCTCTTGACACTTTGCAGCACCATCTTACCTATGATAGGGACGTCACAGTGGTTACAGCGGATTGTTGTATCTTAACTGTTCCGAAACATCGATTTCAATAATATTTTGGGATGCCAGCGCTTCTCTTGAAATTACTTTCTGGCCCACTCCAGCGTTCAACGCCAGATTCCGTCACCGCGAGTGTCCTCGATCAGTCGGAGGTACTGGCGGCAGAGTCACGTGACCTCCAAACGGGTCGCCTGTCCGGACTAGTGGGGTGGCGGCAGCGTGCGGAGCCGTGGTGTAGTGGGTAGGGTGTTACGCTCTCTTACAGAGCGTGCTGGTTCGAACCCGGGTTGGCTGTGCATAGCTTGGCAGTTTTTTCCAAAACTGATTACTGATGCCAACCTATCAAATGATGCTTCTAGGAGCAAACATGTTTAGCTTTCCACACATTGTCATGTCGGAGACGACCCTCGCCGTTACGTGACCTGAGGGGGTGGAGCTGGGCTGACATCGGAATGCGGGCAATGTAACCTTGTGACCCAGCGAAGGGGTAG
This sequence comes from Lepas anatifera, assembly GCA_034440635.1. NCBI lineage: Eukaryota > Metazoa > Arthropoda > Thecostraca > Lepadidae > Lepas > Lepas anatifera. The sequence goes on from JAOTON010000510.1 coordinate 215,675, forward strand.
CAGATGTCACGCAGCGCATCGTTCAGGGGCGATAGTTGAGACCCTATTGCATTGTGATAGCGCCTTTGCATACGTTTAGGGATGCGCGACTTTAAAAAGATTTGATGCTAAATTTAGCACGCTTGTGAAACCTTTGTTCAAAATTATCCGAGCTCCATTTTGCACATTCAAGGGCCGTATTTCGGGCGAGTATTAAGTCACCCCGGCGCCATATGCAGCACCGCGTCCAGGCTAAGATCAGCGGAAGACCTGGCCTTTCCGCCATCGTCATCAATAGCGTATGTGCCGCGTTATATCTAACTGGGGGACCTGTCTTTCATACTTTTATCTTGTATGTTTTCCTACCGTTGTCTCTGTATGCTGCCGCCCCTGCTGCCACGGAGCTGAGTGGTCTGCGGAGACGACCCTCACTGTCACGTGACCTGAACACGGAGATGAATGGTCTGCGGAGACGACCCTCGCTGTCGCGTGACCTGAGCGGGTGGTGCCGGCGCAAGCTGAGCCGGCATCGGATTGCGGAGAATGTGATCTTGTGACCCGGCGAAGAGGTAGCAGGTGCTAGGGAAGCGCGCCGTTTAGGGGTGATCGGAGAGCCAATTGCACAGTTACTGTACCATTGTATAGCTGGGGACGCGCGAATGTAAGGCACATCAATTCCTCAACACGGGGCGTGCTGTATTGTCTTTCAAACTGCTGCCCATTTGTGCTGTGGTTTGCCTGCGAGAGGAGCCGTACTGAGCATAGGCGTAGGAACCGGGGGGGCCAGGGGGCCACTGCCCCCCCCACTTTTCTGTGATGGGCCCCCGCAACGGAAGTAAGAATATTAACAACTGTAATATCAAGCGAGAAACTCAAACTGGCCCGATAGCTTGCCCCGGAACCCCGTTAAACTTACCTGTGCCCCTAAACTAAGTTGAGGTCATATGAGTTGATTTTAAGGCCCCCTGAGCTTCTCAGGGCCCCTGAACTGGCCTCTGATACCATACGAGCTAATCTGGGCTCTTTGAGCTGAACTGAGCGCCCCTGAGATGGTTTGGGCAGCATGAACTGTTCTAGGATGCCTAAACTGAGCTAGGAGCCGTAACCTTGAACAGGGCCCCGTGAGTTGGCCAAAACCTATATCCACCGACCTGGGGGCCCCTGAGCTGAGCTGGGACCGTAAAGTTAATATTGTCCTTTGAGCTAATCTGGATCCCCTGTGATGCACAGAAGACCCTAAACTTATCTGAGGCCCCTGCACAGGAATAGGGCCCCTGCTTTGAAATTGGGTTATAAGCTTTAATTGAAACCCTGGACTGTTCTGAAACCCCAAATATGCCGGCAAGGGGCCCCTGGATGATCCAGGCCCTTAAGCTTATCTGGTCATCAGAGCTAATATGGGCCTCTGTGTTGAACTGAGGGCCCCTGAGATGGTCTGGGGACCCCTATAAGGCTTTACAGCCACTGACCTGGCGGCCGTGAGCTTGAATGGGTCCCTTGAGATGTTCTGACAGTGGTGTAGCTAGGGAGGGGGTCCCTGGGGTCCGCGGACCCCCTTGGGCCGACCTTATGCACTAAAAACACAAAAATTTATCTCGGGGCCCATGAGCTTGGTCTCGGTGGGGGGCCTCCCTGAGCTTGGTCTCAGGAGGCCCCTGATAATCGGTATCGAGGGCTCCAGAGTACCGAATATTGATCTTGGGGGACCCCTGCGCTCAGTCTCAGGGGGTCCCGAGCTTGGCCTCAGGGCCCCCGAGCTTGGTCTCAGGGGCCCTGAGCTTGGTGTCTGGGGGCCCTCCGAGCTTGGTCTCAGGGAGCTCCCGAGCTTGGTATCAGGGGGCCTTTCGAGTTTGGTCTCAGGGCCCCGAGCTTGGTCTCAGGGGCCCCCCGAGCTTGGTGTCAGGGAGCCCTCCGAGCTTGGTCTCAGATAACCCCCGAGCTTGGTCTCAGGCCCCCGAGCTTGGTCTCAGGGGACCCCCCTGAGCTTGGTCTCAGGGATGTCCCCAAGCTTGGTCTCAGGCCCTCCTCTCCCCGAGCTTAGTTTCAGGGGCCCTCAAGCTTGGTTTCAGGGGGCATCCGAGGGCATCTGATGCATAAGGCTGACCGTATGCACTGGAAAACATGAGCATTGGTCTCGGGGGCCCTGATCTTGGTCTCAGAGGGCCACCGAGCTTGGTCTCAGCGCCCCCCGAGCTTTGTCTCAGGGGCCCTGAGCTCGGTGTCAGGGGCCCTCCGAGCTTGGTCTCAGGGAACGCCTGAGCTTGGTCTCAGGGGCCCCTGAGCTCGGACTCACGAACCTTTCGATCTTGGTCTCACGGGCCTTTCGATTTTGGTCTCAGGGTGCCCCAGAGCTTGGTCTCAGGGCCCCCGAGCGTGGTCTCAGGGGACCCCTGAACTTGGACTCAGGGGCCCCGAGCTTGGTCTCACGGGTCTTCCGAGCTTCGTCTCAGGGGGCCCCTGATCATCGGTATGGGGCCCGTGAGCTTGGTCTCAGGGGCCCTGAGCTTGGTCTCAGGGGACAACTGAGCTTGGTCTCAGAGGGGCAAGCTTGGTCTCATGGGCCTTTCGATGTTTGGTCTCACGGGCCTTTCGATCTTGGTCTCACGGGGTCTCGAGCTTGGTCTCAAGGAACCCCCGAGCTTGGTGTCAGGGGGCCCTCGAGCTTGGTCTCAGGGAGCATCCGAGCTTGGTCTCAGGGTCCCCTCGAGCTTGGTCTCAGGGGCCCCTGAGCTTGGTCTCAGGGGTTCAGGATCCCCTCGGGGTGTCCGCGGCTATTGATATCGAGGGACTCATGAGTGAAGCACGAGCATTGGCCTCATGAGACCCAGAGTTTGGTCCCAGGGGCCCCCAGACCTGGGTTCAGGACCCCTGAGCATCGGCATCGAGGGGCTCCAGAGTACCAAGCATTAGTCTCGGGGGGGCTCGAAATATTGATCTTGAGGGCCCCGGAACATCGGTGTCGAGTTACTCCTGAGAAAAGCGCGAGCATGGGTCTGAGGGTGCCGCTGAGCCTGATCTAAGTGGGACCCCGAGGTTGGTCTTAGGACCCCCGGGCATCAGTATCAAGGGGCTCCGGAGTATTGGTTTAGGGGAGCAATTATTTTAGGGGCCTCCAAATGGGGATTTCGGAGGGCCCCCGAAAGTGTGGATGCAGTGGTGTAGCCAAGGGGGCCCTAGGCGTCCGCAGACCCCCACCCCTTGGGCCAATCTGAACCACTGCTAAGGATTCTCTGATCACGTGGCCCCCAGAGTTAGTCTCAGGGGCCCCTGAAGATTCGTTCTCAGGGCGTCCTGAGTCGGCCTCACGGCCCCCGCCCTGAGAGTCGGTCTCAAGGCCCCCCGAAAGTAGATTTCGGGGGCCCCTGAGGGTTGGTATCAGGGGCCCCAAAAGTCGGTATCAGGGGCCCCGGGAGTCTGTCTCAGAGGAGGGGGCCGAGCTAGTCTCAGGGCCCCCCCAGAGAGTGGTTCTCAGGGCCCTGCAACAGTCTATTTCAGGGGGGCCCTGAGAGTCAGTCTCAGAGAACCCCAAGAGTCGGTCAAGGGGACCCCAAGAGTCTGTCTTAGGGGACCCTGAGATTCGGTCTCGGGGTCCCCCTGAGAGTCTGTCTCAAAGAACCACAAGAGTGAGTCTCAGAGCACTCCAAGAGTCGGTCTCAGGGGGCTCTCATAGTCTCACGGGTTTCTCTCTCAGGAGTCAATATTTAGTTTCAGGTGGCTCCGAGAGTTAATCCGGGGGTCCGAGAGTTAGTCCAATTTGATCTGCAGAGTGCTGGTTTCAAGGGGCCCCAGAGGGGTAATTTTGGGAGCCCTCGAGATTTAGCCTCAGGCTGTGCCCCCCCCGAGTTTTGGTATAAGCGGCCCCAAGAGTCAATCTCAGGGAGCACCCAAAAGTTAGTCTCAGAGGGCTCCCGGTTGTCAGTCTCAGAGACATCCGAGAGTTAATCTCAGGGTTCTGAGAGTAATTTCCAGAGGTGCTCCCGATTTTTGGTTTCATGGGCCCGGAGTTAGCCTTAGGCCTGCGAGGGCTAATCTGGAGCCTCCGAGAGTCAGTCTCAGGAACGCCAAAGACACAGTCTCAGAGGTGATTCCACCCCCCCCCGGGTGTTTGTCTCAGGGGTGCCCTAGAAGTCTCAGCGGGCTGTCGGAAGTCATTCCCAGCCCGTTTCCCCCACCCCTAAAGACAGCCTCAGGGGACCCCAATAGCTAATCTGGATGGTCACGATAGTCAGTCTCAGCCCCTCCAGAGCAAATCTGGGGGCCCAATAATTAGTCTCAGAGGTGCTGCCGATAACTAATCTCAGGAGCCCCGAGAGATTCTCAGGGGCCCCCAGTTTTGATCAACAGGCGCCGTGAATCACTCTCAGAGACCCCTTGAGATATAATCGGGAGGGCGGCCGAAAATTATCTTTGTGAGTGCCGCCAAGTGTTGGTGTTAGGTGGCTCCAGAGCTCAAATAAAAAATTTCAAAATCATATGCCTCGGAAAAAAATGTACCTACCCCTATTGCGTACTAAAAAAGGACAAATTGAAACATGTCGATCAGGCACCATTATCGAAGGAAAGGCAAAAATTAATATAATTTTATCATAAGAGCAAATCAAACAGGGCTAGTCAATTTTTAATCGAGTAGCTTAACACCAATAAATACATTCCTAAATATTCTGAAATAAATAACTTTCCAATATTTTCATAGGAAACCAGACAAACTAGGGTAATGACAGAAATTAATGAGCATAATCCAAAAAAGAAAAATAGGTATGCAAGGTTGAAAATAACAATAACAGAGTGAGCCAAAGCGATAGATATCTTGGGCGCCTTTTGTCTTGGTAATTTGCTCGTTTACAAGATAGCAAGGGTAAGAAAGTAAATGGATCTCAACAGGATCTGTCGACGGAATAGAGGTTATGTAACGTTCAGTACACACTCCCATATCCCTTGTATCTTTATTCGTTTTTTTCGTTTCTTTGGAAATTTCCTGATTAAAGAGTTCATGGATTCGACACCGGGAAATAATTGGTAATCATTTCCCGTAGATCATTTCTTCGTACTCAAAACGACTGACCTCCAATAACTTCATGTCTGATTACCCGAGTGAATTGAGGTAGACTCAGGTTTAACATCATACGTGCATCAACATTGAACTTCCCGAAATATGGCTCAAAGCTGTTATTATAGCCACGCTGCCATATAAGTTATGGGCCATCCTTAATATTTGGTGACCTTAGTTTACCAACACTTGGTCAGATTGAAAAACCAAGCTATAAACGAAATAAGAATGAATGCTTAAAAAGCCATAACAAAATTTCCTTCGTGTGAATGTTATAATGTTAAAATACTATACAAAAGATATAGGAGATGGGCCCGGTTTCTAAGGGAACCCCGGCTTGGGGCCCCCGACGGTAGTCGGACCCCTCCTTGGCCGAATCCTGGCTACGCCACTGTGTTCTGTGACTCTACATCAGCCACCCTGGGACCCCCTAAGCCTAGCTGGGGCCCTGAGCTAATCTGGGTACAGCTGTGCTTAACTGGGGCCTTTGATCTGGTATGGGGGCCCTGAACTCTTCTAGGGTCCCTGGGCTAAGTTGGGGCCGTGAGCTTGAATGGAGCCCCTGAGCTGGTGTGAGAGGAGACGCTATATCAGCCGATCTGGGCCCCTGAGCTGAGCTGGCCTGTACTGAACAAGAGCCCTGAGCTGGTCTGGGGCCTCTGAACTGTTCTAGCATCATTGAGCTAAGCTGGGATCCGTGAGCTTGAAGTCCCTTGAGCTGTTTTGAGACCCTACATAAGTCGACCTGGGGACCTCCGGGCCCCTAAGCTAATCTGGCACCCTGTGCGAATCTGGAGCTCCCCTGTGATGAGCTTCTATCGGTGCTGTGCTTATGTAGGGTCCGTTGATAAGCTGGTCCCAAAGCTAATGCACTGGTCTGGGCCCTTGAGCTGACTGGATCTGGTTTCCTGAGCCATGGCCTGGACTTTGGGGCCCTCCGAGATAATTTGGCGGCCCCTGGGCGGCATAGGCATAGGAACCGGGGTGAGGGGGATACTGCCCCCCTTTGAGGTGGGCCCCGCAACGAATATACAAATATCAGCAACTGTAATATAGAACAAGAAATCCAAACGGCCCCGATAGCTTGTCTGGGAACGTTCAAGTTCGGTAGTACGCTGCCTGCAAGCCCCTGGAGGAGGAGCGCTTCGTAACAAAGCCAAGGAACCTACTACCCGAGTGTTTCCAAATGAGTCCCGAGAACTGGGCCCAATCAAACTCCATTCCATATCAATCCCAACACAAAATATGAATCGGACACGGACCCTGCACTAAATGCCGAGCAACAGTCGTCCCTGAGCCATCGAAAGACGCGCCGTCTTTCGATGCCAGGGTTATATGGTGTCGCCAACTCTTTCCCTGTTGGAGGGGTTTCTTTGGAGTCAAATTGCTCCTTGCACAAGGAATCTGCCGTGCCTTAAACCCGAGTTGGTCGCGTGGAAAGCAGGGTTGCGAACCACTATAACACCATGCCCACACCTCCTCGGCATTACAAAGCTGGCCATCAAGTACCAACATTGCACTTGCAGTCATGCTGGAACTCTGCATTTTAGCCATCGAAATATAGCTAGGCGTATTTATTGTGATCAGCCTTTACCTAAATCAATCTCTAATGATGGAAAGAATAGATCAGTAATAACCTACATAAATGTTCCCATTTTCGTCATTAAATAAGCAAATACAAGTTGATTAGGCATAGCGAAGTGAGGCTATTTGGTATCAAAGCATTGTCTGTAGTTTTCTAAGCAGTTCTTAATTTTGTAAATGTAATGAAAAGGGCCTAAACATCTGTAAATATAAAAAACGCGCTCGTGGTAAAAAATGATTGAAATCCTCACAAAAAAGCTTACAAATGTATTTCGGATTTGAAAAGGGTCTAGGTAAGAAACAAAAACTGTTTTTTTTGGCGTTTTACTATTATTTATTGCATCATAATAGGTACAACTCGAAATCATAGGGAAAAAATTTAATTTCTCAATTTTCCATACATTGTCATCCTTGTGTGCATGCATGCCTTATTACACTAAACGAGCTATCTAAAATTTTTAAAATAATAGGCCCCCGTGGACTGGGGCCCCCTTGAGGTGGGCCCCTCTAAGGTTGGCCCCCCACTTTTCAAACCGTTCCTACGCCCCTGGTACTGAGCGTGCCCTTGACTAACTCGGGCAGGTGCATGCTACTGGGTTTGTTACGTCCATACAGAAGAGGTCGGGATTAATAGAGACGGATAGAGATCGATAAGCGTGGTGATCAGTGGTGATAGATGAAAAGGCAATTAAAAATTAACAGCGGGAGAAACCGATGGGTGACATCGGAGGTTTTAAGAAACATTCACAAATGTAATCGCAATTCAAATTGGCTAAGAAGAGTGACAGGGGGAAGGCTGGGAAAGATGGATGGTGCAAAAAAAATTAGCGACGCATGTCCAGTTCAAGCAAAATCCATCTCAATATCACAATAGATAGGTAATATTAGAATATTAGATTATATCATATTATATTAAATCATATTATATTAAATATAGAATAAATATTGCGCTTCGTTATTCAGGCGACACATCGATGATCAATCCCAGCCTCACATGGACACAAACAGAGAAATCAGCCCTCCTTTAAACAACATCGTTATCACCCAGCGAGAAGTGTTGAACCAACTAAACTCACTCAATTTCAATAAATCCCTTAGGTCCCGACGGAATTTCCCTCGTATTTTGAAGCTAACGGCGATACTGATCTACAAACCACGTACCACTCTTTCCAACAAATCCCTTAATGAGGAGAAATGTCCATAATTGTGGAAACAAGCCACCATCCAGCCCATTAAAAAATCGTTCTCCCTCTGGCTTAAAAATTACAGACCCATTCCGCTTGGTACCATTAGTCTGCTATTACCATATCATATGTGAACCTACAGGGACCGAACGGCGTTAGTTGCGGCTGCGGAGCGAAGTAATTTACTTTATTTTCGTTCAGAATTACACGTTAGAACGTGTTCTTCTGAATGGTCTTTGAAACCACTGGAAAGTCAATCATGATGTCATTAGCTGCATACAGTTAGATGTGATGACAACCGTGTTTTTTAGTACACGTAACTAACACTGAAACGCAAGGAGTACCTTTTGACATAAATATGTCATATTGTTATTAACCCTCGCCCCGGTAGGTGGGGTGTTTGAACAACCCCTTCTAACTTGGCCCCTATGCGGGATAGCGAAAAAACGCGAATGCTGCTGGATAGCTCATACAAATTAATGAAGAAACTATCTTAGTCACTTTTTGGCTGAGTTCAATATTGAGGTCATGTCATGACAGGTCAAAGAAAGTGGCATTTTGGGTAAAGTTTTTGTGCTCTAGCGTCTGAGAGCTGAGTTAGAACCATTTTTTGGGCACCATTCACTTTCTCTCGTCACGGCGAATCTAATGATGTAGATTACGACCATACTAGGTCAAAACACAAAAATGACCTGACCCCAGGTCAGGTCAAGGTCACTTTTTAACCTAGCATAGTCGATATGCATATCAATCGACTTGCAATAGCAGCCTGAACGCAATGACATCAGAATAAAAGCTGTTTCATCATTTCATGCAAAGTTATTGACCTAAGTCTGAAAACTGCTTAAATACCCCCAGATGACCTCTCAGAGGTCACGGGTCAAAAATTGCAAAATGAACCTGGAAAGGGGCACAGGATACTACGATTTTGAGAATATGAAGGTATTCTCAGTTGTATCTACACAAATACAACCCAATATCTTTTATTCCATGCATTTCCAATCGAGAGGTCATGGTCTGTACTTGACCTTAGGTCATCGATATTAAAACCCCGGAATATATTTTTTAGCGCTTGGTGCGCCCATTATGTGGTATAAGTTTCAATTCGATGGATTCCCCATTTCTTACTTATGCCACCTTAAACATTTTTTAGATGAGGTCACTTGACCTGCACTAGTGACCTTACCTGAGATGACTTAACCTTAAAATTTTGCGGGAAGTTGCGGACTTGATCAAGGATAAGCTGTACCAAGTACGGCGGCGCTTGGCGCTGCCGTTTTTCTTGCCGCCGGAAAAAAACCGACGGGGTTTTCAAACACCCCCACCGGGCGAGGGTTAAGATCTGACCAACGGATCGGAAGAACGACTCCATCCCGTGGCGCAAATGAAGTTCACATATTAAATGTGAAACTTGAACCTTCTGTCCCTAGTCGTTCGAGAGCTCATGCACAATAATGGCCTTCGAATTAACCAGCACGAACTTGTGAATCTTCAATGTTCCTTCTCTCGTGATTGCCTTATCGAAGCATTTTCTGAGCTCAGTAGCTAATTTGAGTAGTTTTTGTTTCTGCACATACATTTCAACGATGGCAATAACTTTACTCTTGTTATAGTTGATTAGCCATTACGATACAAGATTTAAGTTTCCGTTGTATTCTTATGGAAACATACCTTGGCCTCCGAGACCACAAAAATGACCTGAAAGAAAAGTTGTATAAGCATTTTTGGTAGAAATCGAGGGAAGCAATGGAACACTGCTTTCCTTTTCCCTTCAACCATGCAACCATGCAACCATGCAACCATGCTTGCATGGTTGCTAAGATCGTAGGGGGATGAGTACCCCCATGCTAGTAAAGGTGGCCTGGGACCTCATACCAGCGCGTGATAACAAGCACACTGGAGGGGAGCCTCGGAAGCCCTCACCTACTTTTTCAAGGTGGCGGGAGAACCCTTCGTGGCGAAAAATGCTAAATAGCTACTTTTGAGAATATCCAATGGCACGTCGATTGGTCAAATTATCTTGAAAATCGGCCCCAATTTTGTAATTATAGACTTTCAAAGGTAAACGCTTTATTTTGAGATCGCTGCAATCGCGCGGTTGTACCAGTTTGCGTGCATCAAAGACCGACTGGCAAAGTTATAGCGGTATATGAAATGAGGTTATATGTCAAGTTCACCCAACATGAAGATCAAGCCCACAGTTCAACGCCATACCAGCATTCTCAAAGTCATTGGTCCGGTGCTTCCGATCGCATGGCGTTACCCAGTATGACGCATACCATGCTACGACGTCCAAGTTAAGATAACTCAATGTAAAGGTCAAGGCACAGGTCAAAGTAAAATGTCATGGGTAAAGGTCAATCCTCATTTCCGTCCAACGGTTGCTATGGTGCTAGCCATGGTGTAATTATAGGGAATATGTAATATTGTGACGTTATAGGTCAATGAACTTGAATGACTTAACCCCAAAAATTAAGTTTACATTTTTGGAACGTTCTCATTATGACCTTGGTCCGTTTTTAGTGCATTCTTAACTTTTTTGCGCTTAATCACAGCATTTCCAGAAAAATCTCCAGCACGGCTCATACATGACCCTTATGACCTCGTTTGAACTGGACGGTACTTACCTAGGTCAATCGAAATCGGTCATAGTATAGATTTCAATAGCTCCCACCCAGCCTCCAACCGGAATTTTTCTACGTCTCTTAATTTCCGAGCGCTCAGGGGCCCACCAGTGCGCGTAAGTGCCTCTCCAGTGCGGGTGTTAAGAAATGGGACATTAATTACAGTTTATTGTTTTAAATGCATCCTTACCCTCATGCCCCCACGAATCCCATCGTTGACACAAGTGTCAATGGTGGGATTTGTGGGAAGGTATTTTTCGTGACCAGAGACGTTTGATAGCCGCAACGACGGCGGGCTGCGCCGGCGAACGAACCTCACAAAAGTGGGGATCGGGACATTTGGGAACTCAGAACTCGCGATTGGTTAAAGACTCCATTCTTTTTATTGCTGAATCTTATAGAAAAAAGTTTAAAGAGTAATATGAGCCTCAAAATGTTTAAAATAAGGCATAGGAAAACAATTTCTCATAGACTTTGAAAAAAATGAAGAATGTATAATACATTCAACATTTTATTTTTTGAGTTATATTTCTCATGAGCCAAAATTCGTAATTTATCCTTAAGAGACCTAGATCAAGTGTTCATGGTATTTTTAGAATCACACAGGTAAAATTTCGTCTTTAAAAAAGACAAGTAAGTGAATATGATCAAAATGCTTGAGGCTAAAATTTCCAATCCGTAAATCAGGGAGCAAAATGAATAGAAAAATAGTCATCAGCTTCATCAATAGCCCCCCTCACAAAAACATACACCGAAATCTGAGATATGAGGGTGTTATCGACTTGTCGATCTGTCATGGAATGCCCCCTATACGCCATGGACAAACTTTGACAGTGATGTCCAATTAAAGTAGGCATCTTAAATGATGCGTTTGATGATGATGCCTTTCTTTCGGTAATTACGCATATACATATTTAGGTCTGAATTCGTATAGAGTTCATTTAATATACCAAGGTAGCATCAATTTTCCCTAAATTTCAGTTTCTAGGTTGATCCCCGAACTGGAAAAAATCAAGAATGTTGGGAGATTTTGATTCAAAGAAATTTACAATTACCTGCGAGTTTGAACTGGTGGTCTGGGGGACAACAGACCTAAGAATCGTAAAAAAGTCTGCAAAGAAAAGAAGAGAAAATCGTGGAAATGTCACCCTTGATTAACCCCCTCAATCCGCCACGCTCTGCAATACCCAGTAGCGCACCCAAGGAGAGGGCCAGCGGGCCCGGGCCCCCTTCCCCCAAACGCTTTGACTCCAAAGTGCCGGCCCTCGGCCATGTCTGGCGTGGCACTCGACGTGGGTTCTGGTAATAACTGACGGCTGGAGTCACCCATCAAGAGCAGAAATGAGGCTTGATCTGGCTTTTAGTTCCAGTTCTCCTTTCACCTTACCGCCCCTGCTCAAAGTGTGTAGCCCCTCCGGTGAATTATTCACTCAATATGTGATTCAACCACAGGTCAGGTTTATAATAATTGTATCACCTTCCATAAGCGTTGGAAAAGGGGGCCAGGGGGCCTGGTCCCCGACTTTTCGGCCAAAAATTTACTGATCTCAGTCAAAATGGGAGAAAACTGCAAATGCTTATAACCAGCCGCTGCGGAAGGCAGCGAGGAGCCCAAATTCAGACAGTTTTTTGTCCTGACGTGGAAAGTTTTTTGTCAGCATCAGGTTGGAGTTTAGCTGCCCCCTTTTTGCGCGGGGGCGACGCTTATGACCCCTTCACTTGCGTTTTACACCATACGACAAATATGTATTGCTTTTTACCTGATAAGTACCCTCTCTGGCCAATTTTTCCCCTGCAGTAGCCTGGCACGCCCTGTCAAACATGCCACCTCCCATCAGCCCCCCGCTTCGTCAGCCGGGCTCCCAAACGAAAATCCTTGGTGCACGCCTGGCAATATCCCAATTCTATAGATCTCAAGAGAGGCATAAAGAAACCCCGTCAGGTGGCATGTGATGCGAACATTTCAGGTGCCATGTGATGCGGACATTGCGTCCATTTTAGTTTGAATCTGCAGTTGTGGCACCCATGTATAACTGACCTCAACTTGACCAAACAATATGTCTGAGGCGTGAGTTCCACCTCTCCTCAGCTGTCCCCGCCCAATGCCCGCCCACTCGCCCGGCTCAGCGCTACAGCGTACAGTGACTTCCAAACTAGTGGGTCGGCAGCGGAACGATACTTTCGCAACTGACTGTACGGTCTGTTACTACTATTACTATGATAGTCTCACTTTGCATTTTGGTGTCGCATCTCTTGAGGCCAGACGAAAACAGTATGATCTTATGTTCATCAAAGGTATCCACAAAAATTTAGTAGATTCATCATTTCTTCTGAATAAGTTTCCACTTGCTGTTCCTCCCCGAATGCTGCGCCGTATGGTTTTATTTCACGTGCCCTACGCGAGAGTCAACACGGTGAAAAGTGGTTTGTTTACCAGGATTCCCAAACTGTGCAATAGGTTCCTGGATACATGTCGGGAGGCAGATATTTGGCAGCTTGGGAAAGCAGAGTACAAAAAGCAGGTGCTTCGCTTTGTGCTGGGTGTGAGGGATTAGGTTTTGTGTGTATAGGTTTTACATCTATATTTTAAGTAGGTCTTAAGACTCTTTTACGTGTTTAGGTTTTTATACCATTCATATTTTTATATTTTACGTCTGTCTTAGGCTATTTTATTTTCAACTGAATTTATAAATGTATTTATCTATATTTTTATGGGAGGCAGCGCATTTTTTACCTTTTGGAACCATTTCAAGCTCAATTGTTCCATCAACTTTTAACAATCGTCTCGCGGCGTTGATCCTTCATTGTATATATTGTTATGCCTGGCCTGGACCCCCTTCGCGAGACAAGGCCACGGAAATAGTAAATAAATCTATTTCACCCCGGAGGGCACAAACTCAACGACGGAGAATCCCAAATGCACACATAACGATGATAACGACAACGACAACGACAATTGAGCAAGTACAACCCCAGAAAGACAGGCAGGGGGGTCAGCCTGGAGATCACCGGGGCACTGGAGTGGCACTCGGAGGGTCCGAGGCGCCGGAGCAATGGGAGTGGCACTCGGAGGGTCCGAGGCGCCGGAGGCAAGAAGGAGTGGCACTCGGAGGGTCCGAGGCGCCGGAGGCAAGAAGGACCGGTGCTCGGAGGGTCCGAGGCACCGATGGAGAGAGTGGAGGGTTCCCGACCTTACCTCGAGTGCAGCGTCTGGTAGTCTGCCCTCCGCCCCCGGCGCCACCCCGACATCACCTCAGCGTCACGTGACCCAGTCACGTGATCAAAAACGCACCAATCAACGCTTCTCACTAACCCAAGAATCAACCACGCTGTGGTAAATAACAAAAAGTTTCACCCGTAGCGAGAATCGAACACGCGGCCCTTGGGTTAATAGTCCCATGCTCTACCAACTGAGCTACACTGGTCCGCACGACATTCGGGCCGCCACAACACTATTCCCCCAAAAAAAGGTTTCGACCCGAAACGACAGTCTGTAAAAAAACATCGACAACCTAACCACTGCGGGTTCACTCTTCGGTCTCTGGCGACCACCGCAACCAGGCCGGCAGGTACGGCAGGATCCTGTCCTCCCCCGCCCCGGACAGGTGGACACCATCCGGGGTAAACAGCTGCTTGGAGTCTCTGCCGAGGATCCGCCATTTCTTAAACGTCTTAGTCAGGTAGCGTCCTAAGATTATCAGCTTGACATCCTCGGTTTCTCGGTACAGCCTCACCAGCTGTCGTTCGTGCTGGTAAGCTGCGCAATCTGTCCAGGGTAGACCAGCATCCACCCTCTAGGTGGTCGGGTATAGCATCGGGTGAGAGATTTTCTAGCTCTTTGTCCCCTCGGCTTTTCATGACGTCTACCTGCTCGCATTTACCGACATAGGTACCAGCTTGCAGGCGGACCGGCTGCTCCGACATGTTTGCAACCAGTACAGGGATAGATGAGTTACGGGTATCCACGATGGTGCGACCCACGACCACCCCCGAGCGCCTGATTGGACCCGCCTCGATAAGACCCGGAGACGCGAACGTGAGTCCCTCCACTTTGCATGGCAGGAACGACTCAGTTCCAGGCTCGATTTTTACTGTCTTTGAGACTCGTATCCTCAGTGCTCTCGGAGGAGATCTCTGTGCTTTACGGACCGTGAGAGGCACATGAACCCCACGCACCTTTATTTCCTGGGCTGGGAAGTCTAAGACGCAATCATTCAGACCAAGATAGTCCAGGCCAAGTATTCCAGGCTCCTGCAACTCGTCGGCAACATAAACCGGTAGCGTTGTTTTGCAGCCTTTGAGCTCTATTTCTACATCCAAAGGGCCCCTCAAGACTGTCCTACGCCCGGTTACGTCGCAGAGCCCCCGGAACCTCAGGCAAATATGCTCCATCCACTAGGTCACGCCGGAGAAGTGTACAGTTGGAACCTGAGTCGATTACAAAAGGCCAGACTCCCCCATTCACGGTGCAGTCTACCAGCAAACTATCAACATCTCCAAAACTGCGGAAAGACACCGCTCCTTGGGGCCGTGGACGGAAATTGACTGACCTTTGCCCCTGAATGCCAGTCACTGACCGTTTCCCGGACCCTGCATGGCACTAGCAGAGTCGCTCGACGTTTGCTTTAGAGGACAGAACCTGATAATATGGCCTGTCTGCCCACATCCCCAGCAACGCCGACCTTGTGCGTGGGTGGGTGGGCCTCCGCGTGTTTGACCAGTCGTAGATTTGAGGGTGGTTTCCAGCACCCTCAGTCTCTGGAGGATATCATGTAGCGTTTGGTCCTTTGAATCCATTGTAGTACCCCCTGAGGCACTCTCCGAACGGCCCTGACGAGTAGAGAACCCTGACGCAGAGTGTGTATCCATATTTGTTGCTCTAACAGATCTGCGAATGGCCTCAAACTCAATCGCGCCGGCCAGTGCATCCTGCAGGTTAGTGGGACGGGACTGGCGGACTGCGATTTGTAAGTCTGCGTCACCGAGGGCCTCCAGGAACTGATCACAAGCCAGTGAGTTTCTAAGTTCCTGTGAGGCAGACGGATATGCCTGATATGCCAGTTTTTCTATTTCTCTGGCCAGTGCCGGCAGCGGTTCCCCCGCCGTTCGCAGCCTCCTGCGGAACTGAGCACGGAACCAGGCTTCCTGGTGACCAGAGCCAAAACGCTGTTCGAGAGCAGTCATCAGGCGACTAAAATCCCTTCGATCGATAGCCGAAAGATGGGAAAACATCTCCAATGCCGGGCCCCTGAGACATGCAACCAGTTCACCAAGAGAGTCCCGGGCGTTCCAGCCATGGATGGCCGCCACCGCCTCAAACTGTGCCCGGAAGGCTTCCCAAGGGACGGACCCATCATACTCCTGTGGTTTAGCAAAACGCCTCCCGGTTATTGGCTCGGAACCGGCTCCAGGAGGTGACTGTCCAGACTCGGCGTTATCGATACCCTGATAGGATGCGTTTGCTTTGGCCGCCACAGCACCCTGAGTAGTGGAGTCTTTTGGACATTTAAATCCGCACGGATCATCTAGAGATCTAGAAATGTCCGCAACCTGGCGAGCCAGGGTCACATGATCGGCAGCCTGTTGGGCCAGAGCCTTACTCATAGCGTTCATCGTGTCTAAAATCTGAGCAGATAAAACCGGTAGGTCCACAGACGGCTGGGCCCCAGAAGCCTCTGAAACTTCAGTCTCCAGTACACACGAAGTTGCGCTGCCATCAGGAGGCAAACTATCCTCTGCTTCATCTTTTGGGTCATCAGCCAGTCTCCTTTGTTGGGAACGGGTTCCTATCATGTTTGTCCCAACCTGAATGAAAAATACGGCAAGTGGGTCCGAAATAAGAACTTCTGACACCAATGTTATGCCTGGCCTGGACCCCCTTCGCGAGACAAGGCCACGGAAATAGTAAATAAATCTATTTCACCCCGGAGGGCACAAACTCAACGACGGAGAATCCCAAATGCACACATAACGATGATAACGACAACGACAACGACAATTGAGCAAGTACAACCCCAGAAAGACAGGCAGGGGGGTCAGCCTGGAGATCACCGGGGCACTGGAGTGGCACTCGGAGGGTCCGAGGCGCCGGAGCAATGGGAGTGGCACTCGGAGGGTCCGAGGCGCCGGAGGCAAGAAGGAGTGGCACTCGGAGGGTCCGAGGCGCCGGAGGCAAGAAGGACCGGTGCTCGGAGGGTCCGAGGCACCGATGGAGAGAGTGGAGGGTTCCCGACCTTACCTCGAGTGCAGCGTCTGGTAGTCTGCCCTCCGCCCCCGGCGCCACCCCGACATCACCTCAGCGTCACGTGACCCAGTCACGTGATCAAAAACGCACCAATCAACGCTTCTCACTAACCCAAGAATCAACCACGCTGTGGTAAATAACAAAAAGTTTCACCCGTAGCGAGAATCGAACACGCGGCCCTTGGGTTAATAGTCCCATGCTCTACCAACTGAGCTACACTGGTCCGCACGACATTCGGGCCGCCACAACAATATTTTTATCAGATTGACTTCATCTGTAAATGGGCACCACGTCCGTTGATGATTCGCATGCAATAAACAATAAACAATAAACTATAGCCACTGTTTGGCGGGAAATGAGGTTTGACCTTTGCAAATGACCTTTGACCTTGACCTTGGTATTGAGGTAGCTTATCGATGACGTCATAGCATAATGTACGTCATAAAATGGTTCTATTTTTCTAAGATTGGAGATATAAAGGTTGAATGTGGTCATTGTGAATACTGCTAAAAATAACCGTCTTACATTCATACTATATATTAAAGAGAAAAGGCCAAGATAATAAACAATATTTCGAATACGATTCTTTGTCAAGTTTTGAATGACCAGAAATAAGGAAGTATGTAATATTCCATATTTCGGTTTTTTTGTTCCGTAAAACACGCGGACATTCGAGCCTACAACCTTTGTACACAGTGTTAACATGTTAGCAGCATATCTCGTTATTATAATATATACAATCGATGAAGGACAAGTACAATACACACACGCACATCGAACATGAAAATGAATACTGGGCCATCAACAGTAATCAGAACGAGGAGTACGGGACGGGAGGGAGTAGGCGCCATGATGAACCCTGTTTGTTCATCTGGGGCTTTTGGTTCCGGATTTCCAGGGACTCTTTAATTTTACAGTCAGCATCATCTTTGCATATGTGTAGTATTTCTATGGTGAATGTCCTGTCTGTGATTTGTGTGTCTGAATGGTGTTCTCTAGTGTGATCCCCTAAGTGTTTACCCCGTTCCTTTCGTCTTGCGTGGCCTAAATGTTCCATGAATCGTGTCCTGATTTGTCGTGTGGTTTCGCCTATATATATTTGGAGCAGAGAGTACAGGTAATTTTGTATACTGTGTTTTTTACGTGGCACCTACCTTTTAGTCCCGAGTTGCATGTGTGGCATGTTTTTCTGTATCCTCGTGGGCAGGGTAGTGGTTCGAGGGATGATCTGATGAGGGTGTTGGCTAGAGTACGACCACTCTTCCATGCTATTGAGATGTTGAGGTCTGATGATTTGACTGCGGTGGTGATTCTGTGTGCCAGTTGGTCGTCTATGAATGGGAGAGATATGTATGTTGTGGTTTTATACTTGTTTAGTCTAGTGTGATGATGTGGTTTGTAAAGTACCGAATGTTGGATGCGGTTGATTAGGGCTGGTGGGTATCCGTTCAATTGAAAAAGTTTGGAGATCTTCTCAAGTCCCCTCTTTCTTGCCGGTAAATCTGATCCCAACCTGATGGCTCTTAATGATTGTGAGTGTAGGATGGAACGTTTAGTCTGTATGGGGTGGGCTGAATTGAAGTTAAGTATGATGGGTGCTGTCATGGCTTTGATGTATAGTTCGGTAGTGTATTTGCCTGAGGGATGTACAGTAAGAAGAGTGTCTAGGAAAGGAATTTGATGGTTTGCTGTGTTGTCAGATCTTTCTATACTGAATTTTATACACGGATGGAATTCATTTATGAACCTAAAGTAATCATCTAGGGTTTCGTTTCCGTGGGTCCACAATCCAATTACGTCATCAATGTAACGAAAATATTCTATGGGCTGGAGTATGTCTGATGAGAGTATGAGAGATTCTACAGTATGCATGAATAATATTGCCAGAGGGGGTGCTATCCTGCTCCCCATCGCTATACCATCAGTCTGTTTGTACACATCTTTCCCGAATCTAAGATAGTTGTTATTCAGACAGTGTTCCAGAAGGGACTGTATGTCTGGAATGGTAAGGCCATATAAATCGACTTTGTTCACGTGGGTTTTAAGCATTTTTATTGTTGATTCAATGGCCTCTGCTGTCGGAATATTTCCATACAAATTATTTACATCTACCGTAAAAGCTATTGTGCCTTGGGGAAATCCAGTGGGGTAACGTATTTTTAGACGGTTGAGGTAGTCGTAGGTATTGGTTAGGTGGGCAGGAACAAAAACCAGAAGTTGGGAGATAATCCGTTCTAACATCCAAGTTAATTTGTCGAGTGGGTCCCCGCACGCTGAGACTATAGGCCTGAGGGGATTGGTGGGCTTGTGAGTTTTAGGCAATCCATAGAACTCTGCTATTCTTGATTCTTTTGGTATGATTGCGTGAATAAGCTTGTCTGGAAGTTTATCTTTCATGGTGTGTTTGATCAGGACTCCGGTTGATTTATCTAGTTTTCTTTGTAGGGTTTGTAGCGCATATATCTATGGGCTGGTAGCTACTTATTATTGTCTGTGCTTTATTGACGTAGTCATCTTTTGTCATAATTACCATGCCTTTGCATTTATCGGAGCGTTTTACGACTATGCTTTCGTCCCCCTTCAATTGTTTTAGCATCTTGATGTCGTCTTTAGTGTGGTTATGCTGGGCTGTTTGTTTGTGGTGTTTGTATAGTCCCATCACTTTTTGTTTAAATTGTTTTAGTGAGTGTTCTGTCACCTCGAGACACCACAGAAACTTGGTACGACGCTGAAGATTGCCCCCAAGAACAGTGGTATGATGCATCCAATGTAAGTCAACCCACATATGTGGATATTTGGTATGATGCTTCTAATGACGTAGGGATCCTAACCGATCTTGATGATACCTCGACACAATGGTGGGATGCTAGGGAATATGCACCGTATGATGAAACTGCTAACCTAGATGCTGGTGTTTTTGCTCATGTTAGGTATGATACTGGCGCTAAACCTCCTCAGAAAACGAGCACGCAACCTAAAGTGAACCCACAAAAGTTTCTAAACCTGAGTCAGCGCACAATAGAACCTGCTTTAGCTAACCTATTGGAAAAGGGCCCAAACTTTGCTCTCACACGTCAGATTAATACCCATGTACTCAAAGAAGTAGAAGCGGGACTGGAACGGGGAGCCTTTGCAATACGATGGAAGGAGGACATAGAAGAAAGGCAAAACAATAAAAATCAGAATTCTTTAAAAAATGTCAGCCTACCCCAATCAACCACTCAACACACGACATCCTCAAAAACACCACGATCCATACCTTTGACGCAACCACCAGCTCCTGACCAGCAGAAATCGGACCAACCAAGAACAGCACATAAAATAAATCTTAAACCTAGGTTTAGTGACACTTTAACTTGTCAGGCACCCACGGCAAGCATAGTGACAGAACACTCACTAAAACAATTTAAACAAAAAGTGATGGGACTATACAAACACCACAAACAAACAGCCCAGCATAACCACACTAAAGACGACATCAAGATGCTAAAACAATTGAAGGGGGACGAAAGCATAGTCGTAAAACGCTCCGATAAATGCAAAGGCATGGTAATTATGACAAAAGATGACTACGTCAATAAAGCACAGACAATAATAAGTAGCTACCAGCCCATAGATATATGCGCTACAAACCCTACAAAGAAACTAGATAAATCAACCGGAGTTCTGATCAAACACACCATGAAAGATAAACTTCCAGACAAGCTTATTCACGCAATCATACCAAAAGAATCAAGAATAGCAGAGTTCTATGGATTGCCTAAAACTCACAAGCCCACCAATCCCCTCAGGCCTATAGTCTCAGCGTGCGGGGACCCACTCGACAAATTAACTTGGATGTTAGAACGGATTATCTCCCAACTTCTGGTTTTTGTTCCTGCCCACCTAACCAATACCTACGACTACCTCAACCGTCTAAAAATACGTTACCCCACTGGATTTCCCCAAGGCACAATAGCTTTTACGGTAGATGTAAATAATTTGTATGGAAATATTCCGACAGCAGAGGCCATTGAATCAACAATAAAAATGCTTAAAACCCACGTGAACAAAGTCGATTTATATGGCCTTACCATTCCAGACATACAGTCCCTTCTGGAACACTGTCTGAATAACAACTATCTTAGATTCGGGAAAGATGTGTACAAACAGACTGATGGTATAGCGATGGGGAGCAGGATAGCACCCCCTCTGGCAATATTATTCATGCATACTGTAGAATCTCTCATACTCTCATCAGACATACTCCAGCCCATAGAATATTTTCGTTACATTGATGACGTAATTGGATTGTGGACCCACGGAAACGAAACCCTAGATGATTACTTTAGGTTCATAAATGAATTCCATCCGTGTATAAAATTCAGTATAGAAAGATCTGACAACACAGCAAACCATCAAATTCCTTTCCTAGACACTCTTCTTACTGTACATCCCTCAGGCAAATACACTACCGAACTATACATCAAAGCCATGACAGCACCCATCATACTTAACTTCAATTCAGCCCACCCCATACAGACTAAACGTTCCATCCTACACTCACAATCATTAAGAGCCATCAGGTTGGGATCAGATTTACCGGCAAGAAAGAGGGGACTTGAGAAGATCTCCAAACTTTTTCAATTGAACGGATACCCACCAGCCCTAATCAACCGCATCCAACATTCGGTACTTTACAAACCACATCATCACACTAGACTAAACAAGTATAAAACCACAACATACATATCTCTCCCATTCATAGACGACCAACTGGCACACAGAATCACCACCGCAGTCAAATCATCAGACCTCAACATCTCAATAGCATGGAAGAGTGGTCGTACTCTAGCCAACACCCTCATCAGATCATCCCTCGAACCACTACCCTGCCCACGAGGATACAGAAAAACATGCCACACATGCAACTCGGGACTAAAAGGTAGGTGCCACGTAAAAAACACAGTATACAAAATTACCTGTACTCTCTGCTCTCAAATATATATAGGCGAAACCACACGACAAATCAGGACACGATTCATGGAACATTTAGGCCACGCAAGACGAAAGGAACGGGGTAAACACTTAGGGGATCACACTAGAGAACACCATTCAGACACACAAATCACAGACAGGACATTCACCATAGAAATACTACACATATACAAAGATGATGCTGACTGTAAAATTAAAGAGTCCCTGGAAATCCGGAACCAAAAGCCCCAGATGAACAAACAGGGTTCATCATGGCGCCTACTCCCTCCCGTCCCGTACTCCTCGTTCTGATTACTGTTGATGGCCCAGTATTCATTTTCATGTTCGATGTGCGTGTGTGTATTGTACTTGTCCTTCATCGATTGTATATATTATAATAACGAGATATGCTGCTAACATGTTAACACTGTGTACAAAGGTTGTAGGCTCGAATGTCCGCGTGTTTTACGGAACAAAAAAACCGAAATATGGAATATTACATACTTCCTTATTTCTGGTCATTCAAAACTTGACAAAGAATCGTATTCGAAATATTGTTTATTATCTTGGCCTTTTCTCTTTAATATATAGTATGAATGTAAGACGGTTATTTTTAGCAGTATTCATAATGTACGTCAGACCGGTTAACGTCATTTGACCGGAAGCACTGTGGTCGGTGACCTTGAAAGTGCAGATATGACCTTGACCTGTGACCTTGACCTTCATGTGAGGTGACCTTGACATATAATCCCGGTTATATGGTGTTATGACTTCACCACTCGGTCTCCAATGCAAGCTAACTGGTCCGACCGCGCGATTACGGCGATCTCAAAATGCAGGTCTGACTTTAAAAGTCTGTAAGTCAAAAATTTTCGACCGATTTTCACAAATTTTCACCAATCGACGCGCTAATAAATTCTGTTTAATGTGGCAAAGTATCGTGTTTCGGCTAGGAGCGGTTATCCAGCCACCTTGGAAAACAGGTGGGGGCTCCGAGGCCCCCTCTAGTGCGCGTGTTAAGGCAACAAAGGACCACAATATGTGGTAACGACACTGATATCAATGACCTAAGGTCAACCTGGCTGTGGACGGACGGCTCAGCAGAGGCCGGGGTGCTCAAGGGAGGCGCCGGAGCACTTATCGAGGAACCGGACGGCACCGAACACTCGCTACGCACCCCGGCCGGTGCACTGTGCTCCAGTTACCGGGCGGAGCTCTTTGCACTGCGAGCCGCTCTGCAGCATCTCCACGACAACCCGGCTCACACGGATGACCCAGTCGTAGTGTGCATGGACTCCCAAGCAGCACTGGCTACACTGCGGCTGGGTCCGTCCTCCCAGACATCCATGCTCGGGGCCGCAATCTGGGATCTACTCAGAAACATGACCTCCACCGGCCGTCAATTCCACCTGCAGTGGGTGCCGTCCCACTGCGGTCTGCGGGGGAACGAACACGCCGACCGCCTCGCTGCTGAGGCATCGCGACTCCCGCAGGAGGACGTCCCGCTAGACGTGCACACCATCTACCGCGCGGCAGCACGGACAGCGCGCGCCGAGTCGGTCCGCCGCTGGCCAGACGGCTGGTACCGCCTGCTCATGGGCGACCGTCTGCCGCGTCTGGTGACGGGACTCGCGCGGGATGCGGCGGTGGATATCCATCAGCTGAGGGCGGGCCATTGGTCCGGCTCGATAGCCTACCTACACCGGATTGGGCGACACCCATCCCGGCAGTGCGCCCAGTGCAGCGACGCTCGCTGCAGGGCCAGCTGGTGCCGTCTCTGCCGGGAGGAACCGGACACCCCAGCCCACATTCTGTGCCGATGTCCGGCCCTGATGGCGATGCACCATCGCATCCTCGGGCGTATCCACCCGAGAGCCGAGGAGGTGCGCGGCGACGAATACGTCGCGGCCGTGGCGACGGCCGCCAGGTCCCTACAGAGCCGGACGGCTACGCCTCCCTAGGGAGGCCGGAGGGACCTAACAACAACAACAACAACCTGAGATCATGTAGGACCAATGACTTCACTACTGAATTTCTGTGTGACATCTGTGAAATGCGGGTTTCTTAGTAAATGTATCCCAGAATAATTTAAAATTTCAACATTATGTTTTCGTGGTCCATTCCTAGACTTGAAATAAAGAATTTGTGCCCTGTAACATTTGATAGGTGATAAGAAATCAAATTAAAAAGGTAAAATTTTATATAACCATGTTTTTTGTTTTCCTTATTTTTCTGTGTTCTTTTCTGTTTTTCTTGTTTTCTATCTTAGAGCGGATAGTATTCTACCTAGGTTTTTTCAATTTGACCTGCTAAGCTCGTGCCATACCTCATTTGATTCTCCGTAGCGAAAAATGTCAACAGTTTTTAATTAGGCATTTGGACTTTCGGGCGCAAAAAATATCCTAGGCGCCCACCGGTAACTGTAAAAAAATTGTAGCGATTAGTTTTCGGACTACCTTTGGGCAAATTGGTTTATATGTTTTCGGCAGGTGCATTAGGCACCATATTTGTCTATTTACAGAACATAAACTATGCACGGTCCATTGCAAGTTATTTAAAACCCGCGCATTGACGGGGCGGCGGGTACCCGCCCCCCTCGGGTTTTTCGGAGATAGCAGAAACACGTCGGCGCGCAGCACCACCGTACTTGGCGTACCTTTTCCCTCATCATTTTTACAACTTCTGTGAAAATTTTAAGGTTAGGTCATCTCAAGTCAGGTCACCAGTACAGGTCAAGTGACCTGACCTCAAAAAAACTTTAAGATAGCATAAGTCGAAGCAGGGTGAACTATCCGGCTGAAACTCATATCACATAATGGGCCCACCGAGTTCTTAAAAATAGGTTCCGGTATTTTTGATATTGATGACCTAAGGTCAGGTACGAGGCATGACCTCTCCATTGGAAACACATGAGAAAAATTGTTTTTACTGAATAACTCAGTAACTGATGGTGATAAAGCGTTTATTTTAGCTGCATTAGACTCGCCTGGTCTTTGCGGTTCTAATGATATGCAGCATTTTATATAATTTGTCCTTGACCTGACCTCAGGTCAGGTCAAATCCTTGTTTGACCTAGCAAGGTCAAATTATATATCATTCGATTCGGCTTGCTGCGAGGATTCATACAGTTCAAGTTGTTTTGCTCTACCTTTACTTGTTCAGATGTAATGGCCGAAAACCTTAATTTACATGTTATCCCTATGACGGCATGTTTTGACCTCCCGTGACCTTAAATGTGACCTGAGAAAAAATGCTCCAAATATTTTCGATGGAGAAGTGGATGGGCTACCCAACGTTGTTTACCGTTTTTCGCTACCTACTATGGTTCTCGAGATCTTAGGCGGGGGGGCGGGTACCCGCCCCTTCCCCGTCAAAGCGAAGTTGGCTCAGACCCCCGTCAATGCGCGTGTTAAACACTGGATGAGCTTTGCCTTCGAAATTTGAATGACGGCAATTGTGTGCTATTTTTCAATGATATTACATGGACATGCTTGTGCTACACAGAGATACCCTAGCGCGTCGTTGGACTCAGTAGCTAACAGTTGAGGAACAGTATCCACTTGAAAGGGCTGGTTCCCAAAAAGATAGTATAATGTGTCACATCTGTCATGTATGGTAAGTCCTACTAACGCAATTCAACACAATAAATCACGGTGAAAAGGTACAAAGATACTGAAGGAACTTACCATTTGAAGAGACCAAAACTCCGCAGAGGGCAAGAACATGTCAGGTTGGTACCCACACCCTTCATGCGACCAGCATGGCTACCTGAGCGAAATTAACTTGTGCATGAACTGAGGCTTTAAATGACTCCCAGAATAACTGTCTTAGTGGTGAAAAGTATTCTCAAAAGTGGAATTATGAAAGTAATTAAATTTACGGTGATTTGGAGACTAATGAACTACATATAGCATAATCTTAGTACCAAACAGAAAGGTTAAGTATATGTGCAGTGATTACAAGTTGTGTGTGTGTAATACAAGCATGCGTCCATTAGCTGAGCATATTAATCAGTCAAAATGTTATCAAGTACCTAATTAAAAATACATGAAAATAATATGTGCCGTCAGAGTCTAGTACCCTTACTGCAACTGTTTGTATGATCAATCATTGCTTAGATCATCATTGCTAAGATAGCAGACAACACATTTGACTGTAGCAGTCATATGCTGAGACTTAAGCTACTTGAAGGATACATTCAATTAACACTCTGTTAAAAGAAACATATATTTAAATATCTCAATGCATGCAACCAAATATTCAGCCAGAGGACAAGTACCTCTTAATACCACAACCATCATAGCAAATTCTAGAATATTGAGCAGATCAATAAGCAGCACCACATTCACCTGCTGAATGGAAACTTTTGTGGAATCATTACAATTTTGTTAAGTTTAATTTGATAAAATTGACACCAAAACTGCAGGTAGGCACCAAAGAAACCTACCTGGTTTACCTGACTTCTGGGCCCAACGGCATCTAATTTTTAGGTGCAGCCACTTGCACCTCACCCCGGTCTACAGTTTTGACCTGCTGCACTGATTAAAATGTTGTCTTTGACCCCCAATACCTCTGGGTTTGGATCTGGGTCTTTGCCGTTTTGTGGGTTATATATTGATGTGGTTTCCTGGCAAACCTCTTTTTGATTTGGTCAAATCTACGCCTCATAGTAGATACCAAGGCTTAACACGTTTTGCTGCTTTTTGCTCAAACGAAACTTTGTGGTTAGTGGCTACCTGTGGTCCTAATTATTTTGTTCTGGCTCACATTCATTCGCAAACGGTCCTGTAGTAGGTGTTTACATCTTGCGATATTTACTTGATCTGATGATGTTAATTTTTTTTAAATAAATGGTAATTTTAAATGATTTGCGTTTCTGTATTTGATTTTTGGTTTTAGTTGATGTGGTTACCTTTCTAACTGTGTAATAACGCGGGTGGATAATATTTGTACTAATTTGTCGTCTGTCCTAAACTTATATGTTACCTAAATCGTGGTGCATTGCTATTATGGATGTTTTTTACGTGGCGATAGATCGTGGAAATCTTTTTGGTAGTGATTTGTTCGTAACTTATTGGTGTTCTTTGAACCTTTTGCCTTACTACTTGAAACTCCGGCCACAAGTTCACAGTTCCGCGCGCAATGGCGGTCGGACATAGAGGCTTGATGCAAACATGTTCCTTTACATTAAAAAAACCAGGCACTTTGCTTATTTTTCAAGGATTTTCATGCTAAATATAGTGATAAGCGTGTCAACTGAATCGGGCTCATCTGAAAAATGAGTGTCTCGATCCAAATGTAAGGCAAAATCGAGTCCGGAAATCAATTTCATGTCATTGGATGCTATTTTTGGTCCTTTATGAATCCATGAAATTGTTTTGCGTAAACTTACACCGTATTGGAGCTGATGTTGCTATGCGTTATTCGAATTTGAAAATGTTGCTTCTAGCAATAGTGTATCAAGACTCATTTAATAAATAGATGGTGTTAAGTGATGCCGTTTTCCCAAACAATGACACGAAAAGTGTAGTACTACATGGTTTTGATTAACCATTATATGTTTTGTGTTTTATGATCCTTGGATCGAGAACAAAGACTGAGTTTGTGTAAGATGATCCAGGGGTGTAAAGAAACACAATTTGGATTTTAGCGACTGCCTTTGAAATTGGTTTGCAGTAAATCGATTTTCAAGCAAAAAATGTTGTGAAATGTGGAAGATAAGTTCAACTGACCAGATAAAAGTAAATTAACACGAATAGATCGTGCCAATAAATGTGTTTGGGTATAATTGGAATCGCTCAAGGCAGGTATGAAAATAAAAAAGTGTAAACTTTTTTACAGTGTAGTAAGGGCTACTTAAGGTCAAGGTAAATGTTAAACGTTTTTTAAGGTCAAACCCTAAATTCCCGCCTAAAGGCTACTATACTGCCAGTTAACTTGTACATTACAGTGAATATGTCATAGGTCATTGACCTTCACATCAAAATTTCAGAGAGCATTGTGTGGTACCTTATCTCTATGACCTTAGTCCGCTTTTGGTGTACGCCTGGCTTTTTCTGCATAATCACGGCATTTCCCAATATGTCTCCAGCACGGCCCATATTTTCCCTTTCTGACCTCGTTTGACCTTAAAAATACTGACCTAGGTCAATGAAACTTAGCCACAACATAGATCACTGTCGCCCCCACGCACCACCCAACGGGCCACATTTTCTAGCCTTGGTTTGCGAGATCTCAGGCGGAGGGCACTTTGGGGCCCCCTCCACTGCGCGTTGACGCCAAACCCCTCCACTGCGCGTAGACGCCAAACCCCCTCCACTGCGCGTTGACGCCAAACCCCCATCCACTGCGCGTAGACGCCAAACCCCCTCCACTGCGCATAGACGCCGAACCCCCTCCACTGCGCGTGTTAAGCACCGGCACATCAGCGAGTGACTAGCATTCCTTGCTCCCCACAAATCTCCGTCGGATGTGGAGCCCCAATTTTCCACATCGATGAGCTGGAGCCATTGTCCGTTAAACCAATGAGCTGGAATCTTTGTCTTCCCAAAACCAATCAGCTGCTGCCCTCCGTCAGGTCATTTGGTACCATGTCTAATATGTGCCTGACCGACGGCGACACATGGTTATGACATCGATTTCACACTCGAGGGTCGTTTCAAATCAGTGTGACCTTTCATGCTCCAAACACTGTACTGAATACTGAATACTGAATACTGAATACTGAACACTGAATACAAACATGTGTATTGGTCTGCTTATCTCCGGATGTATTCAGCTGTGTTCCGGATGTATTCAGCTGTGTTCCGGATGCATTCACTGTGTTCGGTGTATTCCTGTGTTGATAGTTGGATTTGTGCATGTTTCTGATCTTTTATTGTTTTCGATGATTGTTGTTCGGATGCATTCAGCTGTGTTCCGGATGTATTCAGCTGTGTTCCGGATGCATTCAGCTGTGTTCCGGATGTATTCGCTGTGTTCCGGATGTATTCAGCTGTGTTCCGGATGTATTCAGCTGTGTTCCGGATGTATTCAGCTGTGTTCTGGATGTATTCAGCTGTGTTCCGGATGCATTCAGCTGTGTTCCGGATGTATTCAGCTGTGTTCCGGATGCATTCAGCTGTGTTCCGGATGTATTCAGCTGTGTTCCGGATGCATTCAGCTGTGTTCGGATGTATTGCTGTGTTCCGGATGTATTCTGCTGTGTTCCGGATGTATTCAGCTGTGTTCCGGATGCATTCAGCTGTGTTCCGGATGTATTCAGCTGTGTTCTGGATGTATTCAGCTGTGTTCCGGATGCATTCAGCTGTGTTCCGGATGTATTCAGCTGTGTTCCGGATGTATTCAGCTGTGTTCCGGATGTATTCAGCTGTGTTCCGGATGTATTCAGCTGTGTTCCGGATGCATTCAGCTGTGTTCCGGATGTATTCAGCTGTGTTCCGGATGTATTCAGCTGTGTTCCGGATGCATTCAGCTGTGTTCGGATGTATTCGCTTGTTCGATGTTGTCCGGTGTATTAGTGTGTTCGGATGTATTTGTGTGTTCGGATGCATTCAGCTGTGTTCGGATGTATTCAGCTGTGTTCCGGATGTATTCACTGTGTTCTGGATGTATTCAGCTGTGTTCCGGATGCATTCAGCTGTGTTCCGGATGTATTCAGCTGTGTTCCGGATGTATTCAGCTGTGTTCCGGATGTATTCAGCTGTGTTCCGATGTATTCAGCTGTGTTCTGGATGTATTCTGTCTAGCTTAGCGGATCGTCTCGGTATTACGGCGAGCGACCGCTCGACATGTTCTGTCCGAACCTGGTATTCAAATTGTCGTTTCCCTGCTTTTTAACAAGAAAATTAGTAATATAGAGACGATCCGAACGAAAATATAGGTGCTGTTTAATCAATTTTACACAGTTGTGCCAAAAATTATATGCCTGAGGGTGTCAATTTGATAAACAAAGCGGTGCAGCATGAATCATTTGGTGCGATGCTGCATGGGTGTGCCTCTAAGGATCAGAGAAACATCGTAAGACGAATCGAAACGCTGAACAGAAGGCTGACAAATGCTACACGGCGAGGTTCAAACGAACGGCCGGTAACATCAAGTCCCACAAGGCAAAAAGTGAACCGTATAATCCGCTCTGTCAACAGGAGGCAATATGACACCAAGCTTGCTCATATTCAAGGTGAATATGAACCTGGCTATGCATACGGTAGCCTTAAGACTTAAAAGCCCGAGAGCCTGGTATGTCCAATCATCTCCGTGTTATTGGGGTTTATAGGGCGCCTTGTCCAATCATCTCCCAGACTCCCGCCGCCACCCACCTCATTTCTAAGAAACTGAACCAGCTGATCACTCCATGCATACCAGCTAAGTACTGAGTGAAGTCAACCACTGATTTCGTCAATATTATTCACAATAATCAACCTACTGGCATTCTCGCGTCCCTGGACGTAGAGTCTTTTCCCATCGTACCAGTGAGACCATCGACGTCATTATAAATAACATATTCCATCACCCGTGCCTTCCACCTCTAAAGTACCGCCCGAGCTCCTCAGGAATCTGCTTTATGCATGCACAACTGAATCTATATTTTTTAGCCCGCGTGGGCATTTATACACCCGGATTGACGGGGTAGCCATGGCCTCTCCACTGGGGTGCTTATTTGCGAACGCGTACATGTGTGGCGTGGAAAATAGGGTGCTCGAATCTGTGGACAAGAAACCCAGCATCTACTGCCGATACGTAGATGACCTGTTCTACCAAACGGAAACCAGAGAAGACCTGGAAGCCCTCAAAAGTGCACTCGAAGAGAAGTCGGTCCTCGGGTTCACAATTGAGCACGGCGTCGCCAAAAACTCCCTTTCTAGACACCGACATCGATGCTTCAGGCGGAACGTACACCGACATATGCTTCAGGCGGAACTTTCAGACAAAAGTCTTTAGACGCCTACCAACAACGGACGCTGTATGAACGGTGCGAGCGTATGCCCTCGGCGAAACCGCAAAGGCACCATCCAAGGCTACATCCGCCGCGCACTGAAGTACTGCGGCACCTGGAGCGCCTGAAGTGCTGCAGCGCCTGGGGCGCACTGAGTACTGCAGCGCCTGGGGCGCACTGAAGTACTCCCGCGCCAGCGCGCACTGAAGTACTGCAGCGCCTGGAGCGCCTGAAGTACTGCAGCGCCTGGAGCACCTGAAGTACTGCAGCGCCTGGGGCGCACTGAAGTACTGCAGCGCCTGGGGCTGAGTACTGCAGCGCCTGGAGCGCCTGAAGTACTGCAGCGCCTGGAGCGCCTGAGTACTGCAGCGCCTGGAGCGCACTGAAGTACTGCAGCGCCTGGGGCGCACTGAAGTACTGCAGCGCCTGGAGCGCCTGAAGTACTGCAGCGCCTGGGGCGCCTGAAGTACTGCAGCGCCTGGAGCGCACTGAAGTACTGCAGCGCCTGGGGCGCCTGAAGTACTGCAGTCAGGGTGCGCCTGCAACGAGGAACCCAACACCATCAACCAGAGACTGATCACCAACGGTTTCTCAAACACAAATTGATCAGGAGACCCAGGACCTGATTAGTAATTACCAGCAGGCTGAAAACCCTGCAACAGAACCAACGGCAGTCCGAATTAAGCTCTATTATGAAGGTCTAATGTGACCAGCCTATAAGCTTGATGAGCGCGTTCTAAAATCAGTCATCAGAGAAAACGTCAGGCCTGTGCAAGAAAGCTCCAATCTCCAACTCATCATCTATTACAAGACTCGGAAAGTATCAAATCTGGTGACGTGAAATAACCTGCACCCGAAGAATGGTTCCATGCGACGAAATGTAGTCTATAGGTTCATCTGCCCCCCACAGCGATTATAAGCGCCGTCCAGAACCTGTAGACTACACAGGTGCCAACACCACAGCGTTATCTCGCCGCATGACCATGCATCTCCAGGGTGGACACGCCCCGTACCAGCACATGATGGACCAACACAAACAACAAATATCCAGGCAAGACTTAGAGGATAATCTAACAGTTATTGACTCCAACTCCAATCAGGAAAACTTAGGATCGTGGAAGCCTTCTGGGTCAACCAGGAGCTCCCGGTGATTAACAAATAGCTCAAGCTTACCGCTGAGACACATCTTTTTGACAGTGCTTTCTAAATTGTATTCCACATGTTGCCTCACAGTTTTCAACAATATCATTAATTCATATCATATCAATAGTCTCCATAATACCATTTATCTTCATTAATTCTTTCCTTCATCGTGATTTTTTATTTAGCTGTCATTGCAAATTCTGTATGAACTTGTTCATAATTTTACATTATATTACAAACATTTAGCAATATCGTTTGTGTAATTATTATATTCGCAAAAATGTTTAAAACCATAAGCTTAAATATATTTTGCTCTCCCTCTCTCTCCAGTCTTGTTAACGTCAGTTTGTTGAAAGTGCGCCTCAACTATTTTCAGTGTTCTTAGTGAATATTAATTCAAATGGTTTGATTCTCTGTAATGTGGACAGTATTCAAACGACATCCGATTGGTGTTGATGTTTTATGTTATTGTGTTTCTGATGAAAGTCGAATCTTCCGAAACATGTCAAACAATTTAACATAGGGGTGTTGTATTCATCAACATTCTAATGATAACAAGAAATTAATCAGAGAGCCTGAGAAGACTAAAAAACAGGCGATAAAAGCATCAAACGCTCGAGCATTCAACCACCAGTACTTAACAAAAAAAAAAAATAAAAAAAAAAAAAATAATATATATATATCCCAACAGTGAGTGCCCTGAAAGATACAAAATTAGCGTAATCCGTTCATTTGTAAGAAGAGCCATCCGCACAAGCTCCACACATCAGGCCATGCACTTAGAATTTTCCAGACTGAAACAGCTGCTAGTCAATAATGGTTTCGCAAACCAGGACATCGACACAGAAATACGACAATAGCTGGAAAACACATACGGCAAAACCACACCTAAACCTGACCAAACACCAGTAACACTTCACCTCTTCTACCGCAACTTCATGAACTCAACATATCAGACAGACGAGAAAATACTGGCCAACATCATAAAGAAGAACATCAGATGCAGGGAGAACACAAAAATAAAACTCCACATATACTATCAGACACCCAAGACAAGACACTTAGTCATGACAAACAACCCAACGAAGACAGGATGGTTGAAGAGTCCCAACGTAGTGTACCAGTTTGATTGCCCAAACGAAGGTTGCAGACTTCGTAATATCCATTACGTTGGCTACATCACACCCTGTCTCGCCGACTTACAATGCACTTACAGGAGGGGGCCCCCAAAGAACACTTTCACCAAACACACGGCACAAAAATCACAAGAAACATTCTGGTAGACAACACCCAAATCATACACCGCAACAACAACCCCACTAAAGTAGAAATAGCCGAAGCACTAATCATCCAGGAACACACACCACCCCTCAACGTACAGAAAAACATTCACATGGTAAAACTTTCGCTTTGGGGAGTACAGAATGTGTAAGTTTTAATGTGATGATCTGATGTGGATGTGTAATGCTGTGTAGTATTTTAAGTTATCAGATGCTAAGAATTGTAATATTTGGTACTTATAATGTGTCTGATGAGTGCTATTTATTGTGTCAATTGTACTAGGCAGCGATTGGAGTTGGAAGTGTTCTATGTATTCATAGCTCATGAATTTAATCTAAGAAAATGTTTTTCAAAATAGATTGACAAAAAGAAAAACAAACTGAGCATCACTGTACCTTAATTCTTAAAAAAGGAATGTAAAATATATTCGAAACTTGTTGAAATAAGTCTATGACCACTTACAATTTTTTCCATTCAATATCAAATAACGTTGAACAAATAGTGAACAAGATCCAGAAAACAACGAAGAAGTTGATTAATTGTAAACACGCTATCGATTTCAATGGTCTTTGTTTAAAAGATATATATATATATATATATATATATATATATATATATATGTGTATATGTGTGTGTGTGTGTGTGTGTGTGTGTGTGTGTGTGTGTGTGTGTGTGTGTGTGTGTGTGTGTGTGTGTGTGTGTGTGTGTGTGTGTGTGTGTGTGTGTCATATAGGTGAACACACAGAAAGTTATTTAAGTTATATTTAACTTACAAACGTTTCACTGTTGTACAGCTTCATCAGTGTAAATACCAAATTATAAAAATATCAATATCAAATTACAAAGTTCAGCACACAGCAGGACACAATATTCACATCCCAGTTTGAAATATTGTGTCCTGCTGTGTGCTGAACTTTGTAATTTGATATTGATATTTTTATAATTTCGTATCTACACTGATGAAGCTGTACAACAGTGAAACGTTTGTAAATTAAATATGAATTAATAGCTTTCTGTGTGTTCACCTATATCACATTATGTCTCTGATAACCCCATATATATATATATATATATATATATATATTTTTTTTTTAATCGCTTCTATAGTTTTGCAACTTTAGAAAATTACTCCTAAGCTGGGATTCGAACCCAGGGCTCCGCATTTCCCACCCATTGTGCTAACCATTACACCACTAAGGAGCCCGAATCTTCCTTTCCAGCTTGCATGTTTATACTTAACCCGCGCCCCACCGGGGGTCCGGCGCCACCTTCGCCCCACCGGGGGCCATCGATGGCCCCCTCTAACTCCGAAAATATGGGCGTTAGCGCAAATCTGCAAAGTGCACTATAAAACTCGCGTGAATTCAGTAAGGAATTACTTCACATTTTTAGTGCTCAGGTCAATGGTTTGACCTCCAAAGGTCAAATTAGGTCAAGATCGGCTATTTTCACTCAAATATGCAATGATTAAGCAAACTGGGCATAACTCTTATGTCATTAGAGCTATTGAGGCCTGGTAAAGTACATTGGATAGCAAATTTCCAGTACTTTTTCCGCTATGTGGAACGTAAAGACCTCTCGCCAGTGGTTTGACCTCCAGAGGTCACCTCTTGACCTAACATGACCTGAGGTCACGAAAGGTCAAAAAGTGACCTTGCCGTATATCAAATGAAAGCCAGTGACAAGACAAACACGATGGTGTTTGTTTCACCGCTTTAGCGTAATTAGGTCAAAAGTTATTGTCAAAATACTGTTTTTGACCTCTGGTGACCTTGGATGACCTTGGAAAAGTCAAAGGGCAAATATGACCCCTGGGATCCGTGAAAGGGTGTCCAAAAACGTTGTTCTGAGCACTCTGAGTATTTGCAACCATTTTTGTGGCTTTTATATCATGAAACAGCTTTTCCCCATGCTTTTCCAATAGGAGAGGTCGCCTCGTGACCTGACCTCAGGGCACGATATCGAAAAATCCCGGATATACACCTTGTAGACCCTGGAGGGGTCATGAAATATAGGAGGTTTCAAATCGATCGACTTTGAAATGTAGCTCTTACAGAGCTCTAAAGTTGAAGTGAGGTGACCTTGGTTGACCTCGTCTGGTGACCTGACCTTAGGTGAACCGGGGTAAGAAATTTCAGGGATGATGGGAAAATGATGCAGTGAGAGGTACAGCCCTCAACCGCGGTGCTGCGCCTCGTCGTTTTTCTGCTATCCCGGAAAAACCTTAGGGGGCCATTGATGGCCCCCCGTGGGGCGAGGGTTAACTGACTGGCAGTTGTTTTGCCTGGGCATTTTCATGCCAGTTAAGTAGCTGTGTACCTCCAGCAACGATACATCAGTTAAACGCTAGCACAGTTTGACAGTATTGGATAATTACTCCTAGCCTTGGCGAGGAAGGTGGCCAGCTGGTGGGCTCAGGTCAGGGAGTAAGATGTCACATCACATCCCTCTACATCACATCCCACTACATCACATCCCACTAAATCACATCCCACTACATCACATCTCACTACAGCACATCCCACTACATCACATCCCACTACAGCACATCCCATTACATCACATCCCACTACATCACATCCCACTACATCACATCCCACTACATCACATCCCACTACATCACATCCCACTACATCACATCCCACTACATCACATCCCATTACATCACATCCCACTACATCACATCCCACTACATCCCATCCCACTGCATCACATCCCACTACATCACATCCCACTACATCACATCCCACTACATCACATCCCACTACATCGCATCCCACTACAGCACATCCCACTACATCACATCCCACTACATCGCATCCCACTACATTACGGTCAGACATGTACCGGAACTATTTCCTGGAATTTTTATTTCACGTGGCATGGAAAACATGATATTTATGTTTATATTACAAGAAATACTTATGTTTTAACCCGACCGTTACTTTTGAGACACCCTGCATATATTATCTCGTAGTTTTCTGTGCAAACTCATTATTTTTAACGGATACTTCATTTGTAAATCACGGTAAAGCTGTTTTGCAGTCTGATAATGTAGCTGAAGAAGAAGAATCATTGGCTTTCGGCCAACCACCTACCACCCGACATTAGAAGGCAATTACGCATTGACCGCATATTGGCCTGGGATAGGTGGCAGCTAGGAGCAGCCTATAACCGCGGCCAGAAGGCCTATACCTGCGTCCGCCACCTCCGCCAACCTATTGATTGTCGGCCTCCGCACACCACCACGGCATATTGTGTTTCTTTTCTAATTCCGATGGCATCCAACATTGTGCCACGAGCAGCAGTCCCGGTATGTACCACTACTGCCGCAGGGTTTTTATGATGCATCACATCTGTGCCTCCGCCCAAAAACTCAATGAGATGTATCGGTGATAAAAGTGAAAGAACACTGTCTGAGCCACCTCTCACACTTCAAAGAAACATAGCTCGATGTTGTATGCATAAATATTATGTAATTTTTGTACACACACACACACACACACACACACACACACACACACACACACACACACACACACACACACACACACACACACACACACACACACACACACACACACACACACACACACACACACACACACACACACACACACCACACACAACCCCCCCCCCCCCACACCCACACACACACACACACACACACACACACACACACACACACACACACACACACACACACACACACACACACACACACACACACACACACACACACACACACACAGATATATATATATATATATATATATATATATATATATATATATATATATATATATATATATATATATATAATGTATCCGTTATCGAGACTACCGAAATCACACTCGATTTCGTGTACCACCACCACCACCTCGCCCCACCAAAGGCGCTGCCAAGGAGGATTCTCAAGAGCTTACTTCAAATTTGCACAACAGAATGCCCATTCCGGTGCCCAACTGGCCAGCTATACCAACAACAGAGGTGCAGAAAGTATGCTGGCTGTCACAAA
Organism: Lepas anatifera; assembly: GCA_034440635.1. Lineage (NCBI taxonomy): Eukaryota > Metazoa > Arthropoda > Thecostraca > Lepadidae > Lepas > Lepas anatifera. The sequence goes on from JAOTON010000510.1 coordinate 252,670, forward strand.
CTCAATGCGACGTATGCCTTCTCTGTCACAAAAAGCTGAAAATCATAATTGTATACTTGAATACTATTTCCAATATGCTGAATGTCATCTACCTGTCTCTTATTTTTTACAACAGACAAGGTTCAAGCACCAAGCCATTACCGCATGAAGGTAGTAAACTGTGTTTTCATTTTTAGATCATGTTTATGTTTTTGGAAGGAAAATTTCCAATTATTGATCATTGTTTCCAGTATTGGGATCATAACTATCATTGGCAACTCTGACTGCAGTTTCCCCGAATGATATGCATTTCCCTTTTTGAAGAAGCTTCCATTTTTGGAAGGAGTGTTTCCAATTATGGTACATTTCCCCATGATTAAATGTGGCAATTATCATGAAAATAATTATTATTGGGAACTAATCTATGAATGGGAGCGTACACCTGCAAACAATTGGGAACCCTGATCACAGCTCTCCCCCCCCACTGAACTTCTATCTCATATATCAACGAAAGGGACAAAAATGTCAATGTCAACAAAGGATTTGGATCTACCTAAAATGTGTTGGTAAGGTGGACCTTAGGTAGCATTTTTATAAACACATCAAATACTTAAAATTTTCCCCCAACACCCGATTATCACCTGCCTGGTCGTTCCTTCTTGCAGTAAAAACTCTGAGGCAACTACCCTGCACAGATGTAAAATTATGTCTATTGGCCTAATAGGTACAGGAGTATTGGAAGTCTCATACCAAAGAAAGATCCAGTGGAGTCAAAATCCTGCTTTAACTCCATGCAGTTCAGGTCCTGTGTGTTGCTACCTACCACTGGTAGTAAGCAACACACCCCCAACCAGCGTTTTTCGAAGTCTCTTTCTTTCTGAGATTTTCTGTGCTTTTCTCAGACGAGAAGGGGGTCTACTCAGGGATGTGGAGCCGGAGCCGGAGCCGGAGCCGGTCGGAGCCGACCATTTTGCCCGGAGCCGGAGCCGGAGCCGGAGCCGCCGAAACACTTTTGATCGGAGCCGGAGCCGGAGCCGGAGCCGTCAGAAAGGGTCCGGCTCCGGCTCCCAAAGAGCTCTAAAATTGCCAAAAATCAAACGTGAAATGGTCACATTTTACCTCGTGAGATGTCGCATGGAAACACCTTTATTCACCTGAAATATTACATTTTCGCAACATGTTATGTATATCGAGATTAACGAAATATTGCAACTAGGGTGTTCCGTAGACGGTCTCACTCTCGGGCAGGTAATGCGCCCCGGCCATTTAGCATGGGCAGAAATTGGCAACAAATGAAAGCATTGACGGACACTGGCGGATCCATGAGGGGGGAGCAAAAAGGCATTTGCCCCCAAACTGCCCAATTTTTGGCGATTTTCTTAAAAAACCATATGTTTTTCACGATTTACCCCATACCGTCGGCCTGGATCCGCCCCTGTTGACAGACGCAGGGGGATGCCATTCCGGTCATGCCCCCCACTTAAAGCCCTGGAAGGGGGGCAGACTATCTTTTGGCCCCCAAAGGCCGAAGAAATTGTTTGAAAAGGTGTTTACACTAGGTCTGTCGAGCAATAAAATCTTTGCTCCCACCTCCCCATAGCGAGCGAACCAGCTGCAGGGCCCTGGGCAGTAGGGTGGTTGGTTCCGATTTTTCTCGAAAAGGAATTATGCCATCAGCCTATCTGATGTGTTTTTCGATGTTGAACACTGTTAACTTAGGGTCGTTCAAACAAACTTTTTCTTTTCAGACTCGAACCCACTTTTTGCCATTATATATTCAATTTTGATTTCAATGAGCTACATTCCAAGCGTCTACGACAGCGGGAAAGATCGCCTCAAAACGGTTAAAGATTTCATGTTTCGGGCGCTATTGGCCGCCCGGCGTTGCAGTCTCCCCTTGTTAAATTGGGATATAAGGGGTGCATAACCTACCAGTAAAGACAGCGTGGCATGTGCGTGCGTATAAGAGCGGTAGATGGGATTTAACATGCAGGCATTTACTTTTCAGATGTATTTGTAGCGCAATACAAATACATGTTATTCCACAAAAGACCTGAAATTAAATGATTCAGCACCCTTGTACTCTAAATCCCGACAGAACATGAATGCCTTCCGGAGGCGAACCTTTCTCTAGTAACTATCGCTGGAGAACGTCGTGAGGCAGGTGCTTCTCCATATTCTTCTGCGAACTATTTAAGAGCTCTGGTACTGATAAAAGAAGATACTGTTTCATATTTTTATCCTTTAGGTGGCTCACCAAATCTTCCACCAGCTTCACACCACGTTCTGTGAGACCGTTCACGACAGTAAGTTCTGGAATACCTTTAAACAGGGGAAGCTATACCAGCTTCTCAACGGAGCCATTTCTGGTCAGAATATTTCAGATTCAGGCAATCGAATACCAGCCAGCTGTCAGGAGTAACAAGCTGGCTGAGGCTTAGTACCGATCATTTACAGAGCTCTTCATAGCCTCTATCGGAAACTTAAGCCTGCCCTAGTCAAATGTGAATCGTTTGCTGTTTTGGCCAATTGTTGTGCGACTGGCTCCTTACCTCCACGATGGTGGTTCTCACCAGCGCGACAGAATATAACTTTCTGTGCACAGATACCACAGCTGATGACAAATTGACTTCAGCACATTCAGGGCGATTTCTATATTAACTTAATGAAAGCACTGCATTGCATTTTATGGATAGCTTTGAGGCTCATAGAAGGCTCTAAAGCTGACTATTCGCGACGGAGTAACCCAAATGCATGGTTTAGAACCACTTATAAGGAAAGCCGCGAACTATTTCGGAGTCTGAGTGGCTCAGTCGGTTAGCACTTGCGCTCGGCTTGGCCAATGACATTCATTATGTGCTGGGTGTCGTGGGTTCGAGCCCACCCAGTGGCAGAATCTGGCGCGCTGCTCTAGCCCGAGCTAATTCTTTCCCTCTCTCCTCTGATGACATATGACCTGAGCAGTTGATGCGTTGTTAAACTCCAAAAATTATAATATTCTGTCTTTAACTATCTTCTGGAATGATGAACGGAATCTGACACAGTAGTAGCACGCACTTCATGCCATAAATGTCCAAAATTCAATAATATGGCTCGCTGGTGAGCTCCGGGTCTTCTAAACAGACAGTTGTTGGAGACAACCTCTCCTGACAGCCACACGTAAACCAGCTGGCGCAATTCGAGATAATACTCCGATATTGTGTAGAGGCGCTGAAGTCATTGTGCAAACGCAACTGTTATTTGTGACCAGAAAGTTATAATCTGCTTCGTAAATAAGAATCACAATGCTAAAGGTAAAAAGGCAGTGATACAGTACCTGGCCTAAACAGAAAAACCATCCACCTTTCAGTTCGGTAGGCTAAAGTTTCCGACAGAGGCTATGAAGAGCTCGGCTCGATACCAAACCTCTCCCAATTTCTCATTCCTGAAAGCTGGATGGTATTCGAGCGCCTGAATCTGAAAGATTCTGACATGAAATGGCTCCGTTGAGAAGCTGGTGACTGGTATAGCTTCCCCTGTTTCAAGGTATTCCAGAACTTACTGTCGTGAATGGTCCCACAGAACGTGATGTGAAGCTGGTGGAAGATTTCGTGAGCCACCTAAAGGGTAAAAATATGAAACAGGATCTTCTTTTATCAGTACCAGAGCAGTGTCCCAAAACCTGGGGTGCTGGGTGCAGAACGACACCCAGTCAAGCAGAATTTTCCACTCACTTTTATATTTTTTTGCTGAATTTTCCACTCCTTTCCAACAATACTTACTACTATTGAATTTTACTCAACAATACTTACTACAAAGGCCAGTTCCATTGCCTCCTCTACCAGCGTCCACTGGAAAAAGAGAGCAGCAGAATCGACTAGAAGATCGCCAAATTAACTCGGCTCTTATGGGCTTGTTTCGCTTTTCTGCAAGAAAATCTGGCGATTTCTATTTTTCTGGCCAATTATACCTGGCATCCTTATCTCCATCGATTTCAGTGGAACAACTGAATCGAAATTCTCGCGCGGGCAAGACGCTCAGTGCCCGCTGTCCCACCGGAGAAAGTTCCAATGGGTGAACACCGCCACTAAATTCCACCACTCACAAAATTGGTGAGTGGAAAATTAGACACCCTAGCCTTGTGTTGCCAAAAAAATGAGCTGACAGCTTTGAAAGATACATTTCTGGAAAACAGTTTATCTGTGCACATGATTTTTAGGCTTACGTCCTTGAAAAGTTGTTTTTGTATTTCTGGTACCGAGAACAGTAAAAAAACATTTTTGGTCATCTTGTTGTTAAAAGTAATTATCTTGAAATTTGTATGCTATGCAGCATATTTTTTGACATTGTATCGTAGAAAATTGACCATTTATTGCAAAGAAAATAATTGTTATCCATATCAGCCCTTCATTGCTGCGTCCACGCCCTGTGACACTTAAATCCACTCACGACACCCTACGACACCCTAGGCATAAATACGCAGGTATTTAAGTTGAACTGAAAGTGTCCGGTACTTGAATACATTGAAACTCTACATTTTCATTAAATGATTTTTTTGGGCAACAAGAATGCATCCAGTTACCCTTCAAACATCGGCGCTTTTTTGTATGTCTGGTCTACGGCGTGGACTTACCAAATCGCCGTCTTTACATCTAGTAAATAAAAGCGGTGTCTTTAGGCTTTTTGAAACGCCGGTTTCTTATTCGTTATTGACAAAACATTGCTAGTATTCCTCTTGGTGTGCTTTTAGTTGTATAATTTTCTAGTCTATAAGCATTTAGAAAATTAATTTAGAGCAATTTTTGAAATGCAAATTATGTAGCTCATGCGACCGGCAAGCGGCAGGCGATCAGAAATTTAAAGTAGTAGTCGCTCTGACGCTGTCGCAACCCGCCGCACCTGGCTGATTGTAGACGAAAGGAATAAACAACAGAAAGAAGGCTCTAGCTTCGATTAGATTGATAGAAAGCAGAATATTCATATGAAGGTGAGTAGATATGTGAAGAGGAGCAGGGGGATTGACAGGTAAAGAAGCACTAGACAGTGTATGATTAGATAATTAAGTTTGGCACTAGGTATTGCATGGAAAAATCCCTTTTCATTTTTCACCACCTGCCAGTCTCGGAGGCCCCCTCTGCAGAGTTGGTCTAAGGGGGGCCCCGATAATTCGTCTCAGGGGCCCTTTAGAGCTGGTCATGTGGGAGAGGAGAGGAGGGGCACAAGAGTTGGTCTAGGGAGGCCCCCCAAGAATTGATCTTCATCCCACAAATTTTAGTCTTCTTGGCTCCCAGAGTTCTTTCCCCCAAAGGTTGGTCTCAGAGTCCCCCAAAAAGTTTTTTATTTGTGGAAATTCACCAATTCCTTAAAGAAAATTGGAGACTGCATCAGGAGGCTTCAGTTGGTAAAAATTTACCTTCTTAACCCAAATTTTTCACATGGTAATGGTCAAACAATGCTGCTTGGGGACAATTTGAAAATATTTCGTTTGAGAAAATTAAAGGAAATATCCATCCCTCAGTTCAAACAAGGGCTCTGAGAGTTCAATATTGCGTAACCTTACTGGACGAAAGACAGACAGTAGAATTCCCCTATTGTTGGATGAGGACGGAAATTTAATATCAGACAACGAACGAAAGGCTAATCTCCTAAATTTATTTTTTGCAAAACAATCAACATTGGACATACAGGAACCGGAGATAATTCCAACAGAGCCAACAGACTCTCCAGTCCCAGAAATCGCCCCCGTTTCAGTCACAGAGCAAGAAGTGCTTCAGGAATTAAATAAATTACACCCCCACAAATCTACAGGGCCCGACGAAATATCAACCAGACTTCTGAAACTAACTGCAATTCTCATCGCTGAACCCGTGGCAAAATTGTTCAATAAGTCCCTACAACACGGAATTTTTCCCACATCATGGAAACATGCCAGAGTAAAACCGATCTTCAAAAATAAGGGATCCCCTTCTGATATTTCCTGTTATAGGCCCATTAGTCTTCTTTCCTGTTTATCGAAAGTTTTTGAAAAGATAGTGTTTCGGAAAATCTACAAACATTTGGCCGACAACAATCTTCTAACTGACAGGCAGAGTGGCTATAGGCCGGGTCATGGCACTCATATGCAACTTTTTTACCTGACGCACAAATTGAACGAGTCGCTAGATAAGGGACAAGACTTCACTGCAGTGTATTTAGACATTTCGCGCTATTTCGACAAAATTTGGCATAGAGGACTGTTAGAAAAATGTAGACGAGAATTCGGACTGACAGCCGTTTCGGACTGGCTCACTTCTTACTTGACAGACAGAAGACAACATGTTTCCTTAGAAGAATCAACCTCATCAACGCTTTCTCTTCATGCTGGTTGTCCACAAGGATCTGTTCTCGGCCCCCTCCTTGCACTTCTCTATCTTAACTCTCTTGCAAAGCAAACGACGAACGACATTCTTTGTTTTGCTGACGACACATCTTTATACGCGGCCCATACGACTGACACATTCCCAATTGTTCAACGGACACTTCAGGAAGACCTAGACAAAATACACAGGTACGGCAAAAAATGGTTTATTACTTTCAATGCACTAAAGACAGTCCAGCAAACGTTCTCTCTAAAAAATAACCCATCCGTCCCGAAACTCACATTCGGTGGAGAGCCCGTACCAGTGGCGAAGAAGCACAAGCACCTTGGCGTTACCCTCTCCAACGATTTGAAATTTAAGGAACACATTAACCAAATAATCAAAAAAGTAAATGTAACCTTAAGTCCAATTTACCCTCTTGCTCAGTATCTTCCTAGACCTATTTTGAATAACATCTTTTCTACCTATGTCCGACCCCATTTCGACTACTGTGACATTATTTACGACGGTCACATCAAAGCCCACGACAAACTCCGACTTGAAATACTGCAAAACAGGGCCGCCAGACTAGTGACAGGGACTCTACTACGGACACCTACTGACAAACTGACCAGAGAGCTTGGCTGGGAGTCCCTAGAATGTCGTCGAAAAATAAATAAAATCACGTTTTTTCATAACCTTCTACACAACTCATTTGTACCCCAATTCATTCGCAGTATAATCCCAGAACCAAGAGCAAATCACGTGATTAGAACCTTAAGATATTCCGAACTTATAACGGTGCCACGCCATAAAACTCAAACTTTCAAGAGGTCATTCCTCCCCTCAGCCATCGAGCAGTGGAACCTCTTGCCTCAAAACATACGCGAAATCACATCAACAAAGAAATTTAAGAGGGAAGTAAAATGTATTTTTGGCACTCCTCCACCTCCACTATACTACTCCCTTGGCAATAAAAAGAAAACTACCTGTTAGCTCGGTTGAGAGTGGGAATGAGCAAATTAAACGCCCCCCAATTCCAAATTCAAGCCAACGAAACCCCACACTGCTCCTGCGGCCACAGAAAAGAGGACACATCACATTACTTCCTTAATTGTCCGTTATTCCATTACGCTAGAATAAAACTCTTTAGAGATATATTCGAAGCAACACAAATCACGTTAAGTAGCCTAGACCATTCAACTAAACTCAATATACTACTTCATGGCTCTCTTCTAGACGACAAGAACGCCGAAAGAGTAGCAGCATCTGTTTTCAAATTTATATTTCAAAGCAAGCGTTTTGAACAGAAAGACAGTTGAAGCCAGGAATATACTCAGGTTCAGACTCTCAGCGCCCGGGTTGGAGTGGAGGTGGCGCTGCGGAGCGGCACGTGGTCTATTTAGGCAGCGGCACCGGGTGGTCCTCTCGTGGTGGTGGCCGGCGTCTGGGGCTGACTGTGCGAGCGGTGCGTGTTAGAAGCACTCGTGCTTTTGCACCAATCGCGAAAAATTACTGAAAACTTTTGTATGTTTCATTATGAAAATATATGTCTGTCTGTCTGTCTGTCTGTCTGTATTATTATTTTGTGATACTTCTGTATTTTTTAATAATATTGTTGGGTTTAAAAAGAATATTTGCTTGAAAACGTTTATTGAATTTACAAAACCTGTCGCACAATAGATGTCACCGCTCACCGTCGGTCCCGCCCGGATATTTTGAAATGATTCATCTCAAAGTTGTGCCAAATTAGGGCACATTGATCCAATCAATCGTACTTCGCCCTCTCCAACAATATTTGAGACGCTTTGAGACTCAACAGCACATCGGAAAGCATGTGGGAGCGGGGCATCCAAAACGGTGTGGACCCGCCGTAGTGCCGCCCACCCTACTTATTGGACTCGAACATGGCCGCAGCGCCTTTGTCAGTGGACTGGGCACAGGGGTGTAATTTTCTATCTCTTTCGGGGTGCCCGAGCACCCCCAATCCTACTTCGAGCACCCCCAATCGTGTGCTGAGCACCCCCAATACATGTGCCGCCCCTGGCTTATCACCGCTACCCTGAAGAGTGTCACCCTATCTCATCACTGCCACCCTGATTTGTGCCGCCCGTCACAAGTTTTTCCAGTCCCGGATTCATTACTTCCACTCTGATTTGTTCCACCTCTAGCTAATCAAAGCCACCTGACTTATCATTTCCCCCTGATGTATGACGCCACATCACTGCCGCCCCCGCCCGATCACTGTCGCCAGCAATTAATCACTGCCCGCCCCCCTCCGGATGGTTACTGCCACCTTTTGTTCATCACTGATCAGCTGGCGGATCACTGACACCCGTGGTTTATCACTGCCGCCCCTGGCTAAACACCCCGGTTTATTTTAACACCCATATACTTGCCCCTCCTGGTAAGTCACTGGCGCCCACCGAATCATCTTTGCCACCCCCGGCTGATCACTGCCCCCCTCGTTCACCACTGCCGCCCCTGGCTGATCACTGCCGCCCCCTGGCTGATCATTGCCGCCCCCTAGACTGATAACTGCCGCCCCTTGACTGCCAACTGCCGCCCCTGGCGGATGGCTGCCGCCCCTGGCGGGTAACTTCCGCCCCTGGCAGATCAATGCCGCCCCCTAGCAGACCACTGCCGCCCACTGACTGATAACTGCCGCTCCCTGACTGATCACTACCGCCCCCTGGCTGATCACTGGCGCCCCTGACTGATAACTGCCGCCCCTTGGCTGATCATTGCCACCCTCTGACTGATTACTGCCGTCCTCTGACTGATTACTGCCGCCCCCTGACTGATCTTTGCCGCCCCTGGCGGATAACTGCCGCCCCTGGCTGATCACTGCCGCCCCTTGACTGACAACTGCCGCCCCTTGGATGCTAACTGCTGTCCATGGCTGACTGTTGCCGCCCCCTGGCTGACTATTGCCGCCCCCTGGCTGATTTTGCCGCCCCTTGGCTTAACTACCGCCCCTGGCTGACCGCTACCGCCCCCTGGCTGATAATTGTCGCCCCCTGACTGAAAGCTGTCGGCTCTTGGCTGATAACTTCCGCCCCTGTCTAATCACTGCCGCCCCCGGCGGATTGATATGTGTCACCCCCTGGCTGATAACTGTTGCCCCTGGCTGATAGCTGCCGCCGCTTGACTGATAAATTCCGCCTCTTGGCTGCTAACTGGCGCCCCAGGCTGATCACTGCCGCACCTTGGTTGATAACTGCCGCCCCTGGCTGATCACTGCCGCCCCCTGATTGATAACTGCGACCTCCTGGCTGATAACTGCCGCCCCTGGTTCATCACTGCCGTCTCCCGGGGCAGTGAGCATTGACGGCAGTCTCCCGGGGCAGTGAGGATATCTGGGCGGTGAACGTTCTGGGGGAGCATCCTTCTGTGGATGTCACTAACATCTTGTTATATCTGAGGAGCGTTAGTTTTAATGTCATATATTCATCCTAGTAGTCTTTCAGGTTTTACATAACGTCGAGTTTCATGTTACCTATAGTCTCTGACTTTAGTATACCGTGTGAAATTCTCTGTGTTATTTTTTTAGTATTTATACTTCATTTCATCTTTTATGTGTTTTATATAATCTTCTGATACAACTTTCACAACCCTGACTTGTTAAAATTCGTGCAGAAATGTCCTATTTGCGTATTTTATTAGTCTTATGGGCGCCGTATGACCCTAGATGTCGGCGCGCTCTAAAACCTCAAATATGATGACGGGCCGTCTCTCGGCTGATCACTGCCGCCCCTGGTTTATCACTGCCGCCCTAATTCATGCTGTCTCTGGCTCATCACTGTCCCTGGCATATTTTGACCCAAATGCGCGCCGCCCCGACTCATCGCTGCCGCCCCTGGTTCATCACTGCCGCCCCCTGGCTGATCACTGTCTCCCCTGGTTCATAACTGCCGCCTAGATTAATCATTGCTGCCTTGATTCACGCCGCCCCTGGCTGATCAATGCTGTTCCTGTTTTTTTATTAACCCATATATGAGCGGCCTCTGGTTAGACACTTCCTCCCTCGAATATTCACCGCCGCCCCCCGGCTAATCACTGCCGCCCCTGGGTTATCACTGCCGAGACCAGTCCGGCCATGGCCCCCAAAACCGGTCAAACTTAGGCCCTGCTGTCCGCACAGTTTCCACACAGTTTTTTTCACAGTTAACACCCTTCCAGAACGCAAACAGCAGCCCACAATCGTCTAATCGTTATCTGTTTGTCTATTGGAGGAATTCTCCGAGCCGAGTAAATGCTAGACTGCTGCTGCCGTGCTTTTACTCTTTTAGTGTCAGCCAGGGGTGAAATTTGTTACTTCTTTGGGGTGTGCGAGCACCCCTAATCACAATGAGAGCACCCCCAATACATGTGTCGCCCCTCGGCTCAGCATTTCTGCCCTGATTCATGCCGCCTCCGTCTTACCACTGTGATCATGCCGCCCCCGGTTCATCACTACCACCCTGGTTTATGCCGCCATGGTTCATCACTGACGCCTCCTACCTATCACTGCCACCCTGATTCTTGCCAACCCTGACTTATTACTGCCGCTCTGATTCAAACAGCACCCCGCTCATCACTGCTGCCAGTGGCTCACCAGTGGTATCCCCAGCTTATCACTGCCACCCTGTTTCATGCTGCCCCCAATTCATCACTATCGCCTCGGCTAATTGGACGTCATCCCTGACTTATCAATTCCGCTCTAATTCGTGCCGCCCTGGGTTCATGACTGGTGCCCCCAGCTCGGGGACGGTGGATTCCATTTTCGGGCGGTTGTACAAGATTTTCGGGAGGGGGTGCCTTCCTTCTCAGGGGAAGGGGCGCCTCCATCCCCAGGGGGGCACTTTTGGCTCCCTAGGGGCGCCCACTCGGAGGGAGGGGGCGTCGACATCATTTCCCTGCGTTGAGTCGATAAATTTGGTCCATTTGCTCTCCATGGGATGGCTTTGATGAAAGGGGGCACCATTCATATTTGAAACTGTTTTTATTTTGCACAGAGGGCCCTTCCTCTTCAGGTAGGCGGTGCTTAGGTCTGATGTGTTCTTGGCCGGCCGGGGGCGCCGCCCAAATCCAGGGGCGCTTCCCTGGACGAAGCCAAAACCGGGAGTGCAAAAATATACTTTTGCACGCCCTCATTTTTTCAGGGTGTGCAATTGCACACACTGCCCCCTCCCCCGAGTCCACCGTCCCTGTCCGAGCTTATCTCTTCCGCCCTGATTCGTGCCACCCGTAGTTTATAACTACTACCCACGGCTCACCATTACCGTCCTCGGCTTATGCCCTTTGCCTTGATGCGTGCCACCCCCGGCTAATCAATGTTACCCCCTCCCCAAGTTATCACTTCCGCCCTGATTTGTGCCGCCCCCTAGTTCATAACTCTCGCCCCCGAGTCTTCACTGCCGGCCTCTCCTTATCACTTCCACTCTGGTTCGCGCCGCTCCTAGTTCATAGCTATTGGCCCTGGCTCATCACTGCCGCCCTCGACTTATGACTTTGCCTTGTTTCTTGCCGCCCCGGCCAATCACTGTCGCTCCCAGCTTATCACTTCCATCCTAATTTGCGCCGTTTTAAGTCCATAACTGCCGCCCTGGGCTTATCACTGCAGCACTGATGCTTACCTCCCCTGTGCGTTAGGGTAAAATAAAAGGCGTTAGGGCAAAAATAAAGGGCATGCACGGGTACAGAGGAGGTGCCATATTTCTTAATATTTACAGAACAATACACGCATTGTTTGGAGCACTATCGGTGTTTTCGCTTTGGTTCCTCGTAGTGATTAAAGGGAATGTGGCACCTTTATAAAGTGATTTTAACTGAGATAGCCAAGTTGTAAAGCATGCCGGAAAACCCGGTAGTCTTTATATCATTTGTTTTGAATCTCAAACTTTCCGAAGAAAAAAAACTAAAAACTACCTGAAATGTATCCCTCATGTACCCTTAGCAGTAGGCCACAATTGACAGCCATGTTGGTGTGACGACATATGCTGACGTCACGGTGAGTATCAGCCAATCGAAGCCCTTGGAGCCTATTTGATATGGTAGTGGCTGCCAGATCATGACATCATCCACAGGAAGATTTTTATTTATTTCCCTAGAGGAGCATTTAAAAATATAAATATTGAGCTTATTTTATATACATTTGTCAGAGAAATGATGGACGCTTTGATGGTTTTCGGCTAAAAGTACCCCTAATTACAATGAATTCCAGGATTTGACAAAGGAGCCACATGCCCTTTAAAGGGAATGTGGCACCTTGGCTGAATCCTAAAATTTAGTGTAATTAGAGGAACTTTTAGCCGAAAATAATGAAACGTCCATTATTTCTCTGAAAAATGTACAATAAGCTCAATGTTTTGATTTCTTAAATGCTCCTCTGGGGAACGAAATAAATATCTGCCTGCGGATGATTATTTAGTGATGATGTAACAATGATGATCATGACCTGACCTGATGATGAGTTTCAAGACAAATGATGCAGAGTACCGGGATTTCCGGCATGCTATACAACTTAGCTATCTCAGTTAAAATCACGTTATAAAGTTGCCACATTCCCTTTAAGTTCTTTGCTTTCATTTCAATCTCCATCCCCTCTGCCATACTGAAGGTAAAATTAACCCCACAAAACTGATACACTTCCATCGTGGACAGGGGCGCAGCGAGGAGGTCACGTACCCCCTCCCTTCATCGGTGCCGGAGTGTCCTTTGATCGCTAAGCGGTGTACCCTGTTTGGGCTATGCCGCTCGAAATTTATTGCCCTACGCCCTCGAACCTAGATGCAATTAGATCACATTTAGCGATTAAAACTATTGTTTTACAATTTAGTACCTTTTTGGTCAGCTAGGGCATTCTGTCGCCTTTCCAAACACCCCGGAAATTATGGGTACGTAATCCGTGACCAGCTAATGCCTCATCGTCGCCAATAATCGTACCGGCGGAGCTAGTCTGGTGCCCCTTGAGCTCATCTGGTGCCCAGTGAGCTGGTCTTGGCCACTTGAGCTGATCACGTGCCCTCTAAGCTGATCTGGTGCCCGTTGAGTCAATCTGGTGCCCCTTGAGCAAATAATTGTGCCTCTTGAACCTAGCTAATGTTCTCTGAGTTAGTCTGATGCTTCCGAGCTTGCCTGGTGCCCTATTAGCTGTTTTAGTGCCCCTTGAGCTGATCTGAGCCCCCTGAGCTGATCACATGCCTCGCAGAGTTAATCTACTGTCCCCTGAGCCAATATGGTGCCTATTGAGCTGATCAGGTGCCCCCTGAGCTGGATATTGATGTCTCCTAAGATGATCTGGTGCCCCCTGAGCTGATCTGGTGCACCCTGAGCTGATCTTGTGTTCTCTGAGCTGATATATGCCCCTGCTTTGGTCTGGGGGCTAGGAGCTGATCTGGGCTCCCGGGCTGATCAATCTGGTTCTCCCTGAGCAGATATGTTTCCCCTGAGCTAAACTAGTGCCCCCTGAGTCAATCTGGTGCCTCCTGAGCCAACATTTTCCCTCCTGAGCTTATCTCATGCCCTCTGAGCTCGTCTAGTGCCCCTTGAGCTAGTTTGGTGCCCCTGAGCCAATCTGGTGCCTTTCAAGCTGATCTGGGCCTCATGAGTTGATTAAGTAATTTCCACAGCAGCTCTGGGACCCTGAGCTGAGTTGTGCCCACTGAGGCTGATGAAGGCCGCTGAGCTGGTATGGGGCTCCTGGGCTGATTAAATGCCTCCTGACTTGATCTAGTACCTCCAAGTTGATCTGTGCCCCGAGCTGATCGGGGGACCACTGAGCTGATCCCTTGCACTCTCTCTGAGCTGATATGGTGCTCCCTGAGCTGATCTAGACACCTGCTCTGGTCTGGGGACTAGAAGCTTATCTGGGCCCCGAGCTGATCGATCTGGTGCCCCCTGAGCAGGTATATTGTCCCTGAGCTAAACTAATGCCCCCTGGGTTGATCTGGTGCCTCACGTGTCATCAGTGTGCCTCCTGAGCCCATCTGATGCCCTCTGAGCTAGTCTGGTGCCCCCTGAACTAATATGGTGCAAGGCCCTATGAGCCTATCTGCGGCTCATTGAGCTAGTCTGATGACCCCCTCCCCCATCTTTGGGCCACTGAGCTAGTCTAGTCCTGGGCCAAACATGAGTTGCTCTGAGGGGCTCTAAGCCACACCAGGGGCCCCTGAGCTGGTCTTGAATAGACAGAGAATAAGAGCACAAGGCCAACTCCCATCACCTCGGGGGTCACGGGGCTAGTCTAATCCCAGGGGGCACAACTGGGGGAATGGGGAGCAGCTGCTCTGGAGGATTCTGATCCACACTAGGGGGCTCCTGAGCTGGTCTTGAATAGATGGGGAATAAGGACACAGTGCAAACTCTCCTTGTAAAATGGAGCTAACGAGGAATGAGCCGTCATCGCTAAAAAGGCTTGTGATGCCTAGGCACCCCGGGTTAAATAAACTCTTATTATACTGGTGGATTCTGGGGAGGGGTGATAAAAAGGCATGTGCCCCTGACCTCAGAGCATAGTCCCCTGTACCAGGATTTCTACTAATTAATTTAAATGAATGAAGAACTAGTTTTTCACAATTTTCAGCCCTGTTCCATCATCCCCATCCAAACAACCAGCCTGTTTACTTTTTCTTTACTCCAACTGGGACCGATCCTTGAAAATATGGAACTTTTAAATGCGTTAAAAAGTTATCTCCCAAATTATTCCGGCAGCAAAAACTGTATTCGTCCAATGTCA
Source organism: Lepas anatifera (assembly GCA_034440635.1). NCBI lineage: Eukaryota > Metazoa > Arthropoda > Thecostraca > Lepadidae > Lepas > Lepas anatifera. The sequence continues at coordinate 267,685 of JAOTON010000510.1, forward strand.
CTATGCTACACCTCCTCCCACGGCCATTGTGGGAGCCGGGGAACTTAATCCGCGTTCAACCAGGGCTCACTCGTCACGACAAAACCAGTGGCATAACAAATGAATTTTCGACTCCAATATGTCTTATCTTGCCCATAGTGACAGATGTCACAGGCTCCGCTGATTTCTCTGATGTCAATTACTTGCATGAGTTGGCTGATTTGTCCTCAAATCTATCCCAAAAATTCGTGTTCTGTCTATTTTCATGAGATTTTGGTGACACTTTTCTTTTTCTGGTTTTAATTCAGTTTTCCTTCTCCGTCAATGCTTGATTTGCATTTTTCTTGGACCAAAGTTACCCAAAAGTTGATATTAACTAAGATATAGTAAGTTTTGTAGGTTACGTTAAAAGTGCCCTTTCTCTCCCGGGGTGCCCCTCAAAGGTGGTGTGCTCTCCCATGCCAAAGCTCTGGCTGCGCCCCTGAGCGCGGAAAAATTTAAAGCTCAGATCGGATTATTCTAAGACGTGCATGTAGCTTTGGGATGTCGCCTAAAAAGCAAACACGTTTGTCAAAAGCTGTAGAATACCTGCCGAACATTAAAATAGAATGCTCTCTGTGCTATAAAAGGCGCAAAAAGCGATGAATAACAGATTTGGTGCAATGAAGGGGTGCCGCCCCCCCAGCGCTGCCGCCCCTATGGGGTGCCGCCCCCCACCGGCTGAGCACCCCCAAAGATTTTGGGAAAATTACACCCCTGACTGGGCATGATCAATCCTGAAATAAATGCACCGGTCCGGTACCGTACCCCGGACGTGGCACCGCAACTGTCCTCTGTCACACCAGTCCGGTGCCGTGCCCCGGACGTGGCACTGCAACTGTCCTCTGTCACACCAGCCCGGTACCGTACCCCGGACGTGGCACCGCAACTGTCCTCTGTCACACCGGTCCGGTACCGTGCCCCGGACGTGGCACCGCAACTGTCCTCTGTCACACCAGTCCGGTACCGTGCCCCGGACGTGGCACCGCAACTGTCCTCTGTCACACCAGCCCGGTACCGTGCCCCGGACGTGGCACCGCAACTGTCCTCTGTCACACCGGCCCGGTACCGTGCCCCGGACGTGGCACCGCAACTGTCCTCTGTCACACCAGTCCGGTACCGTGCCCCGGACGTGGCACCGCAACTGTCCTCTGTCACACCGGTCCGGTACCGTGCCCCGGACGTGGCACCGCAACTGTCCTCTGTCACACCGGTCCGGTACCGTGCCCCGGACGTGGCACCGCAACTGTCCTCTGTCACACCAGCCCGGTGCCGTGCCCCGGACGTGGCACCGCAACTGTCCTCTGTCACACCAGCCCGGTGCCGTGCCCCGGACGTGGCACCGCAACTGTCCTCTGTCACACCAGTCCGGTACCGTGCCCCGGACGTGGCACCGCAACTGTCCTCTGTCACACACAGCACCAGCAATTCATTCTGCCGCTCCCTACCATACGAAATATGAAAAAGAGCGAGCGGATGCGAATATCACGCAAAGGTGCTGCTAAATGGAAGCCTCTGCTATGTTCTCGGTGAGTCAGAGTTTCAGAAATATTTGGAAATATTTCGTGTTTGGAGTGCATGAATATTTGAACGAAGTTCGCGCCACTTTTCACACGCTCTCTTGACGTGCGATTCCGTTCTCTTTTTCAGAATATACCAGACGGTGAAGGGAACCAGTTTCGAGAGGAGCATGGAAGAGAAGAAAAACGCTTCGTGGCGATGCTCAGGAAACCGGAAGACCAAGGCTGAGCTGCGGTGCGTGGCGTATGTATGCCACATGGCTATCTTAAATTGTTTTATAGTGTTTGTCGCCCGTGTAATCGCTTGTGTAACCTGACAGTGTCCTGAATGTTTTGTCACTTACGACCGCCTGAGGTGGCAATTTCTGATCGCCTACTAACTTGGGAACCCAGGGTGATGCGAAAAATAGGAACGGTGCCAAAACTGCCCTACCACCGCCTATTGCTTGTACCACGTTTGAACCACATATTAGGCATCGCAGACGGGCTTTGACCCAGCGTTTGCCGAGGAGCCCTCCCCGAGTGTCGTGGCGTCCCCAGCAGGGGCATAGCCAGGATTTCGCTCGGGGGGGGGTGGCGGCCAAAAAGGGCCCCTGAAATTCCGCCAAAAGGTCCCAAAAATGTCGGCAAGCAAAAAAACATCCAGGGCGGTTTTTGCGTCAATTAATATAAACAAGGTCGCTTTAAACCAGAGTGCCTCTAAGATATCGCCATGACAAGTCATTTGTGTGCCTACCATTTTTTCTTTTTTATTAGGGCCAATTTTTTCACGGCCGAAGAGTCATGCGACTTTGCACTTATGTTGCTTAACATGTTCAGTATCATTGCTCCAAAAGTTTTCCAGACTTTTAGAAGAGTTAATGAGGCATGACGTCATATCTGAGCACATGCAAATGTACTATTTTCAAGCCACTTGGGGAATTTTATCCGAGATGTTAGCTACTTGCCGCAGTGCAGGTAACAACGGATCGGATAAGCAAAAGTTCCAAATGGTATCTTCCTGATTGAAATCAACCATTGTTCTCCATATTGAATAGGAAATTGCATAATGGTTTTCCAGCCCAATACTCCAGCACGTGCAACATCGCCTTAGGGACATCGTTACACCCGTTTCAGTTAAACTCAAGTAGATCAACCTCAATTCAGTTACAAACACTAAATTTCGCAGATGTAATGATGCACATGTTTGATATATTCACACAAAGTTTTGTGAGACTATATTGATTATTGAAAAAGTTATGGCCATTCATCAAAGAACATGTATAAGCGCGGTCCAATGCAAAATGCATCACACTGCAGTACCTTTATTGGCAGTGATGTTAGGGAGTAATTTGGTCTGTCTGTAGCTATTCTGTGCTGTCTTGTAGCTCCCGTCTGAAAACTGAGGAGGTATTCTGTGCCCCTGAGCTTATGTTTCCTGGTATGAACGGTAACGCCAGTGGACAATCGAACATCCCGTCAGTTTTGAAGTAAAGCGCTAGGCTTAGAAACATTGAAATATATTATTTTCAAGGTCATCTCGAATGGGGTTTTCACTGAAGTACCGCAAAAAGTGAATCCACGTGCGCGGAATTGACGTATTTTATCAAAGTCATACACGAGTAGCTCGAGGTTAGAATGGATTTGAAGCGATAGAATAGTATGTTTGCTGGTAGACTTGGGGTCCTGAACAGATGTTACCTTGCGGTACCTGATTAAAATCTCATGATATCATCATATTTTAGCCGCCTTTTTTGTAGAAATAGTCTTGGAGCCAAGATGTATAGCTTTAACAAATAACGCTTATGCTCTAGCAGTTCTGATGAGCGCAAAAATGCGACAAAAATGTCTTTATTACCTGGGAAACGCAAGGCAACTTCTCAGCACGCCAGCAAAAAAGGACTCGCAGTGATTTGGGTACAGAATGTTCTAGGCGCATCATTTTCCAAGATAATAGTGCAGACAATTTATGCTACGTTGAGCGGGAAGCAAGGTCAAATTTCACAAAGGTACGCCACGGTGAAGTTTTTCGAAGAATCTGCGAAGACACAATATCAGTAAATTGTCAGTCAGAGAAAGAAGTGGCATCCCTGATATCAGAATAGGTATTTTGACGAAGTCATTATGCTGAAAGGAAGAGTCTCTCTAATAATGACAAAGCAAGTAGATACACAAGTAAGTCAGCTTACAAAAGCAAGCTGATCTGGGCCTCCCGATTTGGTGACGTGATGTCCTGAGCAGCCCTGGGGCTCTCAGCTGAGCTGGGCCCACCGAGGCTGATGAGGGGCCCTGAACTGGTATGGAGCTCCTGGCTAATTAAGTGCCTCCTGACTTGATCTGGTACCCTTGAACTGGCAGGGTACCATCGAGCTGATCCCTTGTCCCCTGAGCTGATAGGGTACTCCCCGAGCTGATCTAGGCCCCTGCTCTAGTCTAGGGGATAGGAGCTGATCTGGGCCCCCGAGCTGATCGATTTGGTGCCCCCTGAACCATTATTGTGCCTCCTGAAGTCATCTTAGGCCCTCTGAGCTAGTCGGGTGTCCTCTGAGTTAATCAGGTGCCCTTTAAGCTGATCTGAGCCTCCTGGGTTGATGAAGTGATATCCTGAGAAGCTCTGGGGCCCTGAACTGATCTGGGCTCATCGATGCTGATCAGGGCCCCTGAGCTGGTATGGGGCTCCTGAGCTGATTCAGTGCCTCCTGACTTGATCTGGCACCCCAAGCTAAGGCAACGACCTGGTAGGGGATCACTGAGCCGAGCTAATGCCCCCGGATTCGATCTTGTGCCTCCTGAACCATAATTGTTCCTCCTGAGCCCATATGATGCCCTCTGAGCTATTCTGATGCCCATATAGCTAATATGATGCCCTTTAAGCTCATTTGGTACCCCTTGAGCTCATCTGGGCTGTTCCGGGGCTCCTGAGCCGATCGGGATCCCTGACCTGATAAAAGCCTCCTGAGCTGATTTAGTGCCCTTTGCTTGATCTTGTCCCCTGACCTGACTTGTGGCCCGTAAACTGATTTGGGGCCCTAAAGCTGATCTAAGGCCCAAGAGCGGATGTGGGTCCTGGGGGTACCCTGAGCTGGTCTGGGCGCTGAGCCTGCTAGAGCTCCTTAAGTTGGCCTAAGGCCCCTTGAGGTGATCGGGCGCTTTAAAGTGTTCTGGGGCTCTTTGAGCTGGTTCAAGGCCCTATGAGCCTATCTGTGGCCCATTAAGCTAGTCTGATGATCCCATCTCCAGGGGCCAATGAGCTAGTCTAGTCCCTGGGCGAAGCATGAGCTGCTCTGGGGATCTCTGATCCACATCAGAGGTCCCTGAGCTTGTCTTGAATAGGCGGAGAATAAGAACACAAGGCCAACTCCCATCATCTTGTGAGGCCACTGAGCTAGTCTAGTCCCTGGAGGCACAACTGGGGGAAGCTGCGCTGGAGGGTTCTGATCCACACTAGGGGCCCCTGAACTGGTCTTGAATAGATGGGGAATACGAACACAATGCAAATTTCCCTTGTAAAATGGAGCTAAGAAGGAATGAGCCATCGTTAAAACGTCTCGTGATGCCTAGGCACCCCAAATTATATAAATTGACTACTATACTGGTGGATTCTAGGGAGCGGCGATAAAAGGGGGCACCCGACTAGCTCGGACGGCATCAGATGGGTTGAGCATTTCAACCGACACAGCAGATGTCGAAGTGTGAATACCTGTCAATCACTGTTATACAATATTCAATATGCATATCTGTCGATTCAAAAGAACAATCAAAATGTAATGATATAAAAATATTAGCTTTATCATAATGCCCTGCAAAAGTTTTGACCAAAGTCTGAAAACCTGCTTAAGTAGCCCCAGGTGACCTCTCATAGGTCTCAGGTCGCTTGCAACATAAACCAATAAAATGGCCTAGGATACCATGATTTGGAGAAAACGAATGTATTCCAAGCGGTATCTACAGAAATAAAGCAAGCAGTTTTTCGGTCAAGTTCCGTTTTCCATGCATTTTAAATGGAGAGGTCATGATCCGTGCCTGGCCCTAGGTCATCTATATGAAAAATCCCGGGATGAATTTCGTAAACCTCGATGGGCTCACTATGTGGATATGTTTCAATTGGATAGATTCACCCTTTTCTTACTTACGCCACCTGAAGCATTTGTGAAGTCGTGGTTAATTGACCTGTACTGGTGAGCTGACCTGAGATGACCTGACCTTAAGATTTTGGGGAAAGTTGCGGCATTGATCCAGAATAAGCTGTGTCAAGTATGGCAGTGCTTCGCGCCGCCGTTTACTCGTGCTGCCGGAAAACCCCGAGAGGGTGTTCAAACACCCCCACTGGGGCGAGGGTTAAAAGGTTCTGCTGGTTGTGGACAGCCCGGTGGGTTACAATGGACCGTGCTGGCTATAGGTAATATGGGTTTAGAGACATTATAACCACAAAACATCTTGCGGGTCGCAAATTGTCTGCTGTTTTAAAGTAGCCAACAAGCTGCACAGGTCCTCGGTGGATTTGAGGGCCAACCGGGCCCTCGGCATCGTCTATAGAAGGCCCAGCTGACTAGAGAGGCCCTTCTGACGATGTAGAGCCTCTCCTCGAATCCTGGATGTAAAATACACTACTAAATATTCGGGCACAGCCCTTCATGTAGGTAGTATCACAAATTCGCAGTCATAGTGTAGCCAGACCTCGAATTGAGCTCGAATGAAGCTCAATTCGAGGTCTGGCTACACCTTGACTGAGAATCCGTGATATTGCCTGCATGATTCTGATGAAGGGCTGTGCCCGAATACATAATCTTAGTGTATTTTACATCCGGGATTAGGGGAGACATGCCAGTCTACACCTTGTCAACTTGTAATTGGTTCTGTTGAGCTTGTGTCACGGGGTGAGGATGATATGCAACAACAAACCCAATATCTACCTAATAAAATCAGACTATAGGGAACTCTGTGGGAACAGCTGGTTTGTCTCCTAACACACTCGCAAGAGGCATCGAAGCTCGCAGGGTTCTCAGATCGTTACATCCTGTGCCAGCTAGTAGATTGACAGTAACGCTACTTCGACAGCTGCTGCACCGACTGGGTTCAGCAGCGCCTTAGCAGGGAACGAATTTCGGGGCGCCCTACCTTGTGTCGTCTCTGTTTAACGCTTCTCTTGTGACTTGTGAGGGAGACAAATCGCTTGAAAATATAATTGTGTCACTTATGTATTTCCTAAACAATAAATTATATGAAGACGGAGGATATATCCCCGACTCTCTCACAGGAGATGTTTTCATTCTCGTGCTCCTTTCCCAATAAATATTGCACCAAGTCAATATACTGAAACATGTGTCAGACACTTCATCAAACTCTCAATATATTTATCAAGGAGAGCACTTCGGAGACCATTCCTCTCCCTTTCTTACCTGGGAATATTCCCACAAACCCGAAGAATAGGTAATGCACTGCACAGCATACAGCCCTATCGAATATTTGCGCTGCAAATAAATGATAACCTGAAAAACAGGGCCCATGGCATTGGCGGCCGCAACGCCGGCACTGCCCATAACACCACTTGCGAACCAGAAAACATGTAACCTTTAAGCGAATATAATCAACCTTACTTCTCAACAAACTGGGACGAAATTCTTGTCCATCGATTAGAAATCAACCAAATCGTGGGCCAAAATGCAGACCTAACGAATTCTGAAACCTTTTTGAAATTTGAAACGGCTTAATCAGCACATCAGTGTGGCAATGTCTCTGTACTGACCGTGGGAACGGACCAATTGACTTGTGTATCTGGATGCCTAGTGTGGTTTTGTTACTCGATCTTAGTCCTTCTCTAGAAGGGGGACTTTGGGCTTAGTTCGTAGCTGTAGTAGCCAATAAATACTACAAGAGCACCGTTCACAATGTTGGCTATGAAATACAATATTTTCATTGGATATCTGATATTTGACTATAACCAGGGATGCGGAGCCAAGACAATTTTGGACGGCTCCGGCTCCGGCTCCGGTCCGGGGTTATGATTTCGGCTCCGGCTCCGGCTCCGGCTCCGGGTTCAAGTGTCCTAACGGCTCCGGCTCCGGCTCCGGGAAAAATAGTCGGCTCCGACCGACTCCGGCTCCGGCTCCGGCAATGTACCTATATCCAAAATGTGATCGAAACGTTCTCAAGGGCGTGAAAGTCCATCAGATACAAAGTGACTATGTATTTGTACGAATGAAAAATGGCGACTGGATGAACGAACGCTCTTGACCAGATGCCAAAGGCCAGTGAACCTCAAAACTGGACCAACCTACACTGCAGTGCAGTCGTATGGCAAACTGCACTGCACTGTTATGGCAAACAGAAATATGGGTCAGACATGCCCGCAAACCCACATAAAAAATTAAAGATACAACGATCAAGTAAAACTTGGACAGCCCGCAAAGAAAAACCTCGATGAGCTAACAGCACGGTCGTTCAAAAAATTTTCAGATTCGAACTCACTTTTTCACATTATATATTCAATTCTAATTTCAATGAGCCACATTCCAAGCGTCTACGACAGCGAGAAAGATCGCCTCGACACGGTTAAAGATTTCATGTTTCGGGCGCAATTGGCCACCCGGCGTTGCAGTCTCCCCTTGTTTAGAATTGGGATGAAGGCGTGCATAACCTACCAGTAAAGACAGCGTGGCATGTGCGTGCGTATAAGAGCGGTAGATGGGATTTAACATGCAGGCATCTACTTGTCAGATGTATTTGCAGCGCAATACAAATACATGTTATTCCACAAAAGACCTGAAATTAAATTATTCAGCACCCTAGTACTCTAAATCCCGACAGAACAGGAATGCCTTCCGGAGGCGAACCTTTCTCTAGTAACTAACGCTGGAGAACGTCGTGAGGCAGATGCTTCTCCCTATTCTCCTACGAACTATTTAAGAGCTCTGGTACAATGACCCAAAATAGGTTTTGCGCTAGGGTGTCGAGTGGAAAATTCAGCTCGGAATGTATGGCGAGTGAGTGGAAAATTCCCCTCAAAATGTTTGGCGGAGTAAAAAATTTCCAATTTGGGCACTCAGGTAGTGAACTCTCAGAGCCCTTGTTTGAACTGAGGGATGGATATTTCCTTTAATTTTCTCAAACTAAATATTTTTAAATCGTCCCCAAGCAGCATTGTTTGACCATTATCATGTGAAAAACTTGGGTTAAGCAGGTAAATCTTTACCAACTGAAGCCTCCTGATGCAGTCTCCAATTTTCTTTAAGGAATTGGTGAATTTCCACAAATAAAAAACTTTTTGGGGGCCTCTGAGACCAACCTTTGGGGGAAAGAACTCTGGGAGCCAAGAAGACTAAAATTTGTGGGATGAAGATCAACTCTTGGGGGGCTTCCCTAGACCAACTCTTGTGCCCCTCCTCTCCTCTCCCACACGACCAGCTCTAAAGGGCCCCTGAGACGAATTATCGGGGCCCCCCTTAGACCAACTCTGCAGAGGGGGCCTCCGAGACTGGCAGGTGGTGAAAAATGAAAAGGGATTTTTTTCATGCAATACCTAGTGCCAAAATTAATTATCTAACCATACACTGTATAGTTTTTCTGTCCGGGACAACGCCCCTCCTACACCTATACCTATAGTTATCGGAATTTTGGAGGTTACTCCTGACATCAATCACTGCACCTCGCATAAACCTATGCTAGGGCCCAGTAGAGCCTTGGTTTACACTGAACTAACCCAGACGAAACCACAAACTTTCTATCATGGCAGTAAACTCTTCCAGACTGTTGCTAAAAGTTTCTTTTCTTTATCTGTCAATCCCCCTGCTCCTCTTCACATATCTACGCACCTTCAATTGAATATTCTGCTTTCTATCAATCTAATCGAAGCTACAGCCTTCTTTCTGTTGTTTATTCCTTTCGTCTACAATCAGCCAGGTGCGGCGGGTTGCGACAGCGTCAGAGCGACTACTACTTTAATTTTCTGATCGCCTGCCGCTTGCCGGTCGCATGAGCTACATAATTTGCATTTCAAAAATTGCTCTAAATTAATTTTCTAAATGCTTATAGACTAGAAAATTATACAACTAAAAGCACACCAAGAGGAAGACTAGCAATTTTTTGTCAATAACGAATAAGAAACCGGCCTTTCAAAAAGCCTAAAGACGCCGCTTTTATTTACTAGATGTAAAGACGGCGATTTGGTAAGTCCACGCCGTAGACCAGCCATACAAAAAAGCGCCGATGTTTGAAGAGTAACTGGATGCATTCTTGTTGCCCAAAAAAATCATTTAACCCATTAACGCCCAGCGGGTCATTTTTGTCCTCTGACTTTGACAGGCTGCAGAATCGGAACCAGTGAAGTGATCTTCAGGTTTATGTTATAGATGTGTGTTTCAGAGCATAGACAAGCTATAAAAATGCATTTGAAACTCCTAGGTCTTTATGGGACGATTTTGGTGGAACTTATTTTGGCGAGGTTTTGGTCAACGTGAGATAGCTTTGCAAATTTTATTTCTCGCAATAGCATATGGAAAGCCGAAAAGTTTTTGCATGATTGACATCAAGCTAAGACCACAAGGAGTCAGATGGTGAAGAAACAGTAAGATTTTCTTGAACGGCTTTGCCATGAGACATCGTCAAATATGAAGCGGACAAAAATGACCCACTGGGCGTTGCAGACATCTTCGGGCCGCTGAAAAGGAGGAAAAGGATGTGTCCAGTCGTCCCGTCTCGTGGGTTAGGTGCATAATGTTACGTATAGGAAATGGAGGTATTGTGGGTCCTGCGAATTCAGGGTTGCCAGTTTATAGACTTTTCATCAAATCTGAGGATTTTTAGTGCAATGTCGATACGTTTGGAAACTTTGGAGTTTACGAAATGCTTGCGAACGTTTTCAGGGTCTGTCTTATTTTTGGAATGATTATCAAATATTTTTAACGAAAACATGCAAGATGGTTGCAGTGTTTTCTGAACGCGTTATCAAAGATAGTTTTCAGGGTTTTGAAAACTTGACGAAATATTAGCATGACTTCATTGTTAAACTAGCAGAGCTTTTTCTTTCCCCTCGATGGATAGTGTGTAGAGAGGGAAATGAGGACTTCATTGGGTGTATGGGGTTAGGGGTCTCTAGCCTCCCCCGCTATTGCCTCGGAACAGCACTCAGTTGTGCATTTACAATAGGCACACTGACATTTCGGTGGGAGGGGGGAGGCTTGAGCCTTCCTAGCCCCCTTGCTCCACCACGGATTGAAAGTCAATGACCAGCTAACAAAATGAGCTTAGAATTATCGCGGCCGCCGCGCTGGTTTGTTGTGACAAGATGATGCAGTGTAAAACGTCTGGTGCACTTTAAAAGGGGCGAAAGCATGGGAAGTTCTAGAACTTCTGTCTAAAACGTAATTAGCACTGTTGCAGCTTGGTTCTAGTCAAGTGAAACTGCCATGAGTGAGCATCCCGGGGGTTAAGAGGAGGGGTCAAGACCCGCCTGGATTTTTGGTTTCCCACAGACTTTGTCTAGGGCTTGGATTGTATTGCCAGTGTTAAACCATCCAGAACCCCTCCTGGATCGAGAAGAAATATCCAACCTTGGAGACATAAATATATCGAAAGCATAGTTGTTAGCAATGGCACAGATCAAATGTTTTGCAGAAAAGAAGCAAAATAAGTTATTTTAAATGCGCAAGATAGCGGAGCGGATCAGGTGCATATTATGAGTATGCCATCACAAAATATATTAGTCATGAGGATGAGAAAGATGATGCGCTGACCGGCCTTACAATGACCAGTGGCGTGCCTAGAAATGTGAAGGTTCACATTGATGCAACTATGGAGCACGCTGCTTGTTCCAAAGAAAAGTTGGAAAGATCGAAATGGACCCGTTTGGAAATTTGGAGATTAATCAGGCTAATTTACACCGCATAAGGGGAGATAACGGATTGAGTTTTCAAAACTTTCATCTGTTTGCTGAATATTACGATTATTCGTTGAAAGTTCAGCGAACGTCAGTCACCAATTCTGGGAGACGGAGGAAGAAGGGGGTAGAGACAAAAGAAACGGTTTCCCAAAACCTTTGATATTCACCTTATATTTTTAATATTCTATGCTATAGTATACCACAACATTCTTAAAGTACTATGGTTTTCACAATTTCAGTTTATTCCCTGTAAATCATCAGTCTAGGTTAACCACCGTTGTATACTATTTGCAAATATGCGATTGGTGTAGTCTATGATTAAACCTGGAGATAATAGAACTGTCTTAAAATTTTACTATGGCCAATATACAAGAGGAAATAAAAACACCTCATAAAACTGCAGTAAAAGCGATGCGCAACGGGCCGCTGAGTGCGGTGACTGCGCCGCCCGGGAGCCGGCCGCGTCGTGCCAGCCGATGTCCCAAACGCCCAGCGGGTCATTTTTGTCCGCTGTCATATCTCAGAATCTAAAAGTGGTATTGGTTTAAAACTTTCGGAACATCTTATTTGGCATATTCTAAACTTAGGAAAACATTTGTTTCGCCAATCCGAAAGCTGGAAGTAGGTGCGGGCGTTAATGGGTTAATGAAAATGTAGAGTTTCAATGTATTCAAGTACCGGACACTTTCAGTTCAACTTAAATACCAGCGTATTTATGCCTAGGGTGTCGTAGGGTGTCGTGAGTGGATTTGGGTGTCACAGGGCGTGGACGCCGCAATGAAGGGCTGATATGGATAAAAATTATTTTCTTCGCAATAAATGGTCAATTTTCTACGATACAATGTCAAAAAATATGCTGCATAGCATACAAATTTCAAGATAATTACTTTTAACAACAAGATGACCAAAAATGTTTTTCTTACTATTCTCGGTACCAGAAATACAAAAACAACTTTTCAAGGACGTAAGCCTAGAACTCATGTGCACAGATAAACTGTTTTCCAGAAATGTATCTTTCAAAGCTGTCAGCTCATTTTTTTGGCAACACAAGGCTAGGGTGTCTAATTTTCCACTCACCAATTTTGTGAGTGGTGGAATTTAGTGGTGGTGTTCACCCATTGGAACTTTCTCCGGTGGGACAGGGGGCACTGAGCGTCTGCCCGCGCGAGAATTTCGATTCAGTTGTTCCACTGAAATCGGTGGAGATAAGGATGCCAGGTATAATTGGCCAGAAAAATAGAAATCGCCAGATTTTCTTGCAGAAAAGCGAAACAAGCCCATAAGAGCCGAGTTAATTTGGCGATCTTCTAGTCGATTCTGCTGCTCTCTTTTTCCAGTGGACGCTGGTAGAGGAGGCAATGGAACTGGCCTTTGTAGTAAGTATTGTTGAGTAAAATTCAATAGTAGTAAGTATTGTTGGAAAGGAGTGGAAAATTCAGCAAAAAATATAAAAGTGAGTGGAAAATTCTGCTTGACTGGGTGTCGTTCTGCACCCAGCACCCCAGGTTTTGGGACACTGCTCTGGTACTGATAAAAGAAGATCCTTTTTCATATTTTTACCCTTTAGGTGGCTCACGAAATCTTCCACCAGCTTCACACCACGTTCTGTGGGACCATTCACGACAGTAAGTTCTGGAATACCTTGAAACAGGGGAAGCTATACCAGTCACCAGCTTCTCAACGGAGCCATTTCATGTCAGAATCTTTCAGATTCAGGCGCTCGAATACCATCCAGCTTTCAGGAATGAGAAATTGGGAGAGGTTTGGTATCGAGCCGAGCTCTTCATAGCCTCTGTCGGAAACTTTAGCCTACCTAACTGAAAGGTGGATGGTTTTGCTGTTTAGGCCAGGTACTGTATCACTGCCTTTTTACCATTAGCATTGTGATTCTTATTTGCGAAGCAGATTATAACTTTCTGGTCACAAATAACAGTTGCGTTTGCACAATGACTTCAGCGTCTCTACACAATATCGGAGTATTATCTCGAATTGCGCAAGCTGGTTTACGTGTGGCTGTCAGGAGAGGTTGTCTCCAACAACTGTCTGTTTAGAAGACCCGGAGCTCACCAGCGAGCCATATTATGGAATATAGGACATTTATGGCATGAAGTGCGTGCTACTACTGTGTCAGATTCCGTTCATCATTCCAGAAGATAGTTAAAGACAGAATATTATAATTTTTGGAGTTTAACAATGCATCAACTGCTCAGGTCATATGTCATCAGAGGAAAGAGGGAAAGAATTAGCTCGGCATAGAGCAGGGCGCCAGATTCTGCCTCTGGGTGGGCTCGAACCCACGACACCCAGCACATAATGAATGTCATTGGCCAAGCCGAGCGCAAGCGCTAACCGACTGAGCCACTCAGACTCCGAAATAGTTCGCGGCTTTCCTTATAAGTGGTTCTAAACCATGCATTTGGGTTCCTCCGTCGCGGATAGTCAGCTTTAGAGCCTTCTATGAGCCTCAAAGCTATCCATAAAATGCAATGCAGTGCTTTCATTAAGTTAATATAGAAATCGCCCTGAATGTGCTGAAGTCAATTTGTCATCAGCTTTGGTATCTGTGCACAGAAAGTTATATTCTGTCGCACTGGTGAGAACCACCATCGTGGAGGTAAGGAGCCAGTCGCACAACAATTGGCCAAAACAGCAAACGATTCACATTTGACTAAGGCAGGCATAAGTTTCCGATAGAGGCTATGAAGAGCTCTGTAAATTATCGGTACTAAGCCTCAGCCAGCTTGTTACTCCTGACAGCTGGCTGGTATTCGATTGCCTGAATCTGAAATATTCTGACCAGAAATGGCTCCGTTGAGAAGCTGGTATAGCTTCCCCTGTTTAAAGGTATTCCAGAACTTACTGTCGTGAACGGTCCCACAGAACGTGGTGTGAAGCTGGTGGAAGATTTCGTGAGCCACCTAAAGGATAAAAATATGAAACAGTATCTTCTTTTATCAGTACCAGAGCTCTTAAATAGTTCGCAGAAGAATATGGAGAAGCACCTGCCTCACGACGTTCTCCAGCGATAGTTACTAGAGAAAGGTTCGCCTCCGGAAGGCATTCATGTTCTGTCGGGATTTAGAGTACAAGGGTGCTGAATCATTTAATTTCAGATCTTTTGTGGAATAACATGTATTTGTATTGCGCTACAAATACATCTGAAAAGTAAATGCCTGCATGTTAAATCCCATCTACCGCTCTTATACGCACGCACATGCCACGCTGTCTTTACTGGTAGGTTATGCACTAGACCGGATCGTCCGGAACAACCTATATCGGGAGGGGTCATTTCACTTGCCTTTAGATGCGAATAGTTCGGAGAACACGAAAAAAGTATCAGAAAATTGTATTAAATACCTCCACGCCTCGAGTTTTTGCGTTGAAGAGTACTGAGTTCAGGCGTTGAAGTCTCCCATTCGTTTTACTTGGTGTTAGGCACTACCATTCGCTTTGGTTATGTTCGATACCGTTTTAAAATGGGAAAACCCAAGAGAAGAAGTTATAACTCTATTTATAATTTAAACGTTAGAAATAAAAGATAACGTTTCAGCTCTACCACTTCATCCCTTCTTTATTTTAAGACAAACACGTCTCTAGCAGTTAGCACTCTAAAGCTAAACCAAACTATTCGCTGTTTTTGCTCAGCATTAGGGTGCTATAGATGGATTTATTTGTTTTTTTAAGGATGTGATCAGGCCAGTATAGTCAAAACGTGTGTATATCTGTGTAACATGCAGGTGTAAGTTTGTTTATATGTGTTGTAACCTTTGGACTGAAACAAATATTTCAAATTTATTCCCTTTGAGTTCCTTTTTCAAAACACGTGTCATTCCATCTATCAAAAACGTTTCATGTCATTCACACACTTGAAGGATCTTTATTTGGTACTATTACACTGTCACCCTATTTCCTTGAGGCTTCATTTGCCCACTCAACGAAACTTCGTTTGGTGTCTGTCTCTGGCAGTTCTTTTACGGAACGGGTGCGTGTAAGTATCATACAATGGCGTCTTTCATGGCCTGATACCTTTCCCGACGCTCTCGTGACTTCCGAGACCCATCTTTCCACCCCTTGTGAATGACAAGGTATGTCGGGCACCTCTAGGGGCTTGGAGACCACCTGCTCAAGCTCTGCAGATGATATACTGAACGACAGAGGTGGCTCCGTCACAACTGTGTTCCTCCAGTCTATCAGTTGGTGGTACGCCTCCGATTCAAAGTTGACTTTTGGCACTAGGAATTGCCGAACCTGCTTTGGAGAGTGCATGCTTGACAAACGGCACCGGAGTATAGTCTGAACAGCCATTTTTCTAGTATCCTCATGCTCGTCTGCCAGCATTGCAATGAGTATATTTTCTGAGTGCGCCCAGTACGCATTCCTCTGCAAAACTGTTTGCGTGATCTGGCGGTCAATGTCTGGCAACCTTCTCGAGAGCAGTATCAGATACATAAAGTTGGGGGCTCCATCGGTGATTTTCCAATGTGTTTTGAACCTGAACCACCCGGGAGCATATTGGTTCAGGACAAAGAACACCAGTCGTTTGAGTTCGAGTGATGGAGTGTGTTCAGATACGTAGAGACGCAGAATTCTGTTGGCTAACGTAAGCCATCGTGCCTGATGTAGGGGTCCTGGTTGTTTTGTTAGAAGATCTTGAGGAAAACTGGCTTTCCCCTGCTGCACAGCCATACTCATGCGATACAGGTATTTCTGGTCCCTGCTCATATGTTTCTGTACCTCAACTGGAATTTCTTGTACCATCCCTGGAACAGTTTCGAAATCTGCTAAGGGAAGAGAACAAAGATCCTTCTCTAACTCCCTTCCGATGGCCCCTTTGAACGAGCTGGGTCCGCTACTTTTCCCATCTGCGTCCTGAAAAACATGCCTAAGGGGAAGCTCATTTGCGTGGATACCACACACAACTCGTTGAAGAGGTCGTTCAAGAGCGTTCTCTAATCGGCGGTTTACACCACCGATATGTCCCGTGTTTACGGCTGTTCCATCACAGCCAACAACTTGGGGCTCAATCTCATATTCATCCAAAACATCTAAAAGCCCTTCAGCAATGTGTGGGGCTTTTCCACTCGTTGGTGTTATGTGGTCCATATATTTACATCCTGGTTCGGTAACGATCACATCATGCAACTCCTTCTTAGTTTTTCCATTCTTTTGAAGCGTCATGTCCTCCCTTCCGTCATAAAATACGCCAAGGACATCCTGCATTTCATATGAGTTTGCTTCTTTTTTCCCCATAGCTCTCTCTGTCTCCTTATCTTGTTTCTGTCGACTAGATCCTTTGTCTTATCACCATTCACAATCCCGTAATCCATCAGAGCGGCGTTCAGTAAAGCTGCTGCCGCCCGGTCCGTCACGCCATACCTATCACACATTCGAGAATAGTTTGGTAATTGCCGATAGTTCCGCTCGCTTCTTTCGTCGTCCGTGTCAAGGCTCTCGCTTGAAGCCCCAGGTTCAGACGAGCTTGATTGGTCCTCTAAGCTATCTGGATCGGGTGAGGAGGTTGCACAGGCACTCGTATCTGCCCCACATTTTCCTGACCCTGGATCTCCCGCTTTGCCTCGAGGATTTTTTGCATTGCTTTTCTAGAAGTTTGCTCGTGCCAGCCTTGTCCACATAACCAGAAAGAAACATTTTCCTTTTGGTCCTCTGATCCTTAATGAAACTCACTTCCAGCTTTGGAACTTTCTTATCAGGCGGGCAGCTGCGACAGGGTGCGTCTGAGAGATCGCATCGGCAGTGGAGGATGTCAAACAACTCATTGAATCGCGCGTTGATTATCTCAAAGATTCTGCCTCGCCTTGATCCCCACCTTTGCAACTTGATGGCGTCCGTATGCAGTTTCTCTATTTTCTGCAGGATTGTTCTCTCGGCAATAATGTTGCTTCGCTCCCACACAAGGCTCCCTGGCTCACTGCCAGATGCAGGGTTACTATTCACGTCCTTTTTCGGCTCCCATAGAACCGTGTTTGATCTTTCCCACACTTTCAAAATGTCCTGCATCACCAGTGAAGACAAAGTGCGGATTTTCTGCCTCAAATCCCCGCACCTCACGTTTAGTTCGTTCCGGACATGCAAAAAGTGTTGGTATACATCGCGGTTGGTGGGCAACTGGGACTCAGGCAGGATGCAAGGATTGAAATCCAAGGTCTTGTAAGGCTTGGAACTATTTCTGGTCTTTGGCCCCATCGTGTTCTTATGATATATTATTTAGTGCTTCTTAATGGATTGGTGAGGCTGGAAGAGAGGGAACACGGTGTTAAAATACACTAAAATAGTCATCCGGCTATGGTATTATGGAAGCGATGGTTGACACACATGCATGAAATACCAATTGTTAACCAACGCACGTTATTTCCACGTTCATATGACCATATGGTAACGGTACGGCGAGCGCATTCGACCCGGTGATTTTTAAGTGGATAACACCGAGTTAAGTGAATGGAGACTGCAACGCCAGAAATTGCGCGTAGTGAGGATAAACATGCGATGTGTGGAGGTATTTAATATTAATTTACCAAACTTTTTACAACATAGATGATCTATTTAGACCCCAAGGCAGGTCAAATGACCCCTCCCGATTTCGCCCTTCGGATTTCATCTGAGAACGATCCGGTCTATTATGCACCCCTTATATCCCAATTTAACAAGGGGAGACTGCAACGCCGGGCGGCCAATAGCGCCCGAAACATGAAATCTTTAACCGTTTTGAGGCGATCTTTCCCGCTGTCGTAGACGCTTGGAATGTAGCTCATTGAAATCAGAATTGAATATATAATGGCAAAAAGTGGGTTCGAGTCTGAAAAGAAAAAGTTTGTTTGAACGACCCTAAGTTAACAGTGTTCAACATCGAAAAACACATCAGATAGGCTGATGGCATAATTCCTTTTCGAGAAAAATCGGAACCAACCACCCTACTGCCCATGGCCCAGCAGCTGGTTCGCTCACTATGGGGAGGTGGGAGCAAAGATTTTATTGCTCGACAGACCTAGTGTAAACACCTTTTTCAAACAATTTCTTCGGCCTTTGGGGGGCCAAAAGATAGTCTGCCCCCTTCCAGGGCTTTGGGTGGGGGGCATGACCGGAATGGCATCCCCCTGCGTCTGTCAACAGGGGCGGATCCAGGCCGACGGTATGGGGTAGATCGTGAAAAACATATGGTTTTTTAAGAAAATCGCCAAAAATTGGGCAGTTTGGGGGGCAAATGCCTTTTTGCTCCCCCTCATGGATCCGCCAGTGTCCGTCAATGCTTTCATTTGTTGCCAATTTCTGCCCATGCTAAATGGCCGGGGCGCATTACCTGCCCGAGAGTGAGACCGTCTACGGAACACCCTAGTTGCAATATTTCATTAATCTCGATATACATAACATGTTGCGAAAATGTAATATTTCAGGTGAATAAAGGTGTTTCCATGCGACATCTCACGAGGTGAAATGTGACCATTTCACGTTTGATTTTTGGTAATTTTAGAGCCCTTTGGGAGCCGGAGCCGGACCCTTTCTGACGGCTCCGGCTCCGGCTCCGGCTCCGATCAAAAGTGTTTCGGCGGCTCCGGCTCCGGGCAAAATGGTCGGCTCCGACCGGCTCCGGCTCCGGCTCCGGCTCCGGCTCCGCATCCCTGGTTTTGATGTTGCCTTTTGGCAATCTTTGCAATCTTTAGAAAATCTTTGTGATCACCACCAGTCAGAGATCATTATTGGCCAGTGCTCGGAAATTCTGATCTTACGCTCTGGACCTATCCCAACAACCCGGCACAGAGCTGACAGGCTCGTCAGCTCCCTTCAGATGCTATTTTCAGTCCTGCGTCACACCATCTCGTCCGTGTGGGCGGAGGAGTGTCTCGGGGAGCCCTACAGGGACACTGGAAGGCTGGAGGTGTGGGCGGAGGAGTGTCTCGGGAAGCCCTACAGGGACACTGGAAGGCTGGAGGTGTGGGCGGAGGAGTGTCTCGGGGAGCCCTACAGGGACACTGGAAGGCTGGAGGTATGGGTGGAGGAGTGTCTCGGGGAGCCCTACAGGGACACTGGAAGGCTGGAGGTGTGGGCGGAGGAGTGTCTCGGGGAGCCCTACAGGGACACTGGAAGGCTGGAGGTATGGGTGGAGGAGTGTCTCGGGGAGCCCTACAGGGACACTGGAAGGCTGGAGGTGTGGGCGGAGGAGTGTCTCGGGGAGCCCTGCAGGGACACTGGAAGGCTGGAGGTGTGGGCGGAGGAGTGTCTCGGGGAGCCCTACAGGGACACTGGAAGGCTGGAGGTGTGGGCGGAGGAGTGTCTCGGGGAGCCCTACAGGGACACTGGAAGGCTGGAGGTGTGGGCGGAGGAGTGTCTCGGGGAGCCCTACAGGGACACTGGAAGGCTGGAGGTGTGGGTGGAGGAGTGTCTCGGGGAGCCCTACAGGGACACTGGAAGGCTGGAGGTGTGGGCGGAGGAGTGTCTCGGGGAGCCCTGGTGGGACACTGGAAGGCTGGAGGTGTGGGCGGAGGAGCGTCTGGGGGAGCCCTACAGGGACACTGGAAGGCTGGAGGTGTGGGCGGAGGAGTGTCTCGGGAGCCCTGCAGGGACACTGGAAGGCTGGAGGTGTGGGCGGAGGAGTGTCTCGGGGAGCCCTGGTGGGACACTGGAAGGCTGGAGGTGTGGGCGGAGGAGTGTCTCGGGGAGCCCTACAGGGACACTGGAAGGCTGGAGGTGTGGGTGGAGGAGTGTCTCGGGGAGCCCTGCAGGGACACTGGAAGGCTGGAGGTGTGGGCGGAGGAGTGTCTCGGGGAGCCCTGGTGGGACACTGGAAGGCTGGAGGTGTGGGCGGAGGAGCGTCTGGGGAGCCCTACAGGGACACTGGAAGGCTGGAGGTGTGGGCGGAGGAGTGTCTCGGGGAGCCCTGCAGGGACACTGGAAGGCTGGAGGTGTGGGTGGAGGAGTGTCTCGGGGAGCCCTGGTGGGACACTGGAAGGCTGGAGGTATGGGTGGAGGAGTGTCTCGGGGAGCCCTGGTGGGACACTGGAAGGCTGGAGGTGTGGGCGGAGGAAAGTCTCGGGGAGCCCTACAGGGACACTGGAAGGCTGGAGGTGTGGGCGGAGGAGAAAGTCTCGGGGAGCCCTACAGGGACACTGGAAGGCTGGAGGTATGGGTGGAGGAGTGTCTCGGGGAGCCCTGCAGGGACACTGGAAGGCTGGAGGTATGGGTGGAGGAGTGTCTCGGGGAGCCCTGCAGGGACACTGGAAGGCTGGAGGTGTGAGTGGATGAGTGTCTCGGGGAGCCCTACAGGGACACTGGAAGGCTGGAGGTGTGGGTGGAGGAGTGTCTCGGGGAGCCCTGGTGGGACACTGGAAGGCTGGAGGTGTGGGCGGAGGAGTGTCTCGGGGAGCCCTACAGGGACACTGGAAGGCTGGAGGTGTGGGCGGAGGAAAGTCTCGGGGAGCCCTACAGGGACACTGGAAGGCTGGAGGTGTGGGTGGAGGAGTGTCTCGGGGAGCCCTGCAGGGACACTGGAAGGCTGGAGGTGTGGGCGGAGGAGAGTCTCGGGGAGCCCTACAGGGACACTGGAAGGCTGGAGGTGTGGGTGGAGGAGTGTCTCGGGGAGCCCTACAGGGACACTGGAAGGCTGGAGGTATGGGTGGAGGAGTGTCTCGGGGAGCCCTGCAGGGACACTGGAAGGCTGGAGGTGTGGGCGGAGGAGTGTCTCGGGGAGCCCTACAGGGACACTGGAAGGCTGGAGGTATGGGTGGAGGAGTGTCTCGGGGAGCCCTGCAGGGACACTGGAAGGCTGGAGGTATGGGTGGAGGAGTGTCTCGGGGAGCCCTGCAGGGACACTGGAAGGCTGGAGGTGTGGGCGGAGGAGTGTCTCGGGGAGCCCTACAGGGACACTGGAAGGCTGGAGGTGTGGGTGGAGGAGTGTCTCGGGGAGCCCTGCAGGGACACTGGAAGGCTGGAGGTGTGGGCGGAGGAGTGTCTCGGGGAGCCCTGCAGGGACACTGGAAGGCTGGAGGTGTGGGCGGAGGAGTGTCTCGGGGAGCCCTGCAGGGACACTGGAAGGCTGGAGGTGTGGTGGGCGGAGGAGTGTCTCGGGAGCCCTACAGGGACACTGGAAGGCTGGAGGTGTGGGCGGAGGAGTGTCTCGGGGAGCCCTACAGGGACACTGGAAGGCTGGAGGTGTGGGCGGAGGAGTGTCTCGGGGAGCCCTACAGGGACACTGGAAGGCTGGAGGTGTGGGCGGAGGAGTGTCTCGGGGAGCCCTGCAGGGACACTGGAAGGCTGGAGGTGTGGGCGGAGGAGTGTCTCGGGGAGCCCTACAGGGACACTGGAAGGCTGGAGGTGTGGGCGGAGGAGTGTCTCGGGGAGCCCTACAGGGACACTGGAAGGCTGGAGGTGTGGGCGGAGGAGTGTCTCGGGGAGCCCTACAGGGACACTGGAAGGCTGGAGGTGTGGGCGGAGGAGTGTCTCGGGGAGCCCTGCAGGGACACTGGAAGGCTGGAGGTGTGGGCGGAGGAGTGTCTCGGGGAGCCCTACAGGGACACTGGAAGGCTGGAGGTGTGGGCGGAGGAGTGTCTCGGGGAGCCCTACAGGGACACTGGAAGGCTGGAGGTGTGGGCGGAGGAGTGTCTCGGGGAGCCCTGCAGGGACACTGGAAGGCTGGAGGTGTGGGCGGAGGAGTGTCTCGGGGAGCCCTGGAGGGACACTGGAAGGCTGGAGGTGTGGGCGGAGGAGTGTCTCGGGGAGCCCTACAGGGACACTGGAAGGCTGGAGGTGTGGGCGGAGGAGTGTCTCGGGGAGCCCTGCAGGGACACTGGAAGGCTGGAGGTGTGGGCGGAGGAGTGTCTCGGGGAGCCCTACAGGGACACTGGAAGGCTGGAGGTGTGGGCGGAGGAGTGTCTCGGGGAGCCCTACAGGGACACTGGAAGGCTGGAGGTGTGGGCGGAGGAGTGTCTCGGGGAGCCCTGCAGGGACACTGGAAGGCTGGAGGTGTGGGCGGAGGAGTGTCTCGGGGAGCCCTACAGGGACACTGGAAGGCTGGAGGTGTGGGCGGAGGAGTGTCTCGGGGAGCCCTACAGGGACACTGGAAGGCTGGAGGTGTGGGCGGAGGAGTGTCTCGGGGAGCCCTGCAGGGACACTGGAAGGCTGGAGGTGTGGGCGGAGGAGTGTCTCGGGGAGCCCTACAGGGACACTGGAAGGCTGGAGGTGTGGGCGGAGGAGTGTCTCGGGGGAGCCCTACAGGGACACTGGAAGGCTGGAGGTGTGGGCGGAGGAGTGTCTCGGGGAGCCCTACAGGGACACTGGAAGGCTGGAGGTGTGGGCGGAGGAGTGTCTCGGGGAGCCCTGCAGGGACACTGGAAGGCTGGAGGTGTGGGCGGAGGAGTGTCTCGGGGAGCCCTACAGGGACACTGGAAGGCTGGAGGTGTGGGCGGAGGAGTGTCTCGGGGAGCCCTACAGGGACACTGGAAGGCTGGAGGTGTGGGCGGAGGAGTGTCTCGGGGAGCCCTGGTGGGACACTGGAAGGCTGGAGGTGTGGGCGGAGGAGTGTCTCGGGGAGCCCTACAGGGACACTGGAAGGCTGGAGGTGTGGGCGGAGGAGTGTCTCGGGGAGCCCTACAGGGACACTGGAAGGCTGGAGGTGTGGGCGGAGGAGTGTCTCGGGGAGCCCTGGTGGGACACTGGAAGGCTGGAGGTGTGGGCGGAGGAGTGTCTCGGGAAGCCCTACAGGGACACTGGAAGGCTGGAGGTGTGGGCGGAGGAGTGTCTCGGGGAGCCCTACAGGGACACTGGAAGGCTGGAGGTGTGGGCGGAGGAGTGTCTCGGGGAGCCCTGGAGGGACACTGGAAGGCTGGAGGTGTGGGCGGAGGAGTGTCTCGGGGAGCCCTACAGGGACACTGGAAGGCTGGAGGTGTGGGCGGAGGAGTGTCTCGGGGAGCCCTGGTGGGACACTGGAAGGCTGGAGGTGTGGGCGGAGGAGTGTCTCGGGGAGCCCTACAGGGACACTGGAAGGCTGATGGAGGTGTGGGCGGAGGAGTGTCTCGGGGAGCCCTACAGGGACACTGGAAGGCTGGAGGTGTGGGCGGAGGAGTGTCTCGGGGAGCCCTACAGGGACACTGGAAGGCTGGAGGTGTGGGCGGAGGAGTGTCTCGGGGAGCCCTACAGGGACACTGGAAGGCTGGAGGTGTGGGCGGGGAGAGTGTCTCGGGGGAGCCCTACGGTGGACACTGGAAGGCTGGAGGTGTGGGCGGAGGAGTGTCTCGGGGAGCCCTACAGGGACACTGGAAGGCTGGAGGTGTGGGCGGAGGAGTGTCTCGGGGAGCCCTACAGGGACACTGGAAGGCTGGAGGTGTGGGCGGAGGAGTGTCTCGGGGAGCCCTACAGGGACACTGGAAGGCTGGAGGTGTGGGCGGAGGAGTGTCTCGGGGAGCCCTACAGGGACACTGGAAGGCTGGAGGTGTGGGCGGAGGAGTGTCTCGGGAGCCCTGCAGGGACACTGGAAGGCTGGAGGTGTGGGCGGAGGAGTGTCTCGGGGAGCCCTACAGGGACACTGGAAGGCTGGAGGTGTGGGCGGAGGAGTGTCTCGGGGAGCCCTACAGGGACACTGGAAGGCTGGAGGTGTGGGCGGAGGAGTGTCTCGGGGAGCCCTGCAGGGACACTGGAAGGCTGGAGGTATGGGCGGAGGAAAGTGTCTCAGGGAGCCCTACAGGGACACTGGAAGGCTGGAGGTATGGGCGGAGGAGAGTCTCGGGGAGCCCTACAGGGACACTGGAAGGCTGGAGGTGTGGGCGGAGGAGTGTCTCGGGGAGCCCTACAGGGACACTGGAAGGCTGGAGGTGTGGGCGGAGGAGTGTCTCGGGGAGCCCTACAGTAGGGGGGGGCCCTTTTGGCAACTTTTTCTTTAATGTTTCGGGACCAGTGGGTTTCTGATGTTCTCGGACCCGCTGATTTCGAATTTGACCTTGAAATTTTGAATTTCGAATTTTTCAGACCACCCCTGCGCCTTCAAGTTTTCGAAAAACAGAGAAAATGCAGGTTTTTGCATCCCCAAACAGCAATCACTGAGAATAGCAAAATAAAATTTAATTCATCCGTTGGAACAGTGTCTTACCTACAGATCTGCGCAAACTGCATGTTCATGGGGTTTCTTATGCCTTATTTATTGCGCCTCAAATATTGCGATTTTTGCCTCACGGTGATATACTGTGCCGCACGGCACCTTACGGCGCGTTGCTCTCCGGGTAGTCCAGGAAGCATGCTGACTTAAAATTTGGTACTCTTACATTATTTTTCGCATGAATTCAATGAGGAATGCCAGTGTACATGGTTTTCTATTTCAAAAGGTGACAGGGGCGGATGTAAGCAATTATTTTTCGGGAGAAAATTAGCGAAAATAGTGAAAAATCCTTTATTTAGAAAGAAAATGAGGCAAATCGGCAAACTTTGGCGACCGACCGGTTTTGGTAGGTGGTGCCACTCTTGATAAGGGGATACCACGATATCAGAAAATTAGGCATTATGACAAGAACTGTAATTAAGAGGCATAAAAACAAAACATTGTCAGAGTACCTTTATTACTCGATGAATAAAGACGACAGCCTTCCACTGTCATGAGCTACAGGGACAAGGACTGAACCGAAAGTAGAATCGACTCCGGGCCAGGGGTGTAATTTTCTATCTCTTTGGGGTGCCCGAGCACCCCAATCCTAATTTGAGCACCCCCAATCATGTGCTGAGCACCCCCAATACATGTGCCGCCCCTGGCTTATCACCGCTACCCTGAAGAGTGTCACACTATCTCATCACTGCCACCCTGATCCATGCCGCCCCTGTCAAGTTTTTCCCGTTCCGGGGTTCATTACTTCCACTCTGATTGGTTCCACCTCTAGCTAATCAATGCCACCTGACTTATCCTTTCCCCTTATTTATGGCGCCGCATCATTGCCGCCCCCGCCCCCTCTGGATGAGTACTGCCGCCTTTTGTTTCATCACTGATCAACTGGCTGATCACTGACACCCCTGGTTTATCACTGCCGCCTTGATTCATGCCACCCCTGGTGAGAAAAACCCGTTTTATTTCAACATCCATATACTTGTCCCTTCTGGTTAGTCACTGTCGCCCACTGAATTATCATTGCCGCCCCCCGGCTGATCACTGCCGCTCCTCGTTTACCACTGCCGCCCCCTGGCTGATCATTGCCGCCTCCTGACTGATAACTGCCGCCCCTTGACTGCTAACTGCCGCCCCTGGCGGATGACTGCCGCCCCTAGTGGATAACTTCCGCCCCCTGGCAAATCAATGCCGCCCCCTGACAGATCACTGCCGCCCATTAACTGATAACTGCCGCCCCCTGACTCATCACTACCGCCCCTGGCTGATCACTGGCGCCCCCTGACTGATAGCTGCCGCCCCTTGGCTAATCACTGCCGCCCCTGGCTGATCACTGCCGCCCCTGACTCATCACTGCCGCCCCTGACTGATAAATGCCGCCCCTGCCTGGTCATTGCCGCCCCCTTGGCCGATCATTGCCGCCCTCTGACTGAAAACTGCTGGCTCTTGGCTAATAACTGCCGCCCCTTGACTGATAACTGCCGCCCCTTGGATGCTAACTGCCGCCCCTGGCTGACTCCTGCCGCCCCTTGGCTGCTAATTGCCGCCCCTGGCTGACCACTACTGCCTCCTGGCTGATAACTGCCGCCCCTTGGCTGTTAACTGCCGCCCCTTGGCTGTTAACTGCCGCCCCTGGCTGATAACTGTCACACCCTGGCAGATTACTACCGCCCCTGCCTGATAACTGCCGCCCCCTGGCAGATTACTACCGCCCCTGCCTGATAACTGCCGCCCCCTGGCAGATTACTACCGCCCCTGCCTGATAACTTCCGTCCTTGGCTGATCACTGCCGCCCCCTGGCTGATCATTGCCGCCCCCTGACTGAAAACTGTCGGCCTTTGGCTGATAACTGCCGCCGCTGGCTAATCATTGCCGCCCCTGGCGGATTGATAAGTGCCACCCCCTGGCTGATAACTGCTGCCCCTGGCTGATAGCCGCCTCCACTTGACTGATCAATTCCGCCCCTTGGCTGCTAACTGCCGCCCCTGGCTGATCACTGCCGCACCTTGGTTGATAACTGCCACGCCTGGCTAATCACTGCCGTCTCCCGGGGCAGTGAGCATTCTGGGGGAGCATCCTTCAGTGGATATCACTAACATCATGTTATATCTGAGGAGCGTTAGTTTTAACATCGTATATTCATCCTAGTAGTTTTCAGGTTTTACATAACGTCGAGTTTCATGTTACCTATAGTCCCTGACTTTAGTATAACGTGTAAAATTGTCTGTATCATTTTTCAGTATTTGTTTTTCATTTCATTTTTTAAATGTTTTATATAATCTTCTGATACAACTTTCACAACCTGACCTGTTTTACCACCTGACTTGTTAAAATTCATGCGGAAATGTCCTATTTGCGTATTTTATTTAGTGTTATGGGCACCGTATGGCCCTAGATGTCGGCGCGCCCTAGAACCTCAAATATGATGATGGACCGTCTCGCGGCTGATCACTGCCACCCCTGGTTCATCACTGCCGCCCGAATTCATGCCACCTCTTTCTCATTGATGCTGCCCTGGCATGTTTTGATCCAAATGCACGCCGCCCCGCCTCATCGCTGCCGCCCCTGGTTCATCACTGCCGCCCCCTGGTTGATCATTGTCTCCCCTGGTTCATAACTGCTACTCAGATTAATCATTGCTGCCTTGATTCACGCCGCCTCTGGCTGATCAATGCTCTCCCTGTTTTGTATTAACCCATATATGAGCGGCCTCTGGTTAGACACTTCCTCCCTCGAATCTTCACTGCCGCCCCCGGCTGATCACTGCCGCCCCTGGTTTATCACTGCCGAGGAGACCAGTCCGGACATGGCCCCCAAAACCGGTCAAACTTAGGCCCTGCTGTGGGCACAGTTTTGTCAGGAGGAATCTCTAATACCCTTCCAGAAGCAAACAGCAGCCCACAATCGTCTAATCGTTATATGTTTGTATATTGGATGAATTCTCCGAGCCGAGTAAATGGTAGAATGTTGCCGCCGTGCTTTTACTCTTTTAGTGTCAGCCAGCGGTCAAATTTATCTCTTTGGGGCGTGCGAGCACCTCTAATCACAATGAGAGCACCCCCAATACATGTGTCGCCCCCTGACTCAGTATTTCTGTCCCGATTCATGCCGCCTCCGTCTTACCACTGTGATCATGCCGGTTCATCACTGTCTTACCACTGTGATCATGCCGGACAGGTTCATCACTACCACCCTGGTTTATGCCGCCATGGTTCATCACTGACGCCTCCTACCTATCACTGCCACCCCTAATTCTTGCCAACCCTGACTTATCACTGCTGCTCTGATTCAAACAGCACCGCGCTTATCACTGCTGCCAGTGGCTCACCAGTGCTATCCCCAGCTTATCACTGCCACCCTGTTTAATGCTCCACCCAGCTCATCAATACCGCCTCGGCTAATGAATGCCGCCCCTGACTTATCACTTCCGCTCTACTTCGTGCCGCCCTTGACTCATGACAGCCGCCCCCAGCTCGAGGACGGCGATTCTATTTTGGGCGGTTGTACAAGATTCGGGAGGGGGTGCCTTCCTTCTTAAGGGGAAAGGGGCAGTTCCATCCCCAGAGGGCACCTTTGGCTCCCAAGGGCGCTCACTCAGGAGGGGGGGGGGTGCCGACATCATTTCTCTACGTTGAGACGATGTATTGGGTCTATTTGCTCTCCATGGGATGGTTTTGATGAAAGGGGGCACCATTCATATTTGAAACTTTATTTCGCACAGAGGGCCCTACCTCTTCAGGTAGGCGGTGTTTAGGTCTGATGTTTTATTGGCCGGCCTGGGGCGCTTCCCCGGACGAAGCCAAAACCGGGTGTGCAAAAATATACTTTTGCACACACTCATTTTTTCAGGATGTGCAATTGCACACCCTGCCCCCCCAGAGTCCGCCGTCCCTGTCCCAGCTTATCCCTTCCGCCCTGACCTGTGCCACCCGTAGTTTATAACTACTACCTACGGCTCACCATTCCCGTCCTCGTCTTATGCCCTTTGCCTTGATGCGTGCCACCCCCGGCTAATCAATACTACCCCCTCCCGAACTTATCATTTCCGCCCTGATTTGAGCCGCCCCTAGTTCATAGCTCCCGCCCCCCCCCCGAGTCTTCATTGCCGCCCTCCCCTTATCACTTCCACTCTGGTTCGCGCCGCTCCTAGTTCATAGCTATTGGCCCTAGCTCATCACTGCCGCCCTCGACTTATGAATTTGCCCTGTTTCTTGCCGCCCCGGCTAATCACTGTCGCCCTCAGCTTATCACTTCTATCCTAATTTGCGCCATTCTTAGTCCATAATTGCCGCACTGGGCTCATCACTGCAGCACTAATGCTTGCCTCCCCTGTGCGTTAGGGTAAAATAAAAGGCGTTAGGGCAAAAATAAAGGGAATGCACGGGTACAGTGGAGTTGCCATGTTTCTTAATATTTACAGAACTACAAGCGTGGTTTGGAGCACTATCGGTGTTTTTGCTTTCTTTCCACCTAGTGATTAAAGGGAATGTGGCACCTTTATAACGTGATTTTAACTGAGGTAGCCAAGTTGTAAAGCATGACAGAAAACCCGGTACTCTATATATAAATCGTCGTGAAACTCAAACTTTCCGAATAAAAAAGCTAAAAACTACCTGAAATGTACCCCTCATGTACCCTTAGCAGCAGGCCACAGTTGACAGCCATGTTGGTGTGACGACATATGCTGACGTCATGGTGAGTATCAGCCAATTGAAGCCCTTGAAGCCTATTGAATATCGTAGTGGTTGCCAGATCATGACATCATCCAGTGGCAGATATTTATTTATTTCCCTAGATGAGCATTTTAAAAATAAAAATATTGAGCCTGTTGCACATTTTTCAGAGAAATAATGGATGTCTCCATGATTTTCGTCTAAAAGTTCCCCTAGTTACACTACATTTCAGGATTCAAGCAAAGTGCCACATTCCCTCTAAATGGATTTCATTTTTAACACGCGCATTGACGGGGGACTGAGCCACCTTCGCTTTGATGGGGGGGCGCTTACCCCCCCCCCCTAAGATCTCGAGAACCACGCTAGGTAGCGAAAAACGGTAAACAACGTTGGGTTGCCCATCCACTTCTCCATCGAAAGCATTTGAACCATTTTTTTCAGGTCACTTTTAAGGTCACGAGCGGCAAAACATGCCGTCATAGGGATAACATGTAAATGAAGGTTTTCAGCCGTTACATCTGAACTAGTAAAGATAGACCAAAACAACTAGAACTGTATGAATCTTTGCAGCAAGCCGAATCGAATGATACATAATTGACCTTGCTAGGTCAAATCAAGGATTTTAGAATTTCTATGTCAGGTCACTGGACCTGTACTGGTGACCTGACCTGAGATGACCTAACCTTAAGATTTTCACAGAAGTTTTAAAAATGATGAGAAAAAGTATGCTAAGTACGGCGGCGCTACGCGCCACCGTTTTTCTGCTATCTCCGAAAAACCTGAGGGTGGGCGCGGGTACCCGCCACCCGCCCCCGTCGATGCGCGTGTTAAAGGAAATCCCGTTAAAGGGAATTCCCGTTAAAGACAATCCCTTTAAAGGGAATGTGGCACCTTGGTTTAATCCTGAAATTTAGTGTAATTAGGGGAACTTTTAGCCGAAAATCATATTCCCTTTAAAGTGAATGTGGCACCTTGGTCGAATCCTAGAATTTAGTGAAATTAGGCGTACTTTTAGCCAAAAATAATGAAACCACTCATGATTTCTCTGAAAAAAGTTCAATAAGCTCAATGTTTTGTTTTTAAAAATACTCCTCTAGGAAAATAAATAAGTATCTGCCTGTGGATGATGCCATGATCTGGCAACCACTACCATACTTGAAATGCTTCAAGGGCTTCGATTGGCTGATGCTCATCGTGACGTCAGCATATGTCGTCACACCAGCAGCTCAACAATGGCCGCCCAGCGAGGGGCTGATGAGAGGGGTGGTGTTAGGTAGGTTTTAGCTTTTTTGTACGGAAATATCGAGTTCCAAGACAAATTATGTATGGAGTACCGGGTTTTCCGACTTGCCTTACAACTTGGCTATCTCAGTTAAAATCACGTTATGAAGGTGCCACATTCCCTTTAAAGGGAATGTGGCACCTTGGTTGAATCCTGAAATTTAGTATAATAAGGGAAAATTTTAGCCGAAAATCATAGAGGCTTCTTTGAAAGTGTACAATAAGCTCAATGTTTTTATTTTTAAAATGCTCCTGTAGGGAAATAAATAAATATCTGCCTGTGGATGATGCCATGATCTGGCAACCACTACCATACTTAAAATGCTTCAAGGGCTTCGATTGGCTGATACTCACCGTGACGTCAGCATATGTCGTCACACCAACATGGCTGTCAACTGTGGCCTGCTGCTAAGGGTACATGATGGGTACATTTCAGGTAGTTTTTAGTTTTTCCTTCGGAAAGTTTGAGTTTCAAGACAAATGATATATAGAGTACCGGGTTTTCCGGCATGCTATACAACTTGGCTATCTCAGTTAAAATCACGTAGTAAAGGTGGCACATCTCCTTTAAGTCATTTCCTTTCATTTCAATATCTATCCACTCTGCCATGCTGAAGGTAAAATTTAACCCCACAAAACTGATACACTTCAATCGTGGACAGGGGCGCAGCCAGGGGGGCACGTGCCCCCATCGGTGCCGGAGTGCCCTTTGATCGCTAGGCGGTGCACCCCGTTTGGGCTGTGCCGCTTGAAATTTATTGCCCTTCGGCGTCGAACCTAGATGCAGTTAGATCACATTTAGCGATTAAAGCTATTTTTTTACAATTTAGTACCATTTTTGGACAGCTAGGGCATTCTGTCGCCTTTCCAAGCACCCGGGAGAATATGGGCACGTAATTCTTGACCAACTAATGCCTCATCGTCGCCAATAATCGCACCGGCGGAGCTAATCTGGTGATCCTTTGGCTCATCTGGGGCACACTGAGCTGGTCTTGGCCACTTGAGCGGATCACGTGCCCTCTAAGCTGATCTGGTGCCCGTTGAGTCAATCTGGTGCCCCTTGAGCAAATAATTGTGCCTCTTGAACCTAGCTAATGCTCTCTGAGTTAGTGTGATGCCTCCGAGCTTGCCTGGTGCCCTATTAGCTGTTTTAGTGCCCCTTGAGCTGATCTGGGCCCCCTGAGCTGATCAAATGCCTCGAAGAGTTGATCTACTGGCCCCTGAGCTAATATGGTGCCTCTTTGAGCTATGATCTGGTGCCCCCTGAGCTGATCTTGTGTTCTCTGAGCTGAGCAATGTCCCTGCTTTGGTCTGAGGGCTGGGAGCTGATCTGGGCTCCTGGGCTGCTCAATCTGGTTCCCCCTGAGCCGATATGTTTCCCCCTTAGCTAAACTAGTGCCTCCTGAGTCGATCTGGTGCCCCCTGAGCCAACATTTTCTCTCCTGGGCCCATCTCATGTCCTCTGAGCTCGTCTAGTGCCCCTGAGCTAGTGTGGTGCCCCCTAGTGCCCTTTAGGCTGATCTGGGCCTCCTGAGTTGATTAAGTAATTTCCTCAGAAGCTCTGGGGCCCTGAGCTGAGTTGTGCCCACTGAGGCTGATGAAGGCCCCTGAGCTGGTATGGGACTCCTGGGCTGATTAAATGCCTCCTGGCTTGATTTTGTACCTCCTAGTTGATCTGTGCCCCGAGCTGATCAAGGACCGCTGAGCTGATCCCTTGCCCTCTCTCTGAGCTGATATGGTGCTCCCTGAGCTGATCTAGACCCCTGCTCTGGTCTGGGGACTGAGAGCTTATCTGGGCCCCCGAGCTGATCGATCTGGTGCCCCCTGAGCAGGTAAATTGTCCCTGGGCTAAACTAATGCCCCCTGAGTTGATCTGGTGCCTCATGTGTCATCATTGTGCCTTCTGAGCCCATCTGATGCCCTCTGAGCTAGTCTGGTGCCCCCTGAGCTTATATGGTGCAAGGCCCTATGAGCCTATCTGCGGCCCATTGAGCTAGTCTGATGACCCCCCTCCCCATCTCCGGGGCCACTGAGCTAGTCTAGTCCCGGACCAAGCATGAGCTGATCTGGGGGGGGGCTCTGATCCACACCAGGGGCCCCTGAGCTGGTCTTGAATAGACAGAGAATAAGAACACAAGGCCAAGTCCCATCACCTCGGGGGTCACGGGACTAGTCTAATCCCAGGGGGCACAACTGGGGGAATGAGGGGCAGCTGCTCTGGAAAACTCTGATCCACACTAGGGGGCCCCTGAGCTGGTCTTGAATAGATGGGGAATAACGACACAGTACAAGCTCCCCCTGCAAAATGGAGCTAACGAAGAATGAGCCGTCATCGCTAAAACGGCTTGTGATGCCTAGGCACCCCGGGTTAAATAAATTGCTTATTATACTGGTGGATTCTGGGGAGGGGTGATAAAAAGGCATGTGCCCCTGAGCTCAGAGCACAGTCCCCTGAACCAGGATTTGTACTAATTGATTTAAATGAATGGAGAACTAGTTTCTCACAATTTTCAGCCCTATCCAAACTACCAGCCTGTTTACTTTTTCTTTACTTCAACTGGGACCGATCCTTGAAAATATGGAACTTTTATACGCGTTAAAAAGGCAGGTATGTCCCAAATTATTCCGGCAACAAAAATTTTATCCGTTCAATGTCACTATGCCACACCTCCTCCCACGGCTCTTGTGGGAGCCGCGGAACTTAATCCGCGTTCAACCAGGGCTTACTCGTCACGACACAACCAGTTGGCATAACCAGGGGCGCCGCCACGGAATTTTCGCAGGGGGACAGACCCGGGCTGGTGCTGACCAACTGGAGGCGAATTTTGAGCATATTCGGTAACTAACAGCATTAATGACCATTGACCCAAAAATTTTGGGGGGACGTCCCCCCCTGGTTGGCCAACAGGGGGGGGACGCGTCCCCCGTCCCCCGCTTTCGGCGCCCATGGGCATAACAAATGAATTTTCGACTCCAATATGTCTTATCTTGCACATAGTGACAGATATCACAGGCCCGCTGAATTCTCTGATGTCCAGTACTTGCATGAGTTGGCTGATTTTTCCTTAAATATATCTAAAAAAAGTCGTGGTCTTGGTATTTTTGTGAGATTTCGGTGACACTTTCTTTTTCTGGTTTTTATTCAGTTTTCTTTCTCAGTCAATGCTTGATTTGCATTTTTCTTGGACCAGATGTACCCAAAATTTGATATTAACTAAGATATAGTAAGTGTTTTAGGTTACGTTAAAAGTGTCCTTTCTCTCCCGCGGTGCCCCTCAAAGGTGGTGTGCCCCCACACCAAAGCTTTGGCTGCGCCCCTGATCGTGGAAAGATTTAAAGTACAGATTTGGTTATCTTAAGACGTGTATGTAGCTTTGGGATGTCGCCTAAAAAATACCTGCCCAACATTAAAATGAAATGTTCCCTGTGCTATAAAAGGCGCAAAAAAGCGATGAATAACATATTTGGTGCAATGAAGGGTGCCGCCCCCAACGCCGCCGCCCCTATGGGGTGCCGCCCCCCACCGGCTGAGCACCCCCAAAGATTTTTGGAAAATTACACCCCTGCTCCGGGCACCACTCGCGTCTGTTTTCCCTGACGGCAGCGAAACGTATCTTGTTAAGCGCCTTTCTATCTTGGCGGTCAGCGCCGCACACGCTGGTAACTGACTCGCTTGTCAGTTTTAAGGCCCTCTATTGACTGAGTGTGGCACGGAATGCCTGTCCGGAGAGGTGACCATACTAAAGCCCTGAGTTGGTTCTGCGTAAAGAAGCCGTTCAGGAAGGGTGGCTCCACATTGGGTGCATGGCAGACCCTTTTTACGTTGCTGTGCAGCTCCATGTAGCTGGTCGCACACCGCTTGAGCTGCCCCGGCAGCACCTGGTAGCGCCGGACACAGGCACCATGCGCTCGGCCATTCAACATTGGGCCTGTGCGCCGACCAGAGGAGCTGTCCGCCGGCTGCTGGGAGGTGCTGGGAGAGCGCTGCCCGCTCTCAAAAGCGACGCGCTGCTCACTGCAGGAGGCGTTGGGTGTACGCGCTGGATAGGGACCGGCTTCATCTGCGCTTGTGTTAACCTCGCGCTCCGGGACGAGACGATCTTACTGACAGCTGCAGCTCTGATTTTCTGGTCGTCGTCACCCAGCATCGCCAAAATGATGCTTTCCGTATGCGCCATGAGAGCGTCACTCGCTATCCTGCACAACTGTCAGTGCGTCACAGGTCATGTATGTACATACTTTTGCTGCAGCCGCAGCTCCTCTGCCAGGTGGCGCGCAGCGTGGACAGCGTCCCACTCGTGCTTGATTCGGACTGTCATTGTCACGTAGACACAGACCAGGTACTGCGCCAGTACCTGTATCTCAGGCGATGGCTCAGCCCTGGACATGTGTAGACAGGTTGGCGAAGTTGTTGGCCTGTGGACAGGCCGCGGACCTGACGGCTGTTGGTAAGTGCACAGGTTACCGAAGGTGATTCTCCGTGTTGTTTTCGCAGGTTGGCGAAGGTGATTGGGTGTGTAATTCTGCTGTGGTTCCTCTCTTGGTCTCCGTATGCCTTTGTGGCACTGATGGGCGTGTTCGGACAACGGCGGTACATCACACCACTGGTCACCATGATACCAGGTGAGAGAGAGAGAGAGAGAGAGAGAGAGAGAGAGAGAGAGGAGGGAGGGAGGGAGGGAGGGAGGGAGGGAGGGAGGGAGGGAGGGAGGGAGGGAGGGAGGGAGGAGAGAGAGAGAGAGGAGGGAGGGAGGGAAGGAGAGAGAGAGAGAGAGAGAGAGAGAGAGATAAGAGAGAGATAGGTAGATAGGTAGATAGATAGATAGATAGATAGATAGATAGATAGATAGATAGATAGATAGATAGATAGATAGATAGATCGGTAGAGAGAGATAGATAGATAGTTAGAGGGAGATAGATAGATAGGTAGAGATGGATAGAGATGGATAGATAGATGGATAGAGATGGATAGATAGATGGATAGATAGATGGATCGATAAATGGATAGATAGATAGATGGATAGATATGTAGATAGATAGATAGAGCGAGATAGATAGATAGATAGAGATAGATAGATAGATAGATAGATAGATAGATAGATAGATAGATAGATAGATAGATAGATAGATAGATAGATAGATAGATAGATAGATAGATAGATAGATAGATAGATAGATATATAGATAGATAGATAGATAGATAGATAGATAGATATAGATAGATAGATAGATAGATAGATAGATAGATAGATAGATAGATAGATAGATAGATAGATAGATAGATAGATAGATAGATAGAGATAGATAGATAGATAGATAGATAGATAGATAGATAGATAGATAGATAGAAAGAGATAGATAGATAGATAGATAGATAGATAGATAGAGATAGTGAGAGATAGAGAGAGAGAGAGCGAGATAGAGGGGAAGAGGGAGATTCAGATTCAGATTCAGTTTTATTTGAACAAGGTCCACAAAAGAGGGCTTTTCACTCGTTCACGTCAAATAGTTAAAAGTAAAATGAGTAAAAAGGATCACAGTCAAAACACACTTATACCTGGTCTAAAATCACATCTAAAAACTGACAACAATATGCATCACACAACTACTCAATCACACGTCCTTCTCTGCGTCTGATTAGCTCCGCTCTCAGCTGGTGTCTCAAGTCAGGTACTCCGGGCTGTAACCCCATATTGTTAATCATCGATGCGCCCCTGTAGCACAAACGTCGGCGGCCAGCCTCTGACCGTATCGGTGGGAGAGTCAGAGTATTAGCGCTCCGCGTGTTATGGTTGTGCACTTCACTCACTCGCGGTCCAATTGACTGCCGGATGTATGCCGGCAGTCCCGTTGTTATAACTCTGTTCACAGCGGTTACAGTATGGTAGTGGGTAAGCTGCTCAGCAGTGAGCCAGCCAAGCTGGTTAAAAGCATCTGAAATGTGATCATATCGCCTACGGCCCGTCACAACACATGCTGCGAAGTTGACAATTTTTTGGACACGATGGATTTGAACTTTTCCGCACGAACCATATACTCGCGGTATAACGTGCCTCGCATGGCTGAGGGCTAACAAAATTCCGGTGCATTTGCGCGACATAACATCAATGTGTGATTGATAATTGAGATGCCTGTCCATGTTAAGTCCCAGGTTTTGAAACGCTCTGGAGTCAGGTATGGTAGAACCGCGAAAATGTATCGTAAGAGAGGGCATGTCTCGCAGCATAGCCGGAGTACCAAGCACTAACATTTTCGTTTTCTGAGCGTTGAGCTTCATGCCGTTGTGGCAAAACCACTGATGCATGGAGCCCAGTGCGGCCTCAATGCGGGCTACTATCTGCTGGAAATCTCGTTTCCGACCGCTGACAAGAATCTGTGTGTCGTCAGCGTATTGCACGACCGTGACATCGCTGCCGACACACAGACTCAGGTCATTAGCATACAGCATGTACAACAGACATGATAATGATCCTCCCTGAAAAATCCCAATATTATTCTCCCGTGTTTTTTATTTTATGCCCCCCATCTGTACCTGATTTTGAATGACCCTCAAGGTAACTGCGGAACCAGTCTGTATTTATACCGTAAAGTTCGAGCTTTTGGAGTAATTTTGAATGTGGTACGACATCAAAACATTTCGAGAGATCCAATAGTACAAGGATTGAGATTTCACATTTTTGCATAGCTTGAAGAGCTGCGTCAGTGATCACATGTAAAGCAGTTTCGGTCACCAACAGCTTCAAATTTTTGGGCGTCACCCTAGACTCCCGATTGAGTTTCAGCGAGCATATCACCAAAGTCGTCTCTAGATGTTAAAAGCGAGTCAACATTCTCCGCATGCTCGGCGGAACAGAGTATGGCGGGGATCGAAAGACCCTGCTTATGCTCTACAAGTCCCTGATACGGTCCATTCTCGAATATAATTTGTTCGTCTTTGACTCAACGAACAAGACCAATAAATTAAAGCTACAGCGCATCCAAAATGCTAGTATCCGGGCAGCCACAGGCGCGCTCTTAGAATCCCCCATCACCAGCCTACTAACTGATAGCGGGCTGTGCCCACTGCAGACAAGACCCGACGCCCAGCTTATTTCTTACTATATTAAGGTCCAATCCACCGAAAACCACCCGGCAAAACAATCTTTCGCCCATCCCAGACGAGCAAATAAAGCCACTCTACAGAAGTGGCCCCAATTTAAACACAGAGTACCGAAAACCCTGGAAAGCCTTAATCTTGCACTGCCAGCAACAATAGGCAAACCCCCACTCTCCCGCTTCTGGACTCGGAAAGAGCCCAAAGTTGAATTTCTTTTCACTTCCCGAAAGCGGACTTCTCAGAGGAAGAAGTCTCCCAGAAATTCCTAGAGTTCCGATCTTGTAACGCGGACAATACTTTTATATTTACAGACGGCTCCAAAATAGGCGAAAAAGTAGGCCTCGGCATCTGGGGGCAAAATATTTGCCTACGGAAAAGACTTCCGGACAACTGCTCTATCTTCACAGCCGAGGCTGTTGCTGGTTATGGTTATGGCCTAGATGCATTAGCCATAACCAGAACCCAAAATATCAACTCAGCCGTCATCTGTCCAGACTCTAAATCTGTCCTGCAGGCCGTCAGTAACGTAGTCAACCCCAGTCACCACGTTATAGAAGATATTCAGAAAGCTATCGATGATACCCCTGATGTCTCTTTTCTTTGGATCCCGGGCCACTGCAAAATTCAAGGGAATGAAAAGGCCGATGAGCAGGCAAAAAAGTCCCTAGAACTTAGAGAGATCGCACCCTTAATGTGGTCTGGAGATGATAGCAAAGCTCTCCTCCAGGACAGTATCCGGAAGCAAATTCAAAATAACTGGACCACAAACCACAGCGCCCACCTATTCTATATCAAGCCTAACATCGGCTACTGGCCCAGTTCCAACCAAAAGAGTCGCCGGCGCGAGGTTATTCTAACCAGACTCAGAAATGGACACACAAAATTAAATGCCTATTGGAACGCGGGTACCTGCGGTACCTGCGACGCAATGGAGAATCCCTATCACATTCTCATCAATTGTCCCCAGCACAATACCCATCGGCAACCCATGCTAGATTACTGCCGAATCCAAAACATCCCTGTAGACCTAAAAACTCTGCTCGGTAACGACCCTCCTGAGCTACTTGAAAAACTCTTTACATTTCTAAAGGACTCTGGGCTAGAGAAGTTTCTATAAATCACCCCTCCCAGTATATATGATGGAGGGTGCATGGTGCACCCCCAAAGTAGGACTTGCCTATTTTCCAATTAACCATTCAT
Source organism: Lepas anatifera (assembly GCA_034440635.1). Classification (NCBI taxonomy): domain Eukaryota; kingdom Metazoa; phylum Arthropoda; class Thecostraca; family Lepadidae; genus Lepas; species Lepas anatifera. The sequence goes on from JAOTON010000510.1 coordinate 306,419, forward strand.
GCCATAGACGATCCCCTGCAAAATTTAAGCAATAGTTGTTTAACCTTTAAATGGTATATCGTAGGCTAAGGATAGGTTATGTTAGGCTAGCTTTGAAATCAGGTTAGGTTAAAGTAGGTTATATCTCTTCACCGCAATGATACCTTTCACTGCGGCTCTATGCTAACCACACTCATACTCTTACTAACAATCTAACTGTCCTCTCACACTTCTCTTTTCCTCTGCGCGGCGGCTGCCCAGCCGAAGAGGGGAGCTGCAACCTCACCTCCGGGTTGCAGGGTAAATTAGCGGCACCCTGGCCAGGTGTTTAGCGCAGTTTCTAAATTATGAAAATTATTGATTTAACGTAGGATTTTGAGTAACGTAGACAAGCAGACATCAGTAGCTGACACACAAAATTCTAAATTCTAAATTCCAAATTCTAAATTTAAGGTCTTCAACCACAGAGATAACCTTCGCACACTGCGGGTCTAATTTTATAAAAAAGAACTCCCTTGGCATGGCTATGCCATTGCCACGACCGTCCATTCGCAAGCTGAACCATCTTGCAACCCATTATTTGAAATAACTCCCATTGCTTTAACAGACTAACGTAGCTTGCCCTCACGCAAAATTCTAAAATTCTCCCACACACTCCTTTAGAGGCGGGCAAAGGTGCTATGCACAGAACGCCTTATAAAAAGCCTTTGACTTGACTTGACAGTTTCGGTCGAATGGTGTTTTCTATAGCCGTGTTTTGCTTCGGACAGTAATTTGTTTTCCTCTAGGTAATGAGTGAGTTTTTTTTGAACAACACGTTCAATCAATTTAGAAATAATCGGAAGAATTGATATTGGCCGAGTATCAGATGGCCCAGCAGTCACCTTGCCTTTTGGGATAGGAGTCACCAGCGCATGTTTCCATTCCCTTGGAACAGATCCATTTATCAGCGAAGCGTTAATAATGTCAAGTAGTGGAAAGCCAATCCCAAAGAAAAAAATTTTTGAAGCATGAAGATTCTGACTCCATCAACACCAGTAGACTTAGAAGGACGCATTGTAGCCAAATTGATACAAAGTGTTTGCATATCGATGGGTTGAACGCGATAAGAACAGGTCATCACCCGCGGTAAAAGCGTAGGCACCGCGCAAGTAGCTGGTGGGACACTGGCCGCTGTAGTTGGCCCGATCGATACATAGTAGTCATTCAGTGCGTCAGCTGTAATGTTCGGTACCGTAATGTTCGCACTGCTGCTGTTTACGCCCTATTACCGGCTGAAGCATTCGCCACAAGCCACCTCGCCGTCCCTGGCTAATCTCCCTGGTGTACACAGTCATACAATCGCTGCGGATGGCAGAGCGGCAGAGGTGATTCAAGCGTATGTACTCTGGGCGGTCACTTCTACTGAGGGCGGCACGACGCTGTCGCATCAAGCACTGTGTTTCTGCGGACACACATGGTGCATTGGGCTCTCGTGCGCGGGTAGGTCTTAGAGGTTCAACTTGATCAAGTCGAGGGATAAACACGGAAAAAAAGAGTTCCAGTTGTCAGTTGGCGTCACAGAATAGTGACGCCAACTGACAGAGAGAAAGAGAGAGTCAGAGAGAGAGAGACAGAGAGAGACAGAGAGAGAGAGAGGAGGGGGAGAGGGGAGAGGGAGAGAGAGGGAGAGAGAATTAATGGGGCAATGAGTTGTGTAACACTCTACATTTGTCCTGTGTCATTCTCAACAGCGCAGAGGTGGTTGTGCGGTCGATACCGGGCCTAGCTCTACAATGGGGTCTTCAACGCATTTATCAGATGCATTTTGATAAGAAAATCGGTTGCCGATCAACTTGTTTATTGTGCAGAATAAACACAACATTAAAGATTTAACACGCGCATTGACGGGGTCTAAGCCACCTTCGCTTTGACGAGGGGGTGGGTACACGCCCCCCCCAAGATCTCGAGAACCACCCTAGATAGCGAAAAACAGTAAACGGCGTTGGGTAGCACTTCCACTTCTCCATCGAAAACACTTGGACCATTTTTTGTCAGGTCAAATTTAAGGTCACTAGAGTTCAAATCATGCCGTCATAGGGATAACATGTAAATGAAGGTTTTCAGTCATCACATCTAAACAAAGAAAGATAGAACATAACAATTGAGGCCATTGGAGTCCTTGCAAGCCCAATGGAATGATATTTAATATGACTTTGCTAGGTCAAATCAACGGTTTGACCTGACCTGAGGTCAGGTCAAGATCAAATTAGAGAAAATTCATGTCAATAAAACCGCCAAGACAAGGCGAATTTAATGTAGTTAAAATAAAGGCTCTATCACCATCCTTTACTAAGTTATTCAGTTAAAACCATTTTTCGCATGTATTTCCAATGGAGAGGTCATGGCTCGTTCCTGACCTTAGATCAACGATATAAAAAATAGCGGAGCATATTTTAGAGAACGCAGTGGGCCGATTATGTGATATAAGTTTCAATCGGATAAGTTCACCTTGTTCCGACTTATGTTATTTTAAACGTTTATTTTAGGTCAGGTCACTGGACTGGTGACCTGACCTGAGATGACCTAACCTTAAAATATTGACAAGAGTTGTAAAAAGATGAGAAAAAAGGTATGCCAAGTACGGCAGCGCTACGCGCCGCCGTTTTTATCCTGTCTCCGGAAAACCCGAGGGGGCGGGTACCCTCCGTCAATGCGCATGTAAAGTCACTGAATAGCTCGAGTTCTTGCTACACTGTGACCAAGAATTTGTGATTTTACCTAATGTATTATGAGGATACTGATGAAAAAGATGTGTCCGAATAGATAATTCCAGTGTATTTGCTCCATTTTGCGTCTATGATTCGAGGAAGCAGGCCATTAAACATGTTATAAACTTATAATCGTGATCCCCGGCTCAGCACTGCAAAGTATATTAACTTTCATGCTGAAGAGATTTGAATTAATCAGTCAGAGAAAACTATATAAATTGCTGTAATGCGTTTAGGAGCTCTCGGACGCATGGCTAAATCGCACTAAAGTTTCCAGGCGAAGAGATCGGGGCTGTACAAAACGCGTGCTTTTGTCTCCTTCCAGTACCACGTGACATGATTGACTTTGGCGCAGGCATTTTCTGCAAGAGTGCGGCGTGTCTGGACCCGTTCGTGTACTCCATCAGCCACCCGCAGTTCCGGCACACCATCGAGGGCTACCCGCTGGTGCAGGCGCTCTCCTCGTGCTGCCTACCACGCCACCGCGTAGTGAAAACCCTCAACCGTCCGTGAGTTGGGGGTTGAACTCTCACTGCATAGTAAAAACCCTCAACCGTCCGTGAGTTTGAGGGGGAAATTCTCACTGCATAGTGAAACCCTCACGTCTGAACAGCCTCAACCGTCCGTGAGTTTGAGGGGGAAATTCTCACTGCATAGTGAAAACCCTCAACCGTCCGTGAGTTTGAGCAGATAAATTTCCACCGCATCGTGAAAACCCTAAGCACCCGTGAGTTTAAGAGTGGAAACATTCACTGCATAGTGAAAACCCACAACTGCCCGTGAGTGAAAGGGTGGGAGATTGCGGTGGCGGATCCAGGACTTCATTTGGAGGGGAGGCTAGGCTCTAGCCTCTTACGCCATTGCCTCGGATCAGCCTCCGGCTATGTATTTACTATAGGCACTCTGACGTTTCGGGGGGTGGGGGGTTGAGCCTCCCGACACCCCCCTGTGTCCTTGTATCCACCGCTGGAAGATGCCGCTCTCAACCACCCTTCAGCTTAAAGGCCACTTTGTCGGAATTCTAAAAAGACAATTAAGGGGTAAAATAAGTCTGAAAATCAGGAAACCACATGTTTCCACCTCGAGGTGCCTAAAACAAAAGATATCCCTCCTGTCTTACTAAGCTGGGTTGACTCGAGCATCGCGTGTAATCATAAATCTGGCAGCTTGCGGTGGCTTGCGACTAGAAGTGGGGCTTTCCACCACAAAACGACCAAGAAAAATGAAAAATGACACCATCATCTCTCGGATTTGCACCAACATTGGTACCCGGGGTTATCTGGTGCGTAGAAACAGGATCTGAAAGTTTTAGTTAATCGGTGGAACGTTTACGAACTTTTGGCCCGAGGCATTCTGTGAGGTCGCCAAAAACATCGATTGTTCCTTGGTTGATATGATAGGGTTAAAGTTCAGCAAAATATACTTTTTACACATCATTGGAATTGCAATGAGCTATAGGCTCAGTTTTTACCTTCACTTTTAATTTTGGGGATGTTCCTAAAATTTGACGTGGTGGCCTCAGGTCACGTGACCTGCTGTGACCCCGAGTGTTTGAGTACGGTCACGGTTCGTATATGTTTATTACGTGAAGCTCTGAGTCAGACTCCCGGGGCAGGCCTGCAAGCCTGATGCGGGCCGCGGTCACTGGCCCTGCGGGCAGGTGTGCAGAGGCGCATCCAGGTATCACCACACCTCCCCCTACGTCAAATATGAGGATATTTACGAATGCAATATAACAACGAAAAGATAAACAGTGCTGGGAACTTATTGCGGAAACGCTTGTTGTTAGATATAGCCCGTTCACATTTCCTCAATTAGGCGCTTGGGGGCCGCCGCACCCGGCTAGATCTTCGTAGACCAACTGGCCCGTCGACGGCGACTTGATACTTTGGCTGCAGGCCGGCACTATGAGCACTATGAATCACAGGCACTTCATCTGGTTCCGCGTGTCCGTATCTGCGTCTGAGATGGCACCGGTTGCGCTCAATTTCTCCACCATTATCGAGACGGACACGATAGCGACGGAATGGGCCTACTGCAATTACAATCCCACACCTCTCCCACCGACGGGTACGCACGTCCTGCACTCGCACGTGGGTTCCAACAATGAACTCTGGAAGGTCGCGGGCGTGAGCGTCGTATCGCCGCTTCGTCTCCGCGCGGTGCTGTTCCAGACTGATGTCGGGAGCGGGTGGTGTCACATAGCTCAATGGATGAGCCGGAAGGCTGTCCCGGATGGATCCGCCGAACACGATTTGGGCGGGCGATCTTCCACTGCTGCCTGGCGTGTTCCGGTGCTGGATGACGGCTCTGCTCCACGCCTGTTCGTCGATAGTGCCTCTGCGAACATCCCAGCATCTTCTCAGCATTTTTTTGGCAGATTGGACGGCTGACTCTGTTCGGCCGTTTGATTTTGCATAATATGGTGAGGAGACACAGTGCAGTATAGACCAATCTTTGACGAAAGATTTGAACTGGAACGATGTGAATTGCGGGCCCCCATCAGACCGTATGACTTCGGGGATACCGACTTGACAGAAAATTCTGAGGAGGGCAGATATCACCTTATTAGTGTTAGCATGACGTCCAACGTTTTCCACAAAAAGCCAGCCCGAGTACCCATCTACAGCCACCAAATATTTACCTCCAGCGTGGTCTGCAAGATCCACGTCCAGGTACTGGAACGGTCGGGAGGCAGGCTCGTGCTGTATCATGGTTTCCTTTTGCTGGGACGGCAGCTCCTTTTGACAGCGTTCACATCCTCTAGTAGTCCGGTCAATGTCGGCGTCGATTCTGGGCCAGTAGACGACCTGGCGTGCTCTTGCCTTCGTCTTCTCTTTCCCCAGGTGTGCATTGTGCAGTGACGTCAGCGTCTCACGTCGAAGTGAGGAAGGAATGACCACTCGTTGTCCACAGAGAATCAGTCCATTCTCCTCCGACAACCGATCGTGAACGGGCCAGTACTGTCGAATGGCTTCCGGAATTTCTGACTTCGAATTCGGGAATCCGTTTCGTATCACCTCGATTAGGAGTTGCATCTCCGGATCCACCGCTACAACACTGCGGATTTCTTCCAGGCGAATATCCGTGTGGTTTGCCTGTAGCTCACTACTGTCGATAGCGTTCAGGCTGGGGGTGGCAGGGTCTTCTCCACATTCATCGTCAGCCCCAGCTTTATCGATGGGATGTCTGGACAGGGCATCTGCCGCGAGATGCTGTGATCCCGGGGTCCAAACGGCAGTGAAGCTTCCAACTTCACCCATCTTCAATTTGAGGCGTTGTAGTCTTGGGTTTTCTATCTCATCCAGAGTCTTGCTGTTTAAGATGGGCACCAGTGGTCGATGGTCAGTGATGACTTGGAATGAAGGTAGGCCGGATAGGAACAGGTGGCACTTTTTGATTCCCCAGGCTACTGCGAGGGCCTCAAGCTCTATCACAGCGTAATTGGCCTCGGCTGCACTAATAAAGCGAGAGCCTGCCTGTATGACTCGCCACGTGCCATCTGGCTGAAGCCGCCTTAACAAAAAGCCTATCCCTTTTGTGCGGCTGGCGTCCGTGGCGAGAGTCGTGGGTCGACTTGAGTCAAAGAATGCGAGCGTTGGTACTGAAGTGAGTGCCTTCTTTGCTGCTTCAAAAGCCAGCTGGTGGTGCTCTTCCCAACGGAACACGTTCTTCGTACTCAGAAGCGGACGGAGCGGGAGAAGCAGCTCAGCCACATCGTCCACGAATGGCGTCAGCTGGTTTACTAGACCAAAGAAACTGCGAAGCTCTGTTATGTTCCGTGGTGTTGGAAACCTTGCAAGGGAGCTTGTCAGTTGTGGATCCGGCCGATATCCCTCGTTGGAGACGATGAATCCGGCAAATTTGACGGATTTTCTGGCCAGTTGCAGCTTTTTCACGTTCAGGGAGATGCCCCTCTCCTGGCAGCGTGCCATAAAGGTGCGCACATGCTGAATGTGCTCTTCCAGGGTTTTGCTGTTTATGATGACATCATCAACGACTTTTCGGTATCCCGGAAGGCCAGCGAATGCTTCGTCCATTCGCCGGTTGTAATGCTCCGAAATTGAGGTCACGCCATACGGAGCACGGAGGAAGGCGTACCGGCCGAATGGAGTTATGAATGTCGTCAGAGGCTGACTTGTGCTAGATAGCTTGCACTGATGATATCCTTTTGCCGCGTCGAAGACAGTGAACCAGCAGGCTTGCGATGCCGTGATTGATGCCACCTCTTCTAGTGGTGTTGGGGACTGGTACAGCTCGCGCTGCACGTACTTATTCAGGCGAGATAGATCTACACAGAGGCGAATGCCTGCATTGTCCTTTTTGGTGCTACCACGATGGGAGCACACCACTCGGTTGGTGCCGTCACAGGAGTGATGATGCCTTCTTAATGCAGTCGTTGAAGCTCTTTCTTCAGTGGCTCACGTAGTGACAGTGGTACCCGCCGCGGTGCAGTGACGCAAAAGGGCTTTGCGTCCTCCTTCAGATGAATGGTGAATTCCTCGCCTGGCATACAGCGTATCCGGCCGTCGAACACGGTTGGGAACTCCTTAATAATGTCTGGACATCCCGGCGCCAGAGAAGATTCGATTTCAGACCCGTTGTGCTTGCCCATGTTGGTGCTGACTGCTGTGAGATCCGACTCTAAGTAGTCTTCTGTCAGCAACGATGGCTGTTGTGGATCTGGTGTCTTGTGGTTGTCGTGGTCTTCAGTTCGAACAGCCATGACACTCTCTTGGTTATCTGCGGAGATGTGACTCGCTGTTTGTAGCTTGAAGACGGCCACGTTGTTTTCTTTCACCGGGGTTGGTGCGACATCTATATACTGGAAGGGGGACTCCAGTTTAGGTAGCGCTGTCATCGGTGAGAAAGATGGCGTTAGTGAGCCAATGACACTTCTGGTTGGTGCTGCCACGGCAGGGCCGGAGCCTGCGGAGGCTGCGGCTGCGTCAACGGGGGCAGCAGCGTCATGGCTCCAATTCAGAGGACGATTTACGTGACCGGTCTTCACCAGACCAGATGACGGTGACGAAGCAGATGCACCCAGATGCGTTGACTTCCTTGTCTGGACTGAGTCTGTGACACCGTCTGTGTCTCCGGTGGCGACACCAGCGAATGCGATCTGATGAATTTGCTCAGGGTAGTCTGCAGGTATGATGTGAAGTCCTCTTGTTACTCTCCAGGATAGGAGTAAGTCTGTGACGCCGTGAAGGATATGGACGTCTTCCATCACAGAGATGTTTCCGAGCGTCAGGCGTACAGGGAGGATTCCAATGGGAGTGATCAGGTCACCATTAGCTGCTTTCGGATGCTGTTCCGGAGGGAGGAGGTTTTCTCGATATTCTCCCATTGCGTCAAGGAGACGCAAGCCAGCAACACTGATGTCCGCCCCGGTATCTGGTAGAGCCTGAATGGTAGCGGACTGGTTAGCTTCCACGATCAGCTGGACTTTCGGGGCACCTCCTACTGATGTCGAGGCGTTAATCGCTGATGTTCTGGGTCTGAAGTCTCTGTTTTCGGCGCTTCTTACTGGTGGTGAGAAACGGACCTGGTTGCCACGACGAGACGTTGAATACATTCTGTTAGGCACTGGTGACTGACGGTGGTCAGGTGACGTCGACTGACGCCGCTCCTGGGGTGGGTGCCGGTCGCGCCCGGGTGATGGAGAGCGGTAACGGCCCCGAGACGGATATCGCCGCCAGTTTCTGTCACGCGAGATCCGACGAGACTGGCAAACTGACGAGAAGTGGTTGAGACCTTGGCACATATGGCAGCGTTTCCCCCAGGCTGGGCATGGCTGGTTGCGCTGATGGCGGTGCCGTGCACACGCCGTACAAAAGTCGAGCTGACCTTCCCGACTTCTTTCTCTGCTGCGGACTTGGCAGGCTGACGCGGGGTAGCCGTCCGCAGTTCCATGGTGTCTCTGGACGCAGCCTCCTGGGCCCTGCAAACGGTAATGGCAGCAGCCAGAGACAGATTGGGGATGGCACAGAGACTTTTACGGTTTCAGTAGAACTCAGACCTGTTACTATCCTGTCCCTTATGAGTGAATCATTACACTTGGTGCAAAAGTTACAGCTGCGAGACAATTCACGAAGGGAGGTAAGAAAATCATCAAAGTTCTCGCCATCCCCTGAACCCGTTCGTTGAACCTTTTCCGTTCCAGAACTTCGTTAACCTGCCCATTTGCATATTTCTCCAAAGCGGAGATGGAAGCTTTCACATCAAGCCGCTCGCTATCACTTAGCTCTAGGTTGCGGAGCACTCGGATTGTTTCGTCTGTAAGACAAGTTCTCAGGGCAGCCATTTGTACCCTTGGCTCCGCAGTCTGAAGTCCTGAGAGGAGGGTGTAGTCCTCCCATCGTTCTTTCCATATCAGGAACAGTTCGCCTCTATCGCTTGCGATGTCGAGGCGATCCGGTCTAGTTGCTCGACCGAGCCACGACGGTCCAACCCCGGACTCGCCCGTGTCGGTACGCACGGTTACAGCACTGTCTCTCACTGGCACTGGCACTGACATGCTTATGCACGAGCTTCTCCTAATTACAACGTCCTCACGCAACTAAATTATCACTCACTGTGTCCGCTAGCCGGCTGCGCCATGTTCGAGTACGGTCACGGTTCGTATATGTTTATTACGTGAAGCTCTGAGTCAGACTCCCGGGGCAGGCCTGCAAGCCTGATGCGGGCCGCGGTCACTGGCCCTGCGGGCAGGTGCGCAGAGGCGCATCCAGGTATCACCACACCGAGTACATTAAAAGTTGAAGTTTTTCTTGCGGTAAATTTGAGTTCAATCAATTCCTTAATACAGAAAATATAAAAAATGGTATATTTCTGCAAATATGTCAAATAGGCCTGGATGTTCCTGCTGTTTTGTAAAATATGTGCTTTTTGTTTCCCAATACCAGTTTCGTCCGCGCAAAAACGCATCGAGAGTCATACTGATGTAAATATTACCGAAAAAGACTGGTGTTGACGGCTTTCAAATTATTAACACCCGCCCCGGTGGGCCTCCGAGCCACCTTCGCCCTGGTGGGGGGTGTTTAAACACCCCCCCTCCTCCTCCTCGAAATCGGCTCCTGTGCGGGATAGCGAAAAACGCGAAGGCTGTTTGGATAGCTCATACAAATTCATGATGAAACTGCATCAGGCACCTTTTGGCTCGGGTCAATGTTCAGGTCGTGCCAGGTCAAAGAAAGATCAGATCAGAACATCAGAGAAGCGTTTCCGGGCTCCAGCCTCTGACATAGTGGAGCTAGAATCATTTTGTGGGCACCATTCGCTTCCTCTCGTTACAGCGAATTGTCTGTATAATATGACTATACTAGGTCAAAACATACAAGTTATCTAACCTAAGGTCAGGTCAAGTCCAACCTAGCGTAGTCAATATGCATATCAATTGACTCGAAATAGCAATCCAGACGTAATTGTATCAGAATAAAAGCATCATCATTTCCGGGAAAGCTTTTGATTCAAGCTTGAAATCTGTTTTAGTAGCCCCAGATGACCTCTCAAAGATCACAGGTCAAAAATTGCAGCAGGAACCTGGGACGGGGCCCATGATACTACGATTTGGAGAATGCGCGGGTATTCTCAGCTGTATCTACACAAATACAGCCCAACTCCTCTTTTCCCCCTGCATTTCCAATGGAAAGGTCATGATCTGTACCTGACCCTAGGACATCGATATGAAAAATCCTGGAATACAGTTTGTAGTACTCGTTGGGTCCATTATGTAGTATGAGTTTCAATCCGATAGATTCACTCACTTCTTACTTGGCCACCTTAAAAATTTTTGGAGGTGAGGTCGCTTAACCTGCACGGTTGACCTGACCTGAGATGACTTAACCTGAAAATTGCTGGGAAAGTTGCGGAATTTATTAAGGACTGTACTAAGTACAGTCCTTGATGAATATCAAGGACTGTACTTACCACCCGGCAGCCGGCAACCACCCGGCAGCCGGCAACCACCCGGCAACCACCCGGTGTACTAAGTACGGCGGCGCTTCGTGCCGTCGTTTTTTCGTTCAACCGGAAAAAAACCTGAGGGGGGTATTCACACATTTCTCACCGAGGCGAGGGTTCAGAATAAGACATAGGCTCGTGACATTAGATGATGTCATGTGGCATGTGAGATGTCATTAGACATGACATTTAGCGTGTCATGTGGTTCTGACATTTAGCGACCCCGTCGACCTCACGTCAATGTTCCCGTTACTATGACGAGAAAATGGCATGCCTTTGGGCCCAGTGCGTCGAAATAAGTACCTCGTACTTTACTTTGCCCTTTTTATGTATGATCTACTATAGGCGGATCCAGGACTGCCGATCGGGGGCACCTTCGGGAGGGGGCACGTTTGACCGGCAAACGTTATCAGGTGGGCGCAAAATCCTATCAGTGGGTGCCGATTTTCGCATCCTGGGGGAGGGTGGGAAGTGACATTTCAGGGGGGCGCCATCGACCTTTCAGGGGAGCGCCGTGACCATTTCAGGGGCTGCCAAGGGTTGATTGGGGGCACGTGCCCCCTTTGCCACCCCCTCGATCCGCCTATGTGGTCTACTCAAGGTTATTGGAAGTCACGACGAGGGCCGGACTGCCTTTTTCAACCTTCAAAAAACACGGTTAAAAACAGCTGCCGGCTAAAACAAACTCATGGTATGTTTTCTGAACCACAATCAGTATGACCACAGTTAAGGCTACTCAATGTCAAGTTCAATTTCACAGTTCAAGGTCAAAGGTCTTTTTCAAGGTCAAATCGTCCTTTTCTGCCGAAACGCTACTAAAAGCCAGTTATATTGTAGATTATTGGGAATATGTAATATTTTAGCGTCGTAGCTAGCGCCGTTTATTAACCTTTGCCTCAAACGTTCGGAGAGTATTGTGTGGCACCCTCCCCCTGTATGATCCTAGTCCGCTGTTGGTGCATCTCCGGTTTTTTCGCATAATGGCGGCATTTCCGAATCAGGTATCCAGTCCAGCCCAGATTTGACCTTTACGACCTCATTTGCCCTTGAAGATATTGACCCACGCCAATGAAACTCAGCTATAATTCACCATCGCCTCGGGCGGCTGTCCTGCCAGCGGTCGTTCTGGGTCACTGCCATCCCAATGCACTCAGCAAACATAGCAGGACCATCGATGGGGGGCATATGGTCAGAAGGGGGCCAGCCGGAATCCAAATCCTACCGCGCGGGCAACGATCCGGGGGAAGCGACATTTCAGAGGGTCACCGACCCTTCAGGGGACGCCGAGAGTCGATCGGGGGAGTGTGCCCTCCTCTGGATCCGCCTATGTCAAGAGATAATGTTTTTTTTAACTCAAATGATATCAGTGTGGAGCTTCCTTTTTCCGACAGGCTGCAGCTGTCCCGCGTTATGCCAGTGTCGGCCGCGTTTGAACTAGGTAGTCTCATCTCCCTTACTGAAGATTGAACCATTAAGGGTGATATTGCCGCCAGAATATCGTAAAAGTCAGCCTTAGAAAAAAGCCTACCGTGCCCAAGGATCCAGGCCAGTTCAAAGTACCGTGTGTACCCTGTGTGCCGGACTGTGACGTTTGAGGCCAGTTTTGCGAATAAAAATGGTACAACAGCATTCTGGCTAAAAATCACATACCTGAAGGTCTATGAGTATTTTTGATATTTTTCGCAAAGCCTGTTTTGAATGGCCGAGTGACGTCGGACCTCGGCTGCCGGGTGATGCCGGCTGGCGGGTGGTTGCCGGGTGATGCCGGCTGGCGGGTGGTTGCCGGGTGATGCCGGATGGCGGGTGGTTGCCGGGTGATGTCGGCTGGCGGGTGGTTGCCGGCTGATGCCGGCTGGCGGGATGGTTGCCGGGTGATGTCGGATGGCGGGTGGTTGCCGGGTGATGTCGGCTGCTGGGTGGTTGCCGGGTGATGCCGGCTGCTGGGTGGTTGCCGGGTGATGCCGGCTGGCGGGTGGTTGCCGGGTGATGTCGGCTGGCGGGTGGTTGCCGGGTGATGCCGGCTGGCGGGTGGTTGCCGGGTGATGTCGGCTGGCGGGTGGTTGCCGGCTGATGCCGGCTGGCGGGTGGTTGCCGGGTGATGTCGGCTGGCGGGTGGTTGCCGGGTGATGCCGGCTGGCGGGTGGTTGCCGGGTGATGTCGGCTGGCGGGTGGTTGCCGGCTGATGCCGGCTGGCGGGTGGTTGCCGGGTGATGTCGGATGGCGGGTGGTTGCCGGGTGATGTCGGCTGGCGGGTGGTTGCCGGGTGATGCCGGCTGCTGGGTGGTTGCCGGGTGATGCCGGCTGGCGGGTGGTTGCCGGGTGATGTCGGCTGGCGGGTGGTTGCCGGGTGATGCCGGCTGGCGGGTGGTTGCCGGGTGATGTCGGATAGCGGGTGGTTGCCGGGTGATGTCGGCTGCCGGGTGGTTGCCGGGTGATGCCGGCTGCTGGGTGGTTGCCGGGTGATGCCGGCTGGCGGGTGGTTGCCGGGTGATGTCGGCTGGCGGGTGGTTGCCGGGTGATGCCGGCTGCTGGGTGGTTGCCGGGTGATGTCGGATAGCGGGTGGTTGCTGGCTGATGCCGGCTGGCGGGTGGTTGCCGGGTGATGTCGGCTGGCGGGTGGTTGCCGGGTGATGTCGGCTGGCGGGTGGTTGCCGGGTGATGTCGGATGGCGGGTGGTTGCCGGGTGATGTCGGCTGGCGGGTGGTTGCCGGGTGATGTCGGCTGGCGGGTGGTTGCCGAGTGATGTCGGCTGGCGGGTGGCTGCCGGGTGATGCCGGCTGCTGGGTGGTTGCCGGATGATGCCGGCTGCCGGGTGGTTGCCGGGTGATGCCGGCTGCTGGGTGGTTGCCGGATGATGCCGGCTGCTGGGTGGTTGCCGGGTGATGTCGGATGGCGGGTGGTTGCCGGGTGATGTCGGCTGGCGGGTGGTTGCCGGGTGATGCCGGCTGGCGGGTGGTTGCCGGGTGATGCCGGCTGCTGGGTGGTTGCCGGATGATGCCGGCTGCTAGGTGGTTGCCGGATGATGCCGGCTTCCGAGCCAAACAGCGCCACCAAGGGCGGGAAGTTGTCGGAAAGCCTCAATCCCGACTGGGGTGGTTCTGGGGAATTCCTTGTCACAAATGATGGATTTGGCCTTATTTCTGTTGAAAAAGTGTGATTAATCATCCGGAGATTGAGAGGAGGTAGGACTGTCGCGACAGGCAGATCCTCATTCCTGAACGCTCCTCCTTGGCGGCTTCTTAACCAATCTATCTCCTGACAGATTAATCTACCCCTATGTGTGCCCCGCATTTCAGCCGACCTGTTTTGACCACTTTCTGTGCTGACAGGCTGATCTACCCCATGGTGCGCTGGTGCTCAGCGCCGCAGGCGGCTCGGGATGGCGCGGTGCAGCGTCGGCACAGTCTGGCAGTGGAGGAGACGGGGCGGACGCGGCGCAGCCTGTCCCTCTGTACCCTGGTGGTGGCCGTGACACCCTCGCACAGGAGAGGCACCCGCCACAGCGAGTGTTTCTTCTGAGCGGAGGTCGGCTAGTGCGTGGCCTCTGACGCACAGCTTGTTTGCCCAATCAAAAAAGCAGCTGTCTGAAACTTGTCTACGTGAATGCTGGCAAATTGGAATATTTTTTAACCGCTGCTTTTGAGGAAATGGGGCAGCACGCGCGCTGTTTGCAAAATATGTGCCAAGGACGATGGTGCTCCTCCTGCTGAGACTGATGATAATGATGGCTTATTAGACTGATTTAGGGTTGTGACATTTGGGTCGTTGTTGTGTTCACTTGCGTAACCTCACTCGTGAGATAACGTGTTCACTTGCGTAACCTCACTCGTGAGATAACGTGTTCACTTGCGTAACCTCACTCGTGAGATAACGTGTTCACTTGCGTAACCTCACTCGTGAGATAACAGTCACTCATAAAAGCAAGCCAAAAAACTCCACAGGCCTTCACTAAAAGCAAGGGACCCGACCTCTGTATGTGTGATCTTTATTTGACTTTGTGCCGGAATGGCAGTGAAGGATTTTCAATTTTCAATAGAAAGCAGCCCAATCAGGAGAGTAGCTACCATAAGGGGGTCCATGGCCCCATAGCTACCAATCCATGGGAGCCTAGCCCCATGAAGTTGTAAGAGGCTCTCCGCTCGATTTATGAAGCCCATTTCGATGCTGGAAGGATATGGCAGCGTCACGAGTCTGATGAACTGTAAATGCATTGCCAGCAAGTGCATAAGACCATGTATTTGACGTTGAGACCCGCTGGGCAGTACGGGAGGTCCCCTGAGCGGTGAGAGTGCAGGCCAAGGAGACGCTCAGTCGCCAATGGAGTAGGGAGGACGGCAGGGCTGCCGCCGTCCTCAGTCATGCGCACTGCTGCTATATTTTGGGCCTTTGAACAGCTCCCCCAACTGATAAGAGCGGCCCGTTAAACGCCAGAGGGTACCTACTCTTAGGCCAGTCACAGGAGGCAGCTTTTCTCCAGATTTCAGTGCGAGTCCCATGAACAGGATGAAGTCAGTAGCAGGTTGAAGCCCGCACTTACAGCAGAGTAGGACCCTGAGTATTCTACTTAGTATTCTGAGTATTCTGAACGCTGGCCCAACGCTGCAGCCGTTCACCTCCACCTTCCACCTTCACCTCCACCTTCACCTTCACCTCCACCTTCACCTCCACCTTCACCTCCACCTTCACCTCCACCTTCACCTCCACCTTCACCTCCACCTCCACCTCCACCTCCACCTCCACCTCCACCTTCACCTCCACCTTCAGCTTCCACTTGGTCACGGAAGCCGGTGAACGACTGGAAAGCGCTCTTCTCAGCGCCCCGGACCTGCAAGACGCATATAATCTTGTGTCTGGCCGAAACTGGCCAATCGGCTAGCCGAGTTAGACCTCAACAGATGACTCGTGAGGTGGATCATTGCTGCTCTGAAGTCGAAGCGGTGTTGTTGAAGTGTGGCAGATGGCTCTCTCCTTAGTAGTGCTCCTCTGGCCCCCTCCGCTCTCTCTAACCAGCTGCAATGCCTTTACTAGCACTGGCGGTGGAACTGGGGGGCACCGGGGCACGGTGCCCCCTCTTAAATCAGTAATTTTAACACTAATCATATTGCGTTGACTGGAAATAAATTTGTTGAAAAGTCCATGGTGCCCCACCCCCTTAAATTGGGACGCTCCGCCGTCACTGTTCACTAGAAGCTTGCTAACGTGCCGGGTACCAGGCTAGGTTTCTTTGCACAAACTAGCGTCGAGTTTTGGTCCCAGAGCCGCTGCGCTTGGTCTCAGCCCTCCGGAGCTTTTTCGACTGGGGACCGGTGACCGTGTTCGTGC
Source organism: Lepas anatifera (assembly GCA_034440635.1). Taxonomy (NCBI): domain Eukaryota; kingdom Metazoa; phylum Arthropoda; class Thecostraca; family Lepadidae; genus Lepas; species Lepas anatifera. Next base: position 322,435 of record JAOTON010000510.1, read on the forward strand.
TCACATTCTACTGACCCTTCATTAGAAACTGGTGAAGATCGGCTGAAGATCGCCAGGGTAAATCACACCTGTAGAAAAAAACGGGAGCAAAAATGGTAAGCATGCTAGCACCCGTGCTACGCATGCTATCGGTACTAACATGCGCTGTTCGTGTGCCCTATCAAGGATGAGTCCTTGCCTGCCATGCCCTCCTCTTCTCCTTCTTGACCACCATCTGCTCTCTCATCGCCTTCGTCTTTCCCCCAGAATCTGCATCTTCTCCTTTGTTTGTCCTGCCCTCTTTGTTGCCTGTATCGCCCTTGCCTTCGCGTCCCCTCAACCGCACTGCCCTTCTATTGTTTGCCCTTAAAACCCTCTCGTCAGAGTTGCCCCCACTTTAACACCCGCCCCGGTGGGCCTCCGAGCCACTCTCGCCATGGTGTGGGTGTTCAAACACCCCTTAGAACTCGGCTCCTATGCGGGATAACGTATAAACGTGAACGCTGGTGTTTACCCATGGAAATTCATGAAGAAACTGCATAGGTCACTTTTTGGCTTAGGACAATATTGAAGTCATCACAGGTCAAAGAAGGTTGCATGTTAAAGTGTTGCATGTTGCATGTTAAGAGTTTTTGGGCACTAGCGTCTGACAGAGTTGAGTTAGAATCATGTTTTAGGCACCATTCGCTTCCTCTCGTCATGGCAAATCGAATGATGTATAATATGAATATACTAGGTAAAAATTGGCCAGACCTCAGGTTAGGTCATCTTATCTAGCTTAGTCATTATGTACATACATCAATCGACTCGCAATAACAATCCGAACGAAATGGTATCAAAATAAAAGTTTTGTCATAATTCATGCCAAGTTATTGACCCAAGCCTGAAAACCTGCTTAGCACGCGCCCCGCTGGAGTCCCTGGCATGACGCGCCCCGCTTGGGGGGCGTATTTTGCCCCCTCCGTATCTCATTTCCCAGGAAAGCTAATGAAAAAACACGGACGGCGTTCGAAATCTCTTGAGACAAAGAAAAATTATAAGAGGCATTTTTATGTCAGGTCAATATTGAGGTCAGCACAGATCAAAGAAGGTTCCATAGGCTTAAAACAGGGCAGTGTACGTTTCCCTCGCTAGATTTTTGCTCAGTGGAACTAGAGCAAATATTTATGGATCATTGGATTCCTCTCATCGTGACGAATCGAGTTCTGTAAAACATGGCCTTGCTAGGTCAAATGGTGAAAATAACCTGACATCAAGCTAGGTCACTGTCACAGGGTGACCTAATATGGTCATGCTGCATATCAATCGATTCCCCGTGAGAATATAAGCACAATGCAAGCAAAATGGGAGCTTTATCTCAATTCAGTGAGAAGTTATTGGCAAACAATCACTATATGCTCTTATGACCTGACATGGCCTTTAAGAGGTCAGATGTTCAAAAACTCAACTTTATGGTCAAGATCGTGGTAAGAATACACGGTTTGAGGATATTCAGCTTTATCTATCCAATACTTGTTGAAAATGAACCCTTTCTATTTTTCACCACAGACTCTTGACCCCACCTTAGGTAAACAATAGGAAAATTACGAGACACTAGATTTGTAGACTCCAATGACCTCATCGTATTGTAAAAGTTTCAAACTGATCGGTTGGCTGATGTACCTTAGGCGCCGCTTCAAACTAGTGATTTTAGGTTTTGAGGTGGGGTCGCTTGACCTTGAATAGCTCCTTGACCTGACATGACCTGACCTAAAAAAATTTGATCAGATGCATAAAATTAATCCGGAATACGGTACGTTGCTAAGATGTTCCCTGGCCTCTCCCTCGAATCCGGAAATGTAAAAAACACTGAAGATAATCTTCAGTGTTTTTTACATTTCCGGATTCGAGGGAGAGGCCAGGGAACATCTTAGCAACTCATCATCATGCTCCTCGCCGCAGCACTTCAAAACTTATCAACGGAATACGGTACTCTAAGTTTCGTTGTTCTGCGTCTCTTCGCTTTAGCGTTATCTGGGGAAAACCAGGAAGGGGTGAATTTCGCTCCCCCAGCGGGGCGCGTGTTAACCCGCGCCCTGCCGGCGGTGCTGTTTTTCCTCCTCCTGCCGTTTCAATGCGAATATCTACATCAAACTAACCGTCCCGATGATAATGCTCGGGGTAGCTGTTCCTATGTCAATTCTGCATCATTCCCGACAAACAGAAAGTAGATACATTTTCAACTTTTTTGCGTAAAGCGAAAGTTATTGAGATGATGTTCGCGCTCTTCTACTCACGCCGGGCAGTGGCGGCCCGTGCCGCGGCCCGCTGGGGCCCGCGACAGCCTCTGACACAGACCGGGCTCGTCAGCGCAGGAGGGAGGTAGAAGGGTGACAATTTTCGTGGTTTGGTTAGCTGATAGCGATCGAGGGGACGATAAGGACACACGTGAAAATACGGAACAATGGCCCAGCCAGCACCTCTAACGCTCGCTTCCTGAAAAACGTCGCCAGACGGCATGGCAACAGCGCCAGGGGGCTCGACAACATCAGCAGCGGCTAATGGGGTGAGAGGGGTGGTCTCAGGCCACCCTCCTTGTATCATGGTTACCCAGGGGAGATGTCCACGCCAAACTTGACATTGTGCCAGGTTCACAGCTGGATGGCAAAGGGACAATTTTCCGTGTAAAAGGGTAGTCAACGGAGGGGGTGTAAAAAGATCCATTGGTAGTAATGGTGCAATTATCCCTTAGCCTTTTAGTTCCTTGAATTTTCCTGTACATCTTATTGAATACTCATGTGATTAAAAAAATTAAATAACGAAAAACATACACACCCTCTCTCCATGCATGCCTAGATTATGACATTTCCTTTTTATTTAGCTATTTCTGACACCACGTCACTCTGTGAAAACTCGTGTCCGAATTCCCCGAAAACATCCCTTTCCTATGGATGTCATTTTCTTTCATCTACAGCCAGGTAGAGCGCATGTCAGTACGGCTAGGTTTAGCGAACCGAGGTGCGATCTTTCTGTCAGTGTCCAAGACGAGACTATGCACAAAAAATATAAATATGTCAAATGAATTCCCCGAAAATACATATGTTCACAATGTGTATAAGCCCAATGTAGAGGGGACTGCGACAGTTGTTTGCTAGGATATATCCGACAGGTGACTAGTGGTTTAAGCAGATGGCATATCAAACGTCAAAAAGTGTCTTTCCCGCTTTTGAAATGGCCCGATATAATTGTTTCGCCGTTGGGGCGTCATCACACAGCGAATGCACGTGCTCGTCGGCGCGGCCGCCACACTCAGCGCGCTGGCACTGCACCGGCGCCAGGTGCCGTCACCGCCTGTCTGAGGCTGTACCCGGGACACGGGGGAGCGGCAGCGCGCCGCGTGTGGCGGCCGCTGTGGTCGGGATGAAACTGCAAGGTTTGGTTAAAAGGACTAGTTTAGGCATATTTGATAGGAATTCATGCATGAAACATAGGGTAGGGCGGGTAAGAGTACGCAGGAGATAAGAGTACGCGAAGCTGTTTTGGTTACTTAGCAACCACTGAGATGGTGGATACCCTGGTATAAAAAGCAAGTTAGTGCCTAGGCTGCACACCAAATTCAACGTGCTCCTGTTCTTTCCGCGGGAGTACAGAGCAAAATAAGTTTCTGGGCATCCTTGAGTAATGTTTCTTAACTGGGTAAACTTGTAGACCATGCTTCTGTTATCAAAACTATTATATTGCGGTCTGTCATCAGTAAGAATGCTGAGCTTGGAGTGTGCTTCAGGACCGGAGCTCACGCTAAAACGCCTGCCAACATGTTTATGAAGACTTTCTTCCCAGGAGCATGTCCGGCAAGAGTACGCACTAGACCATTGGGCAAGAGTGCGCATGCTTAAGAGATAGGAAAATTAATTTTCGCTCGGAACATTGTCCGTAATTCATATTTGGAAAACTAAACGTTGTAACATATTCTTGTATATTCAGAACGATATAAAATCATACAATCGCCTAGTTTGGCGACAAAAATTTCGCCACATGGCCTATGCACCTAAAGCACAGCGGGGCATCAATGCGTACTCCAGCCTCCTCTCTTGCGTACTCTTACCGACCCACTCCGGCAGAGTACGCACGTACTTTTATTTTTGATGGGCTCGTGGCGAGTTCCTTTCGAGACATCAGTTGAACATGACCCATACATAGACAATTCTTCAGGCTAAGCAACCACATAAAAATTTTAGCTGTTAGACTTATAGGGAAAAGTGAAGCCTTTAGAGTTGTCTACTCTTCGGACTTCCCTATACCAACAAGGTGAAAAATGATTGAGGTTTCTTTTGAGTCCCTGTAAGGCACATTCGACCGCCTACAATTCAAGTTCTCTATCAGTAAACCAGAGGAGGTTTTTCAGCCATGCCGGCAGGGCGCGTAACTCCCAGGGTGCCGGCAGAGCGAGGGTTAAGTGTCCCAGATGACCTCTTAGAGTTCACAGGTCAAAAATGCAAGATTTGTCTAGAAAGGGGCCAAGATACTAAGATTTGAAGAATATGTTGGTATTCTCAGCTGTATCTACATTAATACAGACCAAATTCTGTTTTCCCCATGTATTTCCAATGGAGAGGTCATGATCCGTATCTGAACCTAAATCATTGATATGAAAAATCCTGGAATATATGTTGTAGTACTCGGTGAGGCTATTTTTGTTACATGCTTCAGTTCGATAGGTTCGCCCCTTTCTTTCTTCTGCCACCTTAAACATTTTTGGAGGTGAGGTCACTTGACCTGCACTGATGACCTGACCTGAGATGACCCAATCGTACAATTTTGAGGAAAGTTGCGGAATTGATCAAGGATAAGGTGTGCCAAGTACGATGGGAGCGAGGAGGGGGCGAGTGTTGGTCTGAGGGAGTCTCAGGCAGGGGGAGCGAGTGCTGGTTTGAGGGAGTCTCAGGAAGGAGGAGCGAGTGTTGGTCTGAGGGAGTCTCAGGAAAGGGGGAGCGAGTGTTGGTCTGATAGATTCTCAGGAAGGAGGAGCAAGTGTTGATCTGAAGGAGTCTCAGGACGGGGGAGCGAGTGTTGGTCTGAGGGAGTCTCAGGAAAGGGGGGCATGTTGGTCTGAGGGGTCTCAGGAAGGGGAATAAGTGTTGATCTGAAGGATTCTCAGGAAGGGGGAGCGAGTGTTGGTCTGAGGGAGTCTCAGGAAAGGGGGAGCAAGTGATGGTCTGAGGGAGTCTCAGGAAGGGGGAGCGAGTGCTGGTCTGAGGGAGTCTTAGGAAGGAGGAGCGAGTGTTGGTCTGAGGGAGTCTCAGGAAAGGGGGAGCGAGTGCTGGTCTGAGGGAGTCTCAGGAAGGAGGAGCGAGTGTTGGTCTGAGGAGTCTCCTGAGGGTTAGGCGCGAGTGGTAATCTAGGGGTCCTGAGAGTCTCAGGGGTCCCGGGCCAGTCACAAAGGGCCCCGGGAGCAGTTTCAGGGCCACCTAGAGTCAATCTCAGGAACCTCTCGAGAGCTAACCTGGGAGGGCAGGGGACGAGAGCTAGTTTCAGAGGTGATTACGAATGTTGTTCGTAAAGGGGAGGTGGTGCCTTCATAACGTGGTTTTAATTGAGATAGCCAAGTAGTAAAGCAAGTCGGAAAACCCGGTACTCAATCTATCATTTGTCTTGGAACTCGAGATTTCCGTAGAAAAAGCTAAAACCTACCTGCAATGTACCCCTCTTGTACCCCTAGCAGCAGGCCACAGTTGTCATGGCTGTTGGTGAGACGACATATGCTGACGTCACGATGAGCATCAGCCAATTGAAGCCCTTGAAACGTTTTAAGTATGGTAGTGGTTGCCAGATCATGACATCATCCACAGGCTGATATTTATTTCTTTTCCTAGAGGAGTATTTTAAAAATCAAAATATTAAGCTTATTGTACATTTTTCAGAGAACGCATGAGTGGTTTCATTATTTTCGGCTAAAAGCACGCCTAAGTACGCTAAATTCTAGGATTCGAACAAGGTGCCACATTCCCTTTAAGAGTCCGCCAGTGTTAGTTTCAGAGGCTCCCGAGAACTGATCTCGGGAGCCCCGTGAAGCTCTACTACCCTGCCGAGAGTAAGTTTCAGGGGCTGCCGAGAGTCAGTTGCACGGTGCCTCCCCAGCAGAAGCTGTAGTAGACTCAGGGCCGGATCCAGCCCGAACTTTTAGGGGGGGCACAGATTCCTGCACTTATTGGGGAGACAATTTTTACTATTACAATTTTGCGTTCCTGTGTGGAATTTGGCATTAGCAGCATCAACATTGGTTGTATTAAGGCGGAAGTGACGCCCCAACGAGTTTCTGGTGCCACTTTCGCCTTACTGGGGGTAGAGGCGGCATCATTGGGGGCCTTTTTAACTCCCGCTCCACGGGGAGCCCGGCGCCACCTTCGCCCCACCGAGGGGCATGGATGGCCCCTCTCTAACTCTGAAAGTGTGCGGGCTGGCGCAAATATGCAAAGTGCATTGGAAAGCTTGTGTGAATTCGGTATGGGTTTACTTCAGCATGTTTTAGCGACCAGTTCAATGCTTCGACCTCCAGAGGCCAATTCATGTTGCGCCGTGCCATTTCCACCAAAAATGTAATGCTTACGACAAGTAGGCTTAGCTCGCATGCCATTACAGTAATTGAGGTCTGGTAAAGTAAATTTAATAGGAAAATGTCAGGGCTTGCCCCGATATATGGAACATAGTGACCTTCCGCCAGTGGTTTGACCTCCAGAGGGCACCTGTGGACCTAAAATAACCTAAGATCACGGAAGGTCATAAAGTGGTCTTTTTTCAGGTTTTTGTCAGTTTATTGAACATGCTTTCCAAGTAACTACTTCTCAGATAAATCATTTGTACGATCCCAGCAGTGACGCTTCACCCGACAGGCTAGACATACAGTTCGGCGAACATTAGGAGAAGGTGGCCTGTCTCCCTATCCAGGTCAGAGAGGAAACGTAGACAGTACAAAACAGCACACACCACAAAACACATTTCTATAAACAGAAACTTATTTCGACAACAACTTCAGCCATCAGAATCACACTCAACATTATACTTTGCACCCTAATTCAATTTCTTCCTCCCACCTCCTTGCTGTTCCAACACTTCCATTTCTCACGGAATGTTTCTTCCTGGCATGTCCATCGTGCAACATTTCTCTCAATTTCCATCTCCATTTGTATACAAGACTTCAATGAACGTAAGCTCAGGTTTTCATGGCGATTTATAACGTCTTTGCACAATATAGTAACAAGATTCACAAAACTACTACCTTTGACACCCAATAATGCCTTCCTCCGTGTTAACTCAAATCCGTTTAGTTCATCCAATGAGTTAAGCCAAGTCTTCACCTCTCGCCAGAAACGCCTTACAAAAATACACGACCAGTACTTATGCATAATTGTATTGCTAGCCAAATTGCACCTCTTACACATTTCTGTATCCTCAACTCCCATTTTAAATAGAAAGGCTTCTTGTTCTTGCTATTTTTGCCAAAACTTTATATTGAACCATTTGCAAGTAAACTGAACGTGTGCTACAATATATCCGGGCATATGTTTCCTGCCAATCAATTTCACCCAGCTCGGTTTCCCAAAACAGCTCCCACGAGTTCACACTATTTTGGAATTTTTTCCCCAACATTTGATCGTAAAATATCCGTGCTCCACGCCTTTCTTTGATTAGGAATGCTATCTGTGGATGTACAAGGGGACCCATTTCTTTCGTTTTGTTTAATATTCTCCATTCCCTCGTTAAACTTTGTATCAGGCCCATATAATCCAAATAAGTACACTGCACACCAAAAACCCTCTTGAATATATCAAAATGGTAAATTTGTCCCGTCTCCGGGTTTACTAGATCATTTAGATATTGCAAGCCCTTTTCTCTCCACTGTGCTATTTCAACGTCTTTAAATTTTGATTCGTTCGAATAAAAGAGGCTGCAACTACTCATAACCTGGGGATAAAAAATCAGCGACGCTGAAAAACATGCGTAAGCCTGAAGAGTTTCCTTCCAAAAAGGATTCGATACTTGCATTGCTATAATATTGACCGACTGTGAATTACGCTCCCAAATGTATTTTCCCCTTAATATAACTTCATCACATAACTGTCGCCAGATATGTCCCGTACATATATGTCTTCGAATCCAAGTTACTTTTAACGCTGCAATGTAAGTTTCAATCTCAGTCATGGCTAGTCCTCTTACGTATGACTTATAAAGACTGCTCCTTTTTATGCGATCTGATTTTCCTCCCCACAAAAACTGAACATCTCTTCCTTCAACTTCTTTATGAACCTATCAGGCGGCTTGGGTAGTGACGTGAAAATATGCGTGAACATTGGAATAATCAGAGATTTTAGTACCACTACTTTGCCTTTAGGCGTAAGAAAACGAAGTCTCCAATTTTTTAATATCGCCTTCACTTGCTGCAATTTGATTTCGTAGTTCTCTTCATACACTTCTAAGTCGTCATTGGAAAAATATATGCCTAGAATTTTCAACTTTTTTACCCAACGAAAATTCATATCCCCACAAATTGGCTCCTGAGTTTCCGCCCCACAACCAGCCCAAAAGGCCTCAATCTTTTCAATGTTAGGTTTTAGACCCGAAAACTTAGCAAAAATGCTGAGGTCTTCAAAGAGTTTTCGACAGCTGTTGACGCTTCCGTCTAAATACATGAGACAATCGTCCGCAAAAGCCGTATACTTATACTCTCTAGTACCAATTTTAATTCCCTTAATTTCGGGGTTTCTACCAACTTGTTCTAACAAACATTCGATAACTATTAAAAATAAATAACAACTCCATGGATCACCTTGACGGCACGACCGTTCCAACTTTATCCGTTCTGAAATGTGTCCATTATACAATACACGAGAAAACGAGTCGCGGTACAAGATGTCAAACCATTTCACTGCGCTTTCGGGAAAGTTTCTTTTTCGCATTACCTTCACTGAATTATATGCCCCCTCAATGTCTATACTCAAAAAGAGCCCCAACTTTTCTTGTACTTTGAGCTGATGTAAAATGTCATATGTCAGTCGCGTGTTATCACCTGCGAAACGCCCACTGACGAAACCTGTCTGTTCGGTACTTATAACACTGGATACCACCGTTTTAAATCTATTGGCCATTGCTGCCGCTAAAATTTTGTAGCTGCAGTTCAGGAGCGTTATCGGACGATATGAATTTATCATATCCTTTGGCTTGTTCGGTTTCGGTAGAAGTGTTAATACGCCTTCGCGCAGTCATTGGCAACCTATCATTTTGGTAACTATGCTCTACCATCCTAAAATAAAAATGTTTTAACTCGTTCCAAAAGAATTTGAAAAACTCTGCTGGAAATCCGTCTGATCCCGGTGATTTGTTATTTTTCATCTTATTCAGAGCAATTTCTAATTCAATGAGGCTTAATGGTTCACTAATCTCTCTCTTCTGATTTTCAGATAACGTCTTAATCTCACTGCTATCAAGGAAACTACCTAATTGTTGATCCTGAACCGGTCTTTCTCGAAACATCTTAAAATGATTAACTAAATATGACATTATTTCTCCTTGTTTAGATATAATCTCAGAACCAGCTTTTAATGACGGAATCTGTTTCGATATGTAGTTTCTTCTTTCCAAGCCAAGAAAATACTTCGTTGATTTTTCGCCTGACTGCTGCCACTTCGATCTAGATCTCTGTATACACCCCTCTAATTTTTCCATTCTCAAATTCTCCAATTGACTTTTACGCGTTTCGAGTTCATCCAAAATATCAGCGTTAGCATTTACATTAACAGTTTCTTCAAGTCTCTCTATCGTTTTCTGTAAGTTTAATTCCTCTGCTCTTCTTTCTTTATGTCTGTGTATGCTATATGTTACAGTTTCAGTTCTAATATTTAAAATGAGTACTTCCCAGAAATATGCATCGTCAATTACAAATTGAACGTCTTGATTACTTGTCAAATATTCCTCAGTGTATACTGGAACTGCATACTGAACAATGGTCTGCTTTATAACTTGTTTAACTTTATCTGTAAACGCAGGATCTTTTAAAAGTGAAACATTAAATTTGTAAAATCCTTTACCATGACTCTGTTCATTTATCTTCAACTGTAAGGTTATCATAGAGTGGTCACTCCGATACGATGGCTGAATTTGACAATCCACTATGCGGGATGAGAGCATTTCTGATGTCAAAAAATAATCCAGCCTCGCCTGTTTTAACACTGGCCTTTTCACTCGCCATGTATAACGTCTTACATCTGGATGCTGCATCCGAAATATGTCGACAAGGCTGCTTTCAGACATCATTTGTTTTATCCTCTGTCTTGCTCTGATATTATTATCTCGCACGTAATTGTGCTGATCACGCTCAGGTTCAAGCACCACGTTCAGATCACCGCCAATTAGGATTTGAGCATCATCGCTGTTGATTTCATTGAATATTTCCTCTGATTCCCCGTAAAATTCGGGGTTATCAGTGTTTGGGCCGTAAACTGATGCCAGAATGATATCGAAACTTTTGTTTATGTTTGCCTTCGTTACAACGTAATTGCCGTCTCCACCAAGATGAGTATCAGAAAATATAGCATCTAAGTTTTTGGTAAGAATCCCAACACCACGGCTATTATTCGAAAGAGGTGCAAAAATTGCATTCGAGCCTCCCCACATATTACGAAATGAGTTTACTCTTGATTTACTACAATGTATGTCTTGCAACATATAAATGTTGAAATCTAACCTACGCAGATAATTAAAAACATCTTTTCTTTTCCGATATTGATCTAACCCTCGACAATTAACCGAGCATATTTTCAAATCCGACATGCTAAATAAACACTTCTAAACTTCTTATCAGCGAACATACACAACACCAAACACATTATAGCATCTTGAAGTACCTCCAAAATCCCGCAAAGTTTGCTATCAAACCTCATTACTGCCACTTATCCCGCTCCTGAAGCTTTGAACACACACCCGACCTTATTTACGAATTTGGTATCGGCATTTATTTGCACACGAGCTCCATCACAAAAAGAATCGAGATACCAATGATAGCGATGTAGATTCATATATGGCACCAAAATGACGATAATCGACAGAGACGTTTACTTGCGCAGGTAGTTTATATTCCCAGCTTACCGAAGTCGTTCCACTCGTCCACCCTTGTGCTGTATCCAAACTTTCACTGCTTCACATACACAGACCCATGCCGCGTGTACACCGTGTACAGCTTGCCTTGCTTCCGCAAAGCCAGACACTCGTGGAAAATTTCCTGTCTGTATCCTGTGAGGGCTTCGGATATATAGAGCTGGTTGCCCTTGGGCAGTGCACTACTCAGCCTGCTGCTGTACACGAGATCTCGCACTGACCGGTTCCCTGACCTCACGAACCGACACCAGATTTTGTTGCCCTGCCCGCGATGCGCCCTATCAATATCACTGATATGAACGTGCATGTCGGGAAACGCGGCATTCAGGAGTTCCACTACTGTCGTAGCTACGTCCTCGTATTCGCGGGGTTGCCGTGACAGGCTGTTGTCCGCCGTTCTGGGTGCTCTCGGTGCGCTGTAATCATCTTGGCTCGGTTGAGCCGCTGAGTTTTCTCCAGTGGCAGTGGCCGCTATCTCCGCATAGCTCGCCACCGTTTCCTACTGGCTCGTGCCGTCCGCAGACATTCGATTGTCCGCTGACACGTTGCGGTCAGCTGACTCTGGTTTCTCGCCCGCCGCCGCAGGCGCCGTCGCCTCTGCGACCGGTGACCTTGAGCCGACCCCGGCCGCCGTGCCGGCCTCGGCTGGGGGCTGGCCGGGCACGGGCCGGAGCAGTGCCGCACCGCGCATGCGCATCGCCTTCCGCTGCGTGGCTGGACCGGAGAAAATCAATGTCGGCAGCTTGGAGATGACCTCAGATTTATGGTTTTTTTCTGCAGCTCTGTCATAATTAAATTTTTCTTCTCCACCTGTTTCTTCAAAACTTCGATTTCTGCATCCTTCTTGTTGGTATATTCTTCTAAATCCTTGACTCTCTGGCTCAGTGACGACAGTTCGGTTTTCATGTTGCTTGCGATCTCTTTAAATTCTTCTTTAATGAGAGCAAACTGCTCTAGCTGTTCTTCGAGCAGCTCTCTTACCGATTCCATGCCGGATGAGTCCCCTCGATCAGATGGTCGGCGTCGTTTTGCGGGGCTCCTCTCCCGTGGTGGTTGCAGCTGCGCAATCTTCTGCTGAACCAAACCAGCGCGTGTCGGCGTCGGCTTTTTTGGCATCTCACCAATCGAACTTCACAAAAGTCCTTATTGCCGTTTCACTTCACTTTTTCGGTATTGTCTGTCTCGCTCCGCCATGCCGGGCACCCGTCTGTACAGTACACTGGCTCCCCCGGACGGAGCGCACGCGCACACGTCCGCACCCGGCCAGCGCCTCCTCGAGACTCCCGTTAAAGTGGTCTTGCTATATTATCAAATAAAAGCCAGTGACGAGACAGACACGACAACGTTTAATTCGGCACCCAGCTTGATTAGATCAGAAATGGCACCCTGTGACCTGTGATGACCTCAGATAAGTTAAAGGGTAAATATTGATGCTGCTATCTGTGAAAGAGTGACCAAGAATGTTTTTATTGGATATCTAAGCCCTTATCATGCATTACTCACACTTCCACACAAATGAGGTGGCTCTTAAAGTGTTGTCGCAATGAGTATGAAGTGATTATAAACTATAACTTTGGTAACTTTTACAGACTAGTACAAATTTTCCCCACGCTTTTCCAATGGGAGAGGTCACCGCGGGAACGAACACTAGGCCACGAAATCAAAACATCTCGGACGTACATTTTTTTACCCTAAAAGGGCCATCAAGTGTAGAACGTTTCAAATCGAACGGTCTGAACGTGCACCGCTGGTAGAGCTCAAATATTGAAGTGAGTTTACCTTGTTTGACCTCGCCTGGTGACCTGACCTAGTATGACCAGGGGTAAAATATTTCATGGATTTTGGGAAAATGATGGAGTGAAAGGTAGAGTCCTCAACCGCGGTGCTGCGCCGCGCCGTTTTTCGGCTATCCTGGAAAAATCCTTACAGGGGCATTCGCATTTTCCTTCTAACTTGCGTCCCAATGGGGGTCTGGTGCCACTTTTTGTTTTACCGGCGGGTAGGGGCGCCGCCACTGCAGGGCCTAAGGGACCACCACCCCCCCTTCTGCTTTTAGAAGGTGGGGCTCTTTTCCCACACTCTCTCTTTTGGCTGGAATTGACATTAAATATGCCTACTTTAAGTGGACAAAGCTTTGCATCCCTGCCCCCCCTTTGTTTTGGTGATGTGCTTGGTCATCTGTGCTGATTAACAGTTGCCCCAGAACCCCCACACAATGGTTAGAAAACTTATTTCTAGCAAGCAAAACCACAGGGGCGACAGATAACATCATTTTCCAGAGAGCTATTTAGATGTGCCCGCTTTGCCCTGGTCTCACCTATATCTCAGAGTCTCTATGGTGATATGTTTTTACCTCTGCTGACCTTATCTTACCAAGCAAAAAAATTCAATATTTTCAGTACATCTTTGGTCGGGCTACCTAATGCCGTTTACAGCGTTTCGCTAACCAGCGTGGTTTTCTAGATCTTAGAAGGGGGGGTGTACCCGTCCCTCAGCCTACCGGCGACCCGCAGCCGCGCCTGTTAAGGCTTACCATTACTAGCGCTGAACAACATTTGCCCTCGAACCCCCTGGCTCCGGTCCCGCCGCAGGCAAATCTGTCGCAACGCACTTTCCTACACTAAAGTTTCCCTCCCTGATCTTGAAAATCGGGGGGTCAAAGACTCACCCCTCTCCTTCTTCCCTAAATCGACGCCCAGGCCAATGGCATTGGCAGGGGTATAGCACTGTGAAAAACTTTAGGGATGTTTTTCCAAACCTGGCCGTAAAATTTCGTTGATGGGCTGAGTCGTGGTGTTGTCCCCCCCCGCTCACCGAAATCTGGAGCTGGTTACCTGGCAGGCTCGATTTGAAAATCCCGGAAGTTTGAGGTGTGCTGTTTTTAAGTTTATGGGTGTTTTAAACTTTAGGAGTGCTCTCCTGGGTATTGGCGTAGCCAGGAATCGGTTATGGGGGCCTGCCAGCCCAAACTAAGGTTGGGAAGGAAAACAGAAACGTCAACGGCTTCTAAAAACGTCGGACAGCACTCTGCTCTGGTGCTCTCGCTACCCACCACCGCGGCAGCTCGGCGACTTCGTCACAGCCGTGGTGCCGCCAAAAGGGGTATGCCTGAATGCTGCCTCTGGCTCCGCCAGGGCACATAGGTAATCAAGAGCTACCAGTGGCCGGCTGTCCTCCCCTCCCCTGTCCCTGTGCAAACCCAGACGGCTAAGTATACCTGTAGATTTCGCGTTTCGTAAAGAAACACCTTTCTGACCGTCGTGGCTTCTTAGTGAGACTTCACCAGCTCCCTTGCTTGAGCATTTTCATAGTCAACAAAGATCATCGAAACAGGCAATACCGCGCCAACACTGGAACGCAACGGGCTTATATGGAGCACGTGTGTGCAGTTCGCAACCATACCTGCTACGAATGTTTCCATTCTATTAATAATGCAATACACTACACAGCCTGAAAGTAAAAACAAAAGATCACCTCTCTCTCCTAGTCTTCCTCTTTTGGAAGGTGTACCAAATACTCTGTTTCTAAATCTGTTTGATAGCACGGCCATATCCTACTATAAATCACCGTATATGACACTCCTAGATTTGCGAAGAGCTGTTCTCTCCACTCCTTTAGGGGAAAGCAAAAAGACAGGTTTGCCCACCAGTTTCCGGTTTACGGGGCTGCATTTTTCACTAACCTAGGTACGCCACTGGGTGTGCGTGACACGTTAAAACTCTGCCGGAGACATGCATGACAGATAATGTTTGTGAGTAGCAGATTATCTGTCGGGTTCATCTCGCTGACAGTGTGTCGGTGGGTTCATCTCGCTGGCAGTGTGTCGGTGGGTTCATCTCGCTGACAGTGTGTCGTGGGTTCATCTCGTTGGCATTGTGTCGTGGGTTCATCTCGCTGACAGTGTGTCGTGGGTTCATCTCGCTGACAGTGTGTCGTGGGTTCATCTCGTTGGCATTGTGTCGTGGGTTCATCTCGCTGACAGTGTGTCGTGGGTTCATCTCGTTGGCATTGTGTCGTGGGTTCATCTCGCTGACAGTGTGTCGGTGGGTTCATCTCGTTGGCAGTGTGTCGTGGGTTCATCTCGTTGGCATTGTGTCGTGGGTTCATCTCGCTGACAGTGTGTCGGTGGGTTCATCTCGCTGACAGTGTGTCGTGGGTTCATCTCGTTGGCATTGTGTCGTGGGTTCATCTCGCTGACAGTGTGTCGGTGGGTTCATCTCGCTGACAGTGTGTCGTGGGTTTATCTCGCTGACAGTGTGTCGGTGGGTTTATCTCGCTGACAGTCTGTCGGTGGGTTTATCTCGCTGACAGTCTGTCCGTGGGTTCATCTCGTTGACAGTGTGTCGGTGGGTTCATTTCGCTGACAGTGTGTCGTGGGTTTATCTCGCTGACAGTCTGTCCGTGGGTTCATCTCGTTGACGGTGTGTCGGTGGGTTCATCTCGTTGGCAGTGTGTCGGTGGGTTCATCTCGCTGACAGTGTGTCGTGGGTTTATCTCGCTGACAGTGTGTCGGTGGGTTTATCTCGCTGACAGTCTGTCGGTGGGTTTATCTCGCTGACAGTCTGTCCGTGGGTTCATCTCGTTGACAGTGTGTCGGTGGGTTCATTTCGCTGACAGTGTGTCGTGGGTTTATCTCGCTGACAGTGTGTCGTGGGTTCATCTCGTTGACAGTGTGTCGGTGGGTTCATCTCGTTGGCAGAGTGTCGTGGGTTCACCTCGTTGGCAGTGTGTCGGTGGGTTTATCTCGCTGACAGTGTGTCGGTGGGTTCATCTCGTTGGCAGTGTGTCGGTGGGTTCATCTCGTTGGCAGAGTGTCGTGGGGTCACCTCGTTGGCAGTGTGTCGGTGGGTTTATCTCGCTAACAGTGTGTCGTGGGTTCATCTCGTTGGCAGTGTGTCGGTTGTATTATGATCAGAAGAAAATAATTGTCTTCTGCGGGCTGCAGGCGAGGGAAATGTCATCTAACAATTAAATATGATGTAAAAGAAACCTCAGATTATTTCAGTTTGAATATTGATCATTTTAACGCGTGCCAACCTTGCCAATAGGGGTTGTTCACATATAACGTCAACCAAAGTTTGGGGTGTTCGGACGCCTTCCCTTCCTTTGTCAGAAATCGTCAGAAATTCCCAGAAAAAACTGTTCTCCACCTCGAAAACGCTGGTGGAGAGGCATTGGCGTGTCTATTTATATCTCTTGGCGTTTGTCTGGGCACCCAAAGGAACATTGAAGTGGTATCAGACATTCATTAAATTTGTGTGGTCTTATTTTCGATATTTTTACTTTTCTGTATCTCATGAAGCAGGTCTATGAGGAGGTTAAAGCACACAGCATTATAGCATCCCTTTTAATATGGTGGTTATGGATATTCCTTCATATTTCGACACGTTCAATAATTTACCAAATACACTAGACTGGCTACACTGCGACGGGACAGGCGCCAAATGTGCAACATATGAACGGTAAAGAAGAGCACTCAGATTTTCAGGCCTTGGTTCCAGCTGTACTGTGTTAGTTTCAGTTTCAGTTTATTCATTATATCAACAACGGGCACAAAAAAACAGACAGGTCCAGTATACACACACATTCATACAATTCCCAAGATATGACTAGCAGATAACTTAAGTCAAATAAGAGGCTAAAAGGGCCTAAAAACATTGTTACGATATGAAACCGCATAAAGTAAAAAAGAAACATTCTAAAATGTAAGGCTTCAGAATATAGCTAAAAACATAAATATCCAAGAATCACTGCACTGAAACCATCAAATTATGTTCTTGGAGGCATAAGAAATCTTATCACTTTATGTTTATACTGACCAATTGAGGAGTTCCAAATATCAGCTTCACGAAAGCTATCTAAAAAATTATTGCACAGTTTCGGAACTCTGACAAAAAGATTCGACTTGGTCGTATTCACGCGAGCATATGGTACCTGTGGTAAGACTTTACAGCGAAATTTCTGACGTGGAACAGCCAGGGGAAACTTTGGAGAAGAAACGAATACTCGATGCAATTTGTAAGAATGTTTCTAATGAACATGAGGTCGAGCTGCTTTAGTCCAGTTTCGATTGTTGTTATGTCAAAATGTTGAATCGTCACTGCCAGTTCCAGACAGCACTGGAAACACCCACGCTAAGATTCCAGTCAGCGGCCGCTAAAGCACCGCCGCTAATCAGGTGTGGCACACTCACGGCGCCACAGGCCCCGCCACTCTGGCAGGAAACGGCACTGGCTCTGGCAGGAAACGGGACCGAGCTGGTCAGCTGTTGTTGTTGTTGTTAGGTCCCTCCGGCCTCCCTAGGGAGCAGGGATGCGGAGCCGAGACAATTTTGAACGGCTCCGGCTCCGGCTCCGGTCCGGGGTTATGATTTCGGTCCGGCTCCGGCTCCGGCTCCGGGTTCAAGTGTCCTAACGGTTCCGGCTCCGGCTCCGGGAAAAATAGTCGGCTCCGACCGGCTCCGGCTCCGGCTCCGGCAATGTACCTATATCCAAAATGTGATCGAAACGTTCTCAAGGGCGTGAAAGTCCATCAGATACAAAGTGACTATGTATTTGTACGAATGAAAAATGGCGACTGGATGAACGAACGCTCTTGACCAGATGCCAAGCGCCAGTGAACCTCAAAACTGGACCAACCTACACTGCAATGCAGTCGTATGGCAAACTGCACTGCACTGTTATGGCAAACAGAAATATGGGTCAGACATGCCCGCAAACCCACATAAAAATATAAAGATACAACAATCAAGTAAAACTTGGACAGCCCGCAAAGAAAAACCTCGATGAGCTAACAGCACGGTCGTTCAAAAAATTTCAGATTCGAACCCACTTTTTTCACATTATATATTCAATTCTAATTTCAATGAGCCACATTCCAAGCGTCTACGACAGCGGGAAAGATCGCCTCGACACGGTTAAAGATTTCATGTTTCGGGCGCAATTGGCCACCCGGCGTTGCAGTCTCCCCTTGTTAAATTGGGATGAAAGGCGTGCATAACCTACCAGTAAAGACAGCCTGGTATGTGCGTGCGTATAAGAGCGGTAGATGGGATTTAACATGCAGGCATCTACTTGTCAGATGTATTTGCAGCGCAATACAAATACATGTTATTCCACAAAAGACCTGAAATTAAATTATTCAGCACCCTAGTACTCTAAATCCCGACAGAACAGGAATGCCTTCCGGAGGCGAACCTTTCTCTAGTAACTAACGCTGGAGAACGTCGTGAGGCAGATGCTTCTCCCTATTCTCCTGCGAACTATTTAAGAGCTCTGGTACAATGACCCAAAATAGGTTTTGCGCTAGGGTGTCGAGTGGAAAATTCAGCTCGGAATGTATGGCGAGTGAGTGGAAAATTCCCCTCAAAATGTTTGGCGGAGTAAAAAATTTCCAATTTGGGCACTCAGGTAGTGAACTCTCAGAGCCCTTGTTTGAACAGAGGGATGGATATTTCATTTAATTTTCTCAAACTAAATATTTTTAAATCGTCCCCAAGCAGCATTCTTTGACCATTACCATGTGAAAAATTTGGGTTAAGCAGGTAAATCTTTACCAACTGAAGCCTCCTGATGCAGTCTCCAATTTTCTTTAAGGAATTGGTGAATTTCCACAAATAAAAAACTTTTGGGGGCCTCTGAGACCAGCCTTTGGGGGAAAGAACTCTGGGAGCCAAGAAGACTAAAATTTGTGGGATGAAGATCAACTCTTGGGGGGCTTCCCTAGACCAACTCTTGTGCCCCTCCTCTCCTCTCCCACACGACCAGCTCTAAAGGGCCCCTGAGACGAATTATCGGGGCCCCCCTTAGACCAACTCTGCAGAGGGGGCCTCCGAGACTGGCAGGTGGTGAAAAATGAAAAAGGGATTTTTTCATGCAATACCTAGTGCCAAAATTAATTATCTAACCATACACTGTATAGTTTTTCGGTCCGGGACAACGCCCCTCCTACACCCATACCTATAGTTATCGGAATTTTGGAGGTCACTCCTGACCTCAATCACTGCACCTCGCATACACCTATGCTAGGGCCCAGTAGAGCCTTGGTTTACACTTAACTAACCCAGACGAAACTACAAACTTTCTATCATGGCAGTAAACTCTTCCAGACTCTTGCTAAAAGTTTCTTTTCTTTACCTGTCAATCCCCCTGCTCCTCTTCACATATCTACTCACCTTCATATGAATATTCTGCTTTCTATCAATCTAATCGAAGCTACAGCCTTCTTTCTGTTGTTTATTCCTTTCGTCTACAATCAGCCAGGTGCGGCGGGTTGCGACAGCGTCAGAGCGACTACTACTTTAAATTTCTGATCGCTTGCCGCTTGCCGGTCGCATGAGCTACATAATTTGCATTTCAAAAATTGCTCTAAATTAATTTTCTAAATGCTTATAGACTAGAAAATTATACAACTAAAAGCACACCAAGAGGAAGACTAGCAATGTTTTGTCAATAACGAATAAGAAACCGGCCTTTCAAAAAGCCTAAAGACGCCGCTTTTATTTACTAGATGTAAAGACGGCGATTTGGTAAGTCCACGCCGTAGACCAGCCATACAAAAAAGCGCCGATGTTTGAAGGGTAACTGGATGCATTCTTGTTGCCCAAAAAAATCATTTAATGAAAATGTAGAGTTTCAATGTATTCAAGTACCGGACACTTTCAGTTCAACTTAAATACCAGCGTATTTATGCCTAGGGTGTCGTAGGGTGTCGTGAGTGGATTTGGGTGTCACAGGGCGTGGACGCAGCAATGAAGGGCTGATATGGATAAAAATTATTTTCTTCGCAATAAATGGTCAATTTTCTACGATACAATGTCAAAAAAATATGCTGCATAGCATACAAATTTCAAGATAATTACTTTTAACAACAAGATGACCAAAAATGTTTTTTTTACTATTCTCGGTACCAGAAATACAAAAACAACTTTTCAAGGACGTAAGCCTAGAAATCATGTGCACAGATAAACTGTTTTCCAGAAATGTATCTTTCAAAGCTGTCAGCTCATTTTTTTGGCAACACAAGGCTAGGGTGTCTAATTTTCCACCCACCAATTTTGTGAGTGGTGGAATTTAGTGGCGGTGTTCACCCATTGGAACTTTCTCCGGTGGGACAGGGGGCACTGAGCGTCTTGCCCGCGCGAGAATTTCGATTCAGTTGTTCCACTGAAATCGGTGGAGATAAGGATGCCAGGTATAATTGGCCAGAAAAATAGAAATCGCCAGATTTTCTTGCAGAAAAGCGAAACAAGCCCATAAGAGCCGAGTTAATTTGGCGATCTTCTAGTCGATTCTGCTGCTCTCTTTTTCCAGTGGACGCTGGTAGAGGAGGCAATGGAACTGGCCTTTGTAGTAAGTATTGTTGAGTAAAATTCAATAGTAGTAAGTATTGTTGGAAAGGAGTGGAAAATTCAGCAAAAAATATAAAAGTGAGTGGAAAATTCTGCTTGACTGGGTGTCGTTCTGCACCCAGCACCCCAGGTTTTGGGACACTGCTCTGGTACTGATAAAAGAAGATCCTGTTTCATATTTTTACCCTTTAGGTGGCTCACGAAATCTTCCACCAGCTTCACACCACGTTCTGTGGGACCATTCATGGCAGTAAGTTCTGGAATACCTTGAAACAGGGGAAGCTATACCAGTCACTAGCTTCTCAACGGAGCCATTTCATGTCAGAATCTTTCAGATTCAGGCGCTCGAATACCAGCCAGCTTTCAGGAATGAGAAATTGGCAGAGGTTTGGTATCGAGCCGAGCTCTTCATAGCCTCTGTCGGAAACTTTAGCCTACCTAACTGAAAGGTGGATGGTTTTGCTGTTTAGGCCAGGTACTGTATCACTGCCTTTTTACCTTTAGCATTGTGATTCTTATTTGCGAAGCAGATTATAACTTTCTGGTCACAAATAACAGTTGCGTTTGCACAATGACTTCAGCGTCTCTACACAATATCGGAGTATTATCTCGAATTGCGCAAGCTGGTTTACGTGTGGCTGTCAGGAGAGGTTGTCCCAACAACTGTCTGTTTAGAAGACCCGGAGCTCACCAGCGAGCCATATTATGGAATATAGGACATTTATGGCATGAAGTGCGTGCTACTACTGTGTCAGATTCCGTTCATCATTCCAGAAGATAGTTAAAGACAGAATATTATAATTTTTGGAGTTTAACAACGCATCAACTGCTCAGGTCATATGTCATCAGAGGAGAGAGGGAAAGAATTAGCTCGGGCTAGAGCAGGGCGCCAGATTCTGCCTCTGGGTGGGCTCGAACCCACGACACCCAGCACATAATGAATGTCATTGGCCAAGCCGAGCGCAAGCGCTAACCGACTGAGCCACTCAGACTCCGAAATAGTTCACGGCTTTCCTTATAAGTGGTTCTAAACCATGCATTTGGGTTCCTCCGTCGCGGATAGTCAGCTTTAGAGCCTTCTATGAGCCTCAAAGCTATCCATAAAATGCAATGCAGTGCTTTCATTAAGTTAATAAAGAAATCGCCCTGAATGTGCTGAAGTCAATTTGTCATCAGCTTTGGTATCTGTGCACAGAAAGTTATATTCTGTCGCGCTGGTGAGAACCACCATCGTGGAGGTAAGGAGCCAGTCGCACAACAATTGGCCAAAACAGCAAACGATTCACATTTGACTAGGGCAGGCATAAGTTTCCGATAGAGGCTATGAAGAGCTCTGTAAATGATCGGTACTAAGCCTCAGCCAGCTTGTTACTCCTGACAGCTGGCTGGTATTCGATTGCCTGAATCTGAAATATTCTGACCAGAAATGGCTCCGTTGAGAAGCTGGTATAGCTTCCCCTGTTTAAAGGTATTCCAGAACTTACTGTCGTGAACGGTCCCACAGAACGTGGTGTGAAGCTGGTGGAAGATTTCGTGAGCCACCTAAAGGATAAAAATATGAAACAGTATCTTCTTTTATCAGTACCAGAGCTCTTAAATAGTTCGCAGAAGAATATGGAGAAGCACCTGCCTCACGACGTTCTCCAGCGATAGTTACTAGAGAAAGGTTCGCCTCCGGAAGGCATTCATGTTCTGTCGGGATTTAGAGTACAAGGGTGCTGAATCATTTAATTTCAGGTCTTTTGTGGAATAACATGTATTTGTATTGCGCTACAAATACATCTGAAAAGTAAATGCCTGCATGTTAAATCCCATCTACCGCTCTTATACGCACGCACATGCCACGCTGTCTTTACTGGTAGGTTATGCACCCCTTATATCCCAATTTAACAAGGGGAGACTGCAACGCCGGGCGGCCAATAGCGCCCGAAACATGAAATCTTTAACCGTTTTGAGGCGATCTTTCCCGCTGTCGTAGACGCTTGGAATGTAGCTCATTGAAATCAAAATTGAATATATAATGGCAAAAAGTGGGTTCGAGTCTGAAAAGAAAAAGTTTGTTTGAACGACCCTAAGTTAACAGTGTTCAACATCGAAAAACACATCAGATAGGCTGATGGCATAATTCCTTTTCGAGAAAAATCGGAACCAACCACCCTACTGCCCATGGCCCAGCAGCTGGTTCGCTCGCTATGGGGAGGTGGGAGCAAAGATTTTATTGCTCGACAGACCTAGTGTAAACACCTTTTTCAAACAATTTCTTCGGCCTTTGGGGGGCCAAAAGATAGTCTGCCCCCCTTCCAGGGCTTTGGGTGGGGGGGCATGACCGGAATGGCATCCCCCTGCGTCTGTCAACAGGGGCGGATCCAGGCCGACGGTATGGGGTAAATCGTGAAAAACATATGGTTTTTTAAGAAAATCGCCAAAAATTGGGCAGTTTGGGGGGCAAATGCCTTTTTTGCTCCTCCCTCATGGATCCGCCAGTGTCCGTCAATGCTTTCATTTGTTGCCAATTTCTGCCCATGCTAAATGGCCCGGGCGCATTACCTGCCCGAGAGTGAGACCGTCTACGGAACACCCTAGTTGCAATATTTCATTAATCTCGATATACATAACATGTTGCGAAAATGTAATATTTCAGGTGAATAAAGGTGTTTCCATGCGACATCTCACGAGGTAAAATGTGACCATTTCACGTTTGATTTTTGGTAATTTTAGAGCTCTTTGGGAGCCGGAGCCGGACCCTTTCTGACGGCTCCGGCTCCGGCTCCGATCAAAAGTGTTTCGGCGGCTCCGGCTCCGGCTCCGGCTCCAGGCAAAATGGTCGGCTCCGACCGGCTCCGGCTCCGGCTCCGGCTCCGGCTCCGCATCCCTGCTAGGGAGGCGTAGCCGTCCGGCTCTGGAGGGACCTGGCAGCCGTCGCCACGGCCGCGACGTATTCGTAAAAGTAGTAGTAGTAGTAGTAGTAGTAGTAGTAGTAGTTTCCCTCCAGCCTCCTTACGGAGGTGTAGCCGTCCGGCTCTGGAGGGACCTGGCAGCCCTCGCCACGGCCGCCACGTAGTCGTCGCCACGCATCTCCTCCAGACTCGGGTAGATGGTTCCGGTGAGGCGATGGCGCGTTGCCATCAGGGCCGGACACCTCCCCAGGATGTGAGCCGGGGTATCCGGCTCCTCCCGACAGAGTCGGCACCAGCTGGCCCGGCAGCAAGCGTCGCCGCACTGGGCGCACTGCCGGGAGGGGTTGCCCCTATCCGGTGGAGGTAGGCTGTCGAGCCGGACCAGTGGCCGGCTCGGAGTTGATGGACTTCGACGGCCGTCCGCCCGTCCGTATTCGTCGCCGCGCACCTCCTCGGCTCTCGGGTGGATGTACCCGAGGATACGATGGCGCACCGCCATCAGGGCCGGACATCGGCACAGGGTGTGGGCTGGGGTGTCCGGTTCCTCCCGGCAGAGGCGGCACCAGCTGGCCCTGTAGCGAGCGTCGCTGCACTGGGCGCACTGCCGGGAGGGATGTCGCCCAATCCTGTGAAGGTAAGCTGTCGAGCCGGACCAATGGCCCGCCCGCAGCTGATGCACGTCAACCGCCGCATTCCGCGCGAGTCCCGTCACCAGACGCGGCAGACGGTCGCCCATGAGCAGCCGGTACCAGCCGTCTGGCCAGCGGCGGACCGACTCGGCGCGCGCTGTCCGCGCTGCCGCGCGGTAGATGGTGTGCACGTCTAGCGGGACGTCCTCCTGCGGGAGTCGCGATGCCTCAGCAGCGAGGCGGTCGGCGTGTTCGTTCCCCCGCAGACCGCAGTGGGACGGCACCCACTGCAGGTGGAATCGACGGCCGGTGGAGGTCATGTTCCGGAGTAGTTCCCAGATTGCGGCCCCGAGCATGGATGTCTGGGAGGACGGACCCTGCCGCAGTGTAGCCAGTGCTGCTTGAGAGTCTGTGCACACTACGACTGGGTCATCAGTGTGAGCCGGGTTGTCGTGGAGATGCTGCAGAGCGGCTCGCAGTGCAAAGAGCTCCGCCCGGTAGCTGGAGCACAGTGCACCGGCTGGGGTGCGTAGCGAGTGTTCGGTGCCGTCCGGTTCCTCGATTAGTGCTCCGGCGCCTCTCTTGAGCACCCCGGCCTCTGCTGAGCCGTCCGTCCACAGCCAGGTTGCGCACTGTGGGAGCGACGCTAGATGGTGGGACGCAGCCTGTCTCCTCTGTTCAGGAGACGCTCCGACTGGTAGGCCCCCACCCACGTCCAGCCTGAACGTGACGGTGCCAGGGTCCGTCCACGGCGGCAAGCGCGCGGAAAGGGCGGGCTCCACAGGGGCGGTGACACCAGCGGCCTGCCGCGCCGCCAGTCCCACCTCCCGCCAGCCCACCGTTCCACAGGGGCGGTGACACCAGCGGCCTGCCACGCCGCCAGTCCCACCTCCACAGGGGCGGTGACACCAGCGGCCTGCCACGCCGCCAGTCCCACACCCCGCCAGCCCACCGCTCCACAGGGGCGGTGACACCAGCGGCCTGCCACGCCGCCAGTCCCACCTCCCGCCAGCCCACCGTTCCACAGGAGCGGTGACACCAGCGGCCTGCCACGCCGCCAGTCCCACCTCCCGCCAGCCCACCGTGTTCGTGAGACGTGACACCAGCGGCCTGCCACGCCGCCAGTCCCACCTCCCGCCAGCCCGCCGTGTTCGTCCGTCGGGTCGGGGCCGTGGCATCCGCAACCTCCCGCAGGGGGGTCCGACGGCTGGAGGGCCCGCGCTTTGGCCAGGAATCTCGCAGCCAGTGTGGTGCGGCGCGCCGAAACTGGTGTCAAGCCGGCCTCCGCCATCAGGGCGTGCGCAGGCGTGGACAGGGGGCAGCCGGTGATCAGCCGTGCAGCTGCACGCATCTCCCTCTCCAGGATGTCGATGTGGGATGGGGGGGTCGCTGGCAGCCAGGCGGCAGCTGCGTGTTCGATGGCACCTCGTACGTAGCCGTTAGCTACCGCTCTGAGCTGTCGTTCTTCCAGTCCCCAGTCACGTCCGGTGAGCGACCTGAGGTGAGCGAGTCGCAGCCTGGTCCGTTTTCTCATGTTGCGGCAGTGATCCCCGAAGTGCAGCAGCCGGTCTGGCGTGGCTCCCAGTAGCTCGAGGTGCTCTCCCCGCTTCAACGGTCTTCCCCGCCACCTTGATGGTACAGTCGACCGCGTCACGGGACCACTGGGAGAGGACGAGGGCTTGGGTCTTCTCTCCGGCTACAAGCATCTTCGACCGATGGGCCCATCTAACCAGCGCGTCCGCGGCCAGTTGAGCTCTGGTCCTGGCCGTCGATATATCGTTGCCGGCGCACAGGGTCGCAGTGTCGGCGTAGAGGAAGGGGGACACCCCCGGGATCCTCTTGAGATCAGCCGCGAGCGGGGCCGCCCATAACAATAACAAGGTCGGGGACAGGACACTGCCTTGCGGCAGGCCTGCCCGGAACACCGGCTCACGACTCTTGGTGCCGTTGACCTCCACTCTTGCACGGCGGGTGCGCAAAAAGCTCCGGGTCCATCGGACCAGGCACAACGGGACTCCCTCCTCCAGCAGTCGGGCTCGTAGCAGGTGGTGGTCAACCGTGTCATAGGCACGGGCAAAATCGAAGGCCAGTAGGACGTACTTTTGGGCTGTAGCTCCGTCCTCGGTCCTCTTGGATCGCGCCTTGGGGGCGGTTCCAGCCATCTTGTACCTGCTGGACGAGGCGTCCAAGGCTGTCCTCTACCGACCGTCCCTCTCTAAAGCCCACTTGTTCAGCCGGGATGAGGTCACGCTGGGCTGCGGCGAACGAGAGACGGGAGAGGATGAGACGCTCCGTCAGCCTCGACAGATGGCTGGTCAGCGCTATTGGGCGATAGCTACCGACGAGGCGCTTGTCCTTGCCGGACTTTGGGATAACTACTATCGTGGCTTGGCGCCACTCCCTTGGGACCGTGCCTTCCCGCCACGAGCTGTTAATCAAGGTCAGCAGAGCCTCCCGGGCGACGGGGCCGAGGTACTTGAGCATCTCGTTGGTGATGAGGTCGGGGCCCGGGGCCTTCCTCAACTTCAGGTTTTGGAGCTCTCGCACCAGTTCCGGCATGGTGAACTCGGCGCAGCCGAGGGTGCGGGCTCCATCGCATTCCGAACAGCGAGAGAAGGCTGGGTCTCTGGACTTGGCCTTGGCTTCGCGGTCCAAGACTTGGCCTTGGCGGGTGCCGAGCTGGTCAGTTCGGCACCCGCTCCGGTGGCAGGGAGGGGGGCGAACAATGCCCTATGGGGTCTCCACTGCCAGCCGGGACAGCGAATACAGCACGGACGGTGGTAGACCCCCCATAAGAAATTATTCAGAACAAATTCAGAGACTGTTTGGCGCAGGTCAGTACTGGGGGTCATGACTGAGAATGATTTTGTTACTTTAGCACCTGGCGTGAGTTTGGGTCGCTTTTAGGCTTTACTCGATTCCTCTCGTAACGGCAAATCCAATGGTGTATGGCATGACCATGCTACGTTAAATGTAAAAAATGTAAGATCTGACCCAACATTATCAATATGCGTACCAATCGACTCGCAATGGTAATCCGCACCTACCAATTTATCAAACTGAAATATTTATCATAATTCCCTGCAAAGTCATTCACCCAAGTTCAAAACCTGTTTAACAGTTTCAGATATTCTTTCAGAGGTCACAGGTCCAAAGCTACTCATGACACTAAAGGAAGTTATTCTCAGGCGTCTCTACAGGGTCTTTTTGGCCAATTTCCAATCTGCCCGTTTAGGTGTTTCCGATGGAGAGGGATGTATGTGCCTTTTCCTAAGTCGTAAGTAGTAAACCTGTTTAAGCTGGTGTCATTCCAAGTTTTGGAGATGAGGTCAATTGCTATGGCCTGGTGCCCTTACCCGAGATAACATTAACTTAAAATTTTGAGAGAAGTTGCGCTATCAATCAGAATAAAGTACGGCCGTATTCGTGCTGCGACTTTGTGGGCCACCGGAAAAATCTGCAGTGGTATTCAAACACCACCCTTTTCTCCCGGCGAGGGTCGATAGCATGATAATGTCCCCCACTACCCTGGGTAATGGGATCTCAAATGCTACTGGAGAGGTAACTTCAGTTTTGCTGGTTAGTTTTCCATGTTCAGGCAAGGTTTTCCCTTCAACAAGGCTTTTCTAAAACCACAGGTTGAAAAACGGCACAACAAAATTACCAACCTTTTGTTATCTTACTTAAAAATAGCCTCATTTCACCTTTCAATTTCGCCTTTTGTTTCAACCTCTGTCCGCATATCCAGCTCGCTTGCCCCTAACGGTGAATAAGCTTCTCTAAGTTGGAAATTTTGCCGAAAGCTTTCCCCAGCAAGGTCCCGTGGACACCTCACATTTAACTCTGGCGGACGGCTGGAACATCCTCAAACAACATACTTGCCTGCAGTTCAAAACATCGACGCTCATTGTCAACACACGGAAGAACCGGAAAAATACTTGAGAAGCAGCCACTTCACTACAAAAAAAGATTCTTTATGAAAAAGAATAGCAGGTAATAGCATAAATGCCACCAAGAAAAACACACATGAAGAACCCGCGATGGTAGCGTACGACTCCTTGCTAGTTTGTTTGAGGACCGGCCACGGTGTGATAACCAGAGCCACCGGCAGCAGCCGTTTTGAGCCACCGGCAGCAGCCGTTTGTGGTAGCATTGTAAGCCAGTATGTAGTTAGCGTAATTTATAGAATGCTCCTAGTATATTAAACTAAAACTGGCACCATGCTATAATTCTAGCATATTCGGCTGCGAAGCTATAATTCTAGCAAATTCGGCTGTAAAGGTTTGAAATTCCCGCATGTCGACTGCCCTGGGAGTGCGCAGTTCTCGCTCCATACAAAATTACACGACAGCCCATGATTCTCCCTCATCATAAGTCGTCGGAAAAATCAAGACCCCCCTCCAACTTCGTCAGAAAATGTCAGGCTCCTCTCCTCTTCGAATGGTGACGTCATATGTGAAAATCACATTATTTTGCAATAGGCACTTTTCACAGTTCAATAGTAAAAGTTTTATGTTGCTGAATGCAACAGAAAGGAACCCGTACTTTTCAAAACAAGTTCCAATTGTTTTTGCCAAAATCTAACTCTGAAATGGTTTCCTAACATCAGACATACGCATAATCTTTCCAAGGCTGAATAAAGTCGCCCGCCGTAGTGACATCTGACGTTCAGTTCTTGCACCCCTGCTTCTTGTACTGCATGCTATTTTCGCCGTGCGGAAACGTTGTGAATGAAGCTTTATAGCGAGTCTCTGATCAACGTTTGGGATTTCTTTCACTAATTATCAGCAGTGTTATTTTGATGGTGTCACATATTGTTAGAAAAAAGGATAAATTTCTGTGTTTGGCGTACGGAAGTGGGAGAAATGTTGTTTCCTGGTTTTCAGACCTATCTTGTTCTTGAAATGTCCTTTTTAGGTTTTTTTTCGAAGTGGCCCGCTCCCTTTAAAGGGAGTTTTCTGTATGGCAGCAGTGATCTGATTGGTCGTAAGCCCTAAGCCTCAAAGGGGCGGACGCAGAACCGTGTTTGGGGGGGCAAACCCATGTCTGTCTCTCCTCCTGGGGGTGGGGGGGGGGTGGGTAGGACGTGCGATTTGGGTGCTCGACAGACCTAGTGTAAGCTACCTCTCCAAGTACATGATCGCTCTCCTGGGGGGGGGTGGAGCGAAGATTTGGTTGCTCGACAGACGTAGTGTTAACACCTTTTTCACAAATTTCTCCGGACTTTGAGGGGAGCAAAATATAGTTTGGCCCCCTTCCAGTGCTTTGGGGGCCATGGCCGGAATGCTACCCCCTACGACTTCTCTTAAAGCGTTATCCTGAAATATATCAAACACAAATAACTCTGTTGAATACTGCCTCCGATCTTACTAATATCAACCCCGAATTCCGATCGTTGGATACACCATCGATAAACTTCAAACCTCTTCCTAAGCTTAATGAAACAGTACATCGTAGACATGCTCTCATTGGAACCCCGTAAATGGTGAAATCCAGTCAGAACTAAGAGATATATCTGACATAAGCCAGGACGGCATAGAACACCGCAGACAGATCTAGGGCTTTGACACTCCACCCACTCAATGCTAAAAAAAATTCAGACATCTCAAGGTATCTGGAAGGTTAACCATTATATCCAGTTTAACTTGGTTCCAAATTCATAAATTCGAATCTATCATTTCTGAGATATCGATTTTGGTCACACTTGGACAGACGGTACCAGGTGGAAGTGGAAGGGGAAGGCGACACGAGACCGGTGCCAGGTGGAGGGTGGAAGCGGCAGGCGACACGAGACCGGTGACAGCCGTTTCTTTGCCGGCTGTTCGGCTCTGGCGGGCCCGCTGTGGCAGGGTTTGGCTGTAAATACAGCTGTTTTCCCTACCAATGGTGAGTAGTGGGGCAAAAAAATATACCTCAAACTGGACCTTCGCTAATGTCCAGAACGTCGTTGGGGAGAGGGTGGTAAGACGGACATAGTTGTGCTTGAGACTGTGTGTCCCACTCCCTTTTCATATCACGGTGATGAGATTTCGCTTGTAGCTTCAGAAAACATTTATTTGTCCCTGCGCTTAAGCATACTAGGATCCGTGCTTATTCCTCTGAGCAGGAACGTTTACCGTAGAATGCTGCAAAAGTCCGTCTTACCCCAACAGGTGGGGTAAGACGGGCTTTTGAAAATATTTCATCAAATGCTAGAAATATTTTACAAAAACCGTACCATATGGAGCAAAATTGATGTCTGAAACATTTTGCAAAGGATTGCTTCGATAACACAGCCGGTAGACAATTATTTTGCAAAAATTCCTTTAATTTTTTCATTGGATTCAAACAATCAATAATTTACAGCTCCTGATCCGGTTTGCAGGACCTTCTGGGACTGATTCCTTTTAATCATGTAAAAACAGCAGCGATAAATATTATATACTTTACGGTAACATAATATTTCATTTCTTGCCCGTCTTGTCCCATATCAATATTCTAGAAAGTTTCATTGTTGGCGACCATCATGCAAGGGTAATATAAAACTTCAATCACCTAATGCATGTTAATGCTCTCCCCTGACAGATTTTGCATATTTGACTTTCAAAATATGACCAGACTCTGACAGAACGCTACAAACAAACTACTAACAATGGTAGATTGAGCTATCAATATTGTGTTTCCCAAATTTTGGAAAAACAATAAAGGTTAGGAATTCGTTTTTTGGCTCATAATCAGGCACCCAAACACACACTTATACAAGTAATGGGATATATATACCATTGCTGGTTTGGTTCACAGAGCCTGTGCCCGTCTTACCTACCATGCCCGTCTTACCACCCTCTCCCCTACAATTTGAATCCTTAGCGCTTCAGATCTCGATTTCGTCTCAGATTCTCGATCTCGTCTTAGTCTCAGATTCTCAGATTTCGTCTGTTTTCCAAAAGTTTGATCGGGTAGCAAAGCGCGTGCTTTGCAATTGCACATCATACGAGGGCGAATGCTAATGAAAACACAGAAAATAGCTGCAGATAGCCATGGAGTGGACGCTAGCAATATCGAACGGATATCAACGTCTATCACAGGCCTAAGCGTGCTCAGAAATATTTTGAGTGTCCACCTATTTTCTTATCCGTGCCGGAGCATATTGGGAACAAAACAGTGATTTAGTGGCAGAAGTGAAGAAGTTAAGTGTTTTATAGTCTGGGATAATTTGCTCCATAAGGCGAGATATAATCGTGGGGTGAAATGCCATGCAAAAGGAACATTGTTCAAAAATGCAACATCTTGTTAATAGGCAGCTTTAATTCATTAATGTAATGTATCATCACGCCCCAAATTATACCATTCTTCTGTGTATGCTGGGGCTGGGAGTGACGGAAATATTTCTTACCCTCTACTTTACTCCCGTAGTTGAGGCAATGAGCGCAAAATTGCGTATTCCCTTAACCTTACAATGCAGGCAATGTAGCCAAGCAGGTTGCTGGGCACGGATGAACCCCTTCCGTTCAACCGGCAGCCCAGTACAGTACAGTACCAGCCGACCAAAGTGGACTGGCATACAGCCCCACTGTCTGTGAACCTGAGCAAACCCCGCTAGCTGCCCTATCGGCCCTCGGCAGCCGCCCCACTGTCTGTGAACCTGAGGAAACCTCGCTAGCTGCCCTATCGACCCTCGGCAGCCGCCCCACTGTCTGTGAACCTGAGGAAACCCCGCTAGCTGCCCTATCGGCCCTCGGCAGCCGCCCCACTGTCTGTGAACCTGAGGAAACCCCGCTAGCTGCCCTATCGGCCCTCGGAAGCCGCCCCACTGTCTGTGAACCTGAGGAAACCCCGCTAGCTGCCCTATCGACCCTCGGCAGCCGCCCCACTGTCTGTGAACCTGAGGAAACCCCGCTAGCTGCCCTATCGGCCCTCGGCAGCCGCCCCACTGTCTGTGAACCTGAGGAAACCCGCTAGCTGCCCTATCGGCCCTCGGCAGCCGCCCCACTGTCTGTGAACCTGAGGAAACCCCGCTAGCTGCCCTATCGACATGTTTGCAACGGGTATCTGCGGCGTTCCCGGACAAATAGACCAGGCACCGCCTGCATTTTACATACCGCAGGCTCAGATTTGGTTCCAAGTTCGTACACAGGGTTAGGTGCCGTAGAATTCAGATTTGAGAATACTTCACTTTTACAAATACGGGTATCAGAGTTGCAGCTTGCTGCAAATCGTAAAAATCCGTGTTTTTGGCAAATATAGTGGCATACAATCATTATTTTCTATGTTGCCTTTCCTTATTGATGTTCACTTAAAATATGATAGTATTTAACTTTCTGTTACCCAACTTTGAGAATTGAGTTTTTCCAAAAGTGCTATTTTTAAGTTTTTGGAAATTTGCATTCAATTTATGAAATAATTTTTTTGTAAGAGTGGCCAGTCATTCACCTTAAAATGGTCTCCGGGAAAAATGTTTGCCTGGGCCAGTGCTCTCTAATAACATCACTTACATTTTGTGTTCTTGAATTTATCGATGTCTAGTCAGCCAAAGAGTGACGCCATGCGCGCGAAAATCGGCCGCCCGGCGCGCCTCACCGATAGCCGACTGGCACTTCAGCCAACCGACGACACGCACGCGTGTGGTGCTCAGCGAAGACTATGGGTTAGCAGTTTATTGCTGGGGAAAACATGTATCTACGGAAGCACATGGAATAGTGACCATTTTCCTAGACTTACGGAATAGCGTTGACAAAAATATTTCCTTATCTTTCTTTTCTTTCATCTTTTGTCTTCGGCTTTAGTAAAGCTTCCATAAGATAAAGTAACGTAAAAGCGTACGTTATAAAGTATGGGTTTTGAAGCAAGATGGAATAGATAGTTTCAGGGTCTTAGGTGGAGATGAATTAATTGCTAAAGGGCTGTGTTATGACAGACGTGTATCATATTTAGTTGCATCTGGCTCGGTTCACCTTTATAACCAACAGAGGAGGCTGAATCAATGAATGAAGGAATCAATCAATCTGAATCAATCAACCGCCTCGAAGCCATGCCTCATCTTCATCGGACACCCAACTCCTCAAGTAGCAATGCCATACCGACTGAGGAGGATATGCTCCCAGCTTCATGAGCTGCGCACTGGACATCTGACACCTCTCGCGTGTCATAAAGGCACTGACGCACAAACCGGGGTGGAGACCGCATAACCACGGCTAAGTTTAATCTGGGTTCTATATGATGTCGTTAAAACACGCAAAACAGACCAAGCCTTCACAAATTCCTGCATCTTCAAAATACAAATGTATGTTTCAAATCGACAATCGATTTTATGGACAATGCTTAGATATGGCAAACCGAACACCTTTCACCGAATTAAATTGCGTTGATTTCACACTGTCTTCGAACACGCAGTTTTTTCTGCTTTTGTTTCCCACCTTTTATCATGCTTGTGAGAGTTCATACACCCCGAGTCAATCCACTGCCCGTGCCCACGCACCGGCGGCCGCGCCGACGACGGCCGGGCGCACCGGGCGGCCAATTTTTGCGCGCATGACGTCATTCTATGACTGATTAGGCATTTATAAACTCTAGAGTGCAAAAAAACGATTAACTTCACAGTAAAGGAGATATAGGTGCATATTTGTGAATTAATACCTTGAACGTAAATTACTGGCCTCACTTTAAAAAAAATGGCTGGAAAAATGGCCAAAACGTTCCCAATTTGTTTTAAAGATCCGAATAAAAACAGAATCCTCAAACTTTGGTTGTTACATGCTCCATCCAACCTCATACCATGTGAAACTAAGAAATGAAATTTAACGCCAAAAATAGTCGTATATCACCATTTTCACGACAAAACCGCCCCGGTAGCTCAGTTGGTAGAGCGTTGGGCTCCGGCCCGCTGCTCAGAAGCATGCAGTGGCAGTGCATGTCCAGGCTTGGGATCGGTTCCCCTGAGACGCTCCGGCGCTCAATAGTTTGCCCGACGTAGGTCGGCTGGCAACCGACTGGTGAGAGGGTGACCTGAGCGGGGCGGCCGTCCCTGTGCTTTGTGGGACGTTAAACTTTGGCTTCTAAATTATCCCTTCATTGTGGGAGTTGCTCGTTCGGGTGGTGGGGTCGGGGTCTCCGTGACAAGTCCCTTGAGGACTTCAGTGAGGCTCCGACTCCAGCAGCCGTACTGGGAACAAGTTGGACAAAATTTATAAAAAAACCGGCAATTTTCAGGATTTTCTTCAAGCTATGACTCCGAAACCGTACGTCTGAGGAAATAAATAATTTCAGATCCGAATTCCACGCTCTAGGCAACCGAATGGATGGCATTGTAACTAAATCTGCGACTATGCTACGTGACTATGCCTGGTTGATCTGTACCGGAACGCCCTATCTGGGGAAAATCATTGCCTGATTTGAAAACCCCTTCGCAACTGCCCCATTGTGTGCAGTATCTAAGCTACTGCGTGAACCAGGGCCTGAACTAGGTTAGAAACACAACTAGGCGAGAAACCTTCCCTCGATACTTTGCCAGCTGACGTTGCGTCCTTCGGCACGGGTACTTTTACCTGGAGCAGTGTCCTGAAGGAGTGAAGGATAACTCGCATGTTAAAACACGATGAAGTGGTCAAATATAGAAGTCGCATATTGCTTTCTTCATTGTCTTATTTCAGCTGAAACCAGCCCGCTGGTCCTAGTAGGCCATTTGAGCTCAGTTTCTACACATGGGTTTGCAGGCAGATGTACGCTTCATCGACGTCTTCCCCAGGCAAGCAGGCTTTTTAGTGACTGAACCGCCGCCAGTACCGGATGTGCCCTTGTAACCCTGCTGCTTGTTAAGGGTGTGAGACACCTGAGGGGCGGCAACAGACGCGCGGGGCTCCACACAGACGCGCGGGGCCCCATACTGACGCGCGGGGCTCCACACAGACGCGCGGGGCTCCACGCTCGTCGCCGCGGCGTGATGTGTCGCGTGGCGTGACATGTGATAGGTGCTTCTGTGATCGTTCGGCTCCACGCTGAGAAGGCCGACGGGTGTGTGCAGCCGCAGCTGGATCTGATCTGATGTGATTATCGTGGCGTTTTATCGTTTGCATATCCTCACCGTCAATGTCCTAAGTGTTCGTTGTCGTTAGAATATATAAGCCAAAGTGGTCGGAAGAAGTGGCATGCTTCATTTAATAAACAAGATTATTGAATCATTTTTGTCAAAGTGCAATCTACAAGAGTGTGCATCGACCTGCGATATGTACCGAACAGAGTGACGGCAGAACGTTTTCGTCCAATGGGGGAAGGGGCCCCCTCAATGGGGTCCATCACATCAGCAAAAAAGTTTCCTTAAGAATCGTTTAATGATAAATTTCACATAAATCATATCTATTTTATCGTGCAGTCGAAGACACAAAAATTTTGTCCCAACTTCCTACTTCGACTTTGAAACAATGGGTACACACTTACCATCCTGAGAGAAATGCTTACTCGCTGATTGTTAGTGACAGACAATGCCTAAAAAAGGTGTTGACCTCGATGTAGATTTTTACTTTCTGACTTACTTTGATTTAAATCAGCTTAGAGGGACAAAAGACACCCCATGTGCGGCTTGAATGTATGTGAATATGCGTATCTACAAAAAAAATAATCATTTGAGGACGAGTTTCGCTCCGGAGAATAAGGGGCAGCTCACAAATGCACTCATCTATGCATGTTTTGCCCCCACACTGACAAATATACATGCATATCTACACTTGAGCCTATGAATTAATTAAACGGTTTACAAAATGATGAAAAATTAGTTTAACTGATAGCTTATGTCCACAATCGGATAATTCACACGTTGAAACAGAAATTACCACGAATTATTTCAGATTCTCTGTACACACTATGCTTACAGCCTAGACATACCTACAACGATCTCACTGATTGCCTCTTACCTGGTGCAAGTGCACTAATTCTCATAAATATTAACCTCATTTTGGTTTCGAAGGTTTACGACCCAGCGTAGAATGAGGGCGGCGTAAAATGAGGGGTAGCGCATCATAGCCAAGTCGACAGGCCGGGAGTTCGAAAAAGAAAATGTCAACGCAATTTTTACTTTTCTCGCAAACTTTTTATCGGAATATGGTTTGTTACCACGATCGGCACTTTATGGCTCTTGGCAGCGTTTCATAGAAGAATTTGATAGAATCAAGGGAATCCAAGGTTTGTATATATTCTCAAAACCAGTGATAAAACAGTGACATTACAAACTCGTTCACAGTGTTCCGGTATGCTTAAACAAAATCTATTGTTTTCGGGGTGGCTCAGGCTCCTCTATCGAATCCAGGAGCACTGCAGGGGCCGGTGAAGACAAATTTAACCTAATTTTGGTTTTTCCGACTAAGGGAGGATTTTTCAGGCTGCTTTTTAAGTCCTGAACGTCATTTCTGAGAGG
The DNA here is from genome assembly GCA_034440635.1 of Lepas anatifera. Classification (NCBI taxonomy): domain Eukaryota; kingdom Metazoa; phylum Arthropoda; class Thecostraca; family Lepadidae; genus Lepas; species Lepas anatifera. The sequence goes on from JAOTON010000510.1 coordinate 358,798, forward strand.
TGTAAGGCTGCGCTCCTCACCCACCACCACCTCACAGCGGCCTAGCGTCTTCGCTCTCAGAGTCGAGAGCAAAATATTTCAGCGATGATAAGCAGCTGCTATTCCAATCTATAACTGTTAAATATTCCAATCTAAAATAAAAATATGGACGGCGTTCGAAAGCTCTTGAGACGAAGAAAAATTATAGGAGGCATGTTTATGTCAGGTCAATATTGAGGTTAGCATAGGTCAAAGACAGGGTAGCGTACGTTTCCCCTCCAGATTTTTACTCAGTGGAGCTATAGAAAATATTCATGGATTATTGAATTTCTCTCGTCGTGGTAAATCGAAAGATGTATAAAATGACTTTGCTAGGTCAAATGGGGAAAATTATCTGACATCCAGCTAGGTTAGGGTCACAGGGTGACCTGGAATGGTCGTGTTGCGTATCGATCGACTCCTGTAGTCGCCGCCACGCGGTGTGAAGAAAACGAAGCTCAACACCTCTGTTTATTGCCCGGCCGCAGGTCGAGGTCGACAGAGGTCGACAGAGGTTGAAGAGGTTGAGGCTGAGGTTGAGGGTGAACTGACGAAAACAAATTCTGTTAGAAAACCTGATAAGTTCAATCCAGTCCACAGAAAACGTGCTGCAAAACCAAGCGTTTCCCTAAGTTACTACACAGATAACAGTCCAAGCCAAAAATATGTCGGTAACGACCGTAAATAATATCCGAGAACGATCATGACATGAACTGTGCTGGATAACAGCCGAGAGAAAAAATGTCGAGATAAACGACCAATATTACTAATAAACAGGTATCTGGCAACCTGCCAACTCACACTTCAATTACGGTTAACCAAACAAGTTTAAGCAAACTATCGGCTATCACATGAGACTACCGGCGGAAGAACCATACAATCGTCGAACGATAAATAAGTACAATTTATCCGTGAATAAACTGCAGGCTACCTTATACCAAGTTCACTATTCAATGATACGATTTCACACGTTGACGCCTAATGAGGTTTCGTACCTACTCGATGCCTTCCATTCACATCCGCGGCGACTCAGGACAGGTTACCAGCTGCACGGCCAAGATGGCTAGCTCAGCGCCGAACCGCGCTCACTCCACGGCGCATCGCTGCGCGCACCACCTCATCTCGGGCACCTACTGAAGTTCAGAATTGTATCACCACTTTGCCTACTTCAAGACATCAATAGACCGTTATTCAAGATGCAAACGTATTAAGGCCAATTTCAGCAACAAACAGACGCGAATAGAGTCGATCCGATCCCGAAAACTGACAGAGACTTACCTAGCGAGAGACGCACGTCTGCTCCGCACGAGATCAGGCTACAGAAAGACCCGCTGCTCAAAACAATGCTCCGAGAACGGCACTATTTTCATGCTCCTACGCAAATACAACGCAACGCACTCACTTTACGAACTTCGGCAGCCTACACCTCTAGTAACGATAAATCCTATGGAAAACTATTCAAGACCCGAAATCACCGGCTGTCCACAAATATTTACATCGCAGTTTGGACCTACTTTCTTTCACATGGATATACAACGAACCTTCACTGATCACGTGACTTCATCGATCCGCCCCCCGCACCGACGGACTGCCAGATAGGCTAAACGCACCAAAACAATCCTATACCAGATTGGCTCACTAGAGAAATTGCGAGCCACCCAGACCACGGACCCAGCCCGGAATGAGCGGCAGTGGGTGCCCCACACCCCCCTGCACGCTCCTGCAGACAACGCCTGAATCGGCGCCTACACTGCCCGTGAGAATATGAGCACAACGCAAGAAAAATGTGAGCTTTATCTCAACTCAGTCAGAAGTTATTGGCAAAACAATCACCGTATGCTCCTATGACCTGACATGGCCTTTGAGAGGCCAGATGGTCAAAAACTCTACTTTATAGTCAATGTCGTGGTAAGAATACATGGTTTTGAGGATTTTCAGCTTTATCTATCCAGTATTTACTGAAAACGAGCTCCTTCTATTTTTTCACTATAGACTTAGAGTGAGGTGACCAAAAAATGACCCCAACTTAGGCCAAGAATATCGAAATTCCGAGATAGCAGATTTGTAGACCCTAACGACCTGATCATATTGTGAAAGTTCCAAACTGATCAGTTGGCTGATGTTTCTCAGGCTTCTTAGTCGCCGCTTCAAACTCGTTATTGTAGGTTTTGGGGTCGGGTCGCATGACCTTGGATGACATGAACTGACCTAAAAATTTCGTCAGATGCGTAAAATTGATCAGGGATAAGGTACTGCAAATTTCGTTTCTCTGCGTCGCTTTGTTGTTGTGTTATCTGGGGAAAACCAGGAGGGAAAACCAGGAGCGAATTTCGCCCCCCGTGGGGTGCGTGTTAACCCGCGCCCCACCGGGGGTCCGGCGCCACCTTCGCCCCACCGGGGGCCATCGATGGCCCCCCCTCTAACTCCGAAAGTATGAGCGTTAGCGCAAATCTGCAAAGTGCATTAGAAAGCTCGCGTGAATTCAATAAGAAATTACTTATATGTTTTAGTGCTCAGGTCAATGGTTTGCCCTCCAGAGGTCATATTAGGTCCAGATCGGCTATTTTCATTCAAATATGCAATGCTTAAGCAAACTGGGCATAACTCTTGTGCCATTAGAGCTATTGAGATGGGGTAAAGTACATTGGATAGGAAAATGTCATACCTTTTCCCGCTATGTGGAACGTAATGCCCTTCCGCCAGTGGTTTGACCTCCAGAGGTCACCTCGTGCCCTAAGATGACCTGAGGTCACGAAAGGTCAAAAAGTGACCTTACCGTATATCAAACAGAAGCCAGTGACGAGACATACACGATGGTTTTTGAATCAGCGCTCTAGCTTATATAGGTCAAAAGTTATTGTCAAAATACTGTTATTGACCCCTGGTGACCTTGAATGACCTTGGAGCGGTCAAAGGGCAAATATGCCTGGAATCCGTGAAAGGTTGTCCAAGAACGCTTTTCTGACGAAGCCGAGCATTTTCAATCGTTTTTGTGACTTTTAGATCATAAGACAGGTTTTCCCTATGCTTTGTCAATGGGAGAGGTCACCTCGTGACCTGACCTCAGGTTACGAAATCGAAAAATCCCGGATATACACCTTGTAGACACTGGAGGGGTCATGAAGTGTAGTAAGTTTCAAATCAATCGACTTTGAGATGTAGCTCTTACAGAGCTCTAAAGTTGAAGTGACCTTGGTTGACCTCGCCTGGTGACCTGACCTTTGATGACCCGGGGTAAAAAATGTCAGGGATGGTGGGAAAATGGTGCAGTAAGAGGTAGAGCCCTCAACTGCGTTGCTGCGCCTCGTCGTTTTTCTGCTATTTTGGAAAACCTTAGGGGGCTATCGATGGCCCCCGGTGGGGTGAAGGTTAACAAGGAAACTGTTGACCGATGGTATTAGCATAGAGACAGATATCTGTAGATTAAGCTTAATGTCACGCTTTACTGCAAATTCAACAGACATATCCACCAATAACTGAAGGCCTTTTCGAGTGGGACTAAGCAGAAAAATGTAGTCGGCGTACGCTATCACATTAGCAGCGACTGAACCTTTTCGACATCCAATGCCAGACAGCCTGATTTCCTTCAAGAGGTCATCAATATAAACAGAAAAAGTAACGGTGAAATATTTCCGGCTATAAATATTTCCTGTCTCTGTTCTCTATGCTACTTATAATAATAATGTACAATATGACTAGCACTATAGCAACTGTTTGGCGGGTAATGAGGATTGACCTTTCCCAATGACCTTTGACCTTTTACCTTGACTTTTGCATTGAGGTACCTTAACTATGACGTCATAAAATAATATACCTACGTCAGACCGGGTAACGCCATTTGACCGGCAGCACTGAGGTCAGTGACTTCGAAAGTGCTGATATGACTTTTTTAACACGCGCATTGACGGGGGTGGGCGGGTACCCGCCCCCTCGGGTTTTTCATAGATAGCAGAAAAACGGCGGCGCTTAGCGCCGCCGTACTTAGCATACCTTTTTCCTCATCATTTTTACAACTTCTGTGAAAATTTTAAGGTTAGGTCATCTCAGGTCAGGTCACCAGTACAGGTCAAGTGACCTGAACTCAAAAAAAGTTTAAGATAGCATAAGTCGGAGCAGGGTGAACTTATCCGATTGAAACTCATATCACATAACGGCCCTACCGAGTTCTCTAAAATATTTTCCGATATTTTTTATATCGATGACCTAAGGTCGGGTACGAGGCATGACCTCTTCATTGGAAATACATGGGAAAAATGGTTTTTACGGAATAACTCAGTAACGGATGGTGATAGAACATTTATTTTAGCTGCATTAGACTCGTCTGGGTTTTGCAATTCTAATGATGTGCATTTTATTTAACTTGACCCTGACCTGAGCTCAGGTCAGGTCAAATCCTTGATTTGACCTAGCAAGGTCAAAATATATATTATTAGATTCGGCTTGCTGAGAGGATTCATACAGTTTAAGTCATTTTTTCCTATCTTTACTTGTTCAGATGTAATGGCCGAAAAACTTAATTTACATGTTATCGCTATGACGGCATGTTTTGGCCTCTCGTGACCTTAAATGTGACCTGACAAAAAAATGGTTCAAATGTGTTCGATGGAGAAGTGGATGGGCAGCCCAACACCGTTTACCGTTTTTCGCTACCTACCGTGTTTCTCGAGATCTTAGGGGGGCGGGTACCCGCCCCCGTCAAAGCGAAGGTGGCTCAGACCCCCTTCAATGCGCGTGTTAATATTTTTGTGTTCCCAGCCCGGGAACATTTTCACACATTTGCATCACACACGCAGACACACTATATACACAGCCGCGGGGCTTACACTTATCGGCAGCCTTGCGGGACAGTCATGTCCGCACGCTCCATGTCACACGCCCCACTGTACCAAGCAGTGGAGCTATCCCGATTTATCGGGCCCGGCGGAACAGAGGACTGCTCCGGTGACACGCAGCGAGCCCATGCCCTTGGGCGGTGCCACCGGACCGGTGGATCTATTTAAAGGCAGATCAAGCCTGTGCTCCCAGTAACAAGACAGACAGACAGACATGTATTTTCATCAAGAGACACTACAAAACATAATACATTGTTCGCGATTGGCGCAAAAGCACGAATGCTTATGCGAGGCGCCTCTCGCACGGTTGGTCCCCAACACACCGCACCACCACAGAGGGAATCACCCAGTGCCGCCGCTCAGGTAACAAATGATTGGGTGTGCCGCCCACTCACCGTCACCTCCGCCCGGCCCGGGCGCAGCTATACAAATCGTTTTGTGTTTCGGATAAATTTAAAGACAGTTGAGGCTACTTTTTTGGAGTTTGATATGTTTAATGGAGAGCCATGCAGTAGAATATTCAGTTTTGATTGCTTATCCATGTTTGAAAGGTTAATGTTGGTTTTAGAGAGAATTTCGTGAAACATTGTTACTCTTGTATAACAGTGGTTGACAGATATTAACACTTAAACCAACACAGCAGGCATGAACGCGTTTCGACAAAATTTTCTTCAGCATCTATGGTAGAGGGATTCCCTCCTACCATAGATGCTAAGAAGACATTTTTCAACGCGTTCATCTGCTCTGTGTTGGTTTAATTGTTACTCTTGCGTGGTTGAATAATTGACAATGGAGCATGAAGTGTGGTGTGTCCTCTTTTGTTTCGCCGCAAGCACAGTGGGGAGAGTTGATCGCTTGAACTTCAAATTGGGGTGAATTTAATTTCCTTGTGCCAAGTCGCAGTCTTGTCAATAGACAATTTTCGCTCTTTTGGCCCAATGAGTAATAAAGTGGGGAGAGGGAGTCCCAAAATGGTGTTTTATTTTGTTTTTGAATGTAGTTTTGGAGGTAAATTCACGAATATTTTGGGCAGCTGATTCCACGTCTTGACAGAGGTAAGCAAAAATGATCTTTTAAACGCTAGTGTTCTGTGTCGCGGCACTGTTATTTTTTCTCAATGTCTTAAGGTTCTAAGCAAGTTACTTTCTCTTGTTTCAGGAACAACGTTGCGTATGAATTGTGGTACTAATGGGTTATTTAAAAGGTTATGAAAAAATACAATTTTGTTTATTTTCCTTCTTGTCTCAAGTGATTCCCACCCAAGGTCTTTTATCAATTTCTCAGTCGGTGTCCGGACTAAGGTCCCTGTCACTAGTCTAGCAGCTCTATTCTACAGTCGCTCAAGTCTAAGTTTGTCATGTGCTGTGATATGTCCGTCATAAATTATGTCACAGTAGTCAAAGTGAGGTCTAACGTATGTCGTGTAAATTTGATTTATAATTGTTCTGGGGAGAAACTGTGCTAAAGGGTAGATAGGGCTCAAAGTTATGTTTACTTTTTTGATTATTTGGTTGACGTGTTCTTTGAATTTCAAGTCATGAGAAAGAGTAATTCCTAGATGTTTGTGCTTTTGCCCCACTGGTACAGGCTCACCACCAAATGTTAGTTTTGGGACTTGTGTTCTATTTTTTAACAAGAAAGTTTGCTGGATTGTTTTGGTTGGGCTAAAGGTAATGAACCATTTTTGTCCATAACTGTATATTTTGTCAAGGTCTGTCTGAAGAGTGTTCTGAATAGAAAGGAATGAGTCAGTGGTATGAGCCGCGTACAGAGATGTGTCGTCAGAAAAACAAAGTATGTCTTGGGTCGTTTGTTTTGTCAGAGAATTTAGATAGAGGAGGGCAAGGAGGGGGCCAAGAACGGATCCTTGAGGACAGCCTGCATTTAGCGAAAGAGTAGATGAGTAAGAATTTTGCAAGCAAACACGTTGTCTTCTGTCAGTAAGGTAGGAGGCGAGCCAGTCTAAAACTGCAGTCAGTCCGAATTCACGTTTGCATTTTTCTAAGAGTCCTCTATGCCAAATTTTGTCGAAGTAGCGCGAAATGTCCAAATACACTGCAGTGAAATCTTGCCCCTTATCTAGTGATTCATTTAATTTATGTGTCAAATAGAAAAGTTGCATTTGTGTACCATGGCCGGGCCTGTACCCGCTCTGTCCATCTGTTAGAAGGCTGTTGTCTGATAAGTGTTTGTATATTTTCCGGAAAACCACCTTTTCAAAGACTTTCGATAAGCAAGAAAGAAGACTGATAGGCCTATAGCAGGAAATGTCGGATGGGGATCCTTTATTTTTGAAAATTTGTTTGACATTGGCGAGTTTCCATTCTGACGGGAAAATACCGAGCTGAAGAGATTTATTGAATAATTTTGTTAACGGGTCTGTGATAAGAATTGCGGTTAGCTTTAAGAAGTTGTTTGGAATTTCGTCAGGCCCTGTTGATTTGTGGGGCTGTAGCTTATTTAGTTCATGTAGCACATCTCGTTCAGAGACCACAAGGGCGTCTATTTCCGGGACATGGGAGTCAGGGGGCTCAGCAATAAGTATCTCCGGCTCTACGATGTCTAATGCTCGTTGTCGTTGACCATGGCTTCATTTTCGTTCATTAAAGGAGGAATTGATTTAGTGATTATACGGCCAGTAAGTTCTCGCAAAGTAGAATGATATTTGTGTGGGCTGCTTTTATACTGAAGAAGTTGATTTGTTTTTGAGAGTAAATATTGGTTTTTAAATTGTCGTAAGTCGTTGGTGACCCTATTCCGCTGTAACCGCCACCTATGCCACGCAATATTTATTTCAGGATGGTTCCGGTCTTTATACTTGTTTTGAACCTTTTTGGCTTGTTTGAATAACCTATCCCGTTTTCTCATCGCTGATTTCAGAGATTTTGTCACCCATGGTTTATCTTTTGAGTTGATAGTGATAGTTTTAAAGGAATAGTTGCTGCGGCCGCATTTTGTAATGTTTTGGTGAACAAGTTCACTGCAGTGTTAATGTCTTTGTCTATTATGTCCTGCCAGTCTGTTGTGAGAATGTTGGTCAGACGTTGCACGTCTAGCTTACTGTAATCCCATATTGTTTTATGGTTTGTCACCGGGGTAGCTATGCTTTTTTATACAAACAAAAATTGGAAAATGATCGAGCGCAGAAAAAGATGACAGGACACCACCGCTTAAGATCAATTGCTTGTTATCAACAAAACATAGGTCGCGCAAATTTTGAGTGTTTCCCTGTACCCTGATGGGTTCTTTGATTACTTGAAATAGTCCTAAACAATTGGCAGTTGCCTCTAATTTGCTTTCAAAGTGTGTCAGTGGCGAATGGCTTACATTTTTATCTCCTAGATACATATTGCCAGCATTCAGATCCCCCATTACTATTATACATGTTGGGTTGTGCGCTTTTGCCTGTTCAACACTCTCTGTTAAGTACTCAAGAAATAAATCTTTCGCTTCAGCGTTTGAGGTTGATGGTATGTAAGTGCAACATACGATCAAAATCATATCTTTTAATTTAATTTTTGCCCACACCCACTCTACGTTTCCGAATTCTAGGTCGTGGAGCCTCGTTATCGCAAGAGATGAATGACAGTACAGTAAGATACCTCCTCCTTTCCTGTTTCTATGCCGGGAAAGTGGACTGTGAAACCTACTTAAGTTGTACATAGAGCTGTTAACAGAGTCGTCTAGCTTAGTTTCTACAAGGCCTAAAATCCCTACGTTGTTTTGGTTTACAAATTCATCTAACTCGTCCTTTCTATTTTCTGCCGTGATACTGTTTATATTAATGCTACATATTTTTATATGGTCTTCAATATCGATGACGTCAGAACTCAAAGCACCCGGGCCCGGCGGAAGCAGCGCTGAGGCGGCGGCAGCAGTCGAGTCGGATGGGCCGCGCATCTGGACACTCCCAGGCAGGGGCCGGGCGGCCGAGCATTGGTGAACAGGCCATGCGTAGTCGCTGACACTGGCATCAAGCACACATGATATTACAGTCAAGCTGTGAACACAAAAGAAATGCTGGTAGCCTATTTTTAGAACAAAACTAAGGCATCTAACTATTTTTGCTTATAAAAAAATTGCCTTTGAGTAAATCTTAAACGGCTCAACACTATGATCAGAGGATTGGTGTTTGTCTGGTAGCAGTTAGAAGAGGCACGAATACAATATAACCAAACAGTTCCACACATCATGTCAAGACTGCAATAAGGGTTAACTTGGGAACGTGGCCTAGTTAAGACGTGGGAATGATAAACTTATGTCCAAGGCTTCGGTCGAGAAGTCTACTAAATGTTCAATAACACAAAATCATGTACATAATAATGACACTAAATTTAAATGATCTACACAGGAACTGGTTGACTGACAAAAACAATTTAGCTAATATAGACGAAAGCAACTCCACAAATAGCAGGTCTTAAGCTCGGAAGAGTACGAAAATTATATTGAATTCACTAATACACGTAACAAAAGTCCAACAACTTTTGATTATGCTACTCGTCTATTAAACCAAATGCATACGTCTATTGAAACTTCAGCACTGCAGGTTCAGTTCAAAGGCTGGATCAATAATATGAGTGGGGTTTACGCATAATAAGATCTTTTCCGCTGCTATTTTCTCTATCATGAATCATAACTGAAGTTTTTAACAAAAATCACTCAAACAAAAGTGAGCCTTAATGCGGCAGATCTCATGCAGTCTGGTCAATTGGGCAGTATCGATTGAAAGGATCTAGATCAGTCTTAAAGTTCATCACCAACGAAACAATCAATCACTTTCCTGGGTGCCGTCGCTTCCCTTTGCCTCCACTGGCTCCACCGCTGCTGCGTCCGGCGCCGGCCCCGCGGACGCGGACTGCCAGGGTGCGGCTCTCGTTGGGGGCGCGGCGTGACCGCTGCTGGTCCCAGAGGCGCCGCCAGCGCGAGAGCGCGTGGCGGCTGGAGATCCAGCGCTGGATCCTCGTCCGCTGACGCCGCGCGCTGTCCTTGCCGCTGTCCTGCTGCGTCCCCCACCTCGGCGGCCCCGTGCATCCCGCGCGGGAGTGGTGCCAGACGCCTCCGGCGACGTTTGTGTTCCTTGGATTTCGGACACATGCATGTCTTGGATCCCGTAGTCCGTTAGGCCGAGAGAGGGGTGATCACCTATAAGTTTATGAAGGTCTTTGATCCCTCTGATTTTCTTTGTGGGCCCGTCGCTGCTCAGACGAACCTTCATGACTCCCGCATCAGTCCAGGCCCGTGCTAACACACCATCTCTTTTAAGTTGGCGGGCCACAAACATAATGGCACTGTTGTGGCGAGTTAGACAGTCCGACATGTATATGTTTGACATCATATCGGGACGAAAAATCGACTGGCTGTCCACCCGAGCCTCCCGTACCGATTTGCGCTCCTGGTAGAACTCGGCTCTTTTGATGTGCCGAACAAACTTTACAATGATGGGCCGGATTTTGTTCTCGTTTTTCTGCTTGCCAATGCGGTGTACGTTATCTATGTCTGTGTCCTGCAAAGGCAAACCGATAAGGCTGCCGATTTCCAGAACCAGGCCTAGGGCATTCTCATCAGGGGACTCTGGAACCCCGCTTATTATAACAGTTTCTCATGCTATACTGTTCTAGCTCATTAAGGGTGCGTTACCCTCGATACATGCGCCACACGACATGACCCATCAGAACTAAAACCCTTTTTCCCAAACAACAGATGTCAGGTCATTCGTTCATTCATCTCGTTACAAAGATTGCCCACGTGACACGTTGGTTGTAAACCGTAGTACGCTGCGCATTCCACGCTTTACGACCCTTCAGGTGACCAAGAACCGCTGCGGGCAAGGTCAGACGCGTCGCAGTAACAGGTGCTCTCGCAGAGGCGGGTCCAGTATTATTCCGAGGGCAGACTGCTATTGGGCAAATGTCTTGATTTCTCTAAAAGAGAAAGCGGTTGCAGCTCGCACCACTGTCACCTGGGATGGACCAAAGCTGGCCAAATGGCAGTTCAAGCATGGCTGTGGATTGGCTACGCTATTTGTGCGAGTCAGCAGCTAGTCAGCGGTAGGATCCGCGCCCATTTCCTACTTCCCACTTCGGCCACTTTCGTGACCAAATTTTATGTTCTTCGCCCGCCTTGCGTCGGTGGGTCGTCATTCTCCGCGCGTACGCACACATGCACATACACATGACACATGGGCTGGGTGCCCGCATTTGTGACCGCCTTGGCGTATCTTAGGGATCCCCCGCCTCGTAGCGGTGACGGAAAGGGGCTCACTGACTCACTCACCCACCAAACCCTGAGGCGCGCAGCTCCATGTGTTTCCCCAAGTATTTATTGTGGAAAATTTTTCCGGTGATCGGAGAAGGGGTGGCGTTCTACCCCTCAATCATGTGCGGAGTTGTCCTCACTGTGATCGAGAGGTGTTTCGGATTATAGGATAGTTTGTGTTGTAATCGACGATACACGTGTACGATCTCAATCCCGTCCAGACCCTTCCTGACCACATCAGTTCGACATAAACCAAAGCTTTGTAATGTATTGGAAGCAGTTTCCCAAGTTATAGGCCCTGACCTAGGGACAGGATCAAAAGACGATCTCCTAAACAAGAGACCGTCCATAAAGTACATAAGGAAAAACAGGGGGTAGGAAGTCAGCAACCATTTTGTTAAACGTTACAACAAGGTGTAAGAAAGTATTACCATGAGGGAGGAGGGTTAAAATGATAAGAACACATGTTACGTAATGTATGGATAGGCCCTCAGCTCTGACTTGGAATTAACACTGATGTGATTCGATGGAATCCACACATCATTATCATTGGATTTTTGAATTGTTTGTGTGACCTTTTATGAGGAGAGGAGCCGTGAGAGACTCGTGTGAAAACGTGTCCTGATGTCCAAATAACCCTCACATGCCTCCAGTCACGAGGCCATAGTTCCCTGGTGTAAAGAGCTAAAGGCATGTTCGTGCAAAACACGCACAATAAAAGTTGTATAGTCCGCACCAATTTTCAAGAACTGGACGACGTTTCTGCAATATTCGGCAAGCATTAGGGGTGATGCAACACCGCCTCCCCCGCGAAATTTCAGTGGGTTGTCATCGGCCTTTCAAGTAGTATTGTAATCATTTCAGGGAAGGCCCTAGTTCAATTGGACGAGAAAATATACTATTGCTGGGAATTTATAGATTCAAGAATGACTTTTATGGAGTTTAAATGACACAGAAAACACCGTAATATATCAGGGGCGCAAAAGATGTGTATAAATCACAGCAAAAATAGAAATAAACGGTTATTTTGCTAAAGTAATTGCAACGTGGCAGCATCAGCAGCAAAAAATATTGCATCGGGATTGAGCTTCAAGCACCGAGGGAGAAGAGAGTTTACCGGTCGAAAATTCGGAACATTGAATGTGATAAAGCTGATGGACTAAGAAACGGGACACACAAGTCCCCACATGGCCACCCCAAAGCGGGAGAATCAATCGCGGATCCAGGGGTGCAAAGGGGGACACGTGCCTCCTTCGTTCGACCCTCGGTCCCCCTGAAATGGTCGCGGCGCCCCTCTGAAAGATTGATGGCACCCCCTGAAAGGCCACTGGTCAGCAGCCTCGGCGATAACAGGTGCTGGCTGAATATGACGCAGAAATTTGACTCACACAATTGTTTGCCTTTTTATGAGGACTGTACTATTGGGACACACTAGTTGAATGAATTTCTGCACTGCGGTCGTCGTCGTCATTTTTTCCACTCTGCTCCCGGGACATCGCCGCTTTCTTTCCCCTGAAAGTTCTTGTCGTTTCAGCTCATGGCGGCCAGAAATTGGTCTTACTGATATTGGTAGAGCCTAGTGTTCTGCTGTTTGTATTCCTCTGACAGGAGAGTGTCATCCTTGACCATGGCGATGGAGGCACAATGATCAAAATCCTAGAATGCTTAGTAGAGAATGACACCCAGGCGCTCTGAATTTCCCATTCACTTTCTTTATTTCTCACTTTTGGACCCACTTTTCTAGTGGATTTATTTTGGCATAATTCAATAACCCTAGTGTATATAAAATCATCTAGCGTGAAAGGAAGGAAAATTTGGATGAAAAATGCGCAAACCTTAGGTAAGGAATGTTATCGAGCTTAAACTAACTCTCACAATATTATACCGTTTGGACTTGCCACTTGCCTACCGTATTTTCAAACTTGAATTTTACACTCAGCATCCCAGTGCAAAACCATTTTTGAGACACTGCAGAGTGGGGCGCTGCGACATCCCAAAGATTAGCCAGCATACTAAACGCGTCTTTCATTTTTTTACCGTCACCATCCCACTCTCTCCTTGTTAGTAAGGTCTTCCATCCAGCAGCCGTCGCAAGTTCCCCTTGCAGTTATATTCCGTGAACTCCATGGCTCAAAATATATTCACATTTACACTTGCACTGGTAGCAGTGGCATCTCCATAAAGGCGAGGATCTTCCTGCTATTGGTAAGGTCGTACTTTAGTACCTCCCGCTCTGTTGGAAGTTTTGCTCTGCTGAGGGAGGATGATGGGCAACAAATGAAGAAGGCCTCCACAGATCTTAGCTGACCCGGGGGATAATGTTTTGGATTTTCACTCTTTGGAACAGATCTCTCGCGGCCATAGGCGGATCCAGGATTGCCGATCGGAGGGGGCACCTTCCCGAGGGGGCGCCATCCGGACCAGGGGGCGCCACTTATGACCGGCAAAACCTATCAGGTGGGCGCCAAATCCTACCGGTGGGCGCCGACTTTCGTATCCTGGGGAGGGGGTGGTGGGAAGCGACATTTTAGGGGGGCGCCATCGACCTTTCAGGGGGTGCCGAGGGTCGATCGGGGGGGCACGTGCCCCCCTTGCCCCCCCCTGGATCCGCCTATACTCGCGGCGGCTTTTGCTTCTAGTGATCATAGACGAATCAATTTCCAGATGTCCCAAAAAGTCGACTACTTGGGTACATTAAAGTACGAACAAGATTCAGGCGGGTTAATTCGGCATAAACCTCTCTCAAAATCGTTCCCTGTCACCCGCCTCTCCTTGTTATTGCACTCAGCTCACTTCGGTAAAAACACCGTCTTGGGTTAACTAGGCTATTTGACGCAAATCAGATACAATTTAACAACGTATTCTTCCTTTGTACTTTAAGTACATTTGGAATGCCCTATTCTGTCAATATTATTTCGAAAATATACCCACGTAGCTTTCCAGTACGATTTTTGATGAGCTGCGAATATGCAACATTTACTTCAGGCTGATTTTCGACCGCAGATTGTGACCTGATTGCGACGAAATTTTGAACCGATGTCCAAAATGAACCAACTAATTAAACATTTTCGGGGGCACTCATTTCTAAACCAAAGTGTGAAAACTATAAAGTCATATTGCTTATCAAAACACCAACTCAGCAGCATTTCATATGTTAGTAGATTCATGAAGGCTCACATTGTCCAGTTGCAGAACGGTGTGCGCCATCCAGCTTCGGCCAGGCAGGCTGCAACTGGCCAGAAAGTGAGGGGGGCCATAAATCTTCAGCTTCCAACTCTGACACTACATTTTCCATTAAAAAACTGAAGGCTAACCATATTTGGGTCCATTTTTGCTCCCAGTTAATTACGCTAGAATATTCCCTGTGCCCCAAATCCGTTAAAAAACGAAATATAAATTTTTGCTGGAAGTGAAGTGGCCTAGCCTCAGCAGAGACTCTGTTTGTGATTTCAGCCTTTTAGTTACCCTCACTGGTCCACAAGAGAACGTAAGACTTGAAAGAAAGGGCGTGATTGAAATGTGGTCACAGGACGGAATGAGCTTCCGAGCAGCAGCAAGGAAGTGAACGCAGGAATGCATTTTACAAATTACGACTTTGTGCTAAATCTTCTTTGGATGCCATGAACAGTAAACTCCACCCGTCAGATCTATGGAACGAATTGGAACAAGTATCACATCGGGAGATTTGTGATTTCTGGTATTGTTGCATAGGCATAAAACCGCATCCATGACGGTGACAGACTAGGGTCTGCACATAAGTGACTGTTTTGGGGTTCCAAACATAACATCATGTGGAAGTCATCGGCTCAGTATGATCCTCAGTCCCTCTGATCATGCTATGATTTATTAGTCAGTCACATAATTAGATAATTACAGCAATCGTAAAATAAAAATCCAGGTAGAATTTGCACAGCTCCATTCATGTTTTTAATGAGACTAAGCATGGGCGCCGAAAGCGGGGGGACGCGTCTCCCCTGTTCGCCAACCAGGGAGATGTTCCCCAAAAATTTTTGGGTCAATCGTCATTAATGCTGTCAGGTACCGAATATGCCAAAAATTTGCCTCCCCGGTCAGCAGCAGCCTGGGTCCGTCCCCCTGCGAAAATTCCGTGGCAGCGCCCCTGCTTCTTAGAAAATACAAATGTGTGATAACGGAAAAGTGTTGTCCCAATTTCTTACTCCTACCCAATTTCAAAATTGTTTTATTCTATTCATGGTGTTTTATAGCAAAAAAATAATACATAGTTGTTTTGATTTAAAACACCAGTCCCATTAAAAAATCCGAATTTTGCTATGGCCTACGCTTCGGCTGTTTCCGACCTAAAAATCACCCCCTGAGCAAGGCTCCCTGTACAGGTAAACACTCCCGTCTGACTTTTTGTCTCCCCCCTCTCTCTCTCTCTCTCTCTCTCTCTCTCTCTCTCTCTCTCTCTCTCTCTCTCTCTCTCTCTCTCTCTCTCCTCTCTCTCTCTCTCTCCTCGGTTGTTTAGTCATTCTAAAATTCCCACATCTTTTTCTGAGAAACGCTTGCAAGCCCGAATCAGCTATTTTCGTCTCATAACCACAATATTATTTTATAAGAAAAACTGCTATTTCTCTCGGTAATGGAATACAGAAGTTACCGAAATATCATCAATCATGATTGGATAATTGGTCGGGTGAAGTCTGATGTTTTCGAGCTGAGTTTGGTGATTGTAAAAGCACTGATCATGGTTTTTGAGGGGCAGCAAATTGTTAGGCTGACTTAAAATGATGGAACATTAGCCGCTAGATTTCACTTCTGGGTACGAGGAGGTACGAGGCACCCTTATAGATTCCTGGCAGTTTTCAAACACAAAAACTCATTGACACATCATTGTAGCTGACCTCTCGCTTGTTTAGATTATCGATCAAATTAGAGAACACCTTGCTGAGATGACTGAATGCAGGGGCGGTAAAAACCGAACCAGTTTTGATGCCCGAGATCATGTAATATGAGTAAGGGTAAATCCCATTGTTTTTTTCAATGCCTTCATATTCCCCTATTTCAAAACTTGATTTGAAAACACGGTAGTCAAAGTCCATGTAAACTCTATGGCTGTGGCGGATCCAAAAGGGAGAGACAAAAATGCATTTAACCTCCCCCCCGACGGAAAAGCTTGGAGTATCGGAGTAAACTACGCTTTTGCCCCCCTCCTCCCCACGCACACACAGCGATCGACCTTCTTTTTGCCCCGACTCCTCTTGAGTTCATAAGCGAGATTTTTATTCCTTTAACTCTAAACTTCAAACAGAACCAGTCAACTTTAGTGTAAACATTGGATCATGGATAACAAAAACCAACCATCTTGTGCGTATATTTATCACCCCGTCACGGTTTTGTTTGCCTTTCGCCTTGGATATCCCCAAAATTTATCGTCAATTATATTGTAGCAACATTTTTTACACCGTGACGTTTTTTTGTTGCGACTTTGGCTTGCCCCCAAACCGACCGGCTAGATCCGGCACTGCTCAATGAGACGTCCTTGTCCACTCAGCAGGGCCTGAGCAGCTGGATCATGCCCCCAGTCGGCTGCCACGTGACTGGCGCGCGCCCGGGGCGCAGAGGTACCGGTCACGCCGGTAAACAGGTGTCCGTGTGCCAGTGGCGTGGCCAGGGGTGACCAGGCTATAGGCTCTCCTTTTGTTCAATATTTCCTATCCCCGTTCGTGAATGTATTCACTTTGACTTCAAACTGCAGATTTTCTGCTATCAACTACCTTGATGAATTTCTGGCTATGCCACTGCTCCCGTCCCATTCACCAAAACATGAATGAACAGACCTGCCACAGCGGCCACTCATGCGAATCCGGTACTGCCAGTGCCATCTTTTGGGAAAGTTTTATAAAACTTGAAATAACTTTTTCACCGAGCGTTTTTGGTTTTGATTCTGTATGGAAATTGTATAGAGGAGATAGCCGCAAAACTCTGTTGTTTCCGTTTTTCCGATTTTTAACCTGAATTTTTGGAAAAAGCTTTCAAATTTCAGCTTCTCATATCTTTCTTATAAGGCAAAAATTCAAAAAAGTACAACAACAGTGTTGTGGAGACTGGCTCCTTGAACATATGCCCACCCACCCTGTTTCAATGATTATATCATGTGAAAAGTTACTCAAACTTTAAGTTTGAGAAATTTGAAAAAGAAAGTCAAATTGTACAAAAACAAGAAATGCATCAGGCTTGAAAAACATCTGCCGTAACGATACACTTGTTACCTACTTCTGGTGGAAAAATCACGACGATAGCCACGTTACTTTACGAGATATTTCACGAAATATGCTCCCATAGAGTTAACATTGATAACGCACCCTTAAGTTTCAGGTCCTGCTCATTCATTACCATTGATTCCATGGCCGCTGACCACCTGCCTAGTGATGCTTACTGCACTTTCAGGGCTTCACTGGAGCGTCCCTCACAGAATCCACCAAGTCGCGACACTATTCACTGTGTTTACGGTGGGCCGAGCGCGCACTCGGGGAGCCCTCCGCGCGTGGCAACGGCTGGTCAGGAACAAGGGCGCTGGCTGGTCAGCGGAAGTCCCCAGTCAAGGCCGGCACTACCCAATGTACTGCCATCTCCTGGGTAGGAGGCGGTCGAGGAAAAGGCTGCCAGAGGTCAGCTTTGATCCAAGGACCTCCCACATTGGACCGAGGCGCCTCAACGAACTGCGCCACGGCGGTGGTTTCGGCAGATGTGACCTTGACCTGTGACCTTCGACCTTGACCTTTATTTGAAGTGACCTTGACATATCATCCCGGTGATATGGCGTTATGGCGTCACCACTCGGCCTCCAATGCTAGTGAACTGGTCCGACCGCACGATTACGGTGGTCCCAAATACAGGTCTGACTTTGAAAGTCAAAACAATTTCGACCGATGTTCAAAATTATGTCACCAATCGACGCGCTATTGAATTCTGTTAAGTGTGACCGAGTATCGTGTTTCGGCTACGAGCGGTTCTCCGGCCACCTCGTAAAAACAGGTGGGGGTGCCTCCGAGGACCGAGGCCCCCTTCAGTGCGCGTGTTAATTAATTGGTGTAAACTTGCAGCAGCCTGATCAAGCCAGGATGCAGAACTGTGTGCTTCACTGACATGGGTATTCGTATTCTCCCATCAAGAAGCCTATCTGTGTCAGACATGACAAAATTATATTCGAAACAGAACTCCTGAACTTCTTGAAAACACCTAGAACCTCCATTTAGGCTGTTGACATTAAAATCACTGATTATTCCAATCATATGTGTTATGTTAAGCCCTTTATCTACCTGACATCTCAATTCACTTATTACCGAACAGAAATTATCCTAGCTTTCTAGGTCTCTACCCTAGTATCACAGTAACATTGTCACAATATTGTGAAAATGTTACGAATATATTGTGACAACATTGTCCAACAATGTTGCCAAAATATTTTTTGACACGGGACAATGCTGTGACTATATTGTGTGGACAACATTGCGGGAAGTCAAATGTCGGTATAATTCCTGAATTTAATACAAAATCCCTACAAAAGCACGTTTTAATGGCATAATTGTTACGCAAGAGTATCCAAATACTCCTATATCTCCTTTTCCAGACAAATTATTTTTTGCCATAATGCCTTGATTTGATAGCAATGTTTCAGAAATATTGCAACAATGTTATTTGGGGCATTATTGCTTGGAAAATATTGCTACAACATTGTTGCAATATTATGCAAATGTTAACAATTGTGGCAATATTGTTTATGTTGTTGTGACAATGTTGTTAAAACATTGCCTCCCCTTTACTACAATGTTGTGGATATGTTACGGATATGTTGTATAGATGTTGATATGACAATACGCCTGCAATATTGGTTTTCAATATGGCTGTAATATTGCTTCCTAATAGCGTGGGAACGTCTACATTACTGATCATCGTCACATTCGTTCGAATCCGTCAGGAAGAAGGCTGGAGTTTCCGTTTAGCAGTTTATTAGTCGGACGATATGAATACACTGCAGCCGGCCAGTGCCGCGCGCAGATGACCCAGCCCGTGAGGCGTTGAGTAATTTATCGCAGTCGGACGATATGAACACACGCGGCCGGCCAGTGCCGCACACAGATGGCCCGATCCATGAGGCGAAGAACAGTTTGTCGTAGTCGGACGATGTGAACACACGAAGCCAGCCAGTGCCGCGCGCAGACGGCCCGACCCATGAGTGTTATAATCCCGTTATGTTCTGCGGCTTCGTCTCGCGCACACGTAAATGTTCTGTGCAGTAGCAGGCTGTGCAAGGCTCGACTCCCACCGAATGCAAACACACACCGGCCACGGTCACCGCCGCCGGCCAAGCCCGGGAGGGGCAGCGCAAGCACGCCGGCCGGCGTGGGATCACAACATCTCGCCCCAAGACGATTACTGCATATAATTAACATGAACCTCTTGATGGGACAAAATGCAGCAGCAACTCGTCTTCACACACATATGCGAATCATTTGAAACACACTAATCATACGAGCGGTCCTTGCAGCGGACCTGGAGGTGCTGGGGCTGCCGAGGGCTGCGTCGGCTGGATATGTCTGGCTGGCCGGGGCGGGAAGCTGTGCCTGTTGTAGCGACACCACACGCTCCATCATTTGTGAGAGCCGCTCCTCCCGCTAAGCCGATAGCTGCGCCTGTTGCAGCAATAGCTGGGACAGTTTCTCCACATCACCCATATTTAGCACTGAAGCGCAGAACAATAGGAGCAAAAACTAAACACTAACACAATTCACGACCGCGCCATGTTATAATCCCGTTCTGCTCTGCGGCTTCGTCTCGCGCACACGTAAATGCTCTGTGCAGCGGCAGGCTGTATTAGGCTCGCCTCCCGAGCACCGACTGCCGTGACCACATGCATGCAAACAAACACTGGCCACGGTCACCGCCGCCGGCCAGGCCCGGTAGGGGCAGCGTAAGCACGCCGGCCGGCGGGGGATCACAACAATGAGGCGTTGAGCAGTTTATCGCAGTCGGACGATGTGTACAGACACACCTGGCTAGTGCCACGTGCAGACTGCCCGAACTGTGAGGCGGGTCAGGCCACGGTAGATGCCATGACGTCACGCTTGACATGACATCTCAGTGGTTGGCGCCGGTCCGGTGACATGGTCGGCGCGGAGCACCGAGTGTTGCGAATATACAGAACCCGCACAACGTTGTGAGATAAGACGTGTGACCAAACCAAACAGTGAAAAAATAGAAGAATTAGCCGGTGGAAAAAATTGATTTAGTCGGCGGAAGGTCTCGCAGCTTTGAGGGAGACACACTTTCACCAGGGCTGGTCGGTGTTGGATTGTGGCGCAACTGTATTTTATTTTCCATCCCCATCATCTCTGACAGTCCAGATGAAATTATCGAGTGCACTCCACTTCCATTGTTACAATGTTCCCGCCACGACATCGTCACAAGGTTATCTCGAAATTTTGCTGCAATATCGTTTTCATAACATCGTCACAAACATTTTTTCATAACATTGCCGCAATGACAACAAAGTATACTTTGCTGGACCCACAATATACCGCCTAAATTTTCAAACGTCGCACCCAGAACTGAATGTCTCGCTGCACTAGTTTTATTATAACATAAGCATGTCAATATTGTTTTTGGAATATTGTTACAATAATGCTGTCACCGACAAATCTCATGCATGCAACCATTTTGGCCCTTATCAGCTCGTCTTCGCCGCCGTGTCCGGCCGGTCAGCCTTCCAGTGGCTGCTGGTGCTGGCCGGCGGGCGCGATAGCCCCATTGTTGCGGAGGAGGGGGTGCGCGCTGTACCGGGGTTCTCAGGCTCTGAGCAGTCAGAGCCGCTGTCACCATGACAACCGGGCCACCCACGCTGATGGCGGCACCGGTTGAAATCCGTCGCCCCTGCCGTGGCGTGTATGCCGAATTAGAAATGGCCCGTGAGGACCCCGCCCTTCCGAATGTGCTGAAGTGAAGCGTCACCAGTGTGTGCCCCGTCCCCCTCTGTCCCCCGCTGTGTTTTCCCGGCCAGGTAACGGCACCGCACTGCCACATGTTTGCCTCGGCTCCCCGTGGATACCGCAGTAAAGCCATGGGACCGCGAGGAATGTGGTAAGGACCTGGCCGGAACTCCAGCAACAATGGGCGGCAGACAGAGTGCCGTCAGAGCTGGGTGACGGATGTGACGGCGGCGGCAGCGGAGCGAGCACCTGTATTTGCGGCCTGGGTGGGGGCATCCGACCCCTTCGAAATTGGAAATAGACTTTGGAATGCTGTGCTTTGTTGGGATAACTGGTCTGTGGCCCGCCAGCGCTGAAACCATTTGTGCGTGTGTCAGTGTGATATATGTGTGACCGACCGGCCGGCGACGCGCCGGAAGGCTATTGTGTTTTGGGAGATGTCGCCGGAGGGCAAGGAGAGGTCCTCTGTGAGGCATGCCCCCGGCAGCATCAGTCTGCTCTAAGCTGCGGTGCCCGCTGGTTCTCGCTCTCGACCGCTCGGCGTGGGTACGCATTTTTCGAGACGACCAGCGGGCAGACGCAGCTCGTGCGCTCAGAGCTAAATACATTCAGAACGCCGTGGAAGTGATTATATAGTGCAGTGACGGTCGGAGCACGGAGACCTTCGAGAAGAACAGAGCCAGTGTCATCAGTTAGGCACCCATCAGCCTGCCTCACACCTGCACATACCAATTCTGTCAGCTAAGTCGGCGGTCAGGTCGGGCGAGAGCGGCGCCCTTTGGTAAGGGATTACCCAGCGGGCGGCTAGGTTTCCAGTTGTGTTGTTGGTGCCGCGGCACGGTTGGGGAGGTCAACCTCGTCCTTCTGGTTTTAGCCAGCCATGGCTTAAGCGGTGCTGTGTCCCGTCTCAGCTGAGCTGTGGCTGCGGCGCTGGGCAGCGCCGCTAGCTTCCGGATCAGCCGAGAAAACTCCCGAGGCTGCCAGTGCGCAGCAAGCTCCCGGCTCAGCTGAGCTTTGACGGGTACTCTGGGCAGAGTGGCCGGCATTTGCTCAGTTGTAGCGACTCCCGCGTCTCAACTGGGGTCTGACAGGGCTCTGGGCAGAGTCACTGACATTTTCTCAGTTGGGACAATCCCGAGGCTGCCAGTGCGCAGCAAGCTCCCGGCTCAGCTGAGCTTTGACGGTTACCTGGGCAGAGTGGCCGGCATTTGCTCAGTTGTAGCGACTCCGCGTCTCAACTGGGGTCTGACAGGGCTCTGGGCAGAGTCACTGACATTTTCTCATTTGGGACAATCCCGAGGCTGCCAGTGCGCAGCAAGCTCCCGGCTCAGCTGAGCTTTGACGGGCACTCTGGGCAGAGTGGCCGGCATTTGCTCAGTTGTAGCGACTCCCGCGTCTCAACTGGGGTTTGACAGGGATCTGGGCAGAGTCACTGGCATTTTCTCAGTTGGGACAAGCCCGAGGCTGCCAGTGCGCAGCAAGCTCCCGGCTCAGCTGAGCTTTGACGGCTACTCTGGGCAGAGTGGCCGGCATTTGCTCAGTTGTAGCGACTCCCGCGACTCAACTGGGGTTTGACAGGGCTCTGGGCAGAGTCACTGGCATTTTCTCAGTTGGGACAATCCCGAGGCTGCCAGTGCGCAGCAAGCTCCAGGCTCGGCTGAGCTTTGGCGGCTACTCTGGGCAGAGTGGTCGACATTGGCTTCAGCTGCAGCAGCTTCCCCGTCTGAACACCGAGCTCTGACGGCTGCTCTGGGCAGAGTGGCCGACAGCTGCATCAGTCGAAGACAGTGTCCAACCAAAGATTTCGTGGTAGTGTTTCCTTTCCTTGTGGTTGGACATACCGCCCCCTCCCGCGCCGCACAGCACAGTAATTCGACACCACATCCGCTCTGTCTCGGCCTGCTTTCGGCTTAACTGGCTGCCGGTCAATGTCACGCCCGTCGACCCGACACAATCACCGATACAGTCCACTCGTATAGTAAAGGGGTCGGCGGACGCCACGACAAATGCTGTCACAGTATTGCTGCAAAATTGTTGCGGAAACATTGTCACAATGTTGCACTAACAATGTTTTTTATCGTTTTTATTCGATATTGAGGGACTGCTTGGAGCACTGGGTCAAACATGACTATGTCGAATTTCAAATACCTCTTTTTTCACAAATACCTCTTGGTTTTATCAACAACATTGTAGAAACATTTATACAATATTGCCATCCCCACGTTGAGTTAAGGCGTTATGAGCACCTTGTTTGGTTGTATCCAAAATGTATGCTAAATATTGAGACAATGTTACACCCACAATATTGTGACAATCTTAAAGCAAATGTTGTGATGACAATATTGTTTAGACAACATATCCACGATCATTGTCACAATGTTGTGTGCTACTAGGGTATAATCCGTCGGTAAATACATTCAGAACTTTTAGGTATCCCTTATAAGTTGGTAATGTGACCAGCGTAATTATTTCGCTCACTATTTCAACTGACACATTATATTGATGATTGGTGATCATATAAAGCAGATTACTAGTAATTATAACCTGAATTAAGGGCAACTAAACTAAACCATGCAAAGTATGCTCTTATTCTATGGGAGAAATGCCAATCTTCAATCGCAGCGCTCCTGAATACAGCTCTGATAGAGAGGTGAACGCAGTGGAATACCTGATGGACAATGTGTCCCCATTCGACCTGCCTACCTGGCTTTCGTCAGGTCATGTGCCGATTCAGGGGCGTAGCCAAGGGGGGCGGCAGGGACAGCCGCCCTTCCCTGAGGGGCCCGAAGGGCCCCCTTGAGGACACGAGCCGCGCGAAGCGCGGCTCGCCCGCACTATGCTCTGTGGCCAAATTTGGCATTTTATACCAGACAGGGCCCTCTTAAGCTCTCTTCAGCACTCTATTCTGTAACAAGCAGGGCCCTTTTTACCCATCATGGCCTTTTTGGCGCTGTCACGGGGGCCCTTTTCGGGGCGCCGCCCCTCCCTGAGCGAAATCCTGGCTACGCCCCTGTGCCGATTACGCAGCTGGAGGCTGGACGGCAAGGGAAGCAGCATCCAACTTGGAGCAGCTGGAGGTAGCACAGCGGCAGGCTTGTCGCACTATCACGGGTTGTCTACGGTCCACCCCTGTTACAGCCCTGGAACGAGAGGCCAATGTAATGCCCTTCCACATCCGGCGGCATGAACTGGCAGCTGTTGCCGTACGGCCTTCCCGGAGACCCCTCCAGCCGACTCTGCTCTCAGAACGCCCACGACAGTGACTCCGTCAGGATCGAGGTTGGGCCGACACCGGCCTGGCAACGTCCGTTGACGCAGGTCTGGCTGACCTCCCTGTGGAACCATTACAGGTGATTCCACTGGCCGCGCCATGGGAACCTCTCCCTCAAGGCGTCGATACCCCTCCCACCCCTCTCACTAGACCATTTCATATTGGGCTTAGATTGTTTTATCGCTTAGGTTACCAAGAATTGTCTTTATTTGGTTCGTTTTTAGGCGACTGGTGCATTTTTATCGAAATCGAGCAAAATCTAAGGGTGAAGCAAAGGCCTTAAATTTTTCCATTTTGACTTTTTTTGCTTAAGCCACCAGTTTGAAGATGAAGAAACACTTGGAAGTTCTTGAAAGTACAATTTTCGTGTATCCCGTGTGGGCTTTAACCATTCCTGTCACTTTTAAGGCGCTATCTCTAACAGTTAATCCGCTATTCCTGCCTCTGTGCCACAAATAACTACAACTGTTTGCGCCATCTATGGAGAGCGCCAGTTACTATCACCATGTATACGACTCCATGCCCATTCTTTTCTTGCTTAACGGCTCCCCATGACCGTAGATGACATAATTTTGGATATATTCCTGAAAATCACGCCCAGGTTGTATTATTGGAGGGGTTTTGAGCTCGAGAGATATATTTCAGAAGGTTTAAATGGGCAACCGGAACTGATGGCCTATGCATGAAATTCTTCCGCGGAAACACTTGTGAGGAATATGCTATGCAGGGAAGGGAGTGTAAGTTTACGGATTCACTGGAATATCGACAACACTTTGGGTCGAATACCTTCGGACTTGATAGACATAAAGACATTGAAAGTTGCCGTGAGACGACTATAATCAAATCCAGTGGCCAGGGGTCGAAAAACTTACCATTTTGGCATTCTAAATGATGACAGCCAAAGGTGGACAAGGTGACAAAAATTAGCTGATATGTTTCCCCAAGACGAATAACGGAACAAATAGCCAAAATTTGCACTTTTAATTTAAACTCGCAATGTTTTTCAACAACTAAGCTGGTCCAGGAGTATCCCTTGGTATCCTACTAACTCAAAACGTGCTACATTTTGCAGCCTGGGCTGGTGACACATTTATGGTTTGGCATTTTTAATGGTGACACACTGAACACTTTTTTGACCCCTGCCAGTGGCGGATCCGTGACTACCTTCGGGAGGGGGACGGGTGGCTAAGGCGCTCGAGCCTCCTCCACCATTACCTGAGAACAGCTTCCGTCTATGAGTTGCCATAGGCACCCTGACATTTCAAAGGCACGAGGATTAAGCCCAGTGGTGGATAAATTGGGGGGGGCTAGTGAGCCTCAAGTTTGCCCCGAATTGTCAGAGCGTCTATAGTAAATGCCTAGCTGGAGGCTCTTCCAAGACAATGGCGGGGATTTTCGAGCCCCTTAGCCCCCTTCCAATTAAGTCCTGGATCCGCCAATGATTGAGCCTCTAGCCCCTCCTCTTGTATCCACGACGGATAAAATCCTTTTATCTCAGTTCATGCGATAACTCTACCGGTAGAATGCATTCATATTACTGTCATAATCAGTCCGTCACTAAACAGCCGCTTTGCAAAGGGCGAGCATACTTAATCAATCACATCATGGAGAGCATCTAGTTATTTAGAGTCTGGTTTATAACTACCGTACCTGCCATCGACGGAGCATTGGCGCGACTCCAGGTTTAGAAACTGCCGAGCGCAGTCTGTGAGAGTAGTAGCTGTGTCTAGCGGTGTCGCACTGACTAGAAGTCACTGGAAGAGCGCTTCGTATTGTTTACTTGTGAAGTCCTTCAGGAGAGTAACACTACGCCCGGTGACTTTATTCATAAGCTTCACAGACTGCACAGAACCCTTCAATACGTCCTGGTCCTCGGTCCATCTCTCGGGAGGCTTCTCCGCCATGCTTAATGTGCTGACGTCACTTCGAAAAGCAGTGACAAGTCATCAATGAGATTCACTAGTTTGGTATCTTCTTCCAGTACCAGTGTACATTCTGTTCCAGTGCTTCAGTTTGCGACATATTCAGCAGCTTCTGTTCGATCGCCGGTTCCCCCTCCGGTGTTACAAGCTGAGAGAACAGGTTGAACATCACCACTGGTGGCCTCAGGTGCCACGTATTCCGGCACAAGAAGTGCAGGGCCGTCTCAGTCACTTCTCTGTCGATCCGTTTGTACTTGGTGAGGGGGCAAGGTGTATTTTGAAGTTGTTTCTTCCCAATCAACGTCATAGGGTTTATGATAAGATTTTGAACAAGGGAGGATGGCCTCTGACCCCTGTGTGCCTACTCCTATGCGTTCCAGCTAACGACCTCCAGCTGTTTCATGACCCCCAGTAAAAACCCTTTAAACCCTTTGAAATATATCTCTCGAGCTTAAAACCCCTCCAATAATACAACATGGACGTTATTTTCAGGAACATATCCAAAATTATATCATCTACGGTCATGGGAAACCATTAAGCAAGAACATAACGGGCATGGAGTCGTACGTAAGGTGATAGTAATTGGCACTCTCCATAGATGGCCTAAGATCAGTCGCAGTTTTTTTCTGGACAAACGCAGGAATAAAGGATTAACTGTTAGAGACAGCGCCTCAAAAGTGAGAGAAATGGTTAAAGCCCACACGGGATACACGAAAATTGTACTTTCAAGAACTTCCAAGTCTTCAAACTGGTGGCTTAAGCAAAAAACCGTCAAAAATGGAAAAGTTTAAGTCCGTTGTGCTACCCTTAGATTTTGCTCGATTTTGATAAACATGCACCATCCGCCTAAAAATAAACCAAATAACGAAAAATTTTGATAACATAAGCGATATAATAACTTAAGCCAAATATAGAATGGTCTAGTGCTCACGGCCACCAGCAGGACAGACCCAGCAGAGACCCGCGTAGCGGCTGCACAGGCAACTCTCGACCGACTGCCTCCCGCGGACGTGACAATCTACACCGACGGCTCCGCTACGGGTGGCACTGAGTTTGGGGAGGTGGAGCAGTAGTGATGCAAGGAGATCGCCAAATGAAACACCTTAACCAACCGCGCTAAACCCCCTGTTTAAATATCTCAAAGGTGATAAACTTTAACTTCTACTTTTCTAAACTATACAGGGTTTTCTGAAATTTTCAAGATTATATATTTACCGGGCGGAGTATGGCTGTTTTGGAGTTCTATCACAAACCAGTATTATCGTATGTGATGGTTTTTTAAAGAGCGTTTGCTGATCCTGATACGTTATATGGTTTTATTATATCATGTTTTATGTGAGATGATAGCATTACAATTGTACTATTTGTATTATGGGCGTTACAGATTAAATGGGGGAATGTTATCAGAAGGACTAAACGTTGTAAGTGAGAAGACTGCTTAAGCCGTGGGGCGAATACATTGGTATATGAAAAAAAATAGTTATAAAATTGATTACCAAGGCGTGTCGTACTACACATTTTAAAATGTATATTCCCAGCCAGTATCACCGCGATAATATAGTTGTATATTGAAAATGTGTTTCTAATACCCCACCCCCGAGAGTCCTTGATCCGCCTATGTACCCCCTTTCCCAGCTGCCATGAGGTAAAATTATCAAATTAAATAACTATCAACTTATACTGCATACCATTGCATATTTTGTATGTATTACCACTGTTTTACTTACCATGCCTGATGATTTTTATTTTTTATTTATTTATGTGTAAGATGCACGTATATGACGCTCTAATCCGCGTAAAAAACTTTAGGTTGTATATATTATAGTCTGTCTGAACTGCCATTAATTATTTGGTAACTCGAGTATATAAATGTAATTGTTTGTAAATCTGAACTAGTTGTAAAATGTACAACAAGACAAGGGTTATAAAACTAAAAATACACAACAATTGTATATTTTGCTCGACCTTCTCCTAAAATAAAAATTTTAAATTTTTTTTCAAATAAAGTTTAGGCAAAATTGCACTTTAATTTTCAAATGGCCGGTTAGATTAAATTAGCAAAAATAAGAGACAAAAGTTAAAGTACCTGCCGGTAGGTTCACCTCGAGCTACAGAGCAGAACTGGTGGCCTTGGTTGCCGCCCTCGAGTTTCTCCATACTGTGGTAGTAGACTGGAGACCTGCCGAGATCGGGGGCGTGGTAGTGGAGTGGTCGACGCAGCTAGCCTCCAAGCAGCCGACACAGGTTCAAGGCCCGGCGGCTTCCCTGAACAAGGAGTAAGCTGGCTCCCGAGAAACCCTACCAAGAGGGAAAGAGTAGGTGACGCCATATGACCCTGGCAGTTGGTGCGTCAATAGGCCGTAAACATTATTACTTGCCGAGATCAGAGTGTGCACCGACTCCCGGTCAGAAGTCAGAATGTATTCGGAAACGTCCACATACACATTGATAAAACAAGCAGGAAAAACCAGGAAATAAAACGATTTTTCCATTACATTAACAATGATAAAACAAGCAGGTGGTTTTTCATGTTTCCACGTCATATGGTAAGAAAGGGTAGGTAAAACTAACGATAAAAACTAAGGATAAAAGCAAACCGTAAAATTATGATAAAACCACACACGCACACACACACAGACACCGCGCACAACAACATACATAAAACTAGCGCTGACGGGACTCTACCCACTGCCTCTCTATTAGCAGGCCTCAAAAAGTGGGTTTGAACGGCATATCCTCTCCGATGTCCATCCCTAGAAAAAGTGGACCCCCCCATTGACAGTGGGCCCCCTAGATGCAGTGGGCCCCAAAAGTTGGGGCCCCCTGAGCAGGGGGACCCCACACGCATTGCTGCCGTCCAACGGAAGAAAAGCATATGTCACAATCGGAGTATTTTACAGCAGAGTGCTTTTTCCGTTTCGCTTTACATTAGCGGAGCTCTGGGACTGCTTTGAAAAGACAATGTAACTAAACATTTTGAGTGCACTTTGTCAAATAGTTTAATTAGTAGATAAAACTCATCTTTCTGCATCGAATTATACCAAAACCGAAAAAATGTGGCATGCACTTTTCTTCCGCTGGACGGCAGATTGGGCCCCCACGAGCAGGGACCCTAACAGCTGGGGTCGCTAGGAAAAGTTGACCCCTATTAGCAGTGGCTCCTAGATGCAGTCGGCCCCAGAAGTTGGGGCCCCGTGGGAAGAGGACCCCACGATCAGGGGGCTCCGTGGGCAGGGGTCCCCACGAGCAAGGAACCCCAGGAGGCCACACGGGCAATAGTTACAATCGGCCCCTGGGACAGGGACCTTCTGGTGTTAGCTAGTTTCAGAAGCAGAGCCCCCAAGGGAAGAAGTTCATAAAGTGGAAGCGGGCAGTGGGTCAGGCAGCCCCCCAGCAGTGTGCCCAGAAACAGAGGCCCCTATTGGCAGTCAGTATCAGCAAACAGGAGATTACAGAGCCAGAGAACCCCTTCTTCTATATATATATATATATATATATATATATATATATATATATATATATATATATATATATTAATACAGTGCTGGTTGAACGTCACCGCAGCTTTGGCTTTTTGTAGTTTTCTTTCTAGGGTTTCAATGTTCCTGATAAGTTTTCGGTTTTCTATGCTATGTTCGTGTAAAATTGTTCCAATATTCATGTCATATTAAAGAAAATTGAAGTAAAAAACGCACCTAAAGTCGACCGGTTTCATTTATCTCACATAAACATTTTCAAGACTGAGGTACGTTGAATAGTAGTTACAAAATTTAAGGTTTGAATTTTTTATGTCTCGCACAAGATCCCATGCATCTGAGCACAAATCACTTCACATTGCGGCAAATAAACATGCAACACGATTAACACCACAGAGATTGATTAGATTGTCAAGATGAATAAATTGTCTAAAAGGAAAGCTATACATTACGAGACAAGGACAAAATTCATAATACACTCTAAACGTTACAATGAAAGTACACGTGAGGGGAGGGGCTACTCTATGATAGCCGAGGCCCCTCAAAAGTAGGAGAGTTCCCCTGGCATTCTGTTGTTTATTTATTAGTGGGTCGCGCTCCCTGATGCATACGGCTTCTAGTGCCGCCAGGCGTCGGACGTCCCGAGCTCGTCCAATGATGGTGGTGTTCTCTACCAGTTGCTGCCTAGTCAGTCGCCTGTGATGTTCTTCCAGGGTGTGGGAGGATGGTGCTCCACTCTGCAGGTGCATTGCGAGTCTTCTTGATAGTGTCGTTTTCGTGTACCCAATATAATCACTGTTTGGGAGGAGTGCACAGTCTCCTATCTGACATTTATATTGGTACACAACGTTTGTTTGTTTCAGTGCCGATTTGTCCTCCGCCATGTTGTTCTTCATTACCAGGGATGAAGTTGACGGGCTCTGGTAATAAACTTGCAGCTTGATGTTTGCCTCGGGATCGGTTGGCTTGCAGTTCTTTGCGATTATCCTTTTAGTACCTTTTCTTCGGTCTCGTAGCCTGCTGTCATTTGGCTTTTATAGAAGATGTTGATGGTGTTTGTTTGGTCTTTTGCTGCTCTTGCTGTTAAGTATTTGTTCAGTGTTGTTGATTTGTTGGTCTATAAATGCGATGTCGTAGCTGTTGTCCGCTAGCGTTTGTTTTATTCGTCTTAATTCTTTGTGCACGAGAGGCCATGAAGAACAGTGGGTGAGCGCGCGGTGAACGTATGCTCTCACCACACTGCTTTTGTAGCGTTGAGGGCACTGGCTCTTGTAATTTAGGCACCTTCCGGCGTCTGTCGATTTGCGATGAACGCTGGTGACGAATGGTTCGTCAGCTGCATCGATAGAAATGTCTAAGAAATTAATATTTTCTTCAACACTTTCTTCTACCGTGAAGGTAAGCCCCGACACTGCATCTAGTCTCGACTTGAGGTGTTGCAAGTCATCTTGATCTCTAACTTCCAGAAGTATGTCATCAACATACCTGCAGTAGAGGGCTGGTTTTTCAGGTGTGTGTTCTAACACTTCGTCTTCGACTGCCGCCATAAAGGCTTGGGCGAAGAGCACACCCAGTGGCGAGCCCATGGCAACACCGTCAGTTTGGTAATACATATTCCCTTGCGGGCATCGAAATGGAGACTTGGTGGTGTACAGCCTAAGCATGGCACACATAATGTGTGGGGATGTCAAGTCCTGGTAGTGTGTCATGGCGATACACATAATCAGCAAGGATCTTGATTGTCCGTTCCACAGGTACGTTGGTAAACAGGCTAGTCACGTCCAAAGAAGCTAGGCTTTCAGTCCTTGTCCTGCCTTTTACGAGATCGATGAAAACGATGATCGATGAAAAGATAGAAAACCGAAAACTTCTCTGATTATTTCGATAAAACTGATTATTACCGAAAACTTCTCTGATTCTGATTATTTCGATAGTTTAGTAGCTAATCCCGAATGCAGTCATTTTCTCACTGCAGCAACTGATGCACAATATTCAAACAATAATATAGGCACCATTCAGATTGGTAAAACATGTTTTTTTGTCACTGACCTCTCACTTGTTTCATCAATTGTCGTCTTGTAGGGTTCAGGACGCATTAGGCACTTGGCTGTCTCCGATACATCCCCTTTTACCGTGGTGTATTCACAGATAACGAATTTAGCCGACCGCTTTGCCGATTGAACGTGCTGTGAGTATGAATATAAACATGTTACCAGTAAACTATGGAATTTTCTTATGAAAAGCGCCTTCTCAAGAGTTGGACATTCCTAGAAAAATTTGTTTTAAAGCCCCGTTCCTTTGCACATGGGTGGATCTAGCCAGTCGCTTTGGGAGGGGCAAACCAAAGTTGAAAAGCAAAAAAAGCTAGCAAAAAAGTAGCTATGTTGTGCCGCACTACATAACCTGTAGCTATGCTGTGCCGCACCACATATCCTGTAGCTATGCTGTGCCGCTCTACATATCCTGTAGCTATGCTGTGCCGCACCACATATCCTGTAGCTATGCTGTGCCGCTCTACATATCCTGTAGGTATGCTGTGTGGCACTACATATCCTGTAGGTATGCTGTGCCGCACTACACATTCTGCAGCTATGCTGTGCTGCACTACTTATCCTGTAGTTATGCTGTGCCGGTCTACATATCCTGTAGCTATGCTGTGCCGCTCTACATATCCTGTAGCTATGCTGTGCCGCACCACATATCCTGTAGCTATGCTGTGCCGCACTACACATCCTGCAGCTATGCTGTGCCGCACTACGTATCCTGTAGTTATGCTGTGCCGCTCTACATATCCTGTAGGTATACTGTGCCGCACTACATATCCTGTGGTTATGCTGTGCCGCACTAAACATCCTGCAGCTATGCTGTGCCGCTCTGCATACCCTGCAGCTATGCTGTGCCGCACTACATATCCTGCAGCTTTGCTGTGCCGCTCTACATATCCTGTAGGTATACTGTGCCGCACTTCATATCCTGTGGCTATGCTGTGCCGCACTACGTATCCTGTAGCTTTGCTGTGCCGCACTCATATTCTTTATACTTGCCGCACTACATATCCTGTGGCTATGCTGTGCCGCACTACACATCCCGAGCTATGCTTGCCGCACTACGTATCCTGTAGTTATGCTGTGCCGCACTACGTATCCTGTAGTTATGCTGTGCCGCACTTCATATCCTGTGGCTATGCTGTGCCGCACTACACATCCTGCAGCTATGCTGTGTCGCTCTGCATACCCTGCAGCTATGCTGTGCCGCACTACGTATCCTGTAGCTTTGCTGTGCCGCTCTACATATCCTGTAGGTATACTGTGCCGCACTTCATCCGTTGCTGTGCCGCTCTATATTCTGTGGTATCGTGCCGCACTCATATCCTGTGGCTATGCTGTGCCGCACTACACATCCTGCAGCTATGCTGTGCCGCACTACGTATCCTGTAGTTATGCTGTGCCGCACTACGTATCCTGTAGTTATGCTGTGCCGCTCTACATATCCTGTGGCTATGCTGTGTCGCTCTGCATACCCTGCAGCTATGCTGTGCCGCACTACGTATCCTGTAGCTTTGCTGTGCCGCACTACATATCCTGCAGCTTTGCTGTGCCGCACTACATATCCTGTAGGTATGCTGTGCCGCACTACATATCCTGTAGCTATGCTGTGCCGCACTACTATCCTGTAGTTATGCTGTGCCGCTCTACATATCCTGTAGGTATACTGTGCCGTCTACGTATCCTGTGGCTATGCTGTGCCGCACTACACATCCCGTAGCTATGCTGTGCCGCACTACGTATCCTGTAGTTATGCTGTGCCGCTCTACATATCCTGTAGCTATGCTGTGCCGCACTTCATATCCTGTGGCTATGCTGTGCCGCACTACACATCCTGCAGCTATGCTGTGTCGCTCTGCATACCCTGCAGCTATGCTGTGCCGCACTACGTATCCTGTAGCTATACTGTGCCGCTCTACATATCCTGTAGGTATCTGTGCCGCCTACATATCCTGTGGCTATGCTGTGCCGCACTACACATCCCAGCTATGTGTGCGCTCTACATACCCTGCAGCTATGTGCCGCTAATACTCGCTTATTGATCTGTGCGCACTCATATCCTGTGGCTATGCTTGCCGCACTACACATCCTGCAGCTATGCTGTGCGCACTACGTATCCTGTAGTTATACTGTGCCGCTCTACATATCCTGTAGGTATACTGTGCCGCTCTACATATCCTGTGGCTATGCTGTGCCGCACTACACATCCTGTAGCTATGCTGTGCCGCTCTACATACCCTGCAGCTATGCTTTGCCGCGCTACATACCCTGCAGCTGCTCCTACTTCTTTTTTCCCTTTATTGTGCTATGCTGTGCCGCACTACACATCCTGCAGCTATGCTGTGCCGCTCTGCATACCCTGTGGCTATGCTGTGCCGCGCTACATATCCTGCAGCTATGCTTTGCCGCTGAGCACACTTCGGGTCTGGCAGGCCGCAGTTGTTTTGGCCTTTTCAGAGCTTGAAGTCTAGAATGTCTGTTTTATTCTTGTAGCTGACGTCGACGACTCAGAGGCCCAAGTGATGATCACGGGTGTATTTTCTCGATCCAAGACACCGCGTCCAATACTGCCACCACCTGAACACCGTTTCTATCACGAGAATACATCGTTAGCACTCCACCTTAGGACATTTTTAGCAGGGGGCACGGGGCACGACTGGGAACGCTGACAACACAAACATACTAACAACTGCCAAGCTGACTCATAACTCGCTATTCCAGAAACCTATCCACTGTTCGTCCGTAAATCTCCAGTGCTCAAGTACTTAAATTACTTTATAACGTTCGCTCGAAAGTGACTACACAAACCGCTTACGTACCATCACGTTGAAGGCCCATGAACCACCAGAGGAAAAAAGACGACCTTCCTCTACGCAGGGGTGGAAAAACCCGCCAATTCGCCAAGCAGGGATTGCGGCAGAACTTGGCTAGTGCAAATATTCTGTGCGACAGATAACGTCTACCAAATAGGAACTCCAGCAGCCGCCGAGAAAACAAAAAAGCTAGCTTTTTTCCTGTGAGTTCCCAGGGAGCCGGGTCCTTACGCTGAAATTGCTGAAAACCTCGATACACAGACAGATCCAAGAGGCAAGGGGCCACTTGACACCCCCTCCCCCACATTCCCATAAACTCTCGCCTCCATCTGAAATGGTCACGGGCCCCCTGAAATGTGGATGGCGCCACCTATAAACTGCCCCTCCCACTCCCATCCCCTCAGTATGCAGGTACCGCGCCCCCACAATAGGTTTTTCCGTACAAAAAGGCTTCCTTATGGTTCCGATGGCGCCTCGCAGCTTAAGCGCTCCTTTTTTCACGCAATCGGAAATCCTAGACCCGCCTATGTCACGTTAGACGATTCAATAGATAAGACTTTCTGGCGAATGAAATAAGTAATCACAATTATCTAATTAGTAGTCACGTTCCTTTGCTATTTTTCTACTGCAGCACTGCGGAGTTCAATGACCCCAGACAGTGTGGATGGGACAGTGAGAATCGGCGACAGCGGCCTTGGGCGACAGCCAGATTTGCCGGATATACAGGGCCCGGCCAGTCCCGACGGCAAATCTGAACCATTGAAATCCCTATTCACCAGGGGCGCTGCCACGGAATTTGTACAGGGGGAAATACCCAGGCTGGTGCTGACCGGGGGAAGCAAATTTGAAGCGTATTCGATACTTGGCAGCATTAATAACAATGAATCCAGAAATTTGGGAGGGGGAACGTCCCCCTTGGTTGGCCAACAGGGGGACACTTCCCCCGTCCCCCCGCTTTTAGCGCCCATGCTGTTCACTGTCGGAAATAATAGGTATGCTCCAGACTCTCTTATGAAAATCTGAGAGCTCTTGGTGCCAGACTTTTTTCAGGAAATACCTGCTGACCCCTTGAAAAATTCCCAAGATAAGTGACGTCAAGAAATGTAACGAATAAACTTTTATTGTCTCGTTATGAGCCTCGTTCGTTGATATGAAAATTATGACCCACATGTTACAATCCCTTGCGTCATTTGTCTTGGGTAATTTTTGGAAAAACATCTGGCATTAAAAGCTCTTGGATTTTCGCCACGAGGGTCTGGAACATACCTCAATCTCCAGCGGTGTCTTCCAAATTTCCTTCGCATTATGCCGTATGTCGTTTGTACAGGTATCTTGGTTTGTAAATGCCTATGTGATTCATCTCGAGTAGGTTGGCATGTGCAAATCGTTTTAGCGTAATTCCAATAATAGCAGAAGACTGGGAAGTACCGCTTTGGGTCCCAGTGTTGAACGGAACTTGCTAAAAAAGCGCAAAATAGAATGCGGCATGTTCGCCTTCGTACATGTAAGTATATCCTATCAACAATAATCTGCGGCCGCACACTGTTAAATGAAGGAATATAATGGATGGGAGGATAATTCCAAGTTTCCTTACGTGCCCTTAAAAGGGTAAAAGCTGCCCCAAACTGGTTGTTCTTCCCTAAGGCTGCCCGAATGAGCTCGTCAAAACCTGCTATGCTGATTCGGCCATAAACCCCAAAGCAATGGGAGGGTCCAAACTCTCCTATGGCCTGTTTTCTAGCCAACTAGTGTTTCATAATTAATCAATTGGGAAATTTCCATCAGTAAAAACTATTTTGATTGCTTTTGACCATTTGCAAGGTATTTATAATTGATAGTGAAAAATTTATTGGCTGCACCAGACAAATTTGTCCCATTGACTCTGTCAGTCAATACTTTCTGTAGAAAGTATAATGAAGTATACTTGATCTATTCTCACATGCATGGGCTCGGCTTCCCCCTAAGCAACCTGCTGGACCTGCACCTGTTTGGGCAACATTTGACACTCCTGGTCTTGGAGAGTTGCCATGCTGGAAATTGTGCCAATCAGACCCAATAACCACTTGACCCGATAATGGGTTACTTGACCCATCTTCGTTCTTGAATGTGGGAACTCTGAAGACCAGTTTAGGGAATATGACACCTTCTTAATATGACATGAACTGAGAAAGTCAAGTCTGCAAAGTATGGCAGCAGGCCAGACAAGTCACACCAGCCATCTAAAATTCTTGCACCGCCAGCAACCAAAAATTCACACCAATCTTCCATATACCAGGGAGAAAAACGCACCCATTCCTACCCACAAGATGCAATGCTACCTGTCTTATTAGTTAGTTAGTTGAGGACTTTTCATAAGGCCCCTCCTGTATCTTTATAACCATATAGCCATTATTTGTTTGGTTTTCTGTGTCACCTTCCTTGCACCAGTCTCACAAGTTCGCACCAGGTTGGTAAAATTTGCACCACTCGCTCCTGTTGGCACTCTCAACAACAAGATCTCGTAAAAATGCCATACTTAGCACAATGGGAGAAAGTTGTGTGATACAAAATGCCAAGACAACACTTGATCACCATTTCATCTGTTCAAGGTTTTACTGTCTGCAGAAAAATGAAGAAATTTTTTCCTGTGGACCCTGTCCTCCTTGGTCATGTTTACACTTTATGACACAATCTTGGGAAAGTTACCTATGTTACGCTCAACCCTGCTACACATGCTGAGGGAACAAAGTTTTCTTTTTTGGTCATCTTTAAAACCCACATGTGAAGCATACTATTGGTAATGTTGATTGTACATGGGTATATATATAACTTGCTTATTGACTGTGTTTAAGCTCAAAATATGTTTAAATGTTTTAAACAAAAGAGAAGAAATGATATATGTTGCTTTGGTTCCTAATGGTAACCTCTTTTAGCTAAACACATTTGCTTGTATTCATATTCATTATTGGCACAAATCAAATTGGGAAATAGCATTTCCAGCTCATGGGTCAATTTGATATCACAATAATTTGGATATTTTTCATTACTAACAGAGGAAAATTAACTCAAGCAAAATATAACAAAATATTAGTTGTATCAATGCCATATAACCCTGGCAGTTGATGCATAGTTATACCCCAACAATTGTTTTTATTGAAATATCAGTCATATCATTTTTTTGCAGATATGGGGCAAATCCATTATTTTTAGCATAGATTGTCCCTGGAAGCACTATAATTTTGAATAGTTTCAAGGTGCCATCTTCTTTTAGAAAAAGAAACTCAACAGGCCACTAGGAAATAAAATGGGCTGCTGCTGTAGGGGTTTAGCTGTAAGTTGTAAAATTTTGAGAAGCTTCTCTTGAAGTATGAAACCAGTGGTTGAATTTCCTTTGAATATTTGTTTCAAACTCACAAATCTGCTCCTTAAAAATGTGTTTGATACATATTTCCTAAATGTGTTTGATACATGCTTATACTTGCCGAACATCGAGCTATTTCGAATTCTTACCTCGACATTGTTCTGGTAAATTTGCTGCAAGTAGCAGGGCCTTTCGTGTATAAGCTCTCACTTTCTGCTTTTGCAGTTCTCCCTCCCGTCACAGCTGTTGTACCTTTGTATCTTGTGTGCCACTCTAAACCAGCATGTAACTCAAATGTATCCCTTTGCACAATGAGGTTTTTTGAACAATTAGCAGCCCGGGACGTAGGAGCTGGGGGGGGCAGGGGGGCAGTTGCCCCCTCAACTTTCATGATTCTTAACCATTAACCCTATGGCGTTGACTGGAAAGAAATGACTTGAACATTCCCGCTGCCCCCCCCAACTTTGAACATAGTTCCGACGCTCCTGTTAGCAGCTTAGGTGTTCTATTTTCGTATCCTAGAATATGAATCTGTACCCGACCTACTAAAACTTTTGCAGAATCTCCACTTCAGAGGCCGTTTGTATAGCAATTGTCTGAATGTTTATTTGATCATTTTCGGCGGTGGTGAACAGACGTAACCGGCTGGTATCGAAGCCATATTGAAATTTTGACAGGGCCACCTATGATCTCGGTCTGACAAAGGATTCGTAGCGGCTCCTATGAGACCTGCATTGGATGTGCTGTGTACTTTATTGCATAGCTAGTCTTGCCACTCTAGCTTCTGAATCCTAATCTTGACTTAAGCTTTGCAGCAGCCCTCCGTTGCTACCGTTATAAGCATACCCTTAGCTTGTCTCTTGTCAGTTTTTCCCACCTGACGCAGAAAAAACGGTGCTCGTATGTGTACTTTACCGTATGTGTGCCCATCCAAACCAGCCAACATGCCTCGGAATAAAGAGCCCTCACCCTGCCTGTAACCTCACCTCGGGGCACATCGTCTCTGCGTCGAGCGAGCCGTCCGTGGCTCGCTCTGTCCCACCACCGACCTCCGTCACTGTTCGTCGCCCGCCGCACTTAGCATAAATCGTCCCCGTCGGCGCTTGCGTTCGCCCGTCACGCGCGTATGAACCCTGATAGTAGCGGTACATTTCCAAATGTCAGTGAACCATATGTGTAACAAATATAACAGAATATCAGTCTTAGTGACTATAACATGCTAAGAAACTTGGCTTAACGGGAGTTTTAGACAGATCTACGACCGACTTTCCAAGCTTTATATGTTGTCTTGTACCAGCATGCAACTTATCCCTGGTGCGACAGTTTTGGTCATATGAATTCTGGTTGGCGACAGTCTTGATATTTTTCCTCCCCTGCCTCTACGTCGTTACTGTCGACGCCACGCCTGCGCCGTCCCAGCCGACTACGCCATCCACCCGCTCCCCGATGCCGGAGTCCTACAGCCCCAAAGTACACGTTTCAAAATACGGCGCAAATGAGACAATTACGTCTCCCCTACTCCGCCCATATCCACAGCATGAATGTTGGCCAAATATATCATCAGCAATTAAAACTTACGCAAAACCTTTAACACGCTAAACGATAAACTACAAAATATATAACGTTGAATATCGCCGAAAACTTACAATGCCTGCCGCTGCGTCCAGCAATGATCTCCCTCACCACCAGTCAACGAGTGCGGGCCTGAATCCAAATCCTCACGACACTGGCTACCAGCCCCCTCCAACAGCAAGCGGAGACCACCAGATGTGACGTCAGACCTCGTAGCATATAGCATGGGAAAATTAAATGATTAAATATCCAAATTTTTTGCAAAAAGAGGCCCAGAATGGAGACAAAATGTTTATCTATTGCATTTGGGATAAACTTGATTGCCGTGTATTCTCACAAATTCGTAAGCGGCAAGTGCCATTAGCAGCAGTTCAATACACGGCTCAATGGTAAAGGAATTCCTCTTGAACGTACCTTTAAGTATAGGTATCTTGACTGGCTACCGCTTCGAAAGAGGTCCTTTGAAAAATTATAAGCGCGACAAAACCACCTCAAAATTTCTTTGATGATACAAAAATGACGATAGTTTACTTCACTGCAATTCTCCTAAATTATTGACATTTGCAATTACAAAATTCATCACCTTAGCCGTTGTCAAAATCGCAACTTTACAGAATCACATTATGAGCCAGAGTCACGTGATGAGCCGCTCCCGCCGGCTATCGCCGCAGCCAACACACTGGCGCCACTCCACGGCTGATATCGCAACTACAGCTTACCATAAAGAGCACGCTACCGTCGCTGCACTACCGCCAGCCACCACATCCAATAACCCATCGCAATATCCAACCACCGCTATCCACTAACAGCCTGCTAGTTCTTACAATTCTTATTATATCTAGTATATTCCTTAAACTTACGTCATGTAATATTTTAGCATAACTCATACATTCCTAAAAAATATTTCGAACGTCTTAATTGAGCGCTGCATATTTTCTGTCGTTGCAACATCTAGGATCCCCTTAG
Organism: Lepas anatifera; assembly: GCA_034440635.1. Classification (NCBI taxonomy): domain Eukaryota; kingdom Metazoa; phylum Arthropoda; class Thecostraca; family Lepadidae; genus Lepas; species Lepas anatifera. The sequence continues at coordinate 399,258 of JAOTON010000510.1, forward strand.
ACCAGACATTCTTACAACTCCTCTGTTCCGCAGAACATGGTTTTAGGCGGTCGCAGAGCACGGATGCACCCACCTTGGCACCCCGTATAGCAATACCTAATGTGCAAGCGTCAGCCCCGAGAGTAGAAATCGTCCCAGCTTCAAATTCCGCGGTGAACCTTAGATTCTAGAACAAATATGTCTTCACTGGAATCGGAGAGTTTACTCGTTTACTGGTGGGAAGTGTGTGACCCGTTTTCTGCTCGCGCTGGTGACGAACGGTACCCTTACCTAAGCCCTCAACACAGAGTCGCCGCTATGTGATTTTTACTGGGGGGGGCGAGGAGACGGAACCAGACTGGCGATGACCGGGGTGAGAAGGGGGATGGAAACCAATTCTGAGAACTTGGGCTGCAAATGAAACATATAAAACACGGACAACGATGCACTTCGGTAACAGTGGCGCAACCAGGATTTCATTTGGGGGGTCAAGTTTTGCGTTTGTGCCCTTCCCTTCCCTAGTGCCCCGCCCCCATATACTTGAAGTCTGCGAAAAACATGTACTTGTTTTGGGGTGTGCCCCTGTTTTGTAATGCGAAACATTTTTACAGTTCTACAGGGTGTTTCAGAAAGAATGATATTTTTTAAATGTTTAGTAAAGTACTAAAAATCCTTCAAATCCGTTCACAAGACACTCATTTTAATGGTAAATTGTAGGACATTTTTATGTAAATATGTTTCATTTGCATCACATGTCTTCTCTCGTCTTAAATGTACTCGGAAAATGGTGCAAGAAACATAATATATGCCCGCTTATATTTGAGAAAACCGAACTTGCAGCACTCTAAAAGGCTTTAGCACACACAAATGGCACGTGAGCATGCACATCAAAAGCAAAAGTCTCAGTAATATTACAAGTTAAAAGTTTTTGGCTCAAGCTCCGTATGGCTCATTGGTTTACCTTCCATATCTATGACTGGATGCGGCGGACATAGCGCAAAAGACCCCACTGTTCACCGCAGAATAAGGGACATGGACCAATTGGGGATTGCTTGCTTGGACCCGAGCTTTCCTAAGCTTGAGAGATGTTTTTTTAGAGTTAATCTCCAGAGGCGATGTGCATGTGGACTGAGACGTACCATAGTGACGATATCATGTTTGCAGTGCCATTGGCGTGATACTTGTCACGTGATACGCACGTGATTTCTACGAACATTTTCGATGAAGGCAAGATAGACAGTGTTTCTCAAGTCATTTTTAAGACTACTTTTTAATAGCAAAAATATCCAAACAGCTATCAAAATACGAATAATCGTAAATGTCCCAAAATCATCTTTCGATTGATATGTAAATCATACCACAGCAACCTATTTATAACCGCATTATGATCAATTCAAAAATATCATTCTTTATGAAACACCCTGTAGATTTGAAGGTCTATTTATTTTGGCCCCAGCTTTAGAATCCATACGTTATCTTTAAAAGTGCATCCAACTTTAGATGGTCATAGTCGGTCTTCACCTGTATACGCTCCCCCGGTTTCACTATAGGTATAGGTAAAAACCTATTCATTATATGTAGGTACGTACAAAGTCTATCGCATAAAAGCTTCTTTACACTTGCGTTAAGAGATGGTGTCACATTTCAACGAGCTATTCTACAGCCCTCTTCCGCATTACCAGAGAGGAAATAAAGTTTTGAGTTGTATCAACGGCTCGTTTGTGAACGTGCAATGGCTCGTCATAGGATTGCCGTTTTCTCAGCGATCCGTAGACAACTAACAGAGAGATTATGGGGATAAAGCCAATGTTATCAAGCGTATGAAAAATTGCACCATAACACCAATGCACTACCCATGTGCAGAATACTGTAGCTATACAAATGAAATAAAAAATATTCGCTCTCCTGATGGATAACACTTGTCTTAATTTTCTATACATCACTTTCAAACATTAAACCACCTACGGTTCAATGATACCCTCAAAATCCTCAAAAAAATACCAAAACACGCGTTCATGATAAACTATTGAGAGCCCTTTGAGACCACCTCTGTGGGGCACTCGAGACCAACTCTTGGGTCCCCAGAACAATTCGGAGACCTCGAGACTAACTCTAGAGGGCTCAAGACTAGTTCTAGGGGTGGCCCCTGATATCAAATATGGGAATAAACCAAATATTGGGGCCCCAAAGACTGACTCGGGGGCCCCCAAGTATAGCAAAAGAAAATTCTTGATTGAAATCTGTGTGGATGAAAATTGTGTGATTGAGCTGTTATGGGAAGGCTGCACCGTTAACCCGCTTCTCTCAAATTTCTGTTGTGTAAGATTCAAGTAAGTCTAATCTGAGTCCATTTTTCGAGTCGACGTTGACTCTCATCAGGTAAATCTGACTCTTACTAAACTCCGATTCAAACATCATTATGGCTTTAAGAGCTAAGTTCTTGAATCAGACTCATCGACACTACCGAAACAAGATAACGATAAAAACAGCTATAAAGGTAAAGCTGACTTTTGATTCACTCACTTGATCTGACCAAGTTCGTTCACACTTACTCCACAAGGTGTTTTCCGGTTCGGAGCTTTCGATCTGTAGCATAAAGTTGCGTAAACATATCAAATCGGGTCAAAATCGAGAGCCCCAACCAAAAAAATCGAATCAAGATCGAGAGCTCCGACCCAAAAAACGGATCAAGATCGAGAGCCCCGACTGAAAAAAAGAATCAATATCGAGAACCGCGACAAAAAAAACGCCTTGTGGAGAAGTCCGAACGAAATTGATCCGGACTCCACCAAATACCCTTTCAAGACTCGCACAATAGAGCCAAGGAATCCGGATTCACCCTCATTCACGCTGGTTCACACCAGTCAGCCCAGCAGATCTGTTGCGGGGAGGCTTCTGCGGTTGGGGGTCATCCGCCGGACGCGGCCGTCCTCCAGCTTGTGGACGTTGCGCAGGTGGCGCCGCAGGTGCTCCACCCGGCTGCAGACCTGTCCGCAGATGGCGCAGGTGGTGATGCCCTGGTGCAGCTTCCGGTGCTCCAGCATGGCCGACTGGTGTGCAAACGCCTTGCCGCAGAGGAAGCACACGTACCCACCTGAGGGGTCACAGAGAGTGTTAGGGCGCCTCACGACCCCGACTGAGGGAGCTACAGGGTGTTAGGGTGCCTCACGTACCCAGCTGAGGGAGTATAATGTAATTAAGTTAAAATATAAATATCATTTTCGTTGCTTAACAGAGAGAGAGAGATAGAGAGAGAGAGAGAGAGGGGGAGAGAGAGAGGGGGGAGAGAGGGAGATAGGGAGAGAGGGGAGAGAGAGAGAGACCAAATTGTACTGTACGAGTTGGTTTATCCGTTATTCAAGAAAAACCATAGTTGGCACATTTCAAACTTTGTAGTGTGGTGCGTGTGTTAATGTAAAACTGAAAATACCTGTGTCGTTACTTTCTCAATACCTGAAATAGAATCGATATATATATATATATATATATATATATATATATATATATATATATATATATATATATATATATATAACTGCCAAATATATTTTCTGGTGCGTAGTCACCAACGATAGGTTCAAAGTGGACCCCTCCGATAACAGCGTTTGCGCTGTGAATCAATTTGTTGACCTTAGCCTGCAATTCCTTTGTGTTGTTCCTGCTCACTCTAGTAAACTTACTTTTATCCGAGAGAACTGAATCCATCTTCTGTTGGTATTCATCCTTATTTAGAATTACAAAATTAGAAGATTTGTCTGCTCTTCTTATTATGATGGTGACATTTTCACGTAGTTCTCGAGCGGCTTGACGAAGTTCATCCGTTAATAGTGTACTTCGCCTGGAATCCCTGATCTTTCTTCCCTCTACTGCCAATAAAGCCTTGAGGTTTTCATGCATGAGTACCTTTTTGTCTTCTTCTAGACGTAGAATATCCTGGTAGAGCATCTCCATGTTTGCCTTTTTCTCCAAAGGGTCATACTTTGTTTGACAAAGTTTGACAAAGTACTTTGTTTGTACAATCTCCATGTTTGCCTTTTTCTCCAAAGGGTCATACTTTGTTTGACAAAGTTTGACAAAGTACTTTGTTTGACAAAGTATGACCCTTTGGAGAAAAAGGCAAACATGGAGATGCTCTACCAGGACATTCTACGTCTGGAAGAAGACAAAAGGTACTCGTGCAAGAAAACCTCAAGGCTTTATTGGCAGTAGAGGGAAGAAAGATCAGGGATTCCAGGCGAGGTACACTATTAACGGATGAACTTCGTCAAGCCGCTCGAGAACTACGTGAAAATGTCACCATCATAATAAGAAGAGCAGACAAATCTTCTAATTTTGTAATTCTAAATAAGGATGAATACCTACAGAAGATGGATTCAGTTCTCTCGGATAAAAGTAAGTTTACTAGAGTGAGCAGGAACAACACAAAGGAATTGCAGTCTAAGGTCAACAAATTGATTCACAGCGCAAACGCTGTTATCGGAGGGGTCCACTTTGAACCTATCGTTGGTGACTACGCACCAGGCTATGCGTACGGGAATGTCAAAACCCATAAAGCAGGAAATCCCCTTCGCCCTATCATATCGCAAGTCTCCACGCCCACCTACCACCTGGCAAAACGACTAAACCGGCTAATCACACCATACTTACCAGACAAATAGCCTGAAATCCTCAGATGACTTTGTTGACATCATCCATGCAAGCCAACCTGACGGTTTAATGGCATCCCTAGACGTGGAAAGCCTATTTACCAACGTCCCTATACCAGAAACAATTGACATCATTCTGAACTGCGTCTATAACCACTCGGCCCTCCCACCACCTTGCCTGACATCCCAAATCCTCAAGAAGATGCTCCTGGCCTGCACATCAGAAGCGCTCTTTCGCTGCCCGTCTGGACATCTCTATCGTCAAACAGATGGGGTTGCTATGGGGTCCCCTCTGGGGCCTCTCTTTGCAAACATGTATATGTGCAAGGTAGAAAACCATGTGCTGGAAAACATCATTCCAAAACCAACACAATATTGCCGATATGTTGATGATTTGTACCTCCAGGTTAATGATGCTGAGCATCTAGAAGTATTGAAAGCGACAATGGAAGAGCAATCAGTGTTAAAGTTCACTACCGACATCAGCACTGAGCAGCGCATCGCGTTTTTGGACATCGACATAGACGCAAGTGACGGCACATTCAAAACAAAGGTACACCGTAAACCCACCAACACAGGACGTTGGATGAATGGACTAAGTGAATGTCCTGAGAGATACAGGATTGGCGTGATAAGATCCTACATCAGAAGAGCAGTCAAGTATTGCAACACATGGGAGTCAGTCCATGAAGAGCTTCAACATTCAAAGCAGATGCTTGCAAATAACAACTTCTCCAACAGTGACATCGACAGAGAAATCACATCCCAACTTGCCAAATACGCTAAGCAAGAGCAGAGAACTGAGCAAAATACATTAAAGCTCTACTACCAGAACCAGATGTCTCCTTCATATAAGGTAGACGAACGTGTCTTCAAGAACATCATAAACAACAACCTGATGCCTACGGACAAAGAGAACAAGATCAAGCTCATTGTCTACTACAAGAGCAAAAGAACAAAAAACCTTCTCATGAAAAACAACATGACCTTCAGCACCGAACCATTCCAACGCACCCGTGTAGTGTAAAAGTTTACTTGCCCACATAACGACTGTCAGCTTCATCCCTGTCACTACATAGGTGCAACAACGACCACCATATCAAGGAGATGCACAATGCACAAGAACACCGGGGGCCCACACGAACATATGGCACAACATGAAATTGAACTGATGAGACAAAACTTACAGGAGAACATGGTCATCATGAAATCATGTAGAGATCATCGAAAGTTGTGGATATTCGAGGCACTCCTGACCATCAAGGAACGTCCTTTCATAAATAAGCAGGTCAATTCCTATCGCAGAACTGAACTATTTGGCAGTGACTTCTAATTCTGATACCAAAAGTGGGGGGAGAGTGTCTACTCGGTAGTTATCGACATATAATTTGTTCAGCCGTACTAATCAATGTTGCATTAATCTATTCATGTGTAAGGGTCTCACGGCGTGAAGTGCTCCACCCTTTTTCCGCTCGAGGAACTAACATAATTATTCAAAACCATGAAACACTAGTGAGTTATCTTAAGAATTTTGTCCGATCTAATCGTCAAATGTTATATATATATATATATATATTAATATTTACACATAATGATAACTTAGGCAGTGTTTCCATCATCATTTTCACAATTTATTGCTGTTAAAGTGCTCTGAAGATGACGTATGATGCGTTGAAACTAGTTAGCCGCAGCAATATTGTGAAATATGTCTGGCTTTGGAGAAATAATACATGCTTTGCCCAACGACATAAAAATATTGATACGACATTTAAAACAAACATCTAAGAAACTTTTAAAATGTAAATATGCTCTGGCATTCAACACCACATGCATAAAAGAAAAAAATATATATATATGTCGATATAATCTTTCATGAACAGATGATCCGTTGGGTTACAATCAAATCCAAGTATTGCGCCTGGCTGACTCTGATGTGCCCCGCTTTACCTATCTCTACCAGGAACGGTGCGGGACTACCGATTTACCCTTATCCTCCAGGGACGGTGCGCGACTACCGATTTACCCTTATCCTCCAGGGACGGTGCGCGACTACCGATTTTCCCGTCTCCACCAGGGACGGTGCGCGACTACCGATTTACCCTTATCCTCCAGGGACGGTGCGCGACTACCGATTTTCCCGTCTCCACCAGGGACGGTGCGCGACTACCGATTTTCCCGTCTCCACCAGGGACGGTGCGCGACTACCGATTTACCCTTATCCTCCAGGGACGGTGCGCGACTACCGATTTACCCTTATCCTCCAGGGACGGTGCGCGACTACCGATTTTCCCGTCTCCACCAGGGACGGTGCGCGACTACCGATTTACCCTTATCCTCCAGGGACGGTGCGCGACTACCGATTTTCCCGTCTCCACCAGGGACGGTGCGCGACTACCGATTTACCCTTATCCTCCAGGGACGGTGCGCGACTACCGATTTTCCCGTCTCCACCAGGGACGGTGCGCGACTACCGATTTACCCTTATCCTCCAGGGACGGTGCACGACTACCGATTTTCCCGTCTCCACCCGGGACGGTGCGCGACTACCGATTTACCCTTATCCTCCGGGGATGGTGCGGGACTACCGATTTACCCTTATCCTCCAGGGACGGTGCGCGACTACCGATTTACCCTTATCCTCCAGGGACGGTGCGCGACTACCGATTTTCCCTTATCCTCCAGGGACGGTGCGCGACTACCGATTTTCCCGTCTCCACCAGGGACGGTGCGCGACTACCGATTTACCCTTATCCTCCAGGGACGGTGCGCGACTACCGATTTACCCTTATCCTCCAGGGACGGTGCGCGACTACCGATTTTCCCGTCTCCACCAGGGACGGTGCGCGACTACCGATTTACCCTTATCCTCCAGGGACGGTGCGCGACTACCGATTTACCCTTATCCTCCAGGGACGGTGCGCGACTACCGATTTACCCTTATCCTCCAGGGACGGTGCGCGACTACCGATTTTCCCGTCTCCACCAGGGACGGTGCGCGACTACCGATTTACCCTTATCCTCCAGGGACGGTGCGCGACTACCGATTTACCCTTATCCTCCAGGGACGGTGCGCGACTACCGATTTACCCTTATCCTCCAGGGACGGCGCGGGACTGTTTTCAGGATACAATAGAATGGATAAAAGCTACATTGGTTTCTTAATGTTAATAATATATAAACAAACTTGAACTTACTACGTTTTAACGCATATTGTATTCATATTTCATAATACGGTTCTCTATGATACGTAACTTACTCACTAGAAGCAAAATACCACCGGAACAAAATAGGCTTAGTTATGGTTTTGAATTATAAAGTTTGATATGACAGCGATTTGGTGTCAATTTTGTTTAAGTTATATACCAAAGACCACTTAATTTCCTTAACTTTGGCTTGCTAGGCAGCTTCCGACGCATTTTTCATGTCCTTGAATGCACCGTTTATTAGCGTCCTCTGAAGATGTTTACTGCTTTTTTTTACAAATATTGTCCAAGTTGTCCCCAGTACGGCTGTTGGAGCCGGAGTCTCACTAAAGTCATCAAGGGACTTGTCATGGAGACCCCGACCCTTCCACCTCAAAGAGCAGCTCCTACAATGAAGGGGTAATTTAGAAGCCAAAGTTTAACGTCCGATAAAAGCACAGGGACGGCCACCCCGCTTAAAGCACAGGGACGGCCACCCTACTCAGGTTACCCTCCCACCAGTCAGTTGCCAGCCGACCAACGTCAGGTAAACTATTGAGCGCCGGAGTGTCTCAGGGGAACCGATCCCAAGCCTGCACAATGCACATGCACTGCCACTGCATGTTTTTGAGCAGGGGGCCGGAGTCCAACGCTCTACCAACTGAGCTACCGGGGCGGCGAACTAACTATGGCTTGATCATTGGAGTTAAACGATTGGTCCAAGTTCCTTCGTTTTTTTAGTTTTCTTGCACTATTCCACTGGGAGGCTTCATATAATCCCAATATAATCCAGGTGTTCTTGAAAAGACATGGAGTGGAGTTTACATGTTTGGATATGGTCGTTCAGACTTACTCCACAAAGTGTTTTTTAGGGTCTGAGCTTTCGTTCTATGTTTACAGAGCTTTGTCAGCGAAAGTATCGGAATAGGCGGGATGATTCAAAGACTCGAGAGAATGTTAAGTTGGCATAGTCACGTGACAGTAATACATACTACCTTCTGGGAAATACCTAAGAATCACAACTACAATAATTAAAGGGATAATAAAGAAGGGGGACAACAAAAGGCGTCTAAAGTAGGGGGGGATGATAATATTCCAAAGTCGGAATGTTGAACAAAGCATTTGGGAAAGTTTTTAGTGGACAATTTTAGGTCACTTGACACCTAAGAACGATTTATTCCTTCCAAAAAACCCCCTACCAAGCAAGATTTACAAAAACATTGTTTTTGCAGCATAATCCTCCACCGCCTGGTGAGACTGACTGGGACTCCTCTCTGTTTTTCGCAAATAAATTCAAACGTATATAAATAAGAGGCGCGTCACTTTCCGCACTCTTCAAAGGATTAATTCCACGGCTTCTGGCAAAATTCTGACGTCTGATCAGGTCAGGTCATTGAGTTATGACGTCATTTAAAAACTAATGTAAGGGAATTTTTATTCTGCTACAAGGAGGGTGACGAAACCAGGGTGTATCTCGGTTTCTAGAAGAGCTATGACAATTTTCTAGCCATCATTGGAAAGCCCTTTGAAATATAAATCGGCATGCTGCCATTTTTTAGGTCAGGTCAGCAGCAAGGTCACTAGAGGTAATCAAATGCCACAGTTTTCGATTTTTTATTCTTCACCTTCTAAGTATGACAGGATAGAACCATACATTTTTAATCATGGTCAGGATCATTGTCATGTTTTGAACTATTTGGAAGAATACATTAAAAGGTCTTTATTTGACTTTGACCCTAGGTATCGTCAGGTCAAGATTACAATATGGCCTTACAAGGTCATGCCGCGTATCGTTTGAATCCTTGGACCAAGACGAAGCTATTGATGTAGGCGATGGAGCGACCTGGACAACCGGGCGATCGAGCGATAATGCGGGAGGGTGGATTACAGGCTCAGGAAGCTGCAGACTCTGCCGGCAGTTGGCCGCTCGATGATCCTTGTAAGGCTGGGGAGGGCAAAGCATCCGAGGTTAAGAACTTTTAAGGACTAGGTGCAAAGAAAGAAGCAAGAGAAGCTGCAATGGCTGGAGCAGACCAAGGAGAAGCCCGTCATGGGTGCCGAAGGCGGGAGCTGGTCGCCCACGCAAAGGAGATGAAGAGGCTGCCGAGGCTGGACATACTGGACATACTGAAGGCGGGTGGTGGACCCTTCACGGACGCAGTTCAGGTGAAGGAGTACGTAGACAGGCCGGGCCTGGGGGAGAAGGAGAAGCAAAAGGATGAAGAGGAAGCTACAGTTGGCGATGGAGAGCTCCACTACCCCGCCCAGCGTCCACTTTTCCACTTCTCAGGATTCATATCACTCCCCCCAACATTAGGAGCCCAGAAAAGACTGCTAGGGAGTTCGCCGAGTCACTGATGGCCTTCCTGGGCAAAAAGGCCGAGCCCACGACTGTCGACTACAGCCTGTTCAGTTCCTCTCTCCGGATGTTCAATGTTCATGCCAGAGAGCGCCTACAACCACAACTGAGTTAACGTTAAAGTGTAACATAACACGCTGAGAAAAGTTTTTCAGTCATTCTGGCGAACACAGTTTCTTTCGGAAAAATAAATATATTGAAAAAGGCTAAGTACCCAAAAAAACTGGATACGGTTCCAAGTGAATTGAGAAAGCTACTACCTTCCCAAGTGGGTGTACTCCCTCTTCTTGGAGTCGAGTTTGAAAGAACTCCATAGAACCATAACGTTATAGTGGGCCGGGATGGGTCAAAATAAACAGTAACACATTAAGACCATCTCTTATGACTTGGGGACAATTAAATCAAGGACAAAGCCCACAGTATCAATAGGTTCGTCTTGGTCCAAGGATCCAAGCGATACGAGGTATGACCTTGGAAGACCACATTTTTAAATTGACCTGATGCTGACCTAAGGTCAAAGTCAAATAATGACCTTTCAATGTCTCTTCCAAATAGTTCAAATCATGACCATGATCCTAACCATGATAAACAATGCCATACTGTGGAGTCGATTTTCGTAGGATCTCGTTCGGACTTCCTCCAAAAGAAGATATTGGGGGTCGGAGCTTTCGTACTGCATTACAGTACTTCGTCAGCGATGATCGTTCGGAATATAAGGGGGATAAAAAGGCACAAGAGAACACACAGTACAAAAGTTGAGCTCAGAAAAACATGCGATATCAATAATCTACAAGTGACAGCAATAAGCCATTGACTTCCTAGAACGACCTAAGAAATTATCAATACATTAAAAGGTAAAGTTTTAAAAACGCATCTTTAACATGGAAACGCTAGAGTACTAGGTTTAGCAAGAGTGGGAGGAGGGTTTAAGACAGCTACAATAAAACACGCAATACTCGCAATACTCACTTGAAGCTATAAAAAGGGGGATATAGAACAGGAGTGGAGAGGAGGCGGGGGGGGTAAAATGTTACAATAAAAACACACAATATTCACTTATTTATGGTAAGAAAATTCAAAAGCTATAAAATACCTATTATCGACTCCATATAATGCAAACTTTCACTTATTTATGATACGAAAAAGCATACACTATAAGATACATATTATCTAATCAAAACAATAAAAATAAAGCAACGTGATATACCTTATCGAGTGTTCATGCAAGGTAGGAAGTGAGAGCGTCATTTACATCGGTGAAACTGATCGAGAAGTACAGTCACGGATTCAAGAGCACCGCAACAGCTGGAGAGGCCAAGTGTCCTCCAAACTGAAGGCGTCAGCCTTCAGTGAGCACCGGCAGTGCACTCCAGCCTTCTCGCAAGTCAAGATACTCAACCACGCAGCCCACCACCAGATGCGTTTGCTTATGGAATCGGCCTACATCCAAACTCGTGGACGTCGCCAAACTCTGCTCGTCTCTCATAATGATGCCAGTGTAAATAGGAACTCAGGATCTCTCTTAAACGATAGATGGCCTCCCATAATTCGTCGGGCCTGTTCCTAGGATGGAAGCTCCTCTTCATCTTGTGTAATGTGAAAGTTCGATCATAGTGTTTTTAAGGTTTTCATTGCATTTTTACATCATGTATCGTAGTCTTTACTGATTTATATTTTGACAATGTTTGCATAATACTGTCTTTTATATTTGATTAGATAATATGCATTTTAAAGTGTTTGCTTTTTCGTATCATAAATAAGCGAAAGTTTGCATTATATGGAATCGATAATAGGTATTTTATAGCTTTTGAATTTTCTTACCATAAATAAGTGAATATTGCCTGTTTTTATTGCAACATTTAACCCCCCCGCCTCTTCTCCGCTCCTTTTCTATATCCCCCTTTTATAGCTTCCCTCCTCTTTTACACCTTACCCCTTTTTATAGCTCCCCCCAAAACACCCAACATGTAAGGGGATGGACTAGGTTTGCTCCAAAAAGACACCAAGATTGCCGCAACGCTGGTTCGCTCTGCTTTGAAATGAGACGGAACTTCCCGGGAGAACCTATTGCTGCGGCCCAGGTTTGGCTTCCGATGACTTTGAAGTTGAGGCCACTCGGGCGGGGGACAGGTTTCCTCAGGGCTCAGCGTGTTGGTTCAATGAAGATGGCAAGATCACAAGATCTTTTGTTGACATTGTTATTAATAAGAAACCAGGATATGAATATACTGCTGTTGATTTGAAATCGATTGCTCAAAGGGGAGAATTGGTTTGGAGTGGTGCACTCTGTCCAATATAAAGCAGTCATTGCTGAAATCTATGGCTCCAGTAGCACCTGGCCAGGTCACCAAACCTGTGACGTGCTGCCGAGGCTCGTCCCGGACAGCTGGGTCCGGTTGGTGGGTCGGGGTGGCTTATTTGGACCCTCAGGGCCTTGGGTGGGACCGTCAAATCCGTCGGAAAACGCTGTTTGGCTACATTTTAGAGAATTCATGAGCCGGTGAAGAAATTTTAAAAATCGGTCAATAATTGTTTCACTTATAGGCCTTTAAAGACCGACGTTTCTTTTGAGACCGTGGCAATCGCGCGTTTGCACCTGCTCGCCTGCACTGTGGTAGAATAACGTCATATAATCGGTTTATATGTAAAGGTCACCCCACATGAAGACAGTCACGGATCCAAGGGGGAAGGGGGCCCGCCTCCCCCTTAGCTCCAAACAGTGTCCCACTCATCACTCATGCTGAACCCATTTCAGGCGACAATGTGGTAGTACCACTTTTTCCACTTGAATTAACCCCCCATCCCATAAAACCATGACAAAGCGCCCCTGCCCTAAAACTAGATGCCTTTCTGTTTTAGGGCAAAAAACAGAATTAAAAAAGCTAACAAAAACGCCCTGGCACAGGAAAGACGCCCCTGAATAGCAATATTGCACCCATTAGGGAACTAAGGCGCATCTGGATAGCCTAGGCATCCCGTTGATGAAGCGCCCTACGGATACCATATGCGCCATTGGCTAGCAAAGACGCCCCTGGACAACACAGGTAAAGCTGGGTAACATAGGTGCTCTGGACAGCATAGGCGCGCCTTAGATATAAATAAGTGTTTCAGGAAAGTAAAAGACGCCCCTTGGATAGAATAGGCGCCTATTGCCAGCCTAAGCGCCCCCTGGATAAACTAAGCGCCCGAGAAGGAAAACGAGCGCCCCACTGGACAGTACAGGCCCCCCCTTTTCGACCGTTCTGGGCGAACCCTGTCTGCGCGAAATATGTCTGATGGTAAACGTGAACTGTGAACTGAAATGTAGCTTTCACAAAAATAAGCACAAATACATACGTTTTAAGGAAGTGTTTTGTCTTCGACACTGATCGCCTTTTGGGCGAAAAATTGGCGTCCCGTAGGTTCAGCGCCTCCCGGACTTGGGCCCTCCCCTTAACAAAACCCTAGATCCGTCACTGCATGAAGTCAAGGTTATTGACCCCAGTATTCCAGTCAGATGGCATCACTTATGTTATGCTACGGCTTCACAGTTAAGGCTATGCTGTACTGGCGTCCAGTTGTTCTTGGCCCGCCCAATGTCACCCGCCGCTGCTGTGGTGACACGGGCGCAACGGCCCCGTGCTAAACAATCGGATTACAGAGCACACTGCAAAAACCTTTGACAAACACAAAAAGCTACCAATGTCAAATTCGGGGTCAAATGTCCAGGTCAAAGGTCTTTTTCAAGGTCAAATCCTCATTTCCCACCCAAAGGCTGCTGTAGAGCCAGTTATACTGTCCCTTGTTGGAAATATATCATATTCCTACGACATAGGTTAGTAACCTTGAATGACCTTGACCTTAAACTTTCAGAGAACATTCTGAGGTGTCTTCCCTCTATAACCTTAGTCCGATTTTAGTGCATACCCGGCTTTTTCCGCATAATCACGGCATTTCCCAGTAGGTCTCCAGCACGACCAAAATTTGACCTTTGCGACCTCGTTTGACCTTGAAGATACTGACCTAAGTCAATGAACTTGGGTATATTGTAGACCACCATCGCCTCCATACACCCCCAAACAGGCAATTCTTTAACCATCTTGGTTTTTTAGATCTCATGGAAAGGGACACTTAAGAACCCCACCCCCTCCACTGTGCGTTGACACCAGACCCTTCTACACTGCGCATAGTCGGCAGCAGGCGGCGCACCAGGCCACCACACAGTGTTCTTACGGAGCCCAAAGTGGGAACATAATTCAATAACTCAGGAAGAGAGAATCCCAGATGAATCATTTTGGTATAAATCGAAAGGTCTTTTCCCACGGATTATGTGGACAACACATAATCGTCAATACCTGACTACAGCGGGCTGACTTGTCAGGTATTTGACCCTAGGTCAGCAACAAAAAAACTGGTAATAAGAGGGCTTTGCTGGATGTTCTAGTTAATTTACAATTACTTTAAGTGTATACGCGCGATATACTTTGCATTGAAGACGCTATTGAACCCTCGCTTAGCACGCACGCTGGAGTGGGGGCTCGGAGGCCCCACCTGTTTTTCCGAGGGGAGCCGCTCATAGCCGTGAAACGATAATTGGCCACATTTAACAGAATTCAATACCGCGGCGATTGGTGAAACAATTTTGAAAATCAGTCTAACATTTTTTTTACTTATAGGCTTACAAAGTCAGACCTGCATTTTGGGATCATCGTAATCGCGCGGTCGGACCAGTTCACTTGCATTGGAGACCGAGTGGTGACGTCATAACGACATATAACTGGGGTGATATACCAAGGTCTCCTCACATAAAGGTCAAGGTCAAGGTCAAGGTCAAAGGCCACAGGTCAAGGTCATATCAGCACTTCCAAGGTCACTGACCGCGTTACCCGGTCTGACGTATATTATACTATGACGTCATAGTTCAGGTACCTCAATGCAAAGGTCAAGGTCAAAGGTCAAAGTAAGAGGTCATTAGGAAAGGTCAATACTCATTTCCCGCCAAAAATAGTTATAGTGCTAGTCATATTGCACATTATAAGTAGCATACCATATTGTGACCTCATAAGTCAGTGACCTTGAATGACCTTAACCCCAGAACTATGGGGAAGGTTCTTTACGACCGTCTCTCTATGATCCTGGTCGGCATTTCAATTATTCCCGCCTTTTTCCTGCATAATCACGGCATTTTCCACTCGGGCCCCAGCATAGCCAAGATTTTAGAACCATACAATGTATTCAGTGTTTCAGCAGAGGACATCACGAAAGAGTTCGTTCTCAGATTTGCATACCAGCATGCACCAGCTAGACTGCTAGTTCCGACAGCTCCTTGTATGCCATCAGGTCACCTCGGCCGCCACCAAGCCCCCGGCGCAGGGCCCCTAACTTACGCCGGGGGAGGGGGCAAGGAAATATATCAATTCAAAAGCTCCAAGACAAGAATGATACCCTGTACCCAGTCCACCATCATTTAGACCATGGCAGAACACATGGCGGCACGGCCATCACGGCGCCGCAACGCCCGAGGTTACAGCGACCTAACCCCACAACAATGCAATCAAAGCGGGGGGGTCGCTCATCAGGAAACGGAAACGTCCCTAGTGACTCGCAGACACAGCAGTGCGACAAGGGCGGGCACAGTCCAGCCCGTCACGGTCAGCACATCCACCGGCGCCAACCATCATACCAGCCACGCCACGCCGTCCGGGACCACAGCTCGCCGCCTAGGGCCGGAACCTCACTCCGCACGCTACGCGCTACCGGTCAGCGCATCGCGCCATATCGTCACGATTTGTATCGATCCCATGCTGCCGATGAATGGAGGTGGATAGAGTCGCCGGCCAACACGGTGTCTCAGGTCGCTCAGACGACGAGTTCGGGCGGCGCGCACCGCTCCCTGGGGCCAAGCACACCGGTTTCACCGCCCCAGAGAAGCAGGGGCAGTGCTTCCCATCTGACCTTTATGACCTCGTTTGACCTTGAAAATATTGACCTAGGTGTAAAAATCATTCACGGTGTAGTTCATCATAGCCCCCACCCACCTCCCAAACGGCGTTTTTCTACGCCTCTTAGTTTCCGAGATCTTAGGGGGGCCTACCAGGTCCCTCCGGTGCGCGTTAGTGCCAGACCCCCTCCAGCGCCGGTGTTACCACGCGCAGTGGAAGGGGCCCTTAAATGTCCCCACCTATTTTCTAAAGTAGCCAGAGAACTGCTCGCCATAGGAAAACGCCACTTGGCCACATTTGAGAGAATTTATGGGCGCGTCGATTGATAAAGGAATTTGGAAAATTAGTCAATAGTGTTTTTTACTTATACGCTTTCATAGTCAGAGCATATTTTTTGAGATATTGAATCACAATTGCGGTGTCGCACCAGTTCACCTGCAGTGTAGACTGAGTGGTGACGCCATGACGTCATAACGTCATATACTCAGGCACTCATATACTCAAGATCAACCCACATGATAGTCAAGGTCAAAGCCAAAGGTCATATGTCAAGGACATTGACCCCAGTATTCCAGTCAGATGGCATTGCTCAGTATGACGTATGCTATGACTTCATAGTTAATGCTACTCAGTTTCAAGGTCATAGGTCGAGGTCAAAGTTTAATTTCAAGGTCAAACCCTCATTTCCCGCCCAAAGGCTGCTATAGTGCCGATTATATCGTATATAACCACCCCCCCTTGGGTGCGATACTGCATGTAACCATGAAGATGACATCGATCAAATTTAATGGCCATATGTTTTTCCATTCACCAATACAATGGTATCAGATTCCGACAGAAAATGTGCGAAACCCTGGCTTGGTCCATGACCGGACCGAACCTTTTGACGGAATTGGCGTAGTGTCGATCGCAGCGAACTATGTTTCCAATAAACCTGCCTCAAGTTTTATGTCACCTTGTGTGTATTTGCTTACTTGGTAAAGACCAGTGAGCTGCTTGTTCACAAGCGGAAAACTTTTATGGGCACTTTTTCAATGAAATTTCCACCTCCATGTTTACAGCATCCAGTCAGAAACTCAACTGACGATAAAAGGAACATGCAACAAGTGCGTGTGCGTGCTGTGAGACTCTATTCGCTGATGTTATTTGAAGTGAGCTTTGCAGACGAGGAGGGGTTAATGTCTGCATCTCGGATCTTAACCCATCGTGAGGTCGGGCAATGGCCTGTGCAAATACTACAGCTAGTAGCTCTACGATTTTACGAACGGTCCCTGGGCATGCTAGTGTAGTGAGACGTCGATTCAACGCTGGGTTACCTATCCCGCAACCATTGCACTTCTTCACAACTTATTGAGTGGAGACGTCAACGGCAATAAGTCAACAAGTCCAGTCGACAAGCAATGTCAACAAGTGCTCATTTAACCCCCGCCCCGGTGGGGGTGTTTGAACACCCCCTCAGATTTTTCCGGTGGCACGAAAAAACGGCGGCACGAAGCGCCGCCGTACCTGGCACACCTTATCCTTGATCAACTCCGCAACTTTCCCCAACATTTTTACCTCACCTCCAAAAGATGTGTAAGGTGGCATAAGTAAGAAATGGGTGAATCTATCGAACTGAAACTGATTCCATATAGTGGGCCCACCGAGTGCTACAACATATATTCTTGAATTTTTCATACCGATGACCTAGGGTCAGGTACGGATCATGACCTATCCATTGGAAATACATTGGGAAAACAGGAAATGACCTGCATCTGTGTAGTTACAGCTGATAATACCTTCGTATTCTCCAAATCGTAGTATTCTGGGCTCTTTTCTATGTTAATGCTGCAGTTTTTCTATGTTAATGCAGCCCACCTCCCTCCAAGCCTCCAGGCATATCTCGCCGAACGGCCGCCGCCCCCGACCGGCAGCGCGCGCGACATGCCCTTGTATGATATGTCACCATCACTGCCGCAGCGCGACGCGACATGCCCTTGTATGATATGTCGCCACCACCACTGCCGCAGCGTGACGCAGCTGAAACCTGCAGGGTAAGCAGACTATACATCTTGCAATAGTTTAAAAGCGATCTCAGGGTTTGGCAAGCCACGCAATTTTTTGTATGCTGATCGACAATTGGCATGGTCTCAAAATCTATCGTGAAATGTATATGGTACATTTTTTTCTCCAATTTTATTTGCATTGATCATTGGAGAAAGCTGTTTGCAAAATCGCAATTTTCATCTCTTAAGCTTTCTAATGAATCCTGTTTTGTCCCATCTCCTACGTTGTCTTAGCCTACAAAAAAGCATCGAAAATGAACATTGCTCTTGGCCTTTCTCGTGTTGTGTGGTCAGAAATTCAAAGGCAGCAGTTTGATGCCTTGTCGCGTCGACTTCAAATGCCTCATATTTTGTGTGTATGACATTTTCTGACACTTTGATCATTTTAATTCTAGTTGCAAACATCACAGTCAGTTTAAGAAATAGGAAGAAATTATAGTAATGTCCCCATTTCGGCCTCCCCTAGAACGCTGCGCACCGCCACAGCGCCAGCTAAGAGCCTGAGACGGCCGGCCCGTCCTATTTTGGCGGTTGATATCGTATCAGAGGTTGAAACAAACTGTTTTTGTTCCACTTTTGTTGTTTGGTATTATTTATGATTGCACATTTATCGCCACAACGCGTACAAATCAAGATCAATTATACTACAGGGAAATGTCATGGTCCATCCACAGGATCTTTACATGTGTGAAGCATCTGATAACAACAAACTGGCAGCCAAATGGCCTTTCAAATGGTTGGCGTCTCGACTATGGTGTAATATGATAAAATAGTAAAGTTCATTTTAGGTCATGAACTAAGGTCACCCGAGTTCGGCATGACTTTGTAATGCTCCAACATATCCGGAGCACCATGAACCTGTCAAGCCTTGAAATGAAATCGGTAGCGACGTATTTGCCTACTATTCTTTTAAATGAAATGTAAGGCCAAGCTAGGTCATTAAGTGGGGTTATTACAAGGGTCGTTTCAGATTCAAAGCACAAGTAATGGTACGAAATATGTGGTAGATAAGTGATCAGCTTTCATTTGACATCGTAGTCGCCGCCACGCGGTATGAAGAAACGGAGCTCAACACCTCTGTTTATTGCTCGGCGGCCGGTCGAGCTCAACATGGTCGAGGTTGACAGAGGTCGACAGAGGTTGATGAGGTTGATGAGGGTGAACTGACGAAAACAAATTCTGTTAGAAACCTGATAAGTTCAATCCAGTCCACAGGAAACATGCTGCAAACCCAAGCGTTTCCTAAGTTAATACACTGATAACAGTCCAAGCCAAAAATATGTCGGTAACGACCGTAAATAATATCGGAGAACGATCATGACATGAACTGTGCTGAAAAACAGCCGAGAGAAAATGTCGAGATAAACGACCAATATTACTAATAAACAGGTATCTGGCAACCTGCCAACTCACTTCAATTACGGTTAATCAAGCGGTTTAAGCAAAACTACCGGCTATCACATGAAACTACCGCGGAAGAACCATACAATCGTCGAACAATAAATAAGTACAATTTATCCGTGAATAAACTGCAGGCTACTTTATACCAAGTTCACTATTCAATGATACGATTTCACGTTGATGCCTAATGAGGTTTCGTACCTACTCGATGCCTTCCTTCACATCCGCGGCGACTTCGGGACTCAGACAGGACAGCTGCACGGCCAAGATGGCTAGCTCAGCGCCGAACCGCGCTCACCCACGGCGCAGCTGCGCGCACCACCTCATCTCGGGCACCTACTGAGTTCAGAATTATATCACCACTTTGCCTACTTTAAGTCATCAATAGACCGTTATTCAAGATGCAAACATATTAAGGCCATTTCAGCAACAAACAGACGCGAATAGAGTCGATCCGATCCCGAAACTGACAGAGACTTACCCAGCGAGAGACGCACGTCTGCCCCGCACAGATCAGGCTACCGAAAGAACTGCTCAAACAATGGTCCGAAGTCGGCACTATTTCACGCTCCAACCCAAAATACAACGCATCATCCTCACTTCATGAACTTCAGCGGCCTACACCTGTTGTAAACGATAAATCATATAGAAAACTATTTAAGACCTGAAATCACCGGTTGTTCACAAAGATTTACATCGCAGTTTGGAACTACTTTCTTTCACATGGATATACAACGAACTTTCACTGATCACTGACTTCACTGATGCGCCTCCGCACCGACGGACTGCCAGATAGGCTAAACGCACCAAAACAATCCTATACCAGATTGGCTCACTAGAGAAATTGCGAGCCACCCAGACCACGGACCCAGCCCGGAATGAGCGGCATGGGTGCCCCACACCCCCTGCACGCTCCTGCAGACAACGCCTGAATCGCGCCTACAACATCCATATCAGCCATGTTGTAGCGTACCCATAAGGTACCTGCAATGAGCGTTTTGCCCTAGGTGATGACCTCTGTGACCTGTTACTTTATCTGAGTTACAAAGAAAATCACCCACCACTGGTTAGCTTATACCGAGGACCACACAGTGAAAAAAAGAAAGAAAAAATGTAAACATGATTTTTCACAAAATTATTCATTTAAAGAAAAGGTCACAAGGTCACGAGATCAAAACCTGACCTGAAGTAAAAGTTGTTGTTTTTTCTTATATAGCCTGTCGTATCTTTTATCCATTGCTATCAATTTTAATTAATCTCAATCATCCACTTTTAAGATACAAAATTATTTCTGTTTCAATGTTTGCGTTGATCTCGAAACTTTGATGACCTCTATCTGGTGACCTCTTTGACCTTAGGACCTGAAACTGGGCCCAACTTCTTATTTTGTATAGTGAACCCTGGGTAAAAAATTTGGTGAAAATCTAAGGGGTCACGGTGATCTTTTTGATGCCGACCACTTTTTGGACTTTTTGGACGATTTGCCCTGGAAAGGCCCAAGCGTGTCTAAAACTGTTTCTATTGACTTTTGAATTAGGACCAACTGATTGCGTGGTCCAGTAATATCAACCTGTGTGTCATCCGCGTAGCGTACAAAGGTAACCGGAAATCCATTTATTTGTTCCGGAATATGACACAAAATGTCGTTGGACAGAACGTTGAAAAGCAAGGCTCCTAAAATTGTACCTTGAAATGTGCCAACAGTGATAGGAAGGGGCTTCGACAGCGTGTCGCCAACTCGAACTCGCTGAGTCCAGAAAATTTAACCAACCGGGGGAGACTTGTAATAGCTGAAGTTTAGCAGCAATTTTTTCCTGGTGCACAACGTCAAAACAGCGACTCAAGTCCATTAGAGTTAACCAAGAAATTTCTGACCTATTCATTCACGCCAACATTTCGTCAGTTACAGTTAAAAGAGCTGTAGCAGAAGAGTGTTGTGAGATGTAGCCATGTTGATCAGAGCCAAAAATGTATTAATTTTTCAAATATGTTGTTAGCTGGTTGTGCACTACTTTTCTAAGATTTTGCAGATCGCTGGAACAATAGTTACTGGCCTGAGATTTGCGGGATCTGGCAGACTACTCTTTTTGCGTAGTGGTATTGCCTCGGCTCGTTTCCAACTTGCTGGGACAGTTACGGTAGCGATCTCTATGAAATGAAGTGTATAGGGGCTCTTCATAGCCTAGAATCCAAATCCGTGGTCGAAACAGACCTTGCACTCAAAGTTTCGTAGCAAGAGTGACGTCAAATTGTGACGTTTTGATACATTCAAAGCCTTGGATCTCAAAAAGTTACAAATATATTTAAAGCGGACAAAAGTTCTAAAAGGAGGACTCTTGGTGAATATAAATAATGCTAAAAATTGTAATTGTTTCAACTTATAAAAATTGCATGCAAAAATATAAGTTAAATTTACAGAGCGAGGTCTTCAATTTTTTTAAAATTAATTCAGGTGAAATCTGCAAGCATTCTTACCTTGGAACCGTAAAAAGCATTGGGTACCCGATGGCAACATGTTTTAAAAGCTCGCGTTCTTCACGGGCCTCCCGCCAAACGAACCCCGCGGCGGCCTGCAGCACCGCGTCACCCGAGAAGCGACGCGTCCGTCGCGTCGGCTTAAGGTGGGGAGGGGAGGGTGGAGAGGCAAGACACTATAGATCAAACTCATCCATTGATGGATAGGAAGAGCTGGAGCTATGCGCAGAGCGTTAGGAAATTGTAAGCATTGATTATTAATGCACTGGCGTTAATTATTGTATTAGCAGAGATGCAAATCAAAACATTACATCATGTTTGAGGCCAGGTTACCAGTAATCTCATCTCGGGGAAGGGGAAACAATGAAAAAGGACATTTCAGGGGTTCCAGTGCAGCTTCAGGGTCACCAGCACACGGTGCTGAGGCGTTGAATGATTGAGCAAGGAGGGGCTGCTCTGTCTATTTTCCCGTTTTTGTTAGTCCTTAGCACTGCCTTTGACAATAGCGCCTCCGAAATCACTTCATCTACGTCTCCGAGTGCGACATAACAAAGTGGAAATCCCGGGCCAGTTCGGTCAGTCACGATAACACGCTAAAGTCGCCTAGTGACACATATAACGGCGCAATAACGGTGGTTGACAGATATTATCACTTAAACCAACACAGCAGACAGATGAACGCGTTTCGACAAATAGTCTTCTTCAACATCTGATGTTGAAGAAGACTATTTGTCGAAACGCATTCATCTGTCTGCTGTGTTAGTTTAAGTGATAATGACGGAGATGGTGAGTTTTATTTCGAAGTACACATTCGACGTGTGCATGGAATAATGACGTGTAACATGACATGTGTTAGTAGCAAAGAAATTTTAAAATTTTCTGTGCAGAGAATACAAACGCTTAAAAAAGTGAACAGCAAACATATGTGGTACCAAGCTTATTCATCCACATTGGCTTACTTATAGTTTCCGTCTATTCTAAGAGTTAAGTAAAATCTGAAACTGCTTTCTTATAGCTGCTGTCATGCAAACAGGAAAAAGGAAAACTGAAATGAATTCTAGGTGTCTCAATTTCCTACCATTCTCGGTTTGCTGCATTGACAAACATTCATGTTTCTCCTTAAGATCTTGTATATACGGTTCAAAGCGTTAGCTACCTGTCGTCATGCTTCAAAATGTTTTAATCTGTTTAACTGTATCTGTTTATCTGTATTTCCAACAGGGGAGGGGCAGATTCTGCCCACCCCTCAGGTTTTTCCAGAGTATCTCCAAAACGGTTTGAGATAGGTTCTCCATTTTTTTTTACTATTCTTAAAACTATATAGCGCGTGTTCTCTGAAAATTTTATACATATATATGTGCCAGAGGCGGAGCTATGGCTCGCTAATTTGGGGGTTTATCCAGAAGCTGATCATTGTCGCCTGCGTTGCGTTTGTCCTACAATAAAGCTATCTATTACGAATTGGTGGCAGTTGTAATGTTCACATGCTCTTACTGAGATTTAAGATGACAGTTGATGCGTATTTTGATATAGTTTTGGCCATAGGCGGTTCCAGAAGCTCAAAATGGTGGGCTTACAATGCTATCCATCCGAACTCTTCCAAAGTAATTATATTGCGTACAGAATGTTCGGGAGTGGTAAACATAACTATGAATTGATCCCATATGTGTATTATATGATGATAAGAAGTCATAAGCGTGCTCAGGTACCATAATTAAGGGGTTCACTCGCAAACACTCGAAGTTCATTTTAGTGTTGTGTGTGCATTGAATGGGACAAAGTTCTAACACCTAATTTAGTTCTAACACCAAATGAGATTTGGGATGCCATTTGAGGTGTATTTCGATATGTTTTGGCCATAGGCGGTTCCAGGAGCTCAAAATGGGTGTCTACAATGTTATCCATCCGAACTCTTCCAAAGTGAATAAACTACCCACAGAATGGACGGCAGGGGTAAAATAAGGATGTATTGATCCCATTCGTGTATTATATGATAATAGGATATCATAGCTGTTCTCACGTACCGTTATTAGGGAGTTCGCTAACTTTTAAGCGTATTTACTGTTGTGTCTGCATTGAATGGGGCAAACCATCGTAGATGTGCATTTAGTCCTAACACCAAATTGGAGACAATTCATCCATAGGCGGATCCAGGAGTGTTCCCGAGTCGGGCAGGGGTGCATGAAGGCGGGATAATTTGAAAAGTAGCCATACCTGAAAGGCGGGGTAATCTGGTTTACCCCACTTGTTGCCTCCCTGAATCCGCCTCTGATATATTCTTTACACTTGACTTCCTTGCTTGACATCAGATATATCACACTGTACCTGGTGTGTGCATTTCTGCAAAAAAAGACATGGAATTATTTTTATATAATTCCCCTGAATTTCTGGCCCTAGGACCACGCTTGAATTTGGAATTTCACCTAAATGAAAGATATGACAATTCCCAAGAAATTTCCTGTTAATCCATACAAGTATCGTGAAAATCAAGCCTAATGGATCCTAATCAAGCCTTTTGGAAATAGGGGTAGCCGGGATCCCGTTGGAAATAGGGTTAAAGCAATACTCGTGGCGACAAAAATATTGCTGTATTTTTATAACATTTTACATACAGTGGCCGACCCTGGAAACTATTGCTTTGTTGGGAGAACAGGGAACTGAGGGTGTGAGTTGTGGCAGGAAGCCTAACCGGAGCTGAGGTGAGAAAAGTGAAACTGTGTGGGATGCATTTCTTTACTTTATGGGCGGTAAGGAAAGGTGAAATAGGTAGAGGAGGTAACTTCATTTGATACTTTACATTAATGCCAACTATTGATACGGTCATTTCCTTCAATTACTTTTAGCCAATGGCTTCGCCATTGGAAGGGGTAGAGGCCGGACCCCACTGTTTTGGGGAAATGAATGGCCTTTCACATTTAGCCAGGGGCGTCGCCACCGGGGGGGCAGGGGGCCTGGCCCCCGCCCCCCTCCACTTTTTGGCCAAAAATTTCATGATCTCAGTCAAAATGGGAGAAAACCGGACATTCTTTTAACCAGCCGCTGCAGAAAGCAACGAGGAGTCCAAATTCGAACAGTATTTGGTCCTAACGTGGAAAGTTTTTTGCCAGCGTCAGTTTGAAGTTTGGCTGCCCCCCACTTTTTTGCCGGTGGCGACGCTTATGCCTTTGGCATTTCACCAATGAAAATAATTGTTGAAAGCAGGCTCGATGAATGGAAAGTCAG
This sequence comes from Lepas anatifera, assembly GCA_034440635.1. Taxonomy (NCBI): domain Eukaryota; kingdom Metazoa; phylum Arthropoda; class Thecostraca; family Lepadidae; genus Lepas; species Lepas anatifera. The sequence continues at coordinate 424,488 of JAOTON010000510.1, forward strand.
CATTAGCCTTTAAATGTGATCTTAATGCTGTGAAATCCCGTAAAGAATTATTTGCCCTTCTGTTGAATACAAATTGAAAAAGAGGGTCCCCTTACTCCCCAGAAATACGTGGCAACGTTCTTGACTTTGGCAGTGCATATAGTAGCATTGCGACATACAAATTGTTTGGCTTCCGCCACCGAATGGAGCAGGCAAGCACTCAGGAACACTCCAAATGATATTTTTGTATTGAAACATTGTTTTCTGAAACTCCTCAGAGTTGAGGTGCCCTATGACGGCAAAACATATTGATTGTAACTCCAAACTGTGCTGACATTTAATTCTCCTCTCCCCGTCCCGGCTGTGCTGGGCCGGTCGGTCACCGGGCATCGCAGCAGACAGCCGTCGGGCACGCCCGACGGCTGTGCATTTGTTTACTTCTTTTGTTTACAAAAAAGTGAACATTTTTTGGCGGTCACTTGAACTGGACTGGTGACCTAACCCGATATTTCCGGGACCTAAGGTTGTGTCAGAAACTACAATAATGACCACGTAGCACGTACATTGGGGGACGCAGAGGTGGGGGGAAGGGGGGGGGCAAGGGCCAGGGCCGTCCCACAAAATTTCGAAATTTTGGCCGATTTTCTTAAACATTATGTTTTTAAGATTTCTCCAGTTGCCACCCCCCCTCCTTGAACGGCGTTCCTGCGTCCACCCCTGAGCACGTATGCCAAGTATGGCGGCGTTGCGCGCCTCCGCCTCTCGGCTCCCGACAAATAATCTTAAAGAGGTTGATAACAGCCCCTCGTTCTGGCACGGGTTGCGATATGTTTTTATCGCATACTCATTATTTCTACGGTTCAGGCTAAAGATACATGCAGATTTCACATATTGAAACTTCAAGAAAATCGAGGACCACGCTTTTAAAAGTTTCAAATTTATATTTTTTATTTAAATATTTTACGCATTTTTAAAATTTTCAGAAACTTAATTTGGCAATCATTGGTATTCATTAAGAGTCCTCCCCCTAAAAACTGTTAACTGATTTCAAATATATCCGCAACTTTTTGAGGTACAAAGCTTTGAATTTTCCCAATCACTGAGTGACGTCACAATTTGGCATCACTGTTGCAACGAAACTAAAACCAGGAGGTCTATTTCGACCACATATTTGGATCTAGACTATGAAGAACCCCTATTCCCCTCATTTCCTAGAGATCTGAGGGGATGCAGTGTAAAATCGCACTTTTACTGGTTGAGTTGGCATGGAATGACCCATATATATATATATATATATATATATATATATATATATATATATATATATATATATATATATATATTCGAATAGTTCGGCAATATGTTCTCTTTGAGGCAATGACAGTTAAATTGAATAGCACTCGCGCACTTAGATATTTTTCTGTGGAGTTTTTCTATTTTTCTTACGTTGGTTTTAATGTCAGTCGTTAATTCGTTTAAAAAGTCACCAAAACTCATTAATTAGGACTAGTTTCCACTGTATTATCAACAGTCATCTTCAGCATTAAATATCTGCTCATAGTTTTCATTTCACATTTCGAAAACATTTTTAAATATCGCGAGAACGAGCATTATAACAGTACCACTTCCTTATTGGCTACCTTACCTATTATAAACGATGCATCTAGGCATTCCTATAAGAACATTGACATAGTTTGAGCATATAACACTTACATTTACTACATTTCAATACACGAATTACATAAATAATTACATTTTACATTAGTCACATGTGGCATATATTCATTAACAATGAACATTGATCATCATCTCATCCCCCCCAAAGCGTAAGTGTTCGGTGTGTGTTTATCTGCATGTTGAGTGAGGGCTTTTGTTCGTGTATGTGCAGTGCTTCGAGGACTGCTAGTTTCCGTGTGTCATTGATGGAAGCGATGATGTGAGTGTTCTGCACTAGTGTTTGCCTCGTGAGTTCTGTGTTGTGTGTAGTTTGCATATGCTGCTTGATGGCTCCATCCTGCAGATGCATGGTGAGCCGTCGAGACAATGTCGTTGTAGTCACACCAATGTAGTGTTCAGCATGAGGTCTACAACCCTCATGTGGACATGAGAATTTATACACCACATTGGTGCGCTTCAACGGCACTGTCTCGACTGGCTTGTTAGTCATGACGAGGTTGCGTGTTTTCTGTGTTTGGTAGTATATGTGAAGTTGGAGTTTTTCTAGGTTTTTGCACTCTACGTTGCGCCTGATGATATCCTTAAGTATTCTCTCATCTGTTTTGTGTGCGCTGCTCATGTTGTTTCTGTAGTAGATGTGATGTGTCTGTGTGATGGTTGTCTCTGTTTTTTCTGTTTTCGATAGTTGTCTGTTTATTTCTGTGTCTATGTCATGATTTGTGTAGCCGTTGGATACTAGAAGTTGTTTTGTGTGATTCAGCTCTTCATGCATCTTTTGGTAGGTAGAACAGTGTTTAAGGGCTCTTCTAATGAAGGCTTTAAGTACGCTACGTTTATACTGCTCAGGACATTCACTATCTGCATTCATTGTAATACCTTGGTTTGTGGGTTTTCTTGGTTTTACCTTGGTTTTGTGGGTTTTACCTTGGTTTGTGACTACAACGACATTGTCTCGACGGCTCACCATGCATCTGCAGGATGGAGCCATCAAGCAGCATATGCAAACTACACACAACACATAACTCACGAGGCAAACACTAGTGCAGAACACTCACATCATCGCTTCCACCAATGACACACGAAAACTAGCAGTCCTCGAAGCACTACACATACACGAACAAAAGCCCTCACTCAACATGCAGATAAACACACACCGAACACTTACGCTTTGGGGGGATGAGATGATGATCAATGTTCATTGTTAATGAATATATGCCACATGTGACTAATGTAAAATGTAATTATTTATGTAATTCGTGTATTGAAATGTAGTAAATGTAAGTGTTATATGCTCAAACTATGTCAATGTTCTTATAGGAATGCCTAGATGCATCGTTTATAATAGGTAAGGTAGCCAATAAGGAAGTGGTACTGTTATAATGCTCGTTCTCGCGATATTTAAAAATGTTTTCGAAATGTGAAATGAAAACTATGAGCAGATATTTAATGCTGAAGATGACTGTTGATAATACAGTGGAAACTAGTCCTAATTAATGAGTTTTGGTGACCTTTTAAACGAATTAACGACTGACATTAAAACCAACGTAAGAAAAATAGAAAAACTCCACAGAAAAATATCTAAGTGCGCGAGTGCTATTCAATTTAACTGTCATTGCCTCAAAGAGAACATATTGCCGAACTACTAAGATGTTCCCTGGCCTCTCCCCTCGAATCCGGAAATGCAAAAAACACTGAAGATTATATATTCGGGCACAGCCCTTCATCAGAATCGTGGAGTAAATATCAATAATTCTCAGTCCAAGTATAGCCAGACCTCGAATTGAGCTTCACACAAAAATGCCTTTTAGAATGAATCGTTAAAAATAAGATTGGATGTCGTGACAACAACGATATTGGTACCTCTAACCTAAAAGCAATGCCGACAATACGACAAACCTAGACCAGTATTTGTGACAGACTTTTCTATTATTTCAGCCAAACACCAGCTTTTGATTAACAATGAAAAACTCGCTGAAGTACCTTAATCGGATATTTGAATATTTCTGTTCTTCTTATTTACTTTTTCCCGTCGACTGCAGCTAAAATGCTAACCAAAAACTACCTATTTAGCACTAGTAGACGTGATACTAGATCGGTGTAAAGACTGCAAACTTTCCCCTTTAACATGATGCTATATTTTTACAATAAAAGCCCCCTCGAATTATTTAGTTAAGATTGTACCTAGTGGTCAAGGTCAACTTTTTTGGAGTTGATAAACCCATTTCCCACAGCCTGCTCCTCTGACCCAACGTTAAGCGTCGAAAGAGTATACGTGTGGCTGCAAAAAAAAAAACAAAACAAAACAAAAAACACACTATAAATTTTTATTATACTTATTCAACAACCCTTGCCCATAGTATATACCTCTTAAACAAATGCAACTTTTATAGCTAGTTAATGTGATTGGTGAATACTTTTCCTCAGCCTGTACCTCTAGCCCAACGTTAAGTGTCGAATGGGTATACGTCTAGCTGCAGAAAAGTATTATCAATAATTAGTTGCATATTTCAAAAACCTCAACCCTAGTACGTACCCCTAAAATCAAACCATCTCTTTGAGCTAGTTAATCTGATCAATCATTAATAAACCCTTTTTCCCAGCCTGTACCTCTGGCCCAACGTTAAGCGTTGAATGAGTATACATCTGGTTGCAGAAAAACACCATCAAAGATAAATTACCTAAAAAAACCTGAGCCTTACCTGTGACCTAAGTCCATCATTTCTGACTAGTTAAACTAATTCAACCATCATAGCCCTTTTTTTCCCAGCCTGTAAATCGGGCCCAAAGTTAAACTTCAAAAGCATATACGTCTAGCATCAATAACACTATCAATAATGTAAGGAAGTCCTACCCCAGAACACCTATACTTACGCTGATCCCTTGTAATAAAGATTCTTTTCCGGTTCTTAATTAATTCATCTTTTCACAATTACCAACAATTATATTGGACATAATAATTGTCTCATCCGTATCCATTGCCTAGCAACACTAGGTTGTGTGACCAGTTCGTTGCGCCCGCTTTTAATGCACCTTTTAGTCTTATCTGGCGGCCTCTTTGTGTCTAATGGACGTCCGCCCTGTGATCTGCCGCCTTCCATTAGGATGCATTATCCCACCCGATGGTACAGTTGAACTCTGGTATGGACCGTGTGAAACCATTAGCGTTATCTCAACGTACCCTTTAATGTTAACCGACCGACGTATTTTCTCACCCGATGTTACTAGATGAACTCAAGTATGAACCCAGTCATGTGCCCTAAAATGCATTAGCCTTATCTCGATGTACCCTTTCATGTAAGCGGCCACTTCTTTGAAATCCACCGTCTTTGTGGTATATAAACCCGCTGTTCTGCCCCCTAGTAAGCTCAGTGATACAGAAGACTTCAGTGTGACAACATCTCGCGAGTGCTACGGGAAGACTCTGCCAGTGCTATGTGACGACAGTGGTGCAAAGGTGCTGACCGGATAGAGTGTTGGAACTGGTGCTGAGTTACGGCCTGTTCACAACGCCAGGCTAAACGTGGAATAAATTGGACTTAGGCAAAAAGTCTCTTCATCGCTCCACGACGAGGTCCCCACTACGCTGCAACGACTCACAGCCACACCAAAGAGCCCATCTTGGTGACATATGAATGGCGCTTCGTGACCCGGATCGAATTACATCTATAATATAACTGCAAGCGGACCAAGTTATCAACTTTAATTTTCTAAGCCACGGGACTTAGAAAAATTTTTGGACTCAGCCAGCCAGCTACCATCGACATCCACACTCCTGCCAGCACTCCACTTTGAGTCTAAGTCATCAAAGACTCAACTCGTCACCAGCGACTCAACTTCCCTGCTAGTCTCAAGAATTCATCTCTACAAACCCCATCGGCAAGAAAAATTTATCTCCAAGTTCAAAAACGCTCACAAAAGCCTACAAACTATAGAGCGCTCGATTGCCAGTAGCCGCGCATAACACGCCCCTGACGTCACCCCTCGCTGCTGTGACGCAACACCGCCCGCGCGCCGCCGCGAGCTGCCACCGTACTGCCACCGACGTCAAGGTCATCGACGCCGCGCCGCCGCACCGCGCGCTACCCTCAGCCGCCGCAGGCCAGTGACTCATAGCCGTTCGCCTCAGCCCCCGCTACTAGAGGTCTACATAGAACAAAATAAGTGTCAACATCATCCAACTTTAGTATATATAAACTATATATTTTTGGAATCCGCACAGTCTCAGCAATACTTCTATCTGGTTTTTAGAGCTCTACAAGGATTCTGAAAAATCTTCATCCAACTTAAGTGTACTACAACTCATCTAGAACTTCAAGTTTTCTTCAAGTTTTCTTCAAATTTGATCAACATCTCTACTAGTTCTCCAGTTCTTCGAGTTATAAGCCGACTTCTCCGCTTCAAGTCTGCTAACATCACTTCAGGAAAATAGTTTTTCAACGCTTCTAGCAGTTTTTTCAACGCTTCCAACAGTTTTTCAACGCTTCAAGTGGTTTTTCATCGCTTCTAGATATTTTTCAACGCTCCCAGATATTTTTCAACGCATCGTTCTGCCATCATCTGAAGTTCAAGTTTCGTTTCAACACTGTGTTCGCCATCAGCCACCGCTTCAAAACCACAAGTAAGGTGCATCCTTACCATTTCCTTGAAAACTGTTGAATCTGCATTGCTTTATTATTAATCTTGTTAGCAACTGTTAGAAATTATGGCCACTACAGCTGATAAAGCTTTAATTGACACCATGCGTGACATCTCAATGGAGATCCGAGTTCAAGGGTTAACTCAGCACGTTAGGTCATTTTCCGGCGAAAGTTCTAATAAGTTTCATGATTGGGTTAGGGATATGGATTCTATTGCCATCTCAACCGACGATTCGCGAATGTTAGTTTTGGCTACCCGAACTTTGAACGGACCTGCAGGTAAATTTGCCTGCCGATTGATCTCTGAGAACCCAAAGCTAAAATGGCTGGAGCTACGAAAACACCTGAGGGACAGGTATAGCGATCTGAAAGACCCCTACTGTGCACGGGAGAAGCTACAAAAAGTTAGGCAAAAGAAAGGCGAACTCATGCAAAATTTTGCAGAACGGCTTCAGGACGTTGCAAGCGACGTTTTCGACAATCCCAACAGTCCTGATTCGCAAACCACTTTGGTAGAGATATTCCAAAAGGAGTAATTGACGACCGTCTAGCCAGAGCTCTTATTAGAAAGAAGTTCACTTCCCTGAAGGAAGCAGTAAAGTTCGCGAGTGACGAACAACAAACTGATAGGACATTTGAACTCTGCCGCGGTAAGCTAGACATAGAGGAACCTATGGAAATAGACATAGTTCGGAATGACGCTCAAAGCGAAAGGATCGATAAGTTAGAGAAATGCCTCTCTGACGTTGGCTCAAAAATCGACAAGTTGGCGAAAACTGTAGGTAAAAGTCAAAGAGCTGGACATCCTAGTCCACCTCAACATCAAACTCAGCCACATTCTCGACGTCCATATCAGGGACAGCCTCAAAATTCACGCCACTTCCAGGCGCCTCCCCGGAACGATCGCCAATTTCAGCGACAACAGCCAAACCAGTGGCCCAGGCAAAACCAAAATCAGCCTCAAAGGACTCATTTCCAGAGTCAGCAAAATGTTCCACCCAATGTTAGACCGACTGACCCGCCTCAAAAGTTTCAATGGACCCCTGATGGTCGTCCCATTTGCGCATATTGCCAAAAGGTTGGACACACCCAACGCGTATGCAGAGCAAGGCAAGCCGCATTCTCTGGCCCCCAGCAGCCGGAAAACTGAATGGTCCATCTGTTGTCGGGACTGAACAGACGGAAAACATAGAAACCCCAGGTCCCAGGGACAATATCGCCAGAATTTTCATAAAAAGAGACACCCCAATGTGTTGGATTTATTTAGGAAATAGGAAAGCGTACACTCTTGTAGACACAGGTGCCGACATTTCTATAGTATCACAGGAGTTCTTCGATAAAATATCATCCAAACATGTATCTGACTTCTCTAAAAATTGCGCTCCCTTAGAATCTGTTACTGGACATAAACTTAAGAACTTTGGTACAGCTGTTCTTCCAGTTGAAGTTTCCAAATTCTGTCGAAAGTTCAAATTTCAAGTTGTCAAAGGTCTAAAACATGCTTGCATCTTAGGTAATGATTTTCTTAGTGAATTCGGCGTCAAATTAGATTTCGGAAAGAAGACTATGAATATTCACAATCATGTCATTCCTCTGCGCCCTCAGCACTTGAATTGTCAGTCGATCACCTCCCTGGTAAGGTTACCAGAGAAAACAACCATCCCCGCTCAGTCATATGTAGAGGTGCCAGCGTATGTCAATCGCGTTCAGTTGATCGATCAAGATTGTGTGATACAACCGTTGAGTAACACTCCATACTTTTGCGACGAACCTGGCCTCATACTGCTCAACTCAGTGAGTAGACCGAATGAAAAAGGTCACCTACCAGCTGTGATTGTAAACACGACCACACGTGACCACACTCTGCCTTCCAGACAAGTCATAGGACTTGCTGAAGTTCTTGATGCATCAGAAATCAACACTGTTCAAGAGAGTGAATCAAGTGAACCAAGCGAATCAAGCAAACCAAGCGAATCAAACGAACCAAGTGAGCAGATTAACGTAGCTTCAAAAGTTGAATTGGACCCTGCCATGAAAATTCAGAAAGCGGATCTTTCTCACGTCCCGGAACATCAGAAAAATCTCATTGAGCAACTCATTGAACGAAATTCAGACTTGTTTGCAAAAAGTGAAACAGATTTAGGCCGTACTGATTTGGTTACAATGAAAATCGACACTGGAGACAATGCTCCAATCAAGCAACGACCATATCGTCTGCCGTTTAGCCAAAGGCAAATGGTAGAAGACCATATTGAGGAACTACTAAAAGCAGGTGTCATACAACCTAGCCAAAGCCCCTGGGCTAGTCCCATTGTAATTGTTGACAAAAAGGACGGTGGAAAGCGTTATTGCGTAGATTATAGAAAACTTAATCAAATCACTGTCAAAAATAGTTACCCACTGCCGCGTATTGATGATATCTTAGCATCGCTTGAAGGATCACAGTACTTCACGTCTCTGGACCTAAAAAGTGGCTATTGGCAAATTGCCATGGCCGATCAAGACTCAATTGATAAAACTGCTTTTACATGTTTTTTGGGACTTTATTCCTGGAATGTTCTTCCTTTTGGATTAACCAATGCTCCTGCGCTATTTTCGGAACTCATGAACAAAGTTTTGCAAGGCATACAACACAAATTTGCAATCGCGTATATCGATGATGTCATAATATTCTCAAAAACATTCGAAGAGCATCTGGAACACATCGAGGACGTGTTCAACAGGCTGCGTAAGGCAGGCCTCAAATTAAAAATGTCAAAATGCGATTTTCTCAAACAGGAAGTGAAATATCTTGGACATGTAGTCTCAGCAAGTGGCATTCAGCCAGACAAATCTAAAGTAGAAGTCATTCGAGATCTCAAAGCACCTACCACAGTCAAAGGAGTACGCTCATTCATTGGAATGTGTTCTTATTATAGGAGATTTATTCCAAATTTTGCAAAAATTGCAAAGCCTCTGACAGAGTTGACAAAGAAAAATGCACGTTTCCACTGGACTGACCAATGTCAGGAATCATTTGACACTTTGAGAATAGTTTTGACAGACGCCCCTATTTTGGCTTACCCAGATACCGGAAAACCCTACAAATTGTACACAGACGCGTCGAACCATTCAATCGGAGCTGCCCTAGTTCAGGAAACTGATCAAGGTGAACGTGTGATACAATACGTATCACATCAGCTCAACAAATCACAACTCAACTGGCCTGTCATAGAAAAAGAAGGATACGCCATCGTGTATGCCGTTCAAAAACTCCGTCCCTACCTTTTCGGTTCAAAATTTACAATCATGACAGATCACAAGCCGCTCAAGCATCTCTTCACTGCAGAGATGAGGAATCCCCGAATTCAACGTTGGGCAATTATACTCGACGAATATGGATGTGACATCAAATATGTCACGGGCCGACAAAATACTGTGGCCGATAGCCTCTCTAGATTGGAACCTCAGAGAGATGAACCCATGGATATAAATATCATAGATTCCGACCATGCACCACGTGTTAAGTTGGACGCCACAGTTGAATCATGCCCCTCTGATGAAAGTTCAGAACCGCAGCAGAAATTCCAGGAATTTCTGGCGAAGCATCCTGATTTGGAAACCCTCCAGAGTGAGGACAAAGAAATCCAGAAGATCATAAAAATCTTGCAAGACCCAGACGATCCAAACCATAGTGATATTTCTAAACACTATGTAGTACTAGATAGTATACTGTACCGTATTACAGATACTTCTAAATGTACCCCACATCCCGGTCTTCAATTGTGCATCCCCAAATTTCTGCAGAAGCCGTTAGTTGAAGAAATTCATTCAGGTTATTTTGGAGGTCATCTAGGCATTGACAAAACGTATGATAAACTTCGATCCCGTTATTATTGGTCTGGTATGTATCGTGACGTAGTGAATCATTTGAAAATTTGTGTAGCGTGTAATATGCGGAAACTCAAAAAGCAACGCCCACCCCTTCAGGAAATGCAAATCCCGAAATATCCATTCGAGATGATAGCCATCGATACTTGTGGTCCATTCCCTCAAAGCTACAATGGAAATCGTTTTATTATCAATATAGTTGACTTATTTTCAGGTTGGCCCGAATCATTCGCTACTGATTCCAAAAGCGCAGAAACAGTCGCTCAAATACTCATCGAACACATTATTCCTAGACACGCATGCCCACGTGTCATCGTTTCGGACAATGGAACAGAGTTTTGTAACGTAGTAATAGAACAAATTTCAGCCTTCTTTAATATCAAACACATTCGGACTTCTGTATATCACCCGCAGTCAAACGGACGTTGTGAAAGGTACCATCGCGTTCAAAATGATATGTTAGCAAAGTTAGTAGGCAAAAACCAACGCGACTGGGATACAAAGTTACCATCAATACTTTCGGCCTATCGTACTGCCAAAAACGAAACAACCAAGCATAGTCCATTCTACATTGTACATGGTCGTGACCCTGTTCTCCCAATGGACACTTTGCTTTCACCCAAGTACAGGTATCAAGGTGAGGATTACGTTCCCACTATGTTAGAAAATATTAGCCGCGCGTATCATGAAGTTAGACATAATCTGGCTCTCGGACACGAGAAAAATAAACTGTACTATGATCGCAAGTCGAAACCCATCAAGTTCAAAATTGGCGACATGGTATACTTTCGAGATCCATCTACTGCCCCTGGTTCAACCACTAAATTGACTTCTCATTGGCGCCCATACTATCGTATCGTAAAAGCGCTTAGTGATGTAACATTTGTAATCAAGCATCAACTAGAAGGTGGTACAAAAACTGTAAACGCTCAGAACCTGAGAATGGCAGATCCCAATACACCGTGGTGTAACATTTCGAACGAACCGACTCACATTAATCAAAAGTATGAGGAGAAATCAAAATCTCAGATCCCCGTTAGAGTTCAGCCACCACGTAGTTCGAAATTTTCTTATGATGATGATATGGATACAACTCCAATGCCATTAAGGATTTCAGAACCCGCATCACCTGATCCTCAGTTTAGTACTAGGTCTGGCCGATCAAAATCTGATGTAACCTCTGAAGATGAGGATAACATTCCACTTTCTCGGTTGGCAAAAAGAATGCATAACCCCACCTCAGATGAAGAAGATGACATTCCATTAGCAAAATTAGCAAAGCAACTTCAGGATGAAAAGGAATTAGGTTCAAAACGTAACGTAGAATCGCCGTTACCTGATGCCAAACGTGCCTATGAATCAATGGACTCGGATCTTAATCCAAACGCAGAAGAATATGTGCCGGTCAAGCGTGACCGAGAAATAGATTCGGAAGATTCGGAAGACGATAGTCCCCCTGATAAAGTCATCGCTGCAGATGACTCGTCTGATTCTGATATATCAGACATTGATGTAAATAATGTAAATAGTAATGTTGCACAGTGTAAAACTGTTGATAAAGAGAACGTAATGAACAATAATAAGTGCGATGCGACAGCTTCCAGTACCTCTCTGAGTAATGAACAGAGAATGGAAATGTTTAAACTGTTCAGTGCAAATATGGCAAACATGGCTGCCATGCTATTCAAGTAATATGTGATACGTGAATCCATGTCCTTCACTTGCGGGTGAAATGTGAGTTTAAATGGATAAATTGGACACTTGATAGACATGGAGGATACAGATGCCTTGACAAGATGTCAAATGTGTTTGGATAACGAGACATATGGTCCGTATGGCCATACCCAAGGGTATTTTAGAATATGAGTTGACAGAGGTCACTCAGTCATTTATGCTGTTGATAATATGTCAACTGTTTAGGTTAAGTTGTTCAGAATGTAAATACTTGTTTCTGTGTGTTCCAGGAACAATGTGGATTCAACAGTTACTAACTGTCCTTGTCATACTAACATGTCTCTCCCAAACCATATCGAACGTTATATTTTTGCCAAAAGGACCAATGTATGCATCATATGATCATTGGATCATTCATATTCCAGTCAAAACCGATGACTTTCGAAACATGATCAAAACCATGGACCAACACGTAACATTGTTCACAGATACATTCCACGGAATATTAGGTAAACATGAAGCTGCACTTCACTCTGATCGATTGAAAATCTTAACTTCCCGCTTGGACAAAGAGAAATTCCACCTAACTAGTGAAATGACTAAGATAAAGGAAATCTTGGATCATATGGAAAAGCCGAACAGTCACCGTTCAAAACGAGCCATTCTTCCCTTTGTTGGAAATATTTTAAGTACTCTTTTTGGAACCGCAACCACTAGCGATGTCAAAGACATTGCCCGACGCATTCACCATATGGAAAATCATCAGAAGAGCCTGATTCATATAATGGATGAAAATGTTAGCATTTTAAATCAGACTAGCCTTGATGTGAAATCGAATAGAAAAGCTATTAACAAACTGACAGCTTTTACCAAAACCTTTGAAGACAAATTGCGACATCTGACCGATGTCTTTTTGAATGATATCATGGAATATTACCAAATATCAGATGACATGGAAGAAACCTTTGGAACTCTGTTACTATCATTTCAGGACTTTCGAAACTCTCTATCGGATCTAGAACTGCATTCAAGTTTAGCTCAACATGGTATTCTCCCCAGATCATTCTTGAAGCCCGCTCAGTTCAGAACAACTTTGGAAAATATTCATATGATTCTTCCAAATGGAATCGCCTTACCATTCCGACCCGAACAAATTGATATGTTTTATCTGATTAGCCATGCGTCAGTATCTCGACTGGACAACGGATTCTCAGTCAATGTTTTTATTCCTCTCATTCACGTTCGTGACAGATTTCAAGTATATGAAGTTTTGAACTTGCCATCCTCCAAAACCATTGCTCAAAACAACTACATAGCTCAATATGCAATAGAGAACTACGAGTATATCGCACTTTCGGAAGATAATTTGAAATTTATGGCTCTAGACAAAAATGAAGTAGAAACCTTCATTAACAATGATTTACCATTCTGCCCCATACAAAAACCGCTAGAGATAGTTTTACAATCAGACAAATGCCTTCCAGCCCTCTTGACTAGAAATGAAGAGTACATGCAAAAGAACTGTGATAAAATTATTACTGTAAAACAGAATGCTCACCCTCAGGCTAAATATCTAGGAAACGGACATTGGATTATAGTAACTACTGAACCATTGGATATATCTGTTAGATGTAAAAATAAGACAAATTCCGATCAATCTAAACGGCTCGTCGAAACCATCAATCATTTTCAATTGGACATAGGTTGCTCTGCCCACTCTAAGTATTTTAACCTCCCCTTGTTCTTACGGCTCGACTCAGTTATCACTCTCCCGGCCATTGTTCAGGACAACCCTGCGACCCACGATGTGTGGCGCAACATTCTCACTGACATCGGAAATAACACCGACTCGTTGCCCCATGCTATCGAACAGCTTCCTGCTGTCTCAGACAACTCTTTCCGTTTTAGTCAGCTTCGTGCTCAACTTACCCGACTAGAAGCTGACCACCTGACTCCAGGCCCGGTCATCATAACGTTACCCATTGTTCTGTTGATCATCTTTTCGATTGTCATCTGGTACACAGTAAAACGTACAGTAAAACGTAGGCAACAACGTAAGCAAAAGCAACAGGATCCTATTCAGCTCCCTCCAAACCCTGCACCTCCCGTTGCAGCGGAACAGGACTCAGCAGTCCTCCCAACGACCTGCCTGCCCCTGGTATAAGAAAGGCCAGCGTCGTCCCAACCACAAGTAGTCACTCGAGCCCAACCAAAATGGAAGCATCGGTAACTCTACCACCTATCCAGATAATCGCGGACCATCACTTCGACGGAGAAATTCAATGGCTATTTTGCAAGTTTCTGGGACATCCCCTCTCCTGTGGGATGTGGATTAACCAGCAATTCCTGCCCTTCGGCATGGTTTGTCAGTACTGGGCAACCCATGGCCAAGTGGCTCAAGAACCAGTTCTCCCTGTCTGCCTGACAGCGCAGCCTACTATGGAACCAGAACGACCAAACCAACCTTCGGAACCAGAACGACCAAATCAACCTTCGGAACCAGAACAACCAAATTTGGAAACCGACTCTCTAATCAACGCGTCTACCGAAGCCTTAGCGACATCGAGCACGGCCCAGTCACCACTCTTCGGTGACTTTGAGATCGACTCAGATCCTGAGATAGCTCGTCTACTCCACGAGGCGCTAGAAGTGATACAGTCGCCTCCAATCATAATAAGCTATCTTCAGAACAATGCATAAGTGTTTCTGTCTATCGTTATCTGTATGTCATCATGTTTATGTTTATGTTGAACAATATATAATCTGTTAGGTTATTTGAGCTTTTGTAATGGCATTGGAACGGACGAGAGAGATTATGAGCAGTAAAGTAAGACGAAAATTTTGAAGCGAGTGTCAAAATTTCATCTAAAGGACCTCGCGCTGTGATGTAATAAAGATTCTTTTCCGGTTCTTAATTAATTCATCTTTTTCACAATTACCAACAATTATATTGGACATAATAATTGTCTCATCCGTATCCATTGCCTAGCAACACTAGGTTGTGTGACCAGTTCGTTGCGCCCGCTTTTAATGCACCTTTTAGTCTTATCTGGCGGCCTCTTTGTGTCTAATGGACGTCCGCCCTGTGATCTGCCGCCTTCCATTAGGATGCATTATCCCACCCGATGGTACAGTTGAACTCTGGTATGGACCGTGTGAAACCATTAGCGTTATCTCAACGTACCCTTTAATGTTAACCGACCGACGTATTTTCTCACCCGATGTTACTAGATGAACTCAAGTATGAACCCAGTCATGTGCCCTAAAATGCATTAGCCTTATCTCGATGTACCCTTTCATGTAAGCGGCCACTTCTTTGAAATCCACCGTCTTTGTGGTATATAAACCCGCTGTTCTGCCCCCTAGTAAGCTCAGTGATACAGAAGACTTCAGTGCGACAACATCTCGCGAGTGCTACGGGAAGACTCTGCCAGTGCTATGTGACGACAGTGGTGCAAAGGTGCTGACCGGATAGAGTGTTGGAACTGGTGCTGAGTTACGGCCTGTTCACAACGCCAGGCTAAACGTGGAATAAATTGGACTTAGGCAAAAAGTCTCTTCATCGCTCCACGACGAGGTCCCCACTACGCTGCAACGACTCACAGCCACACCAAAGAGCCCATCTTGGTGACATCCCTCCCTTACCTCTTAAGCCACTGCTGTTAAGTGATAGCCTATCCTAGACCCGCATAATAGGCCAGGACGTTCCTTGTACGTTAAGGCTGGGATGACGATCCTGAATGATTATGGATTCGGCTATCTTTCTATCTGGATGATCACGTGCCCGATGAACTACTTTTAGCTCAAGTGGTTCTGATATAGCCTGAGTGTCCTGTGCTGCATGTTTCTCGAGGAAATGATCTCCTAGAGGTGTGTTCCTAGTTTTATTTTTCGCGTCCCGCAAATGTTCGTTAAATCGCAATCGGACGGGCCTCATCGACTCCCCCTACGTATTGAGCCCTATTTTGATCCTGGTTACACAGTCTACAGTCTATTTGATACACTAAATTTTTCTGTGTGCAGTCGCCTTTAAAACCTGACTTGCATAAATGACACCTCTGATCCCCAGGACATTTTGGCTTAGAAATGGCCGACCTAACCAATGACGACTTAAGTTTCTTGTTATTCTTCCAGGCTATATGTACTTTCAGGTTAGATTTCTTTACGACCTTTTTTATTTTACAGAGTAGCTGTTCGTCTACGTACGGCAAAGTCAAGAACCCATCATAAGAATCTGAGCCTTCTTTCTTTTTCTTGAACCTTCCGTTACCTGTCCTAGCTAGTCTAACCTCCCTCAACAAACGCCTGAGAAGCCCTGCATGATACCCATTTTTTAGAAGCAGATTCCAAATCTTATCTACACTTTTTCTCTCTTTCTCTGGGCACGATGAGTTATCCATAGCCCTGTGGAACATGTTTCGGATAATATTGTGTTTCGTAGACGTGGGATGGGCAGATGTACTATGGAGGATGATTCCCGAGTTGGTTGGTTTGATGTAGAGCTCTGTCTCTATCTTAGTGTTTTGGCCGTGTGTTTCTGCTGTGACTAACGTATCCACTAGGTACAATCTTAACTAAATAATTCGAGGGGGGCTTTTATTGTAAAAATATAGCATCATGTTAAAGGGGAAAGTTTGCAGTCTTTACACCGATCTAGTATCACGTCTACTAGTGCTAAATAGGTAGTTTTTGGTTAGCATTTTAGCTGCAGTCGACGGGAAAAAGTAAATAAGAAGAACAGAAATATTCAAATATCCGATTAAGGTACTTCAGCGAGTTTTTCATTGTTAATCAAAAGCTGGTGTTTGGCTGAAATAATAGAAAAGTCTGTCACAAATACTGGTCTAGGTTTGTCGTATTGTCGGCATTGCTTTTAGGTTAGAGGTACCAATATCGTTGTTGTCACGACATCCAATCTTATTTTTAACGATTCATTCTAAAAGGCATTTTTGTGTGAAGCTCAATTCGAGGTCTGGCTATACTTGGACTGAGAATTATTGATATTTACTCCACGATTCTGATGAAGGGCTGTGCCCGAATATATAATCTTCAGTGTTTTTTGCATTTCCGGATTCGAGGGGAGAGGCCAGGGAACATCTTAGTAACTCATCATCATGCTCCTCGCCGCAGCACTTCAAAACTTATCAACATATTGCCGAACTATTCGAATGTACGACTTCACGACCCGGCAGCTAAGAGGAAGCACTTTACCAAGGAGTTTAGAAGAAACCTAATAAGCTTTCAACTGAAGGAAAAAGAACGGAAGAATGACAAACTAAGAAAGAAACTAACAGAGATATACAATACTTTTCTAGAGTGTGATATTGAGCTAGAAACTAAGCAACGGATTGTAAAAGAACTAGAAGAAAAGTATGAAAACACCCAGCATGCAGACAAGGTGAGGATAACCAAAAAGCTTTCTCGTCTCTATGGTGGGAAATTCTTTCTATCTGATAGGAAGGAAGGATACATTAACTTTTCATCAGTGCAGTTGACGGAAGCCCAACATACCCTCTTAAACTTAGGATTAAATTGTCACTTCCAATCCAAGCGTAAGATTATAGAAAAAAGGACCGAACTAGAAATACTATATGAAAACCTACTTAAGCTAGAAAATGAGAGCAAGATCAGAATAAGCAAGAACCTGAAAGGACAGCTAATCGGAGAAGGCTCGAAACTAAGGGGGAACGATAAACGTAAACTTCTGACTGAAGAACTACGCAAGGCCGCTAAGGAACTTCGAGAAGACAAGCGTATTATTATACGAAAAGCAGATAAGTCGCCCGTCTTCGTGATATTAGATCGAAGTGTTTATTCTCAGAAACTGAATGATATAATTTCTGATCAAACTAAGTTTAAGCGAATCACAGCCGATCCTACGAACAAAGTTAAGGTGAGAGTTAACCGTATTATCAGTGCTGCTAATGCGTTAAAAGGAGGAGTTCACTTTTCTAAAATAGTTGGTGAATATTCCCCTGGATATATCTATGGTACAGTTAAAACCCATAAAGAAGGAAACCCATTAAGACCCATAATTTCTCAGATTAGCACACCCACCTATAGACTCGCAAAAAGATTGAACAACCTATTGAAACCGTACATTCCAGCTAAATACTCTCTCGAATCTGTAGATGAGTTCCTTGACCTGTTGAGGACAAAGAAACCGCGGGGAATTCTCGCTTCAATTGATGTAACTAGCTTGTTCACCAATGTACCAATTAACAAAACCATAGACATCATAATAGACGAAGTTTATCACTCACATACTAATGGCCTCCCAACGCTTAACCTACCGGAGAAAATTCTCCGAGACCTCCTCTATGCATGTACAGCAGACTCTCCATTCAGGAGTCCAGACGGTTGCCTGTATGTCCAAAAAGACGGAGTGGCCATGGGGTCACCCTTGGGACCACTCTTCGCAAACTTCTACATGGCCCACATTGAAAACAAAGTCTTGCGGGAAACGGAAACCGCCCCACTAACATATGTTCGATACGTTGACGACATATTTACAGAAATCACAGACTTAAAACAGCTCAATCACCTTATCAATAAACTTGAACATGCATCGGTGCTCAAGTTCACTTTTGAGCTCAGCCGTGACAACATGCTACCATTCCTAGATGTTCTCATTGAAGCAACAGACAGTAAATTTCTAACCAGTGTGTATAGAAAACCCACAAACCAAGGTATTACAATGAATGCAGATAGTGAATGTCCTGAGCAGTATAAACGTAGCGTACTTAAAGCCTTCATTAGAAGAGCCCTTAAACACTGTTCTACCTACCAAAAGATGCATGAAGAGCTGAATCGCAGAAAACAACTTCTAGTATCCAACGGCTACACAAATCATGACATAGACACAGAAATAAACAGACAACTATCGAAAACAGAAAAAACAGAGACAACCATCACACAGACACATCACATCTACTACAGAAACAACATGAGCAGCGCACACAAAACAGATGAGAGAATACTTAAGGATATCATTAGGCGCAACGTAGAGTGCAAAAACCTAGAAAAACTCCAACTTCACATATACTACCAAACACAGAAAACACGCAACCTCGTCATGACTAACAAGCCAGTCGAGACAGTGCCGTTGAAGCGCACCAATGTGGTGTATAAATTCTCATGTCCACATGAGGGTTGTAGACCTCATGCTGAACACTACATTGGTGTGACTACAACGACATTGTCTCGACGGCTCACCATGCATCTGCAGGATGGAGCCATCAAGCAGCATATGCAAACTACACACAACACAGAACTCACGAGGCAAACACTAGTGCAGAACACTCACATCATCGCTTCCACCAATGACACACGAAAACTAGCAGTCCTCGAAGCACTGCACATACACGAACAAAAGCCCTCACTCAACATGCAGATAAACACACACCGAACACTTACGCTTTGGGGGGATGAGATGATGATCAATGTTCATTGTTAATGAATATATGCCACATGTGACTAATGTAAAATGTAATTATTTATGTAATTCGTGTATTGAAATGTAGTAAATGTAAGTGTTATATGCTCAAACTATGTCAATGTTCTTATAGGAATGCCTAGATGCATCGTTTATAATAGGTAAGGTAGCCAATAAGGAAGTGGTACTGTTATAATGCTCGTTCTCGCGATATTTAAAAATGTTTTCGAAATGTGAAATGAAAACTATGAGCAGATATTTAATGCTGAAGATGACTGTTGATAATACAGTGGAAACTAGTCCTAATTAATGAGTTTTGGTGACCTTTTAAACGAATTAACGACTGACATTAAAACCAACGTAAGAAAAATAGAAAAACTCCACAGAAAAATATCTAAGTGCGCGAGTGCTATTCAATTTAACTGTCATTGCCTCAAAGAGAATTATATATATATATATATATATATATATATATGCAAGCCTTATTGAATGCAATTGAATATTTTGCTTTTATAAGTTTCTTTTCCAACTTCTCTTTGTTCCTAAAAACTTTCGTTTGGTCTTCACTCAGTTTGTGTAAAGTTTCGCCTAATGACATGTGTAATGTACCTATTACAACGCGTTTCAATGGCCCTCCGTCATCGTCAGGTAACGTTATCACACAACGCAAGTACAATTATTCACACATTGTTAAGATTTAAACGTATATTACAAAAAAACATTATTACAAGTGTCCTAGTTACAAATCTACCACTCTCTCTTTTTTTGCGCTGAATGTTCTTCTTTGATCTTGCGCTCATTTTGACGAGGAAACCTCCACATTCACGATGTTTGGAGCATCCTTAAAATATTTTCCCAGACATATGTTCAACCGCTATTGAAGGTGATGACGCCGCGATGTTCTCGCTGGTCACACATGCTGGGAAGGAAGTGCTGGATGTAAGCAGCTTCTAATATTTTAGGTCGTCTGTGGTTAGTTACCCTGATCAGGATGGACGTGTTTTGGGTGAGGTCACTCCTTGTCAGGTTCTGGTTGTGGATAGATTTTGAGTGCTCAGCCGGGCCACCATTTTGAAGGTGCATAGTTAGTCGGCGCGACAAGGAGGTAGGAGTATGTCCTATGTAAGAGGCTGTGTCACGGAGCTTACAATCTCCGTAGGGGCACTTATACTTGTATACTTGTAGACGACGTTAGTCTCTTTCAGGAAACTACTTTTCTCCTTGTTGCGTAGGACTAGATTGCATGACTTTGGGGATTTGTAATAGATTAGTAGTTTGATGTTGTGTCCTTCGTTCGATTTCACATTCTTGCTGATTATGCTCTTCAACACCTTCTCATCCTCCTTGTAGCCACTGCTCATCTGATTCATGTAGAATAGTTTGTGCATCTTCGTTGTGCTTGGGTGGTCTTTGCTTTTCTAGTCCGGGTTTGCATGGAATGACTCGAGGGCTCTTTTGATCTCCTCGTCGATTTCCTGACATGAGTAGTTGTTGTTCGTTAGCATCTGTTTGATATACTGCAACTCCTTGTGCACCAGTTGCCAGGTGCTGCAGGTGGTAAGGGCTCTACGTACATACATACATACATACGTTTACTTCAACAGGAGCAAGATGTACACAAGTGAAGAACAATTTGCTCTCCCAATTGGCGCAAAAGCGCTAGCGCGCTTGAATCGAGGCACCTCTCGGGTAACAACCTTGAGTAACGCGGTGGCGCCGCCCGTCACCGCACCCCGCCCGACCCCCGCACGAGCCCCACACCGCAGCCGAGCGCCAGTAGATCACAGCCGTCACTTGATGATTTTGTTTTGCACTCTCGTTTAGTTATCAAATCTTTGGCTAGTTTTTACAAACCGAAAGACCTCCTGAGCCACCGCTCGACCAATTTGGGGATGGAGAGTGCCACCACAAAGCAGTATGTCAGTTTTTAACTTACGGTGGAGATTTTCAAATTGACCGTCCAGAAGATCGCTGATGTTGTTCATCATAATTTGTCTCTACAAATCAAACCTTGGGCACTACAATAGAAAATTTTCGGAGCTCTCGCAGTAGTATCCGCAAGCGCAGCGGGGAGTTTCAACGCCTTGGATTTTGTATAGATGGCCATTTAGATGCGACATGCCTACTCTCAAGCGAGTCAGGAGAGAGTTTTCTTTTTTGTTCCGAAAGAAAAATATTCTGGGGGTTCGCTTTGATGGTATCGTTCGTTCATATGTTTTTTAAAGCTTTTGTGTGATTCAATTTCTGTTATATGAGTTGGAAGCTTGTTTATTAATTTGATAGTACTTGGGAGAAATGAGGAGCTGAAATTAGAAGTTCTGAAGGGCATTTCGTTCCTATTCCGGGCGTTTCGCAAATCCCGAGTAGCTGGTAGAATTCTCCGAATGTAATTGGGCGTTGTCCCTTGGTATAGTCTATGACAGAAACATATTTTGTGCAATTCGCGTCTTGTTTTTAATGACGACCATCCTAGCTCTCGTCTCAGATTTTCCGTGGACGTTCTCGGTAAAGTCGAGGTAACTAGTCTGGCTGCCCTATTCTGAAGTCTTTCGAGTCGTTGGGTGTCGTCCACTGTCAAGAGTCCATCGTAAACTACGTCTCCATAGTCAAAGTGGGGTAGTACGTAGGTTTTGTAAATTTGTGTAAGAATTTCTCTGGGTAAATACGGAGCTATAGGATAAAGTGGGCTGAGAGTCATTATCACTTTTCGAACAATATAGTTAACGTGGTGGTGAAACCTAAGATCGGTTGATAGGGTTATGCCGAGATGTTTTTGTTTGCTTTCTACCGGGATTGGGTTGGCGTCAAAGTTGAGATTTGGTACTTCACTTTCATTCCGATAAGAGAAAGACTGCTGGATAGTTTTAGAGGCATTGAATTTGATGAGCCAGTCGTTTCCATAAGTTTGAATCTGGGTGATGTCATTTTGGAGCAATTGTTGCATATTTTGGATGTTTTCAGGATTGTGGCTACTTATTAAGCATGCGTCGTCTGCGAAGAACAACATTTCGTTTTGGGTTTTCCCTGAGAGCGCATTTAGGTACAATAAGGCGAGTAATGGGCCAGTTACAGATCCCTGCGGACAGCCCGCGTTTAAAGGAAGCAAGGATGATTTGGTCTCGTTGATTTGGACCGCTTGCCGTCTGTCTGTTAAATACGAGCGTAACCAGGGTAAAATGTTTGTCAGTCCAAATTCATGTTCGCCTTTATGCAGAAGTCCTTTGTGCCAGATTTTCTCGAAGTAGCGAGATATATCGAAGTAAAGTATAGTCCGTCTTGGCCGTTATCGAGTAGTTCGTAAAGACTGTGGGTGATGTAAAATAGTTGAAGGTGTGTCCCGTGGTCAGGTCTATAGCCACTTTGTCTCTCTGTCAGTAGGTCGTTTTCAATAAGATGCTGATATATTCGTCGAAACATGATTTTTTTCAAATATCTTTGATATACTGCATAATAGGCTAATGGGTCTATAACTTGAAACATCAGCTGTACTTCCCTTGTTTTTGAATATTGGTTTAAAGGTTGCTATTTTCCAGACCTCAGGAAATTTTCCTTCTTGAACTGATTTATTAAAGAGCAGCGAGAGAGGTTCAGCTATTATAATAGCGATTAGCTTTATAAATCTTACTGGAATCCCGTCTGGACCTGTGGATTTGTTCTGGTTTAGTCCATTTATTGTTTTCAAAACTTCCATTTCAGTTATTCTAGTCATGTTTAACGGTGGTACGTTCTCTCTTTTGATGTTAGGGAGATCATGGTTGTTGCTGTTAGGTAATTGTGTTTGGGCCGCAAAGTACTGGTTAAGAAGCTCAGCTTTGGCTTTGTCGTCGATCACCAAGTCCCCATTGTCGTTTTGAAGAGGTGGGATCTCAATAGTTTTAGATCGGCCAGTCATTCGTCTTAATATTGAGTGGTATTTGTGAGGTTCGTGCTTTTTCTCCAAAAGAAGCCGTGCGTCTTTAGATATACTCTCGCTCTTTAATTGTCTTGTCAGTTTAGTTACCTCATTTCTGGAGCGCCTCCATCTGTCCCAATCGTAATGGTTATGTTCGTCTTTACCCAGTTTTTCTTGTTTTGTTTTAGCAATTCTGAACAGTCTGTTACGTTTCCTGATGAGCTTCTTTAATTCACCCGTTACCCAACTTTTATCGCGAGAGATGGCTGGTACAGTTTTCCTTGGGATACAGTCTTCTGCGGCCTTGCTCAGGGTTGATGTGAATAAAGAAGTCGCGGTGTCTGTGTCGTTGTCGAGGATTTCATTCCAGTTTGTTGTCATTAGTTGATGTGTTAGTCTTTGAGGGTCGAGCTTGGAATAGTCCCAGATGGTTTTTTGTTGTCTACGAGGGTTAGTAGCTTGTCCTTCTATTGCTAAGTAGATTGGAAAGTGGTCTATGGTAGAAAATGAGGAGAGTAATCCACTTTCCGCCACAAGGCTTATGTCTGAAATGAAAATTAGGTCACGCAGGTTGTGTACTGCCCTCCATTCTTGTTGTATCTTTGATGAGCTGGGACAGGGATAATGATTCGGCTAAGGATTTTAACTTCCACTCGAATGTCGATATAGGGGAATGTTTTAGAAGGGTGTTTGTCAAAAAACAATTTCCAGCGTTAAAGTCCCCCCAGGATAATCACTGCGGTTGGGTTATACCTCTGCGCGTTACTTAAACTTTCAGCGAAATTTAGTAAAAACTCTTCATGACGGTCAGATGTGAGATTTGGTGGTATATAAATACTACAAACCACTAGGCTTATTTTTCCAAACCTGACTTTCGCCCAAATCCACTCTTCATCTACAATTTCGAGGTCTGGAAGACGCGTTGCTGCCAGGGATGTATGAAAATAAATGGCCACTCCTCCTCCAGAACGATTTCTGTGCCGTACCAAAGGACTTTGAAAATTATTTATAGCGAAGCGACTGGGGTGAATAGTTTCATCAAGCTTAGTTTCGGAAAGGGCCAGGACTTTAATACCGTTAGACTCTGCAAAAGTTCCAGCTCGTCACGTTTTTGGCCAGCCGTGATAGAATTGATGTTTACATGTGCTAATTTGAAATGCCTAGTAGCTTCCTCTGGGCCCGGATTGGTTTCTACTCCTGCCTTAATCAAGTTATTTTCAGTATCTGGGTGCATTCCTGATGCGGCCGGTAGCTCAGTTTTTGGTCCCCAAAAATGAGTGTTGATCGGTGACGGCCGAATCAAAGGCGCTACAGGTCCGCCGGCGAAGAGGTCCGCCAGGGTCGGCCGAATGCCGGACGGAGCGGGGTACCCACCGTACGGCTCTGGCACACACAGCGGCACTGGTGAAAAGGTACACAAAGGTGAAAAACTTAAAAAGACATCCTCGTTGTCAGTGAGATCTCTGCAAAATACATAGGCAGCAATGACTAATAATCAAAATTATCCTTTATCTCAATCATAACACTGTGCATCAAAAGGAGGCTCTGCCTCACTTTACGCTCGTACTGGAAAAGACAAACTTAACATGAGGCATTATATGCTCGGAAAATCTAAATTAAACACAAAAACAAGATGCCGTCAAGGAAAGCATCCACAAGGCGAGTGAGGAAACAAAGACACTGAATCCATTAGCACTATTGCATCCCAGCACTATTTTACTAGCGTCATTTGGTGTTGTCCTGTGCTTATGGCCAGGAAAATTTTACTAAAATTTTTACGTGCGCCGACGAGAACTACCTCACGTCTTAGGAAATTTCGTCATATTCGAAGGAAACTCTGAGATTCAAATGAGCACACAAACAAACAGCTACTTGAAATTGGACCTACGCGAAGACAGACCATTGTGTAACAAAGTGTTTGGCGCAGCGGTACTCCCCTCTCGCTGCCGCGGCCGCGGCGTGACTGGTGCGCTCCGTGCGCTCCATCAGCTGGCGGACGGCCGTCGGGCGTAGCTGCAGGGGCGGAGCTAGAATTGGAGCGTGTTGGGGCGCGGCGTCTGGCTCCGCTGCCCGTCTGGCACCACCTCCCCGGTTGCCCGGTTCTGGACTCCGCCGGTGCTGGGGTGCCCGGGGAGGCGCCCGTAGGTGTGCACAACTCCTGTTTTGTACCGCTGTGGGCAGATACTCCGAGCGTTTAGCAATTTTCCTTTGTCTGTAGGCTTCCTATATACGCTGGTGAGTAACGCACCATCTGTGCCTTGGATATCCACCTCTAGGAAGTGTAGCTTCCGGTTGTTTTCGGCCTCAAAAATTTCAGAACAGATTCATGTTGAAATTTCGCCCTCAGATCTTCGAGGGACTTCGTGTTGTCAATCTGCAAGCAGATGTCATCTACATACCACTTGTAGAGAGACAGCGGCTTTTCAAGGCCACCAAGCACTTTGGCTTCCACATGGCACATGTAGGCGTTCGCAAACAGCACCCCGAGAGGAGAGCCCATGGCCACCCCATCGATCGGCTGATAGAGGTTCCCCGAGGGGCAGCGGAACGGTGCTTCAGTGGTGCATATT
Organism: Lepas anatifera; assembly: GCA_034440635.1. Taxonomy (NCBI): domain Eukaryota; kingdom Metazoa; phylum Arthropoda; class Thecostraca; family Lepadidae; genus Lepas; species Lepas anatifera. The sequence goes on from JAOTON010000510.1 coordinate 450,222, forward strand.
TGAAGCATCTTTTTGAGAAGGTCAGGTGGAAGCTTGCATGGAGGTGGTAGCGTCTCATGGTGGTAGGTCATGGAAATTTTGCAAGATGCTATCTATAGTTTCTTTTACAGGCACGTTGGTAAAGAGACTCTCCACATCCAGTGATGCAAGGATACCTGTAGGTTTTACTGAGTTCAATACTTAATAAACTCATCACTTGATCTTAGTGTGTTATCCACCGGGATTTACGGCGAGATGAGACTGTTTAACCGCTTGGCCAGTTGGTATGTTGGAGTAGGGAGCTGAGATATTATTGGCCGAAGTGGGTTGTTGGGTTTTTGTGTCTTGACTGTACCATATAGGTATCCTGGTGCATATTCGCCGACTACACATGCTATATATATATATATATATATATATATATATATATAGGGTGTTTCAGAAAAAATGCTATTTTTTAAATGTTCAGTGAACTACCAAAAGTCCTTCAAATTCGTCCACAAAACGCTCATTCTAATGGTAAAGTGTAGGACATTTTTCTATAAACATGTTCTATTTGAATCAAATATCTTCCCCCGTCTTAAACGTACTCGGAAAATGATGCAAGAAACATGACATATGCCCGATTATATTTGAGAACACGAAACTGGCAGCACTCTAAAAATGCTTAAGCACGCAAAGATGGCACGTGAGCATGCACATCAAAGGCACAAGTTGCAGTAATATTACAAGTTTAAAGTTTTTGGCTCGAGCTCCATATGGCTCATTGGCTTACCTTCCATATGAATGACTGGATGCAGCGGACACAGCGCAAAAGATCTCACTGTTCACCACAGAACAAGGGACATGAACCAATTGGGGATTGTTTGTTTGGACCCGAGCTTTCCTAAGCTTGAGAGGTGTGTTTTTTTAGAATTAATTTCCAGAGGCAATGCGCGTGGACTGTGATGTACCACAGTGACGATGCAATGTTTGCAGTGCCATTGGCGTGATACTTGTCACGTGATACGCGCGTGATTTCTGCTAAAATTTTTAATGAAGGCAAAATAGACAGTATTTTCTATTCATTTTTAAGACTAATTTGAACTAGCGAAAATATAAAAACAGGTATCAAAATACGAATAATCGTAAATGTCCCAAATTTCGCTTTCGATTGATATGTAAATCATACAACACCAAACTATTTATAGCCGCATTATGACCAATTCAAAAATATCATCCTTTATGAAACACCCTGTATATATATATATATATATATATATATATATATATATATATATATATATATATATATATATATATCCCGGGGGGGGTGGCCTAGTGGCTTCGTTGCCGACTGCGGATCGGATGCACGATTACGTGGGTTCATCCCCGGCGGGAACCGCCTGTGTCCGATCTACCCGGTGGAAGGATCCTTAACCCCACGCCAATACCTGTAATTGGGCAAGTGGCTGGGGAGGGCCCTATAAATAAATAATAAAATAAAATAAAAAAAAATATATTTTTTTATATATATATATATATATATATATATATATATATATATATATATCTAAGAAGATAGCGCACACATTGTTAAATAAGCCTACTTTCACTTTCAAGAATATCACTAATTAACAAGAGACGTACTCTCACTTTTACTGCAAAATTCATTAATACAGGCTAAAACATAATCACAAATTCACTATCGTAGTCGCACATACAAATATTTCAACATATATCTATCCAGTTTAACTGCAAAGTTCAATACATTTCACAACATGGGCGCAAAATCACGATCGTATTCGCTCGCAATATTCTCAAGATCACACTTATGTCCTAACATTCCTATCATAAAGTGGGAGCTGTGTGAGTTGATTTGTGTGAATGTTGATGATAGGTGTTCTGTCTCGGATGTTAAGTGTTTCCAGTGCTGTCAGTCTGCGGTGATCGTTGCATTGGGCTAGGACTGTCGTGTTCTGTGTGAGCATTTGTCTGGTGATGGCTGTGTTGTGGTGTTCTTGAATGTGTTTCTTTGGTGATCCATCCTGAAGGTGCATAGTGAGTCTTCTGCCTATTGTGGTTGTGGTGAGTCCGATATAACATACCTGACGGGCTGCACAGTTCCTGGTTGTACATGTAAATTGGTATATCACATTGGTTTGTTTCAGTGGTGAGTGTTTCTTGGATGGGTTGTTGTTCATTACAAGGTTTGCTGTTTTTGGACTGTTGTAGTAGATGTTGAGTTTGATTTTCTTGCGTGGGTCTTTTGTTGTTGTGTTGTTTTGTATGATGTTTTTGATGGCCTTTTCGTCCTGTTTCCATGCTGTTGTGAGTGTTTCGATAGAAGATGTTGATTTCATTGGCTTTATGTGAGGTGCACTGTTCTGCGTCTGAAGGGGACTGCTCTGTGTGAGAGTTTGGCTGCTCAGAGGACTGATCCATGGGTGAATTGGACTGCTCGGTTTGTTGGTTGGGCTGCTCAGTTTGATGAGTGGGAGGTTCTCTTAGTGGAGTGGGTTGCTCAGTATGTGAGGTGGACTGTTCTTCGTGTGAGGTGGGCTGTCTTCCGTGTGAAGTGGGTTGTTCTGTCTGGTAGTTGAGCCTATTCCTAACTTCTGTGTCAAACATGCTGTTACTATAACCATTGTTTACCAGCATTTGCCTGACACGATTTAGTTCACGATTTAGTTCCCAGGTTGAACAAGTGTTGATCGCCCTACGAACATACGCTTTTACAACACCTCTCTTGTAGTTATCGGTACAGTCCCCATTTGCATTCATGCATCTACCCCCATCTGTTGGTTTCCTATAGACATCGGTCGTGCAAGTATCACCATTACTTTCAATCATCACGTCGAGAAAAGGCAATTTATTATTGACATTTAACTCAATAGTGAAGTCTAGGCTAGAGTTATCGACAAGCGCCTGTCTCAACCTGTGTAAGTCTTCCGTGCTGTCGACGTCTACACAAATATCATCTACATATCGGAAGTAAAAGTTTGTTTTTACCCCCGTCGCTGATAAGGCTGCACTCTCTACGTGACACATGTATGCTTGTGCAAATAGCACACCGAGTGGTGACCCCATGGCCACCCCATCAACCTGCACCAACCTGCACATATAGCTTTCCCTCAGGGACCTTTTTCCAGATAGAAAGCTATATGTGCAGGTTGACAAACTTTTACTTCCGATATGTAGATGATATTTGTGTAGACGTCGACAGCACGGAAGACTTACACAAGTTGAGACAGGCGCTTATCGATAACTCTAGCCTAGACTTCACTATTGAGTTAAATGTCAATAATAAATTGCCTTTTCTCGACGTGATGATTGATAGTAATGGTGATACTTTCACGACCGATGTCTATAGGAAACCAACAGATGGGGGTAGATGCATGAATGCAAATGGGGACTGTACCGATAACTACAAGAGAGGTGTTGAAAAAGCGTATGTTCGTAGGGCGATCAACACTTGTTCAACCTGGGAACCGTGCATCGTGAACTAAATCGTGTCAGGCAAATGCTGGTAAACAATGGTTATAGTAACAGCATGTTTGACACAGAAGTTAGGAATAGGCTCAACTACCAGACAGAACAACCCACTTCACACGGAAGACAGCCCACCTCACACGAAGAACAGTCCACCTCACATACTGAGCAACCCACTCCACTAAGAGAACCTCCCACTCATCAAACTGAGCAGCCCAACCAACAAACCGAGCAGTCCAATTCACCCATGGATCAGTCCTCTGAGCAGCCAAACTCTCACACAGAGCAGTCCCCTTCAGACGCAGAACAGTGCACCTCACATAAAGCCAATGAAATCAACATCTTCTATCGAAACACTCACAACAGCATGGAAACAGGACGAAAAGGCCATCAAAAACATCATACAAAACAGCACAACAACAAAAGACCCACGCAAGAAAATCAAACTCAACATCTACTACAACAGTCCAAAAACAGCAAACCTTGTAATGAACAACAACCCATCCAAGAAACACTCACCACTGAAACAAACCAATGTGATATACCAATTTACATGTACAACCAGGAACTGTGCAACCCGTCAGGTATGTTACATCGGACTCACCACAACCACACTAGGCAGAAGACTCACTATGCACCTTCAGGATGGATCACCAAAGAAACACATGCAAGAACACCACAACACAGCCATCACCAGACATAATAATAATAATTATTGGGGCTTTCGACGCCACTGCCGGGTCTTGGCGTCGCCACTCTTCCCTGTTGGAGGGTTTGGGCCGTGCCTTGTTGGAAGCCGCCGGGCCTTGCCCGGGTGGTGCGGGCGCTGCCCCCCCCATCACCAGACAAATGCTCACACAGAACACGACAGTCCTAGCCCAATGCAACGATCACCGCAGACTGACAGCACTGGAAACACTTTACATCCGAGACAGAACACCTATCATCAACATTCACACAAAGCAACTCACACAGCTCCCACTTTATGATAGGAATGTTAGGACATAAGTGCGATCTTGAGAATATTGCGAGCGAATACGATCGTGATTTTGCGCCCATGTTGTGAAATGTATTGAACTTTGCAGTTAAACTGGATCGATATATGTTGAAATATTTGTATGTGCGACTACGATAGTGAATTTGTGATTATGTTCTAGCCTGTATTAATGAATTTTGCAGTAAAAGTGAGAGTGCGTCACTTGTTAATTAGTGATATTCTTGAAAGTGAAAGTAGGCTTATTTAACAATGTGTGCGCTGTCTTCTTAGATAAAACTACACGATAGTCTTCAAGTTCAAAACTTGTACAGCGTCATTATGTGTGCACATGCTATATGAATAGTGAAATATATATATATATATATATATATATTATATATATATATATATATATATAAGGTGTTTTGGCTTGCTGCTATGCACTGGCGAAAAAAGAGACATCAACCTTTCCAAAGAGATACTCAAAAGCTTTAAAAGATCTTGCAAACGATGAAAACATAATTGTGACGCAGGCAGATAAGGGAGGGGTGTCATCATCATGGATAGTTCAGCCTACAAAGAAAAAATGAAGAATCTTCTCAATGACTTAGAAACTTACAAGAAGTCGAAGAACGGGCATTCAGCAAAGGAAGCAAAATCATTCAACAAAGAAGCACGGAGAATTCTGAAAAAAATCTGAAAAAGGAAAGAAGCTACTAAATCTCATCGAGGAGGCCTCCTGACCACCCCAACTAAAGGGACTTCCAAAAGTACACAAACCAAATATTCCCATGGGACCTATAATTTCTGGTATCGGCAGTGCACCCCATAAACTGGCTAAAATCTTAGCTAAACCACTAAGTAAATGCATGGGATTGATAAGTGGGACCCATTTAATGAACACATCAAAACTCATGGATAGGCTGAAGGGCGTAAACATAAATAACATGAAACTTGCAAGCCTCGACGTAATATCTCTATTCACAAATGTGCCGATAGATGGAGCATTAAAAGCTATCAAATCCGCTCTTGACGTGATTGATATAAATACGCTTCCATTATCTAAATCCCACTTCATAGGGCTGGTAACATTGTGCATGCACTTTGGTTCATTTACTTTTGAAGGCAATGAGTATGTACAACGTAGAGGACTTGCTATGGGATCCCCCTGAGCCCGGTAGCCGCATATTTATACATGGAGCGTCTAGAGCAGGACAAATACCAAGAAATCATAGGGCGGGATAGCTTCTGGGTTCGATACGTCGACGATGTCCTTATAGCAGTTCCCAAAAACATGAATCTGGAAGAAAAATTAACGAGGCTCAACAATTTCGACCAAAATATACAATTCACCTTAGAGATCGAAAGTGAAAATTCTTTAGCATTCCTGGATACCGTAATCATTAGGACTGATCATGGACTAAAATTTAAGGTTCACAGAAAACCAACAAACAAAGAGGACTACATTAATTATTTTTCTGGACATAGTGAGAAAACAAAAAGTGGCATTGTGATCGGCTTCTTTTTACGAGCATTTAGGATTTGCAGTGCTGAATATCTACAGGCTGAAATAGATCATATCTGCAAACGATTTGAAACACTTAAATATCCCCGAGGGTGGCTATTCATGCTCAAACAAAAGACAGAGAAGATTTATAAAGGAAAACACGTCAAGAAAAAACCCGATTCTAAATCAGACCGCTACGTATCCATTCCGAACTCGAAAGCAGCTACAACGATTTCAAAATTCTTAGCACGTTCAGATTTGAATGTAGGGATAGTGTCAGCAGCGATGACTGGGGAAATTCTAAAACATAAAGAAAGGATTACTTCTGAAAATAACATAGTTTACAGCATTCCATGTGCTGGATGTTCAAAATCTTATATAGGGGAAACGGGCAGAGGTTTGAAAACAAGGATTCAGGAACATAAGCGCGACGTTAGATTTCATAGAACATCGAATGCGTTAGTAGTTCACATAGAGAAATGTGACCACTTACCAAAATTTTATAGCTCTGAAGTTTTAGCCAAAACGAAAAACAAGCAGATTAGGAAAACACTCGAAGCAGCCTTCATTTCAGTTCTTCCGAACACTAACCTTCGGTCAGGTTTTGTAAGTTGGGCGTCTTGGGGGGCAAAACTAGCTATATAAGAAAAAAAAAAACATTAAGCACGAGAACTTGAGAAGAAAAGAAACAAAAATCAAAATCATGTCCTGTCGAATCAGTTTGAAATATTGTGTCCTCCTGTGAGCTGAACTTTGTAGTTTTGTATTGATATTTTTGTAATTTGTTTAACACTGATGAAGCTGTACAACAGTGAAACGTTTTTAAATTAAATATAACTTAAATAACTTTCTGTGTGTTCACCTATATCACATATATATATATATATATATATATATATATATATATATATATATATATATATATATATATATTGACATGAGTATGTATTTTTTGAATATCATTATTACGCCCTATTTCATTGAATATTCAGCTGTGTCTAAAAGTGTCTGTATAGGAATGAAAATGTAATCTGTGCTGTATTAGGGTGGCCCTTAAAATCGAAAGTTAGGAATGTTAAGCTCCAAACCCAAAAAGTGGTTACCACAACCAAGTAAGCTTCCAACATATTTTTTTCCAAGTCGGACAAAATTTACCCGTCCCTTACTAAGCTTGAATGTCCGTTTGAAAGCTCGAGAGAGGCACGTTTCGTGTCTGCGTCCCAAATGCATAGGCTTTTTGCGAGGCATATTTGTGTGTGTAAGTGCGTTTTTGGAGTTGATGACGCGAGGAAGTTAGGCCCCCAGACCCGGAGGATCCAATCTCACCTCCCCCTCCTCCCACATGTATGCAACTGGAAAATGATGCGCAAAGCGAGCTCAAATTCGCACTTCTTTATTAGCACGGTACACCTTTATGCAAACGAGTTGAAAATCGTGTGAAGCTTTCTGTCGAAGTTGCTTGTGCACAATATGTTCTTACTTCCAGCCACCAGCGCCTTCGCCGTTCTCAAACAAGAAAAGACGCAACGAAAACATGTTATTGATCACAGAACTCTCGAAATTATCAAACAGCTCACGAGTAAATATTATTCGCGATACCAGCAACGCTCTAGTTTACCTGTACGACACCACCACAGCACCCAAACTAACTAAGTACAAACTTCAGTATGTATGAAAACATTAACAACACACTTGATGAGTGAGATGGTTGGATTGACATTGGCACCAAGACATCCCTCGTCCAAAACAACTTTCCCGTCACCAAAAATACGACACAGCGCATGCCCACAAGGTCACCAGAGCAGATTTGTGAAGCCCCTCGCTACCACCTGTCATCGATATGCATTTGGCACACGCGTGGTGTGAGTGGGATCTGACTGTCATGACAGTGGATCTGACTGTAATGAAAGTGGAACAGACTGCCGTGAGAGTGAAACTGATTGTCATGAGAGTAGAACTGACTGTCATGGGAGTGAATCTGACTGCCGTGAAAGTGAGACTGACTGTCAGGAGAGTGGATGTGACTGCCGTGAGAGTGAAACTGACTGTCATGAGAGTGCATCTGACTGTCACGAGAGTGGATCTGACTGTCATGAGAGTGGATCTGACTACCGTGAGGGTGGATCTGACTGTCATGAGAGTGGATCTGACTACCGTGAGAGTGGATCTGACTGTCCTGAGAGTTGATCTGACTACCGTGAAGTGAAGCTGACTGTCATGAAAGTGAAACTGACTGTCATGAGAGTGGATCTGACTGTCATGAGAGTGAATCTGACTGCCGTGAAAGTGAGACTGACTGTCATGAGAGTGGGTCTGACTGTCATGAGAGTGGATCTGACTACCGTGAGGGTGGATCTGACTGTCATGAGAGTGGATCTGACTACCGTGAAGTGAAGCTGACTGTCATGAAAGTGAAACTGACTGTCATGAGAGTGGATCTGACTACCGTGAGACTAGATCTGACTGCCGTGAGAGTGAAACTGACTGTCATGAGAGTGGATCTGACTGCCATGAGGCTAGATCTGACTGCCGTGAAAGTGAAGCTGACTGCCGTGAGAGTGGATCTGACTATCATGAGAGTGGATCTGACTGCCGTGAGAGTGGATCTGACTGTCGTGAGAGTTGATCTGACTGCCGTGAGAGTTTATTGTTTATTAGTGCTATATGAGCAACAGGGTCATACCCCAATAAGAGCTCAAGTCAGGAATCATAAAACATGGTCACGGTAAACAGGTCACATACAACTACAGGTAAGAATGAGGAGCCAACAAACTACAAACAACGATCACATTGCAAGCTGACTAAAATATGCACTTAAAACAGTAAACATAAGAATATCAAAGAGTTAAAAAGTTCACTTTGTTCAACTCGCAGGCAACGACTTAATATATAAACGAACCTGTGCTCTAAACTGATCAAATGAAAATCTAAAAGGGTCGGAAAGTGGACATGCCGTCAGATACGAGTTAAAATTAGTGGTCGAGCGACAAAACAATCCACGCCTCACAGTTTCTACCCTTCCAAATGGAACATGCAGCATACTACCGAACATTGCCCTTGTGTTCCTTCCTGGGACATGAAAAGGGAATTTACCGAGCAGAAAGGCGGAGTCTATTTTTCCGGAAATAATTTTGTGTGCGAAAAGGATATCATATTGTAGTCGTCGATTAGCCAGAGTGTTTATTTTGAACGTAGCCAAAAGATCATGGTACACACAAATGATGGTGAGCTTTTCGTTGAGCTTGACGCGAGCCAAATCAAGAATTTATGCTGAATTTGTCCAGTCTATCAAGATGGGTCTTGGCAGCCCCACCCCAAATTACGCAGCCAAACTCCATAATTGATCGAATGTTGCCAAAATAAGCCGCCATGATTGGTTCGGGTTTCAACTTCCGTCTCGCTCTCCCCTCCGAATGGCCAACCTGAAGAGACCGAATCATCAGACCTAGTGCCCTGTTCGCCTTACTAACAATGTGATTCAGGTGTTCTACAAACGTCAATTTAGAATCCAACCACACTCCTAGGTCCCAGATTGCACAGACTTTCTCTAGAGTAGAGTTTTGGATTTTGTATGTGGTTGGAATAGGCTTTCGTTTCAATGACACAGTGAACGATTTACATTTGGCTGGATTGAGTTAAGCTTCCAAAGTGCAGACCATGCAGCTAAAGATGTTAGATCGTCCTGAAGGAGCTCAATGTCGTGTTGCGAAGTAATTTTGTTGTATAATTTTACATCGTCAGCAAATAAGAGACAATTAGTCTTAATTTTGTCTGGAAGATCGTTTATGTACAGGGCGAAGAGGAAAGGCGAAAACTGACTATCATGATAGTGGATCTGACTACCGTGAGAGTGGATCTGACTGTCATGAGAGTTGATCTGACTGCCGTGAGAGTGAAACTGACTGTCATGAAAGTGGATCTGACTACCGTGAGAGTGGATCTGACTGTCATGAGAGTTGATCTGACTGCCGTGAGAGTGAAACTGACTGTCATGAGAGTTGATCTGACTACCGTGAGAGTGGATCTCACTGTCATGAGAGTCGATCTGACTGTCGTGAGAGTGGATCTGACATCTGTAACAGTGCAACTGACTGCCGTGAAAGTGGATCTGATTAGAAAGTGGATCTGACTGCCGTGAGAGTGAAACTGACTATCATGAGAGTGGATCTGACTGTCGTGAGAGTGCATCTGACTGCCGTGAGAGTGGATCTGACTGTCATGAGAGTGGATCTGACTGTCGTGAGAGTGGATCTGACTGCCGTGAGAGTGGATCTGACAGTTATGAGAGTGGATCTGACTACCGTGAGACTGGATCTGACTACCGTGAAAGTGAAGCTGACTGCCGTGAGAGTGGATCTGACTGTCATGAGAGTTGATTTGACTGCCGTGAGAGTGGAACTGACTATCATGAGAGTGGATCTGACCACCATGAAAGTGAAACTGACTGCCGTGAAAGTGGATGTGATTGTCGTGAGAGTGCATCTGACTGTCGTGAGAGTGCATCTGACTGCCGTGAGAGTGGATCTGACTGCCGTGAGAGTGGATCTGACTACCGTGAAAGTGAAGCTGACTGTCATGAAAGTGGGTCTGACTATCGTGAGAGTTTTTCTAAGATTGAAGATAAAAGGTTGAATGTTGTCATTGTAAAAAGTGCCAAAAATAACTGTTTATTATTTTGGCTTTTTCTCTTCAATATATACTATGAATGTAAGACGGTTATTTTTAGGACTTTACCGTGAAAGTGAAGCTGACTGTCATGAGAGTGGATCTGGCTGCCGTGAGAGTGGATCTGACTGTCATGAGAGTTGATCTGACTGCCGTGAGAGTGGAACTGACTGTCATGAGAGTGGATCTGACTGCCGTGAGAGTGAAGCTGACTGTCATGAAATTGAAACTGACTGTCATGAGGTGGATCTGACTGTCGTGAGAGTTGATCTGACTGCCGTGAAAGTGAAACTGACTGTCATGAGAGTGAATCTGACTGCCGTGAGAGTGAAACTGACTGTCATGAGAGTGGATCTGACTACCGTGAAAGTGAAGCTGACTGCCGTGAGAGTGGATCTGACTGTCATGAGAGTGGATCTGCCTGTTATGAGAGTTGATCTGACTGTCGTGAGAGTTGATCTGACTGCCGTGAAAGTGAAACTGACTGTCATGAGAGTGGATCTGACTGCCGTGAGAGTGAAGCTGACTGTCATGAAATTGAAACTGACTGTCATGAGGTGGATCTGACTGCCGTGAAAGTGAAGCTGCCTGTCATGATAGTCGATCTGACTGTCATGATAGTGGATCTGACTGCCGTGAGAGTGGATCTGACTACCCTGAGAGTGGATTTGACTGCCGTGAGAGTGGATCTGACATCTGTAACAGTGCAACTGACTGCCGTGAAAGTGGATCTGATTAGAAAGTGGATCTGATTGTCGTGAGAGTGCATCTGATTGTCGTGAGAGTGCATCTGACTGCCGTGAGAGTGGATCTGACTGTCATGAGAGTTGATCTGACTGTCGTGAGAGTTGATCTGACTGCCGTGAGAGTGAAACTGACTATCATGAGAGTGGATCTGACTGTTATGAGAGTGGATCTGACTACCGTGAGACTGGATCTGACTACCGTGAAAGTGAAACTGACTATCATGAGAGTGGATCTGACCACCATGAAAGTGAAACTGACTGCCGTGAAAGTGGATGTTTGATTGTCGTGAGAGTGCATCTGATTGTCGTGAGAGTGCATCTGACTGCCGTGAGAGTGCATCTGACTGTCATGAGAGTGGATCTGACTGTCGTGAGAGTGGATCTGATTGCCGTGAGAGTGGATCTGACTGCCGTGAGAGTGGATCTGACTACCGTGAAAGTGAAGCTGACTGTCATGAGAGTGGGTCTGACTATCGTGAGAGTTTTTCTAAGATTGGAGATAAAAGGTTGAATGTTGTCATTGTGGAAAGTGCCAAAAATAACTGTTTATTATTTTGGCTTTTTCTCTTCAATATATACTATGAATATAAGACGGTTATTTTTAGGACTTTACCGTGAAAGTGAAGCTGACTGTCATGAGAGTGGATCTGACTGCCGTGAGAGTGGATCTGACTGTTATGAGAGTGGATCTGACTGTCATGAGAGTGAATCTAACTGCCGTGAAAGTGAAACTGGCTGTCATGAGAGTGAAACTGAGTCGTGGATCTGACTACCGTGAAAGTGAAGCTGACTGTCATGAGAGTTGATCTGACTGTCATGAGAGTGGATCTGACTGCCGTGAGAGTGAAAATGACTATAATGAGAGTGGATCTGACAACCAGGAAAGTGAAACTGACTGTCATGAGAGTGGATTTGACTGTCATGAGAGTGGATCTGACTGCCGTGAAAGTGAAACTGACTGTCATGATAGTGGATCTGACTGTCATGATAGTGGATCTGACTGTCATGAGAGTTGATATGACTGCCGTGAGAGTGAAACTGACTATCATGAGAGTGGATCTGACTACCATGAAAGTGAAACTGACTGTCATGAGAGTGGATCTGACTACCGTGAGAGTGGATTTAACTGCCGTGAGAGTGGATCTGACATCTGTAACAGTGCAACTGACTGCCGTGAAAGTGGATCTGATTGTCGTGAGAGTGGTCTCAGTGAGCGCCAACTGACCAAACAGTTTAAGCGCGCAAAAGCCCAAGCAGCAGCCGTGGTGGAATATTTGTCAGTAAGCCAGTTCAAGAATGTAGTCGACCCCAACCGGGCACACATAGAACACCTAGGCCTTATCAAGATCAGGGCCAGGCACCAATGGTGGAGAGGCCAGTGTTCGGCTTCAGGACAGCCGACAATTCTACCGATACCTGTCAAACGCAAGTAGAAAGCAAGAGGGGAGTAAGGGCAGAACGGCTTTGTAGAAAGCAACCCTATCGCCCGCTGCTCTTCCCTTTTTACTCAAGTTTCGCCGCACGCCGGCGGCCATTTCCCGTCTTCATGGGGAGAATACGGGAGCCAGGCTCGTGTCAGAAAGGCCAGGCTCGTGCTTCGGCAGGCACTGCCTCTGCGTGGACTCGAACCTGCGCTGGACCGATAACTAGCCGAGACACTATAGCCGCTGGATCCTGGGTCTGGTGGGGACCACTGTTCTGACTTGGGCCTCGCTCATACCATGAACAGAGCGCAGATGAGTCCTCAGGTCGGACACGCGGTTACTGACTTTTCCGCACAAACAACACCGCGTCGCCCCGCTGTGGATCTTGAGGTGGCTCGACAGCGAAGTCGGGCACTGGAACGTTTTTCCACACTGTACGCACGAGAAGGCACCTGCTGGACAGAGCAGGGGGCGGGCATCAGACTGAGGTGTGTAATACAGGCACCCAGAGAATGCCACCATCCCTATGGGCCGCTCATAAATGGCGTGAGGCAAATGTTTGCCGTTTTAACCTCCCCTCCCCTCCCCCAACCTTTCGTAACGCTCATGCAGACCCCTTCAGAAATTATGTAATGCTGTATCGAGTACCTCCATTCTGAAAAGATAGAATAAGGGATTTCCGTACTGATTTCACCAATATTGGCCTACACTGGGGGCAAGCAGTACCCACTGAAGATATAAGATTGAAAGGCCATTTGAAGCCATGGTGTGGTAAGGGGTGCCAGTTTGCCCTTAGACACGTAAGTGAGAAACATTTCTGGAGAATGTGTAACTAGTAGGAATATAAGCCTGGTTTTAAGATACGGGGTGCAATGGATAAAGAAAGCGGTGTGGCGCACCATTCGCTGGCTTCCACTGCGACCTGACCTGCACCTGCCGGGCTCGAAAATTACTCGGCGCCGTCGCAGCTACAGCACAGAGTCATCGATGTAACCTATATAAAATGGGGCATACTTCCCTGGCACCCGCTATTCCTGCATTACAAACACTTCCACTTACTTGAGGTGACTTTTGATGAGTATGAGGCGATTAAAATACCGTGGAAGGGATGGGAAAGGACAAGGGAAGAGGCTGCTGCTGTGACGGGCACATACGCTCGCAGCCCCCGAGTACAGTAAGGACAAGGAAACATTCGCACACAGACTTGCCAAGTGTAACTTGAGATATCTGAAGTCAAATAATATGAACAGGGAACTGGTCGATATCTCGGCTTTGTGTTCGCTCACTTATTTCATTTAATAGTTTCATTGTGCCTTCAATTCCACGATGTCACGGGTGTTTCATAATCGCATCTCATTCCTGATGTTGCTTCAGTCCCTTTAACTTTCTTGTATCATTTTAGCTCCCCGTTTGATTGGACATTTTATGAAACATCCAAGAATGTAGCTTCATTTCTTGCAGGCGATTACCTAAAGCCATCATGTTTGGTATTTTGGGCGCGTCGACTGCATTGGTCATTTGGCGCCCGGCATCTACCATTTAAAACAAAAGGCGCTGGTTCTAGCATAACATGAGTCCCATGCTTTGGTGCGATGTCCTGCAGGATTTCTGTCGACTGTTTTTATCGATTGCGCGTTACGTCAGGAGGTGCAGGAACAGAAAGCAGCGCAATAAAACACAGTAAACAGCTTCTTACAATGGGATGCTTGTATTAGGTTTAACTTTAAAAAAGTTAGAAATCAACATACCCACGTTTTGGCTATTCAACATTGATCACGGCATTTAAAAAATGAGACAAAATCCACATTAAATACATGAAAGAAACCAGCTCGTACATTCTTTCATGTATTTAATGTGTATTTTATCTTAACTTAATGCCGTGATCAAGGCGGAATAGCCGAAACGTAGGCATGTTAATTTGTAACTTTTGTTAAAACTTAAACCTAATACAATAATCCCATTGTAAGAACCTGTTTACCAATTTGTCCAAATTGATTGTCCAACCTGTTTACCAATTCTGTAAAACACAATAAAACATGTTCTCGACTCCAAGATACCATTCCGCTGTCAGTTTGTTTTTTTTTCATCCTACTCGGCCACCAGGGGAGTAAATAACATTTAAGGTAACAGCGTTAAGAAATATAACTACGTTAGGAATGTCTACAGTCAGAACTCCCCTCCCCACGGGAGAACCTCCAGAATGGATAGAATACGGCAGATATCGCGCCCTCTCAACCTCCAAATTGCGGCACTCTGTTAGCACATGTCTATTAGACACTGTGGTGACCGGCTGACGGTTAGACATTGTCTAGCCATCAGCCGGTCACCACAGCGGTCAGCCGGCCACCACAGCGGTCAGCCGGTCACCACAGCCGTCAGCCGGTCACCACAGCGGTCAGCCAGTCACCACAGCCGTCAGCCGGTCACCACAGCCGTCAGCCGGCCACCACAGCCGTCAGCCGGCCACCACAGCCGTCAGCCGGTCACCACAGCCGTCAGCCGGTCACCACAGCCGTCAGCCGGTCACCACAGCCGTCAGCCGGTCACCACAGCCGTCAGCCGGTCACCACAGCCGTCAGCCGGTCACCACAGCCGTCAGCCGGCCACCACAGCGGTCAGCCGGTCACCACAGCCGTCAGCCGGTCACCACAGCCGTCAGCCGGTCACCACAGCCGTCAGCCGGTCACCACAGCCGTCAGCCGGTCACCACAGCCGTCAGCCGGTCACCACAGCCGTCAGCCGGTCACACAGCCGTCAGCCGGTCACCACAGCCGTCAGCCGGTCACCAGCCGTGCCGGTCACCACAGCCGTGCGGTACACGCCGTCGCCGGTCACCACAGCCGTCAGCCAGTCACCACAGCCGTCAGCCGGTCACCACAGCCGTCAGCCGGTCACCACAGCCGTCAGCCGGTCACCACAGCCGTCAGCCAGTCACCACAGCCGTCAGCCGGTCACCACAGCCGTCAGCCGGTCACCACAGCCGTCAGCCGGTCACCACAGCCGTCAGCCGGTCACACAGCCGTCAGCCGGTCACCACAGCCGTCAGCCGGTCACCACAGCCGTCAGCCGGTCACCACAGCCGTCAGCCGGCCACCACAGCCGTCAGCCGGTCACCACAGCCGTCAGCCGGTCACCACAGCCGTCAGCCGGTCACCACAGCCGTCAGCCGGTCACCACAGCCGTCAGCCGGTCACCACAGCCGTCAGCCGGTCACCACAGCGCGGGTCAAACAGGCGGCGGGCCATCACTGCCAAGGAGGTATGAATGAGTGGCATGTGTGTGCCCACTGTGCCCTATACGCAACCTCGTGAATATCATCACCTCCTCTCCTGCTACTCGCACTGGCTGATAGTCACGCCTCTAATATGGGCTTCAGTGTCCGCAACTTCGTGTCCTTAGCATCGTCCAAGGTGCGCTGACACATCTCAAGAATATGCTCGCGGATTTTGGGAGAGAAGTCGGAAAAGGCACGCCCAGACCAGTTGGTACTCTGCCTTGGACTGCTGCTTTGGCGTTTCTGTCGGCGTGCTCGTTGCCAGAAATCCCTGCGGGGCTAGGAAACCGGGCAATGGTACTGCTCTTCCCTTGACGGTGTGCTCTATAGAGCCTGCGTCTTATAAGTTCTAAAAGATGTGAAGATGTTTCAAACGCACTGTGTGCTTTCAGGAATGAAAGCGAGTCCGAAAAGATGACATGTCGACCAGGGTTGGCAAAATACCGGTAAAAACTAGGTTTATGCCAGCCAGTGGCATTAACTGGTAAATACCGGTATTTACCATGAAAAAGTGGCAAAAAACTGGCAAAAAGCGGCAAAAACCTTTAAACTGACAATGATAGACCAGAAAGACATTTTTAGGCCATTGAACAGCTATCAATGTGAAGCAATTGATGACATTGGCATGGTCTCTGGTCAAGACTGGTGTGTAAGCAGGTATTTTATTTTCTAGGCACCATGGTTCAGAATGCTATGAACAACCATCTTACGCCAAAACTCTGGAAAATGTCAAAAAGTCAAAAGTGATAAATTATAAGCCGTAGGTACCAGACGTAAATACATCACTGAAAACGTGGAAAGGTGAGATTAGAAAATCAGCCTGGTTTCAAACATTGTCAAATCCTACCTTTAGTCTTTTTCAGTGACGGGCACTCAGGTTCCAATGTCTGAATATTCGTCCCCTTTGGGCCTTTGATATATTTTTGTCCACTATTTTGAATGAAAGCTGATTATTCCTGTCATTTTTAAGTAAGCAGTTCGTCGATTTTGCTGACTGAGCAAACAGAACAGTGTATTTCTGAATGCCACACTTTGAACCCTCCTCAGGTAGTAGGTGTTCAGAAACCAATAATTTAATGACGTTTGATATTCAAGCAAAGCGTTTGACTTTCTCTGCTGTAAAATTCGATTCTAAAGAAGTCAAGGTTCTTTAATTGCTTGCTTAACGCAGCATGTCGATTGTTTTCGAGCTCTTAGGCTGTTGATTATGCAAATCTGATGAGGTAATTAGGGAATGTTTCAATATCATTGACAATTTTCTGGTCAAGATTCCTCGCTAACTATGCTGGACTGGGAAAAATTGGTTGATCCTCTACCACCATCCAAGTATTTTTATGTACCTATCATATTTTATATTCCAACATGGGGACTCCAAAATCAAAATACAGGCAACAGAGGCCATATGGGCCCATGAAATAATTTCCAAATTATTCGCTGGGTTAAGGTACGGTAATGTGAGTAATTTCACTCTACTTTTCTCGCCCTAGTGGGGAGAGGGTGTTTGAACACCTCTCGGGTTTTTCCAACGGTGCCGGAAAACAGCGGCGCAAGGCGCCGCCGTATCTCACTTATCTTTCACCAAATACGCAACTTTCCTGAAAATGATTATTTGGGGTCATCTCAGGTCAGGTCACCGGGCCAGGTCAAGTGACCTCAACTCATAAAATGTTGAAAATTGCATAAGTCAGGATCTAGAGATCTGAAACTTATCACATAATAGACCCACTGGGGGCTAGAAAATATGTTCCGGGATTTTTTACATCGCAGATCTAAGGTCAAATACGTGCCATGCATGTCCATTGCGTTAAGCAAGCGGTACCCTAATAGTAGCGGTACCACCCTAATAGTAGCGGTACCCTCCGCCTCTACACCGCCGCCGATCCACCTCGTCGACTATAACTCGTATCGAACTCGTAGTCCCGCGTGCGTGCGCGTCCGCGCTGGTCCGTTTGCGTCTGCCGACCCCCCCGCCCCCCTCCGCACTCATCGCGCCTTAACCCCGGTGCCATCCTCTACATATCAGTATCCTATACTCTCCTCTTGCTGTATCGTGCATATCTTTGTGTATGAATCAAAGAATACATGTTATGGAATCACATGCATGTA
Source organism: Lepas anatifera (assembly GCA_034440635.1). Lineage (NCBI taxonomy): Eukaryota > Metazoa > Arthropoda > Thecostraca > Lepadidae > Lepas > Lepas anatifera. The sequence goes on from JAOTON010000510.1 coordinate 468,370, forward strand.
GAAAACACAAGTTGGTAGAAAAATGGCTCTATTTCTGAAGATACCTACGGCTTAAACGGACTTCTTTAATTGAAATGGTAGTATCACTCGTTTTCTATAATGAGAGGAATTGAATGACACGCTTGAATATTGGCTCCAAGTTAACCCAGTCAGGTGCTAGATTAAAAAAGCATTCTCAAAATTTTCACTCCCTTGACTCGTCATGACCTCAGTATTAACCTGAGCAAAAAAAGTTATTGACATATTATCCTTATAATTTTTCGTGGGCTATTCAGCGCTTTCGCGTATTTTTTGTTTTTGTTTTGCTTCGAGGAGCCGAGTTCTAGGGGTGTTCGACACGCGCACTGACAGGGGCAGGTACCCGCCCCCATGTTTTTTCGAAGATAATAAAAATGGCGGCGCGCAGCACCGCCATACTTTGTATGCCTTGTGCCTGATCATTTTACAACTTTATTCAAAATTGTAAAGTTAGGTCATGTCAGCTCAGGTCACCAGTGCAGGTCAGGTGACATCACATCAAAAAAGTTTAAGATAGCATTAGTCAGAACTCAAAACAATGTAAACTTATCCGATTGGAACTCGTATCACATAATGACCCCAAAATTTTCTGTAAATATATTCCGGTATTTTCGATATCAATGACCTGAAGCCGAATACGAGCCATGACCTCTCAATTGGAAATGCATGGGGCAATTGGCTTAAACAGAATAACTCGGCAATAAATGGTGACAAGAGCTTTTATTATCACCCCGTTAGGTTTGTCTCATCCTTTCAGCTCTAATGATATGCATTTAACCTAATTTGACCTTGACCTGAAGTCAGGTCAAATTCTAGGTTTGACCTGATTTGACCCAGCAAGATGATATTACAAATCATTCGATTCGGCTTGCTGCGAGGATTCCAATGGCCTAATTTTTTTGCTCTAACTTTACCAGCTCAGATGTAATGACTGAAAACCTTTATTTACATGTTAACTCTATGGTGACATGTTTTTACCTCTAGTGACCTAGAATGTGACCTGAAAAAGGTTTAAATTTTTTTAATAGAGACTTCGATGTACTCTCCGACGCCGTTTGCTTTTTTCGCTATCTAGCGTGGTTCTCGAGATCTTAGGGGGCGGCAGGTACCCCCTGTCAATGCGAAAGTGACTCAGATCTCCGTCAATGCGCATGTTTAATACCCCCCACCAGTGTGCGAGAAATTGGTTTTGCGCCACGATGCCGAATATACAATTCATATTGGTAAATATAGTCGGCGAGTGGAATATTCAAGTAATATTTTGAGAGTCAATTAAAACCCTATTACATCCCTCACTTATTTACAGTATAGGAATTAATTTTCCACGAAAATTGTTTTTAGTTCCATACTTTTGATGAGTTCATAAACACCAGGGCTATTGCATTCGGCTGAAACGGCATCGCTTGAAAAGTGAGTGGGGAAAATAAGTAAAATAATAACACACAGAATTGAGTAAACAATCCAACTTGTTCAGTTGCGGCTCCCCACCCAGCGCCCTGGGATTTGGAAGTGGGCGAAGGTGAATCTGAGGTACAATGGGGCGAGTATCAACAATTATTGTGGGCAATTGAAACGTCTGACTGCGAATGGAACGCTTAGAAATCAAATCACAAGATTCAATGGAAATACGTACCTTCCGTAGTGTCTTCCTACAAATTGTCGTGTTGCGGGTATTATTTTACTTTCGTTATACGAGCGCCAGGTGATCAGAAATTTTCTTCACGTGAACAAGAGACACCGAATTAAAAGGACTTCGTTTAGGCGATACCATGCGTGGCTAGTATTTTTCCACTCCCCACATATCTAAAAAAGTCCGTTCGAGCTCAGCGTGATCGGGAGCAAGTAGCTGTAAAAATTAAAACGAAGCTTTTTGTAACAGATTCCTCTCAGGAAAAAATCATATGCAATTTGAAAATGAGTGTTGATATCATGAGCGTCGCCACCTGCAATAAGTGAGGGGGCCAGCCAAAACTCAATCTCATGCGAACAAGAAATTTACCACGTTAGGATAAAAAGCTCTTCGAATCTGGACTCCTCGTTGCGTTCTGCACCGGCTGGTTATAAAAACATCCGATATTCTCCTATTTTGACTGAGATTAGGAATTGTTTACCAAAAAAAGGTCCAATGCCGGAAAGAATAAGATGAAATGTAGTTTCAACCTAGTTTGCTTAGTGAAAGCTCAGTATCCCTAGATCCGCGCCCGTTGTTTAACACGCGCATTGACGGGGGGCGGGTACTTGCCCCCTCAGGTTTTTCGGAGATAGCAGAAAAACGGCGGCGCGTAGCGCCGCCGTACTTGGCATACCTTTTCCCTCATCATTTTTACAACTTTTGTCAAAATTATAAGGTTAGGTCATCTCAGGGCAGATCACCAGTACAGGTCAAGTGACCTGACCTCAAAAGTTTAAAATAGCATAAGTCGGAGCAAGGTGAACTTATCCGGTTGAAACTCATCACATAATGGGCCCACCGAGTTCTCTAAAATGTGTTCCGGTATTTTTTATATCGATGACCTAAGGTCAGGTACGAGGCATGACCTCTCCATTGGAAATACATGGGAAAAATGGTTTTTACTGAATAACTCAGTAACGGATGGTGATAGAGCGTTTATTTTAGCTGCATTAGACTCGCCTTGGCTTTGCAGTTCTAATGATACGCATTTTAAATACTTTGACCCTGACCTGACCTCAGGTCAGGTCAAATCCTTGATTTGACCTAGCAAGGTCAAATTATATATCATTCGATTCGGCTTGCTGTGAGGATTCATATAGTTTGAGTCGTTTTGCTCTATCTTTACTTGTTCAGATGTAATGGCCGAAAATTTAATTTACATGATATCCCTATGACGGTATGTTTTGACCTATCGTGACCTCAAATGTGACCTAGCAAAAAATGGTTCAAATATTTTCGATGGAGAAGTGGATGGGCTACCCAACGCCGTTTACTGTTTTTCGCTACTTACTGTGGTTCTCGAGATCTTAGGGGGCGGGTACCCGCCCCCCCGTCAAAGCGAAGGTGGCTCAGACCCCCGTCAATGTGCGTGTTAATGTATGCATAACTTGATACGAGCAACATGTCGTGCCTGCTCCCTGGGTTCGTCGTGCTTGCTGCTGGGGTTGTAGTTTAACAGCCCTCTCCAACAGCAAGCGCTGAATGCAGATCACCGGATGTGACGTCACACCTCGTAGCATATAACACGGGGAAAATTAAATGATTAAATATCCAAATTTGTTGCAAAAAGAGGCAAAGAATCGAAGATGAAAAGCTTATTTATTCATTTGGGATAAACTTTATTACCATGTATTCTCACAAATTTGTAAGCTGACAGTGCCATTAGGAGCTGTTTAACACAGGGCCCAAAGGTAAGGGAATTCCTCCACGCCCGTGTGACGTCACTCGGGCGTGAAGGAATTCCTCTTGAACGTACCTTTATGCAAAGGTATCTTGGTAGTTTAAGATCTTTAAAGCGTATGGCTTAAATATTCTCTTCTATTGCTGCTGGGTGCCATTACTTTAACGTTTCATTGAGGCGGTTATCTATACATATGCTGGGCCCATACAAGCATTAACATGCTAATTGATACTATATCATACGTGGTTTCGTATGTTTCAATGGCTGGTGCTGATTATTTTGCTTTGTGTGGCTAGGAGCGTTCAAACAGCGGGAGCACAAATACATTATTGATACATTATACACATTTAGGAATTAGTCTAAATTCAATTGCTGTATCGTAATGAGAATGAAAAGTAACCCCAAATAAGCATTTAACTATGTTTTGACCTAAGCCATAGGATTTCAAGATATATTGGAATAATATTTCTTATTTATTGCTGGGTCTTACCAGCGAAAAGTCAAGAAAGACAGCTAAGCGACGAGGAACTCCTATGATGCCGAACAGCGCTGCTGCGCCGTTCGAAAAGGAGTAGGATGGTAACGTCGATTTGAAGACTTTTTAGGCATAAGGGCGTAAAAAACAGATATTTTTTGTATTATCAATAATAATTCACTCATTATTTTCATTCCTAAAAAATGTGGCAAAAAGTGGCAAAAACTAGTTTATGCCAGCTGGTTTTAACCATGGTAAATACCGGTAAAAACCACCCAGTGGCAAAAACCTGCCAACCCTGATGTCGACGTGTTCTGCAGCGTAAAATATGATCCATACAGCGAAACAGAGCATATAACTCGGCAGTGAAAACCGATGCAGATAGAGGAATGCGTAAATGTTTTTCTTCAAAAGTATCATTCACAAACAGGCATCCAGTACCATGCTCTCCCTTGGATCCGCCTGTGTAGATAGCAATGTGCTCTGTGTACGCATCATAAAAATGGCTCCAGAAAACCTGCCGTACTGCACCAGCCGGTAGATCCGCTGGTTTTTCAAGCAGGCTGGTGTCGGTTTTCGCTTCAGGCGGAACCCCCGGCGGCACTGATGGTGCGTGCTAGGTTTCCATCTGGTGAGGATCGATGGCGGCTTCGTTAAGCCACGCGCGCACCCTGAGCCCGGGGTGGCGCGCCGCAGCTGGGATACCTGCGGCACGGCGCTGCAGCTGGGATACCTGCAGCACGGCGCTGCAGCTGGGATACCTGCGGCACGGCGCTGCAGCTGGGATACCTGCGGCACGGCGCTGCAGCTGGGATACCTGCGGCACGGCGCCGCAGCTGGGATACCTGCGGCACGGCGCTGCAGCTGGGATACCTGCGGCACGGCGCTGCAGCTGAGATACCTGCAGCATGGCGCTGCAGCTGGGATACCTGCAGCATGGCGCTGCAGCTGGGATACCTGCAGCACGGCGCTGCAGCTGGGATACCTGCAGCACGGCGCTGCAGCTGGGATACCTGCAGCACGGCGCTGCAGCTGAGATACCTGCAGCATGGCGCTGCAGCTGGGATACCTGCGGCACGGCGCTGCAGCTGGGATACCTGCGGCACGGCGCTGCAGCTGAGATACCTGCAGCACGGCGCTGCAGCTGAGATACCTGCAGCATGGCGCTGCAGCTGGGATACCTGCAGCACGGCGCTGCAGCTGGGATACCTGCAGCACGGCGCTGCAGCTGGGATACCTGCAGCATGGCGCTGCAGCTGGGATACCTGCAGCACGGCGCTGCAGCTGGGATACCTGCAGCACGGCGCTGCAGCTGGGATACCTGCAGCACGGCGCTGCAGCTGGGATACCTGTAGCACGGCGCTGCAGCTGGGATACCTGCGGCACGGCGCTGCAGCTGGGATACCTGCGGCACGGCGCTGCAGCTGGGATACCTGCGGCACGGCGCTGCAGCTGGGATACCTGCGGCACGGCGCCGCAGCTGGGATACCTGCGGCACGGCGCTGCAGCTGGGATACCTGCGGCACGGCGCTGCAGCTGAGATACCTGAGCATGGCGCTGCAGCTGGGATACCTGCAGCATGGCGCTGCAGCTGGGATACCTGCAGCACGGCGCTGCAGCTGGGATACCTGCAGCACGGCGCTGCAGCTGGGATACCTGCAGCACGGCGCTGCAGCTGAGATACCTGCAGCATGGCGCTGCAGCTGGGATACCTGCGGCACGGCGCTGCAGCTGGGATACCTGCGGCACGGCGCTGCAGCTGAGATACCTGCAGCACGGCGCTGCAGCTGAGATACCTGCAGCATGGCGCTGCAGCTGGGATACCTGCAGCACGGCGCTGCAGCTGGGATACCTGCAGCACGGCGCTGCAGCTGGGATACCTGCAGCATGGCGCTGCAGCTGGGATACCTGCAGCACGGCGCTGCAGCTGGGATACCTGCAGCACGGCGCTGCAGCTGGGATACCTGCAGCACGGCGCTGCAGCTGGGATACCTGTAGCACGGCGCTGCAGCTGGGATACCTGCAGCACGGCGCTGCAGCTGGGATACCTGTAGCACGGCGCTGCAGCTGGGATACCTGCAGCACGGCGCTGCAGCTGGGATACCTGCGGCACGGCACTGCAGCTGGGATACCTGCAGCACGGCGCTGCAGCTGGGATACCTGCAGCATGGCGCTGCAGCTGGGATACCTGCAGCACGGCGCTGCAGCTGGGATACCTGCAGCACGGCGCTGCAGCTGGGATACCTGCAGCACGGCGCTGCAGCTGGGATACCTGCAGCACGGCGCTGCAGCTGGGATACCTGCGGCACGGCGCTGCAGCTGGGATACCTGCAGCACGGCGCTGCAGCTGGGATACCTGCAGCACGGCGCTGCAGCTGGGATACCTGCAGCACGGCGCTGCAGCTGGGATACCTGCAGCACGGCGCTGCAGCTGGGATACCTGCAGCACGGTGCTGCAGCTGGGATACCTGCAGCACGGCGCTGCAGCTGGGATACCTGCAGCACGGCGCTGCAGCTGGGATACCTGCAGCACGGCGCTGCAGCTGGGATACCTGCAGCACGGTGCTGCAGCTGGGATACCTGCAGCACGGCGCTGCAGCTGGGATACCTGCAGCACGGTGCTGCAGCTGAGATACCTGCGGCACGGCGCCGCAGCTGGGATACCTGCGGCACGGCGCTGCAGCTGGGATACCTGCGGCACGGCGCTGCTGCACTTCGGGGAATAGCTTCGGATATGCTGGGAAACTGTTTGATCTCTGGAGGGTATTGCCGGTGAAGGTCGGCGCAGCGACAGACCTCTCATCAGACCTCTCATACCAGCAGGTGAAGCAGTTGCAGATGCGAGCTCTAGATACTGCCGCGTAATGCTGCTGCACAAAGTCACGCTGCCTTCGACAAACATCCTGCATACTCAACAAGGTAGGCCTCAGCAGTCAGCACCTCAAATAGAAAGGATAGCTAACCCTAACGATGACGCGTTTGACGTTAGCAGGTTTTACCGAAGTTGTAGTTCTGAGCCTGGTTTAATGAAATAATGAAGAATGAAAATGAACCGTGATACACTCAAAAAGGATTTGCACAATAAAAAGGCATGATTTGGCTTGAATACAATTCAAAACGGCACGCTTTTATGATTTTGTTACCGAAGAACTCTTACTGTTCACGCAATGACGACCATCTGGAAAAAAATCGTCGTAGCCTTTTTGAAATTTCAGGTGGCTAACGCTTTTTTAAGAGCAGCTGTTGAATAGGTGTTCCAATTTTGATGCTATTATCCAAATTGGAACGATTTCTAAAATTATATGCACACCTACAGTGGCGATGTACGGAGATTATATGCACACCTACAGTGGCGATGTACGGAGATTCTATGCACAACTACAGTGGCGACGTACGGAGAGCGCCTGTTATAACCCTAGCTGAATGGCGGTAACTGGTGCCCAGCATCCGTTTGGCGCTCTCTGACAACCAGCGAACTGTCAACTTTATCAAACCAACACCCACCCTGGCGGCCCCTGTGCGCAGCGCTCTGACTGGAGCTATACAATGGCACCGAGTGAAGTGGTGCACTGCAACGACAACACCACCGAATGCGATCGTAGCACTAAAAGTGTATTTTTAACCATCTGATAACTTCAAAGATCAACAACAGCCGCAGGAGATATTTTTGTCCCCTGTAGACATAAAACAGAGGGATCATACTTCGACGAAGCACGCTACAGCTCCCTTCCGTTAGGTCGCAGGCCTCGGCAGTTTCATTATAAAAAAAGGTCATTTAAGCTAAAAGAAACGGGCTTTGCTTGAGGCTTACGGTGTAAGGATCCTGGAAACAATTAGCCTTTTCATCGGTTGAAAGATACCCGCTGGTACATCCTACCGACTCCAGGGCCAGGCAGATTAAGTTTGAGACGGCTGGTAGTCCAGCTCCTACCTCCAGGGAGGATCCCCGTGTCTGTACAGGTGGTAGTCCAGCTCCTACTGCCTCCAGGGAGGATCCCCGTGCCTGTACAGGTGGTAGTCCGCTCCTACTGCCTCCAGGGAGGATCCCCGTGCCTGTACGGGTGGTAGTCCTCCTACTGCCTCCAGGGAGGATCCCCGTACCTGTACGGGTGGTAGTCCGCTCCTACCTCCAGGGAGGATCCCCGTGTCTGTACAGGTGGTAGTCCAGCTCCTACTGCCTCAGGGAGGATCCCCGTGCCTGTACAGGTGGTAGTCCGCTCCTACTGCCTCAGGGAGGATCCCCGTACCTGTACGGGTGGTAGTCCGGCTCCCACTGCCTCCAGGGAGGATCCCCGTGCCTGTACGGGTGGTGGTCCGCTCCTACTGCCTCAGGGAGGATCCCCGTACCTGTACGGGTGGTGGTCCGCTCCTACTGCCTCCAGGGAGGATCCCCGTACCTGTACGGGTGGTAGTCCGCTCCTACTGCCTCCAGGGAGGATCCCCGTACCTGTACGGGTAGCAGTCCGGCTCCCACTGCCTCGGGGAGGATCCCCGTGCCTGTACAGGTGGTAGTCCGCTCCTACTGCCTCCAGGGAGGATCCCCGTGCCTGTACGGGTGGCAGTCTGCTCCTACTGCCTCCAGGGAGGATCCCCGTACCTGTACGGGTGGTAGTCCGCTCCTACTGCCTCAGGGAGGATCCCCGTACCTGTACGGGTAGCAGTCCGGCTCCTACTGCCTCCAGGGAGGATCCCCGTACCTGTACGGGTAGCAGTCCAGCTCCACTGCCTCCAGGGAGGATCCCCGTACCTGTACGGGTAGCAGTCCGGCTCCCACTGCCTCCAGGGAGGATCCCCGTACCTGTACGGGTGGTAGTCCGCTCCTACTGCCTCAGGGAGGATCCCCGTGCCTGTACGGGTGGTAGTCCGCTCCTACTGCCTCCAGGGAGGATCCCCGTGCCTGTACGGGTGGCAGTCCGCTCCTACTGCCTCCAGGGAGGATCCCCGTGCCTGTACAGGTGGTAGTCCGCTCCTACTGCCTCGGGAGGATCCCCGTACCTGTACGGGTGGTAGTCCGCTCCTACTGCCTCCAGGGAGGATCCCCGTACCTGTACGGGTGGCAGTCTGCTCCTACTGCCTCCAGGGAGGATCCCCGTGCCTGTACAGGTGGTAGTCCGCTCCTACTGCCTCAGGGAGGATCCCCGTACCTGTACGGGTAGCAGTCCGGCTCCCACTGCCTCCAGGGAGGATCCCCGTGCCTGTACGGGTGGTAGTCGCTCCTACTGCCTCCAGGGAGGATCCCCGTGCCTGTACGGGTGGCAGTCTGCTCCTACTGCCTCCGGGAGGATCCCCGTACCTGTACGGGTGGTAGTCCGCTCCTACTGCCTCGGGAGGATCCCCGTGCCTGTACAGGTGGTAGTCCGCTCCTACTGCCTCAGGGAGGATCCCCGTACCTGTACGGGTAGCAGTCCGGCTCCCACTGCCTCAGGGAGGATCCCCGTGCCTGTACGGGTGGTAGTCCGCTCTACTGCCTCCAGGGAGGATCCCCGTACCTGTACGGGTGGTAGTCCGGCTCCCACTGCCTCCAGGGAGGATCCCCGTGCCTGTACGGGTGGCAGTCTGCTCCTACTGCCTCCAGGGAGGATCCCGTACCTGTACGGGTGGTAGTCCGGCTCCCACTGCCTCGGGAGGATCCCCGTGCCTGTACGGGTGGTAGTCCGCTCCTACTGCCTCCAGGGAGGATCCCCGTGCCTGTACGGGTGGCAGTCTGCTCCTACTGCCTCAGGGAGGATCCCCGTACCTGTACGGGTGGTAGTCCGGCTCCCACTGCCTCCAGGAGGATCCCCGTGCCTGTACGGGTGGCAGTCTGCTCCTACTGCCTCCGGGGAGGATCCCCGTACCTGTACGGGTGGTAGTCCGCTCCTACTGCCTCCAGGGAGGATCCCCGTACCTGTACGGGTGGTAGTCCGCTCCTACTGCCTCCAGGGAGGATCCCCGTACCTGTCGGGTAGCAGTCCGGCTCCCACTGCCTCCAGGGAGGATCCCCGTACCTGTACGGGTGGTAGTCCGCTCCTACTGCCTCAGGGAGGATCCCCGTACCTGTACGGGTAGCAGTCCGGCTCCCACTGCCTCCAGGGAGGATCCCCGTACCTGTACAGTGGCAGTCTGCTCCTACTGCCTCCAGGGAGGATCCCCGTACCTGTACGGGTGGCAGTCTGCTCCTACTGCCTCCAGGGAGGATCCCCGTGCCTGTACAGGTGGTAGTCCGCTCCTACTGCCTCAGGGAGGATCCCCGTACCTGTACGGGTGGTAGTCCGGCTCCCACTGCCTCCAGGGAGGATCCCCGTACCTGTACGGGTGGTAGTCCGCTCCTACTGCCTCCAGGGAGGATCCTCGTGCCTGTACGGGTAGCAGTCCGCTCCCACTGCCTCCAGGGAGGATCCTCGTGCCTGTACGCCTGTGCGCAATCTTTTAGAAACCTAGTTCTTCAAACACAAGCAACTCCCCTTGTCTTCCTCGCCTACACAATATAAAAATTGCTAATACATCACTTTCCAAATATGGAGGCCAAGCAAAGATCTATGATCAGACAGAACCAGTAGCTGGACGTGTTTTCTCTAATTCGTGTAATAGCGGCTTCTTTTCATTTCAAACAAGTCAAAGGTCAGAATTTCCGGCGCTAATAGTACTATCTGCTGTTTAAAGACAGAATAAATAAAGCAGCTAGAGTCGGTGCATTCAAGGCAAAACCAAAAACATCAGTTGTTAAAAAACCGATCTCACTTTTTACGAATCATCACGTGGTTTTCGTACACCTCTTGTGCCCTGGAGCTACTCAAGCCTAAGCTTCTAATTGGTTGAATATTTTCTTCACAGACAGCAGTGCACACCGTTGCTTTTGTTTATTCTTGGACGACAACGACAATAACGCCATGGTACGGTGGTTGAGGTGAAGTAGCATCCAATATTGTTGATGAGTAGTTTTTGAGAGACTTTGAATGTATTTACCTGCTGAAAGAATTTTCAGATTTATATAGGATGTTAAAAAGCTGTGTGTTTGGTGGTTTTCTGAACGAAAGTAAGACCCTCGATCGGGTCCATTATCGTACTGTTTTTAAAAGTTGATTGCTATTACATGCCAGCTTATTTGATCCGCACACCAGCATACTGGTACTCCCATCTGACCATTGCGCTGTGCTCGGAAACGCTGTCGTGGGTGGCCACGGGGCCATTTTTAGGATTTTAGAATTTAGGGGTTTTATGGCTGCCAATGTGAAGAAAATTGTTCAGAGTGTTCTGAATGACCACTATTATCAAGCTAATTTGGTTGAAAGATGCACTTATTACTCATCAAAGTAAGGCGATGATGAAATCCTGAAGTAAGGCACTCGATGCGTCTGCTAGATCCGATTTTTTAACTTTGAATAATAAACATTAAAACTGAGTCAGGCTAAAAATAGTTAGTATGAAATTGTTCCTCATATTGTGAGCTTTAAGATGATTAGCTTGATGTGTATATTTTAATTTTGATAAAGGTATATAATCTGCGTTTTAGTTACCCCTTTCATAAATTAACCTTACAAACTGGTTGCTAACTTTGAATAGACAGAGAAAAACAATTACGTTTCTGTCAATTAGCTTTTTTGGGGAAACAATTTATTTTTTATTTATTTATTTATTCAAGTAAATCGCCAACAGAAAATGATCCATTAACAGGTGAAGTCGGTGTAAGTCAAAGGAAAACTATGTACACAGATGAGAGACACACATGTAAAAAGCGGTAAAAACAACAAAATGTGAGTGATGAGAAAGATGGAGCTTATGATAAACCCGATCGTAAAATTGACGGTAATAAAAATCAAACAGTGCAAATATATGCAAGAACATGTTTCCTAAAATTGATAAAAGAGTCGTTGAAAAATCTGCATTTCCCCGCCGCAGAAATGCATTTAACTCCCTCCGTATACGCTGAGGGAAGCCGTTATTGACGGTGCTGACACGACTGCGGCGCTCAGCGAAAAGAAGCAGCGTGCGAGTTGATCGGGATGGCACATGCAATGGGAATTTTTCGAGCAACTCTGATGACCTAATCTTGTTCAAAAATAGACCTTTAAGAAAGAGCAAGTCGTGTTGCAATCTACGAGAAGAAAGCGAAATGACGCCGAAGTGGTTAAGAAGAGATTCGTAAGAAAGGGAAACGCAATGTGTGGTAACATGATGATTTAGCCAGATGAGGAATTTGTGCTGTACCCGACCAACCCGCACCGTGTGGGAATTGGCAGCACCTGACCAGATAACGCTGTTGTATTCTAACAAAGACCTAATGTCTAACAAGTGAGCTAATTGGCTAACAAGTAAGCTAATAATCAAGTAATTCTCCGTCATGGCCAGAAGAGAGCTAAGTGCGCAAATGTGCGCAAAATTGTCCGCAGTGTAAATTGTACCGGGCCGCCCGCCGCCCGGAGACGTCCGCCCGCCCGCCACCCGGCGCCTCCGCGGCTCGCCACGGCCCGCCGGCCGCCCGCGCGGTGCGGGGGACGCTTATCAGGTGCTTCTCATATCCTATTGCTCGCCTTTATGCAAATTTTCTTCATTTTAAGCTCATAGGTTTTCTTGACCTCACCCAGAATCACCCTTGGTCAAGGTCACCCATGCATAAACCATGCTCATATTGCACATGATTCAACATGCTATGATGAGAGGGGTAGACTGATAACTACTGTCTTGATCTTTCTGCCGCCTGAATACATGAAATAAGCCCGTATTATCGTGCGATTTTTCAACGTGACCTTTTGTGACTTCTGGGGACATCAATTTTAACGAGGGTAGCAAATGGTAAGCAGCTCAAAAACTGATTTCACTCAGGGGTTCCAAATGGCAATATGTATTTTGTTTTAGACAGATTAGACGATTAGTCTGAGAAGAGGCTGGGTATGCCCTTCTGCATGCGGAGCCAGCACATCTGACCAGGTCGCTAGGGGTCGGGTTAGGTCGATTCATTTGCTTAACACACGCACTGGAGGGGGACCTCGGAGTCTCTCTCACCTATGTTTCCGAGGTGGCGTAAGAACAGCTCGTAGAGCCGAAAAACAGTATTTGGCCACATTCGAGAGAACTTAACGGCGCGCCGATTGGTGAAGACATTTAAAAAAATTGGTTCGTCTTATAGAAGCACCTTTATACCATGCCTTTTCTGTACGATTACAGCACCCGGCACCGCGATCACGGCATCGTTTGGTTGAGTGATATCACCCAGTGACCTCTTGAAGGGTAACACGTGCAGGGCTAGTGGGAGTCTCCACAGTGTGGCGCGGTGGTCTAGTGGTTAGAGCCCCTGTCTATTAATCAGGGGTGCGAGGTTCGAATCTGGGGTTTACCGTGAGATATTTATTAGCTATTTCAAAGAAAAGAATGATAACACTGACCTACAGGCTTATGAAGAGATACATTGAGAACGTGATATGGTTTGCTTTCAGCACATTGTCATGCGGCTCTCCTGCGCCGGTGGGGCGTTAGCCCAGGTCGCAGACCGGGGTATTATGCTATGACGTCATAGTTAAGGTACCTCACTGTAAATATCAAGGTCGAAGGTCGAGGCCAAAGGCCTTTTTTTAAAGATCAATCCTCATTTGCCACCAAACAGTGCACAGTCGGCGGGCGCTCAAAGCGCTTAAAATTAATTACCGTCGAACTATTGAGGCTACATCAGGATATTTTATATCTAGGGTTTTAAATGCCCTGAGTAGTTTTCGAGGCTGTTTTTGTGTATCTGCAGCCTATGTTAGTATTGGCATAATATTACTAGGATAATATACATAGTAATATACCTCCGGATAACAATTTCTTTTGCCTTGGATGTCGTATGGAGGACATATGTCGGCATTCTGACATTCTGACCAGGGCGTAGCCAGGGGGCAGGGACAGCCACCCCCTGAGGGCCCCTGAGGGCCCCTGAGGACACGGGTCGCGGAGCGCGCTCGCCCCATATGCTCTGTGGTCAAATGAAATTTCATACCAACAGGGCCCTCTTAAGCCCTCTTCAGACTCTATTCTGTAACAAGCAGAACCCTTTTACCCATCAGGCCTTTTGGCGCTGTCGCTAGGCCTTTTTCGGGCGCTGCCCTCCCCTGAGCGAAATCCTGGCTACGCCCCTGATTCTGACTCTGGCCGACTCTCTGGTAAACTGCCAGGTTTGCTTGTATGCTGCCCTTCAATGAACACAGCAAGTGCTTCTTCGTCTGTGTATCTATTGGGTATTTGTGGTTTTCTTAGCATTTTTCTTACCTTAGTAGGTCTTGTGGGAGCCACGGTCACGTCTTTGAGAAAACCAGAAGGCCCTAGCGCTTTGGAGCGTGTGACATTCAAAAGCTCTGCAGAGGAGTAACCAGCCATGAAAACGGAGGTTCGACGACGTTTGAGCTACCAAAAGTGTTCCCATAAACCCACAGGCCGACAAGGACCCCGGCTTGTCATGGCTGGTCAAGGTCAACAGGCTCCAATACCCTCGGTGAATCTGCTGCGATGGAACACTCATTCAGCCACTGTTTCTCTTCCTCCAGAAGGGTTTAGGGTCCTGTGACTTGCTTGCCATTTCCGCTTCAGCCTTGCAATAAAATTGTAATTTCCGATCGCACTGTCTCTTTTATGCTCACTGAATCCGCCCTGTAATGTGTCCTTAACATATGACACTTCGTCATCCGCTGCCACTCTGTTGATAACAATATTGCCACGCACCAAGTTAAACACATCCCTTCGTGAGATCATTTTTCCCACTACAAAACCACAGTTCGCTAGAGCAAGGCACCTCTAACTGAGTCAGGGGCCTATTGTTCCTCTGTACCAGGCCACTTGACTCAAGGAAACGACCGTCTTATATTTCGTCTCATATCAGATTTGAGCTCGTGATCAGTTCTCGTGCGAAGCGAGGGAATCATCTGATGCATTTAGTGTAAAGCAAGTGGCAAACCCAGGCCAATCTGCACATTATCTTATGTCCCGAGCGGTGTTTAGACAATACCCATATTTCCTGTGTAAAGCATTTGACCCAATGTGACCTGGAAAAGATTGCGTAACCTGCAGGTCTACAAAATAGTTCAGAATTGTGTTAACCGGGACTCGAGACGAACCTAAGGGAAAACTTGCCGACGCCTGCCTTAAAAATTAACAAAATTAGAAATTTCTACCATTTGGCTTGTAATAGTGTAATACTATGACCGCACCCGCGCATTGCACTGAACAACAAATATGCTCATAATACGAATTCGGGCAAAATCGGGCAGAAAGTAATTATAAGGCATGAAAGTAAACACCTTCAGCTACTTTGTGGACCAAGTTTCACTGCGGCACAAGGTGATATATTTTTTAAAACTCTATTTCAAATATAGTTTGATCAAGTCTATCTCCGTCAGTAACATTACTTGGTAAATTTGCTCCCATACCTGACCAATACACGAAATCACGCTAAAACATGTACTAACATATTTGGAACACCCGTTCCTAGAAACAAAAGCCATAAAACTAATTTCTAAGCCTTTGAACGTTGAAAACACTTGTGAACAAATAAGGAAATTCAGGCGATAAGTGCGCTCGAAACGCTTTCGTGGAAACCTCGTCTTCAGACTGTTTCTGCCGAGTTTTGTAGTCGTTTAGAAAAATAAGAATGCCATCGTATTCTACATTCAATTTCCACTGATGACACCCATAAAACAGCAATATTTTTGAACTTACGAAATCCGAATAATAAGCGCTTTTGAGGGTCCGCGGGCCCACTGTGCAGTGGCAATAGTGTTAGTCAAAGTATAAATTATCGGTAGTATACCATATTGTGACCTCATAGGTCAATGACCTTGTATGACCTTGACCCCAAAATTGTAGCAAAGATTCTTTGCGAGCTTTTTTCTATGACCCTGGTCTGCCTTGAACTTATTCCTGTCGTTTTCCCGCTTTATAACGGTATTTCCCAGTAGGTCCCCAGCATGGCCAAGATTTGACGTTTATGACATCGTTTGACCTTGAAGATATTGACCTAGGTCAATGGAAATTGGTCATGAAGTAGATCACCATAGCCCCCATCCAACCTCCAAACGGAGTTTTTCTGCACCCCTTCGTTTCCGAGATCTTAAAGGGGGGCCTATACTAGGGCCTCCTCCAGTGCGCCCAGTGCGGGTGTGAAGTGAATCAACTTATGTATATTTCTCCCATGGCAATTTATTCAGCATGACCTGCTGAAAATTTGGGGTGAATTGGTTCGGCTGTTTCAGTGCTGTAGCAGAATGAACATGAACAAAAACCTCGGTGGCCATCCGTGAGGCCGTTTCCGACCACTGTGCATTGCAGTGAGATGGGGTACCTCTATGTCTGAGCCATTCCATGTGACAAATGGGGTCAGACAAGTAGGCATTCTTTCACCTTACCTCTTCGGCATCTATAGGGACGATCGGAAGCTCGGCCCCAAATAAAATTAGAGCACGCTGCCTCATTAGGAACGAGATTGTTAACCATCTAATGTATGCAGATGATTCAGCGGTTATTGCTCCCGGCGCAATGGGCTTCAAGATGCTTCTTCGGGCGTGTGAAAACTTGGGTTCTTCTCATGTCATTTCTAATTAAACAGGAGTCATCTTGTGGGTTTTCGTCCAAGGTATATGCAAAGTTCTGACTTTCCTTTGTTCTCACTCAATGGAGAAAAATTCAAATATGAAACACATTTATATCTTGGTCATACAATAAAACATGATCATACTGATGACGAAGATATCCACCGACAGAGAAGACTTGTTTCAAGACGAGTTTCAACAAATGATATATTGAGTACCGGGTTTTCCGGCATGCTTTGCAACTTGGCTATTTCAGTTACAATCACGTTACATAGGTGCCATATTCCCTTAAAGGACCACAACAAAAAGGACCAAAGATAGCAGAATATTGCTTAAAATTTGCCTATTACACATTGAGTGCTGGCAAAACATTTCCAAGCTTGGCAAAGTTTTAAATGTTGAAGATAGGTAAAAGGTTTTTCTGGCACTCAAATGACGTCACAGCATGGCGGCTGGTGACCTTGAGGTGACGGTGGGCTGAAAGACCTTGAGCAGTTCTTTAACCCGCGCCCCACCGGGGGTCCAGCGCCACCTTCGCCCCACCGGGGGCCATCGATGGCCCCCCTCTAACTCCGAAAATATGGGCGTTAGCGCAAATCTGCAAAGTGCAATAGAAAGCTCGCATGAATTCAGTAAGAAATTACTTCGCATGTTTTAGTGCTCAGGTCAATGGTTTGACCTCCAGAGGTCAAATTAGGTCAAAATCGGCTATTTCACTCAAATATGCAATGCTTAAGCAAACTGGGCATAAATCTTATGCCATTAGAGCTATTGAGGCCTGGTAAAGTACATTTGACAGGAAATTGTCAGTCCTTTTTCCGCTATGTAAAACGTAAAGGCCTCCCGCCAGTGGTTTGACCTCTAGAGGTCACCTTGTGACCTAAGATGATCTGAGGTCACGAAAGGTCAGAAAGTGACCTTGCCGTATATCAAATGAACGCCAGTGACGAGACAAATACGATGGTGTTTGTTTCAGCGCTCTAGCTTAATTAGGTCAAAAGTTATTGTCAAAATACTGTTTTTGACCCCTGGTGACCTTGGATGACCTTGGAGAGGTCAAAGGGCAAATATGGCCCCTGGAATCCGTGAAAGGGTGTCCAAGAACGCTTTTCTGATCAAGCTGAGCATTTTTAATCGCTTTTGTGACTTTTAGATCATAAGACACCTTTTCCCCATGCTTTTTCAATGGGAGAGGTCACCTCGTGACCTGACCTCAGGGCACGAAATCGAAAAATCCCGGATATGCACCTTGTAGATCCTGGAGGGGCCATACAGTGTAGGAAGTTTCAAATCGATCGACTTTGAAATATAGCTCTTACAGAGCTATAAAGTTGAAGTGAGGTGACCTTGGTTGACCTCGTCTGGTGACCGGACCTTGCGTGACCCGGGGTAAAAAATTTCAGGGAATGGTGGGAAAATGATGCAGTGAGAGGTAGAGCCCTCAACCGCGGTGCTGCGCCTCTTCGTTTTTCTGCTATCCCGGAAAAACCTTAGGGGGCCATCGATGGCCCCCGGTGGGGCGAGGGTTAAAGCGCCGAGAGGAGAGGTGAGATGAGCATGGCTTGTCTTTCTTGGATTGTTTTTGCCACTAGGATAAATTTGTCGTTTAATTGAAAGTAAGTGCCGATATTACTGCTGAAAATAGGAACTCTAGAAGACGTTTTAGGAACACAATTACTAAGCATACTCCTAGCCCAGCTGAATGGAAGACTTCCCTCTTCCATCGCTGAACTTTTTCACTTTCATCATCGCGGAAACACCAGAAATATACAAAATTTTGAAGTACCATTTGCAGCAACCAAATACAGAACGTATGCATTGCCTGTTGTAGGACCGAAGGCCTGGAACAAGGTGGAGTCCTCATCTTTTAGAACGTTAGAAGAAGTTCCCGGGAATAAAATAGCATTAAAAAAGTTTGCTCATAAATATTTCTTTGACAAATATAAAATACTAAATCGTCAGATTCACTAACGTTCTAATATTTGTGATTGGCAGATATCTCTGCGTTCCTCAAGCTTCTCTTGAAAATTGTAACTTTGGCCCCATGTCAAACTTGAAGGAAGCTGAATAGGGTATACTGGTGACACTGACACCTTCTGAATGGGCATCCACGTCCAATGTGAAACTGTCGCCTGTTTTTTTTCTCTCTTCGTTTTGTCTTGCCTATTGTCTCGTGTCTGACTCTCGTGCTTTCCACCAGCCGTCTATTGGTTGGTGGTCACTCTGTTTGTTTCATTGTCTCGGCCATTGTAATTGAAAGTGTGCGTGTATGTATGTGTGTCTGTCTTTGTTTTTTTTACCGTCTCAATTTTTCCATGTGTACGCAAAAATGCGTAGAAAACTGAAATTTCTGTATGCTGTTCGTGCTTAGCCGCGCCAATTTGTTTCAGTAACAAAATTGTCCCATTTTTTGCCCAATGACTAAGTATCCTTGGACACCATGCAAACGTTATAAGCTTGCTTATGGTCTTGCGTGATGTCCAAGGAGATACCTGATTTAATGCTGAAGGTAGGAGGATGCCCTTTGTGCATAAGCGTATCATGATTAAGAAAACAACAGAAAAATATAGCGGGGAGTGGTGTGACCCACAAAATTATTCAGCCAACCATTCTTGCTAACGATTCCTAGTTTCTTTTTCGGCGAGAGGCCAACCTACACTTGGGCACACGGGAAAGGGAAGGGCACTCCTGCCTACCTGATTATGGGAAGGGGAATTAAAAAAAGAAAAGTTTTCTGTATGATGGATGCATTTCCCCATACGAACAATCTTATGATCTGTCCAGTAGATACCTAAGTTGTATTATATAGTTTAACGAAATGTGCAAATTGAAGGCTTATGTGCAGGACTTCTGGCTATTTCCATATATACCTGTGTCATTAAAGATATGGTGAAGCAAGTTTTAACTCTGAAATTTGTCACTGCTATCTCCTCTATTCATCAAAATCATTGAAACCCACATGTCTTGATCTAGCTTCTGCCATAACATCATTATTTATAAAATTGTAATGTTGGAGAAAATTTCTAATTTACCAGGCTGAATTTTACCAATATAAGTTTTGGCTATGGTTGCATACTAAGCTTGCATCTACTGTGCCCAGACTTTAAAAATGTGCTGCGTCATTATTGAAGTCAGCACAGGTCATAACACAGCTGAATTTGCATACTTTATAATGTATCTTTACGTACCTTATAATCAGCATTGCATACCATGCCCTTTGCTTTTGCTTTTTTTAGGAGGATTGTCTGCTGACTTGTTGATGATGGATGGATCTTCTTCATGCTGCTTGCACAGTTTTTATATAATAATTACATGAACTAAAAGGCTATCTAGGCTTAATTGTAAAAAAAACAGTTAAGAGCCGCAGTAAATTTGTATGCTTTATAATCATCGTATTCGTTTTTCATGATACCGGGCCTTGCACGGGCTTATTGGGCCTTTTTTCAAAGACCGGGCTTTGTGACGGGCTTTTGAAAACAGCACCGGGCCTCCCAATTGTCGGAAATCACACCCCTAGTTTGCACTGACCCCCAGTTGCACAGGCTGCAGTTTTCTTCCTTTCATTTATTTTACAAAGTGGCATCCAGGTCAGCACCAGCCACCAGGCCACAGCAGTCAGATCCCAACAACCATATTTCCGCATACAGTCAAAGACAACTGAAAAGTGGAGGGAGCTGCGAAGGAAGAGCTGTACTCCTGAAGCTCCTATCAGGTTTGCCAACCATGAAACATAAGCCAACGAATACCGCAGCGAGTTTTCAATCTTCAAATCAAGTGGGTGAGTCAAATCGAGTAAAGGGAGGGCATCAGCCATGACACTTCCACCTGGGTCGACGCCACCGTCTCGCACAGCAGGTCTTCTGCTCAGCTCTCCACGCCGCCAGCCGCTGCCATACGGTGCTGACTCTGTATCAAGACGGTCAGAAAAAACGCAGTGCCCCAGAACTAGGGAAGCTAGGGAGCGGTGCATCGGCAGACTGAGCGAATGTGACGCTGCCATAGGATTTGAGCTCACGTTCAAGAGCGCACAGCATACAAAAAGACTAGTTGGATATCTCGTACTTCCATAAAACAGCATTTCCGGAGAAGCAACCATTTACTGGGCAGAAACTAGCAGCTTTTCTTGCCTTTCCCTTCCTGGCGTGGTAGTGGCACAGCCGACAACTGGGCACGGAGGGGGCTGGTGGGGCTAGATGTCACCTGAACGCATGGATATTTCTGCGGAATCTGTTGGTTTTTGGGTCGAGGAAAGTAGGGAAACGTTTTTACACGTTTTACACGTTAACATTTTTACGAAGACCTTTTCCGTGGTCTAGAAAAGCATTAAAATCGAACGCCATCACAAATATCTCGTATCCCACTCCTAACGACCTTCACACCTCCAGTCCGCGCGTCCCTCTGTGTCCGAAGTGTTTGAACATGTGAGTTACACTGAGGATAGGATATTTCTCTATCGGAACTGGAACTCCTCATACCACCGCAGCACCTCCAACTCCAGAGAATTATTTCACCGCAGACAACTCTTCCGGTCTTACCCTCAGTCTCCATGGGCCCTCAATAAAAAAGCGCGTCCAGCTTGGCCGTTTAGTCGGTCCTCGCCTCGTCCCCGGACCTATGAGCGGCCTCTCAGTCCGACCCCAATGTCCCTCCGGTCACTCCCTTAGTCCTCCTTGTGGTGGATCCCTCAGTCCTGCCTGTGTCCATCTATTAGATCCCTCAGTCCTGCCTGTGTCCATTTATTAGATCCCTCATTCATGTCTGCGTCCATCTATTAGATCCCTCGGTCATGTCTCTGTCCACCTATTAGATCTCTCAGTCCTGTATTTGTCCATCTATTAGATCCCTCAGTTCTGTCTGTGTCCACCTATTAGATCCCTCAGTTCTGTCTGTGTCCACCTATTAGATCCCTCAGTTCTGTCTGTGTCCACCTATTAGATCTCTCAGTCCTGTATTTTTCCATCTATTAGATCCCTCAGTCCTGCCTGTGTCCTCCTATTAGATCTCTCAGTCCTGTCTTTGTCCACCTATAAGATCCCTCAATCCTTTCTGTATCCATATAGGGACTGATGGATCTCGGTGGAGCCTGAGTGCAGCCTTGGTTGAAGAACCTCTTTTTGTACCCTCGGTACCGCAATTCGCTTTCCCTTTGAATCCCGAAACACAAAATCTGTTTCCTCTTCTCTGTCTTGGGGTTTTCTTTCCTCGAAACGTAAGTTTGGAGAGGAGAGCCTGTGCTTTCCTTCACGGGTGCCTGTACTCAGGTGGTCCCTGCCTGTTGCTTTAGCGGGAGGTGTTGGTGAAGGCGGGGGTGGTGGAGGGTACAGCGGCGGCATTAGCCCCGTGTCCCCGCGACCTGTAGATGAAACGGCTTCATCGCGCTCCTTGCGCATGCGACCCTTTGGAGGCGCCGACGAGGACCGCTCTGACCCATACCGCTTGGTAGCCACGTCTCAGGGTGTTGTTTTGTTCGATTGTATGGGAGTCTGTGGTGTTGAAGATTTGTCGGTGATAGGGGTCGATACTGCAGTTTCTGGTTGTTTGTGTGTGGATCCTAAGCTGCGAGTCGCAGCAGGATGTACATACCTCTGTGCCTGAAGAACTAGTATCTGTTTGATTGTCTCGTGCGCGTTTTGCTGCAGTATTATCTTCCCACTGTTTTGCAGCTTTCTTGGTCTCAGCCACTGGCTGTTCCCTACTTCTGTCAGCTCCTCCATTGTACTTGGAAGAACCTAACCATTGTTGTTGCAGTGTGACGTGCGCTACCGTTAGGGGTTCCTTGGCTGTGGATGTCTGAGTACCCCTTTTCGTCTGTGTGGTTGCTCAGATCCTCTGGCTTCCTGCTGGATTCCTCTGGCCTCGTGGGGCATGTTTGGGTGCTCTTTTCAGCTCTGAGCCTGTTTGGCACGTCAGACTGGGCGTCACCGGGCTGTGTGCAGGTGGAGGTAATAGTCTGTGGGCATGGGCGCCGAAGGCGGGGGGGACGGGGGGACGCGTCCCCCTCTGTTGGCCAACCAGGGGGGGGACGTCCCCCAAAATTTTTGGGTCAATCGTCATTAATGCTGTCAGTTACCGAATATGCCAAAATTCGCCTCCCCCGGTCAGCACCAGCCCGGGTCCGTCCCCCCCTGCGAAAATTCTGTGGCGGCGCCCCTGTCTGTGGGGTCAGACCACCGAATAGACCCATGAAATTGTGGACAGATAGGTGCATAATGTCTCGCATGGTCGAGTCTACAGTGAGTGATGGCTTTAATCGTCCCTACTCACCCACGAGAGCGTTGCGGAAAGTAGAGCTCTTTGTGGTCCTAACTTCAACAGCTGGTTCGGAGGAACCAGGAGACCTGCGGTGGTTGTCTACTGGCGCTCCAACTTCTCCGGAAGCCGTACCCACGACCTTAGCCTTCAGCTTCTCTCTCTCTCTCTCTCTCTCTCTCGGAGAGAAACCTGGAGCACGAGCGTGACCATGCCTCGTGATCCCCTTTACATGCAGCGCATTTTGCTTTGTTCGCAGTGCACGCGGTGGAGGTGTGACCTTCCTCCGAGCACGTTGCGCATCGCTCTTTTCTCTTGCATGATTTTGCGACGTGGCCGTACCCTTGACACCGTTAACACCGTGTTGGATCCGGAACGCACCGACCCACGCGCACTGAAAACCAACCAATACGCACTGCTCGAGGCAGTTCCTTGCTGTTGAATGTAAGGACATAAGTGTTAGTGGCAACTAGCTCGCCGTCCTGCCTCCTGTTCATCCTACGCACCTTGATCACCCCTTGCTCCTCCAGACCAAGGAAAAAATTCTCCTCCGCTGCGCCCTCGAGCTCGCGACAGGTAACAACGCCCAGGGCATTGTTCTTCGTCGGGTGTAAAGCTACAGAAACCGGTACCAACACCAGAGATTTCTCTTTCCCTTCAAAGCTAAGCTGCTTTGCCGCCAAGAGATGACACGTTTCCTTGTCCGACGACATGACAACTTCAAGTTTTGTTTCCGAGTGTCGATAAACATGGGTTGCAGTTCCGAATTTCGACACAGCCTGAATGACCTGGAAGGGATTCATCTTGTGACTGTCCTCAAGAGTCACCAACAGAACTCTAAGAGAAGTTATGTCCCCCGCAGGGGGAGGAAGAACCCGTCGGTTGAACGGGAGTGTTGGGGGTTGTGCTATTTTGAGACGCCATAGTGATTTAATTTATCCTCGGCCCCCGGGTTGCCAGCTGTCAATAGCTGGGCCCGGGGGCTGGTCTGTGTTCACCTATTAGATCTCTCAGTCCTGTCTTTGTCCATCTATTAGATATATCAGTTCTGTCTTTGTCCATCTATTAGATCCCTCAGTCCTGACTGTGTCCGTCTGGTGGATCCCTCAGTCCTGACTGTGTCCGTCTGGTGGATCCCTCAGTCCTGACTGTGTCCGTCTGGTGGATCCCTCAGTCCTGACTGTGTCCGTCTGATGGATCCCTCAGTCCTGACTGTGTCCGTCTGGTGGATCCCTCAGTCCTGACTGTGTCCGTCTGGTGGATCCCTCAGTCCTGCCTGCGCCCGTCTGGTGGATCCCTCAGTCCTGACTGTGTCCGTCTGGTGGATCCCTCAGTCCTGACTGTGTCCGTCTGATGGATCCCTCAGTCCTGACTGTGCCCGTCTGGTGGATCCCTCAGTCCTGACTGTGTCCGTCTGATGGATCCCTCAGTCCTGACTGTGTCCGTCTGGTGGATCCCTCAGTCCTGACTGTGTCCGTCTGGTGGATCCCTCAGTCCTGACTGTATCCGTCTGATGGATCCCTCAGTCCTGACTGTGTCCGTCTGGTGGATCCCTCAGTCCTGACTGTGTCCGTCTGGTGGATCCCTCAGTCCTGACTGTGTCCGTCTGGTGGATCCCTCAGTCCTGACTGTGTCCGTCTGTCCGTCTGGTGGATCCCTCAGTCCTGACTGTGTCCGTCTGCCCGTCTGGTGGATCCCTCAGTCCTGACTGTGTCCGTCTGTCCGTCTGGTGGATCCCTCAGTCCTGACTGTGTCCGTCTGCCCGTCTGGTGGATCCCTCAGTCCTGACTGTGTCCGTCTGGTGGATCCCTCAGTCCTGACTGTGTCCGTCTGGTGGATCCCTCAGTCCTGACTGTGTCCGTCTGGTGGATCCCTCAGTCCTGACTGTGCCCGTCTGGTGGATCCCTCAGTCCTGACTGTGTCCGTCTGGTGGACCCCTCAGTCCTGACTGTGTCCGTCTGCCCGTCTGGTGGATCCCTCAATCCTGACTATGTCCGTCTGTCCGTCTGGTGGATCCCTCAGTCCTGACTGTGTCCGTCTGCCCGTCTGGTGGATCCCTCAGTCCTGACTGTGTCCGTCTGGTGGATCCCTCAGTCCTGACTGTGTCCGTCTGGTGGATCCCTCAGTCCTGACTGTGTCCGTCTGATGGATCCCTCAGTCCTGACTGTGTCCGTCTGGTGGATCCCTCAGTCCTGACTGTGTCCGTCTGCCCGTCTGGTGGATCCCTCAGTCCTGACTGTGTCCGTCTGGTGGATCCCTCAGTCCTGACTGTGTCCGTCTGATGGATCCCTCAGTCCTGACTGTGCCCGTCTGGTGGATCCCTCAGTCCTGACTGTGTCCGTCTGCCCGTCTGGTGGATCCCTCAGTCCTGACTGTGTCCGTCTGGTGGATCCCTCAGTCCTGACTGTGTCCGTCTGATGGATCCCTCAGTCCTGACTGTGCCCGTCTGGTGGATCCCTCAGTCCTGACTGTGCCCGTCTGCCCGTCTGGTGGATCCCTCAGTCCTGACTGTGTCCGTCTGGTGGATCCCTCAGTCCTGACTGTGTCCGTCTGGTGGATCCCTCAGTCCTGACTGTGTCCGTCTGGTGGATCCCTCAGTCCTGACTGTGTCCGTCTGGTGGACCCCTCAGTCCTGACTGTGTCCGTCTGTCCGTCTGGTGGATCCCTCAGTCCTGACTGTGTCCGTCTGGTGGATCCCTCAGTCCTGACTGTGTCCGTCTGCCCGTCTGGTGGATCCCTCAGTCCTGACTGTGTCCGTCTGGTGGATCCCTCAGTCCTGACTGTGCCCGTCTGCCCGTCTGGTGGATCCCTCAGTCCTGACTGTGTCCGTCTGGTGGACCCCTCAGTCCTGACTGTGTCCGTCTGCCCGTCTGGTGGATCCCTCAGTCCTGACTGTGTCCGTCTGGTGGACCCCTCAGTCCTGACTGTGTCCGTCTGCCCGTCTGGTGGATCCCTCAGTCCTGACTGTGTCCGTCTGCCCGTCTGGTGGATCCTCAGTCCTGACTGTGTCCGTCTGATGGATCCCTCAGTCCTGACTGTGTCCGTCTGCCCGTCTGGTGGATCCCTCAGTCCTGACTCGTTGTGATCCCCAGTCCTGACTGTGTCCGTCTGATGGATCCGCTACTTTCCTCAGTCCTGACTGTGTCCGTCTGGTGGATCCCTCAGTCCTGACTGTGTCCGTCTGATGGATCCCTCAGTCCTGACTGTGTCCGTCTGGTGGATCCCTCAGTCCTGACTGTGTCCGTCTGGTGGATCCCTCAGTCCTGACTGTGTCCGTCTGTCCGTCTGGTGGATCCCTCAGTCCTGACTGTGTCCGTCTGCCCGTCTGGTGGATCCTCAGTCCTGACTGTGTCCGTCTGGTGGATCCCTCAGTCCTGACTGTGTCCGTCTGATGGATCCCTCAGTCCTGACTGTGTCCGTCTGTCCGTCTGGTGGATCCCTCAGTCCTGACTGTGTCCGTCTGATGGATCCCTCAGTCCTGACTGTGCCCGTCTGCCCGTCTGGTGGATCCCTCAGTCCTGACTGTATCCGTCTGGTGGATCCCTCAGTCCTGCCTGCGCCCGTCTGGTGGTGGGCACCATCTGCTTGACCACCTCCGGCAGCAGGTCGTGCACGGTCCTTAGATGTCTCCTCAGGTCCGATACTTGATTGGAGACCTTGCCACACAGCGGGCAGCGCGTGGCTCCCTGGTGCATCTTCAGGTGCCTCACCAGGTGGTCCCGGCCCCGGAACGTCCTCCCGCAGAGGCTGCAGGCGTGATCTGCCGAAGGACAGCGGCAGTCACTGACCTCCATCCCGTCTGCAGCCTCACTGTTCGTAGGACAGCTTCACGTCGGCCAATGGCGCCAGCTCAACTCCGGACAACTCACCAACCGCATCTGGGCAGCTTCGCCCTGATTGGTCAACGTAGCTCTTGGCAGCCAGGTAATCGGGTAGTGGAGGAAACATGCTGTTGGTAGCTCGTGAGGAGGAAACGTCGCAATCGAGCGGTGCTTGGGCTGAGGTGCCCGAGAGCCTAGGTGGTTGGCACGCGTAGCTTCTTTGGACAGTTGCGGGTTTGAGCCAGCCCAAGGGCAACACTACTGCCTGTCCCAGTAGTGTGTGCGTGTGCGTGAGTCTCCGGGGGCTTCAGCATCTGGCTATACAGCACCCAACCTCAGCGGAGTGCGCCCAGGCACAGCTTTCCCCTTCCTTCGACGCCTCTCTACGTAAAAAGCGAAGCAAACCCGCGTACTACCTCATAAGTCCCAGACAGTCGTTACGCTTACTTACACTACTACCTCATTAGTCCCGGACATTCTTTAAGCTTGCTTACACTACCACATCATTAGTCCCGGACATTCTTTAAGCTTGCTTACACTACTACATCATTAGTCCCAGACAGTCGTTACGCTTGCCTACACTACTACATTAGTCCCGGACAGTAGTTACGCTTGCCTACACTACTAAATCATTAGTCCCGGACAGTCGTTACGTTTGCCTACACTACTACATCATTAGCCCGGACAGTCTTTACGCTTACCTACACTACTACATCATTAGCCTCGGACAGTCTTTACGCTTACCTACACTACTACATCATTAGCCCCGGACAGTAGTTACGCTTGCCTACACTCTTACATCATTAGTCCCGGACAGTCGCACGTGCCTGCGGCTCATGGGTTAGACCATGGAATACAGATACCTGGAACGGAAGGCTCGTTGATTTCTGCGATGCTTTTGTGGGGCTCATTAAAAAGAATTGGGTAAATAGCCAAGAACATTAAAATATAGACGGCAGTAAAATATTCAACAAAAAACAAGCCTTTGCGCGTGCCTTACTTAAACCCAGAGGAAACAGCTACTACTGAGGTATTATTTATCCAATATAAACCTAAATAATTGCATAATAACCATAAAATATGAATGCAAAATCAGCGTGAGCCCGGATTCGAACCCGGAACACAACGATTGCTAGACAAGCATGCTGACAACTGCGCTATTGAGCGACGAAATTACCATTATGAAGATGAAAAGTTCCACGCGTGGGATTCGAACCCGGGATCTTTCCCTTCCTAGACGAGGCTTAACACACTGCGCTATTACGGCGCTGGTCCGCGCGCGCTTAAGACATGTTATAATACAAGTAGAGCTGCAGTATCAGATTCTGATTTCTCCTGCGCTTTGCTCTAAGATTTTAGGTATTTCATGCCTAAAATGTATTTTAGCGGACGCACCACAGATTGGGCTTTCCGAAATGCATAGTGGTTTTCCTGTGCAAGCCACGGTTTATAAGTTATGACGCATCGAAGTCATCGGCCACCACATCTCCCATAGACTTTACATTGGTCCTTACCGAGCTTTACTTACCGAAGGATTTTTTCATGTCCTAGATTGGCACCCAAAGGCGGGGTGGGTTTGCATTGAGGTCTCCATTCCAGGTATCTCTATTCCATGGGTTAGACAAGCTGAATGAGACTTAATTGTAACTCCATGATTAACCTAGATGATTTAAATGTTAGTGATTTATTTCCATACCAATGTGAGATTGCTTTCTCGTTTGAATGAAAAACTCGTTTGAGTCGATTTGAGACAAGCTCAGATTGACACCGACTAAAATACAGTTCCTTTAACCTTGTAGCCTTCCAGCTTTTAGTGTTATTGCGAGCTCGCTTTCAGTTTTTAATAATGTTTTAGATGTTTCACTGCGACTCCTAATCAATCATTGATAGAACTTGGTTTTATAGTCGTCTTTTTCGTTCCGATTTAAGTGTCAGGTTCCAGGGTACTTGCATTTACTCTCAGCCTTTAATCTCCATGTGCTATATACTTGGCGCTCAACAAGTGGTCATTGTACAAAGAACCCGTTTTGGTAGCAGATTTTTTTAAAATTTTGTCCACTTTAAGTGCTTAGCTAGAGGGGTTATTATTTTTCTAACTTGCTCTTTTATTGGAGCCAATTATAGATTTCAAGTTCATATTTTCGGGTGACATATCTAGGGCAGTTGGGGGTTTAGGGCGCGTCAACATATACGGGCATTTAGCACCCATAGTTCTGAACGAGTTAGTTACCATGCAAGCTGGTACGGGTCAAAGGGCAAACCAGGGAGTGTTTACAGTCATGTTTGAGAAACCACGGTCTTCCGTCTAAGAACGCAGCAAAGCTCCAAATGCAACAGAAACCGGGCCGAGCTTGAAAAAAGGCGAACACAGACGGTGAATACAAAAAATGCAAGTTTGATACACAACAAAAAACGTACGCCTTAAACATTATGGATTTTACAATTACGAGAAAATACAATGACAAGAAAATATCTATGGGCAAATCATCCCATCTTTTCATCGTCCATTTCTTAAAATACACCAAACGGTGACTTTATTTCAGCATATTAGCCTAATGCCTCCTGCCCCCACCCCCTTGTTTCGGGTATATCATCACTTTGGGCAAACATCGGACTCTCTCTCCACGCCTGCTGAGCTCTCTCTCTGCACGCCTGCTGAGCTCTCTCTGCACGCCTGCTGAGCTCTCTCTCTCTGCACGCCTGCTGAGCTCTCTCTGCACGCCTGCTGAGCTCTCTCTCTCTGCACGCCTGCTGAGCTCTCTCTGCACGCCTGCTAAGCTCTCTCTCTGCACGCCTGCTAAGCTCTCTCTGTGCACGCCTGCTAAGCTCTCTCTCTGCACGCCTGCTGAGCTCTCTGCACGCCTGCTGAGCAACAATTTGTTCCGGCGCCGGATCTATTAACGCCTGTTGCGGGCTCGCTATGTCTGGCGAAAATGGCGCAGTAGAAGTCCGGACGCTGACCGATTTTGTCCCGGGGTGAAACAGCTTTTCGAACCATGCCCACATCTGCCCTGGACTCCATCCCACCAACGATTGCTGGCTTACAGCCTGCTCTGCCGTGCTGGGGCGGCACATTCCTCCAAACGGAGATGACGCCAAGTGCTGTGCGTGCAACTTACAGTGTCCAGGATGGTGGGATGCAATCAGTAAAATTGTGACAGGTGTTATTATATTTTCGTATCAGTAGAAATAGCTTGTACGCAACCCCGTAAAAAGGTATCGGTGGGATAAGAGCCCACGCTCCCGAAGAGACTGGCGTATTTAACCAGTGCCTTAATTGGGAGACCACGCGACCATGCTACCACAATAATGCTCCTTTTAAGTGGAGTTCAAGACAATGGTAAAGCGTCTACCTATCGGCCAATTTCGCACTTCCCACCGCCACTGGTTCTGTGTTCTGTGTTCTGTAGTTCTCACTGGTTCTGCCAGCCGGTCCAATGCCCGATCACGATGCCTGGCCCGGCTACGTCCGAGAAGCCGGCTCTCAGCCCGCCCACGCGCGGAACGGATTTAAAGCGGCGTAGAACTGTAGACCGATGGGTGCGGGCTATCGCACCCAGCCTACTGTTAGCCCGCCCAATTATACCTGGGTGCTGTGCTCTCAACACTGCACCATCATCATAATTGGGGTTTTAGGGCGCACCGTCAGCGAAGGTCATATGACGCCCAAACACTAAATAAAATATATACAACAGGATTTCAACCACTCGCGTGGCTATAAGTGTGTAAAATGTTAAAGCATAAACATAAATAAATAACAATGAAACAGCAAAGAGGGTTTCAAATTACACAACCTCACCCGGTGGGGGCAGGTGGGCGTTTGAACACTCCTCTTTAGGTTCTTCCGGCGGCACGAGAAAACGGCAACGCCAAGCGCTGCCGTACTCGGCACGCATCATTGATCAGTGCCGCAACTTTTCCCCAAATTTTAAGGTTGGGTCATCTCAGGTCAGGTCAACAGTGCCTCTCCATTGGAAATGCATGGAAAAAACGGAAATTGGCCGAAAATTGCTCTATTTCTGTAGATAACGCTTGGAATACCAGCGTGGTATATTCCAAATCATCGTATCCTAGGCCTCTAAAGTTGCAGACTTGGGTCAATAACTTTGCAGCTAATATGGATAAAGCTTTTATTTTGACACCATTACGTTTGAATTATTATTGCAAATCGATTGATATGCAAATTGACTATACTAGGTCAAATGGTGACCTTGACATGACTTTCGATCAGGTCATTTTCATGTTTTGACTTAGTATAGTCATATTGTACACCATTCGATTCCCCGTAAAGAAGAAAGCGAATGGTGCCTAAAAATTATTCTAACTCAACTATGTCAGACGCTAGAGGCTAAAAACTACTCTTACATGTCATCTTCTTCGACCTGTCATGACCTCAATATTGACCGGGGCAAAAATTGACCAATGTAGTTTCTTCATGAATTTTTTATGCACTAGCCACCAGCCTTTGCACTTTTTTGCTATCCCGCATAGGAGCCGAGTTCAAGGGGGTGTTTGAAATCCCTTCACCAGGGCGAAGGTGGCTCGGAGGCCAACCGGAGCAGGTGTTAAAGTCGATGCCCTTTAAAAACGATAGAATGCTTGAAAGCTCAACGGCTTGAAAATCTCCCAGAAGTGACTCCAGAGAGGCCCCAGTGGATATCACGACCTCTCCACCTTGAAATCGTGGTGATCTGTTAGCACATGTTTGCCAGCCGGGCACTACAGCGCGGGCACTACAGCGCGGGCACTACAGCGCGGGCACTACAGTGCGGGCACCACAGCGCGGGCACGCCGGCGGGCCATCACCGCCAAGGAGTCATGAGTGCGTCGATTGATTATTGATTGATTATTGGGTTTTAAGGGCGCGCCAACCTGCGAGGTCATATAGCGCCCATAACACTTCTCTGCAGTCAAAGCTTATAATTTTGTCTGTCTTTAGGGGAAAGTAAAGTCTCGTCTAAAGTGAACTAATATTTACATTAAAGAGTGATTCTTTCACATCGTAGTTATGATTCTCACTGCACGGATGCATGGTCACATATTCAAACAGGTTTACCGCGCCGGCAGGCGCCGGCGCGGGGCGCCGGGGCATCACTTCCGGCGCCCACCCCGCGCCAACGGACCCAGGGGCCCGGGGCGCGGGGGCAGCCTAGACGCCGGACCCAAGCCCGACGTCTAACGGAGGCCCTTCCCGTCGCCCGAGACTTGAAAGGCCCCGGAGCGAAAGGGAGGACCCGCCAAATCGGCGCCAGGCGCCTATCAGCGCGGTTGACTACCACAACACACGCTTTTAACCAGGATCAAATATTATCGTAAAGTCAATGTCTCTAAGATAGGACAGCACCCGTTCCACCATACTGGAGTCACGGCCGATCAATTCTAAAAGTGTGGACTCCTGCCGGTGCACGCCAAAATGCAAAGACCTGCGTCTAGCATATTCCGGGCACGAGACTAGCACGTGTCGGACCGACAGGGGCGCCGCACATCGCTGACATTGTGGTCGAGGTTCGCCGCATAACAGATATCGGTGAGTGGCCAGCGTGTGGCCAGTCCGCAATCGACACAACGCCACCTCCTCACGGCGGTTAGGCCGCAGCGAGGATGGCCACTCACCGATCTCAGGTTTGATAACTTTCAACTTGTTATTTATTATATTATTCCATTGTTCTTGCCATACACTGCGAAGGTGGGTACTATATATGGGTACAAATCTCTAGCGGGGATTCGTTGCGCACGCCTGCAGGGCCTACGGGAAGCACGTCGGGCCGCTGCGTCTGCCACTTCATTCAATTGTATTCCAACATGACTTGGGATCCAGCAGAGTGTTACATACTTTCCCAGTCTGGCGAGGCGGGTTAAGCGCAGGACAATGCTTAAAACAAGTCCATCACTTGGGTTGAAACCACTCACAGCTTGAATGCTGCTAAGGCTATCAGTGAAAATAACGTATTTCGTGGCATCACTAACTTCGATAAAGCATAGAGCCTTATCCAAGGCGGTGAGTTCAGAGGTGAAAACCGATGCAAAAGATGAAAGTGAGAAATTTCTTGTTACTGTATCCGTAACAAAGCGCATCCCACTCCAACATCAGTTTTTGATCCGTCAGTGTAGAACGACACATGATCTGCATACTGTGCAATGTGTTCGAGCGCCAATTGTTTAAATTCAGTAGGGATAGTATCGGATTTGGTTTTCCTGCGAGAGTCATGTCGGTTTTTGGGCAGATAAGTTCCCAAGGAGGGATGTCTGAAAGCTCGCTGTGAGTCACAACACTCGGCTGGATACCACTTTCGGCCGAGAAACGTTGGACGCGTACGCCCAGTGGGATTCCTCTTTGCACGTTCACAAACAGCCGTAGCATGTTCCGCGAGAAAACTGCGTTATATGTTGGGTGTGACGGAGACTGAGCCAGCTTACAGGCGTAACGCTGCCCGAGCAGGCGCCGTCGCAATGCGAGAGGTGGTTCATTTGCTTCCACCAACAAGCTGGAGCACGGTGTTGTCCTAAACGCACCTGTGGCCACTGGAGTGCACTATGGTGAATCGTATCTAAACAGCGTTTAGCTGATTCCGACGCAGAATCGTATACAAAACAGGCGTAATCCATCTTGGAACGAACAAGAGACCGATAGAGAATGAGAAGTGTCTTCCTGTCCGCTCCGTACGATAGACGAGATGCACATTTCAAGGCATTCAATGATTTAAAACACTTGTCACGTATATTCCTAATGTGTGCGTTGTATGTCAGCCGTTTATCAAACGTTACTCCGAGAAACTTTGCTGTCGGTTGGAAAGTGATAGTTTTACCGCGCAACGATACCATAGGTTCCGGACAGGTCCTGCGCCTGCGACAGAAATGAACACCAGCGGTTTTTTCGGTCGAAAAATATAATCCATTTTTACTACTCCAGCGTTCCAGATGGTTCACAGCCAGCTGGAGTTGACGTGATAGTGAAGATGTTGTTGAAGATGTTGTCCATATTGCAATATCGTCCACGAATATGGAACTCTGTATGGATGATGGGAGGGATGTTGTGACGTCATTTATGGCTAAAGCGAAGAGACAAATACTTGAAACGCTCCCCTGTGGGATACCCTCTTCCTGATAAAATGCATTGGAGTCATGCCACCGATCCTGACGCGAAAAGTCCTATCAGTCAGAAAGTTCTTCATAAAAAGACCCATCTGGCCACGAATACCACACTGATACAATTTTAACAGGATACCATGTCGCCACGCTGTGTCATAGGCGGCAATGGCGTCAAAGAACACGGCTCCAAGGTGTCGCCCCTCTCTGAACGCACATCGCACTGAGGTATCCAGAGACACCAAGTGATCCACCGTGCTCCGGCCCTTGCGGAAACCGCACTGGTTGTTACTGAGAATACCTCGGCTTTCCAGATACCCATGAATCGCACATTCACCATTTTTTCGAAAAGTTTACACATGCAAGAAGTCAGCGATATTGGCCTAAAGTGTAAAGGGTCTGAGCCAGACTTGCCCGGTTTCAAAATAGGAATCACTATGGCTTCCCGCCACGCCGGAGGGAATCGCCAGACTCCACATCACATTAAATGTGGCAAGCAGTGCCCTCAGCGCATATTGCGACAAGGCTTTCAACATATCATTATGTATAAGATCTGGTCCTTCAGCTACAGAACGAAGGGCACGGATCGCTGCCACCAGTTCGTGCATCGAAAACGGCTGGTTATAAGATGGCGTGTCAGTAGTGGTAAAGTCTATAGGTCTCTGTTCGGCTAAGTTTTTATGTCTCATAAATGTATTATCGTCTCTCAAGGAGCTACAGCGCTGTGCAATCGCATTGCCTATACAGTTAGCCACTTTACCTGGGTTGAATATTGTTCTGCCAGAAACGTTTGGTGTTGGAAGATATGTGGGGACCGACGTGCCGTCAATGCGGCGAATTTGGGCAAATACCTGGGACAATGGTGTACATCTATTCAGTCTGCTTACATACTCCCTCCAAGACTTCTTTTTAGCTTGTTTTATGGTGCGTCTGCAGGCGGCTCTGGCCTGTCTATAGATATTTAAGTTGTATAGTGTGGAGTTTCGCTTAAACTGTCGGTAGGCACGTCGTCGTTTACGAATAGCGTTCCGACAATCCTCGCTCCACCACGGAACCGGTGGCCGCTGCGGATATTTTGATGTTCGGGGATACTGGCATGGGCTGCGTCTCGGAGTATGGTCGAAAACTCGTCCACTGTGGTGGCTCTCCTGTCGACATATTCTCTACGTAATCATCTACGAGAGAATTAAACAGGGACATATCTGCGTTTTTAAACTTCCACCGTTGCGGTCTCGTGCCTAAAACAGGTGCACCGTCACAGATCACAAAAACAGGGAAGTGGTCACTTCCCATTGGGTCACTGTTTACTGACCAGCTAAATGTAGCAGCCAGCTGAGGGCTGCAAATGCTCAGGTCTAAGGCTGATTCGCGACCAGATGGAGTGGTAAAATGTGTTGGTTCTCCTGTGTTTAAGACACATAAATTCTCATCTCGAATAAAACGCTCGAGGTGGCGGCCCCGAGTGTTTGTACCTTCGCACCCCATGCAGTATGGTGCGCGTTAAAATCCCCATGAGAAGGATTGGGGGTGGTAGTTCGGACATGAGCATATTTAATTCCGGCGAGGGCAGGTCTACCCCAGGGGGCAGGTAGACGGAACATAATGTAATCTGCCGTCGATTGAAGTATATGCGCGCTGCAATAGCTTGTAGCCGTGTCTGGAGTAGGATCTGTTTTGCTGGTAGATTGTGATTTACTGCTAAAAGAACGCCGCCGTAGGCGACTGGGTTGCGTTGCATGTCTTTTCGGTACGTGCGGTAACCTCTGAGGGAAAATTGAGTCTCTTGTGACAATTTTGTTTCCTGCAGGCATATTGCTGCTGGTCCATGGTCTCTTATAATAACTCGCAGATCCTCAGCACTTGTCCGAACCCCACGGCAGTTCCACTGTATAAAGGTGTTCATGAGGAAGGTGGTAGGGAAGGGGTGCAGCTTATGTCCACACAGTAAAAAATTAAAACAGAAACGGGCTTACTAAGCAGATGTGCCGACCTAACCCTTCCAGGGGGGCCAGTGCCCCGGAAGGACCTTTGGCTGGTGCCGCGAAAGTCCCACCGAGCCGGTTACGTATCGGACCGCGGCCTCGTCCGCTTTCTAGCGAGGTACCGCGGGCTCGCGAGGTCTGGGGGTGGTCGGGAGGGCTCCTGCCGGTCGTTTAACTGGGGACCTACCCCGCGAAGCAGCTTCAAAGTTCTTTCTGACCGCTGCCACCGTCGACGAAGGAGTCTGGGCGATAGGTGTTGGCGGTGGCTCAGTCTCTGATCGGGCCTGTGGCGGCGGCATTGCTGCAGTTGGGGGCGCTGATTCAGCGCCACAAACTGGTGGTTTGATGGGAGGCCGCATGCGGCGCCTCCCCGCGGGGAGGGCTTGCCTCCTTGTCCGACGACTGTCCAGCCGTCTGACGCTTCAGGGTCGGGGTGAGCTGAGGCTGAACCCTGCTCACCTCTGCCCCAGCGCTAGGCGTTGGGGGTGGGGGTGGGGGGCTGGGGGATGGGGGTGGTCCCGCACAGCCCCGCTCCTCCATCAGTGGGGACGAAACCCCGCCTTCCAGCCTCGGCAGGAGCCAGAGGCGAAGAGATGGAAAGGGGAGCGTCGTTGCGCCCCCGCCCCCGTCCGTCAGTGAGGGGGCCGCGGAGGAGGTGCCGCCTCCGGCTCAGGTGCCGGGGCGGCGGGCCGGCGTGTGAACACCAGCCCCATCTTCCCCGCCAGGCGGACAAAGTCGGCCACGGTTAGGGAACGGATGACCTCCTCCGCGGTCATCCTTGGGGGTTTGGTATGCCTGTAGAGGTTACCTGGGCGTAACTCTTCCGCGGGTGGGACGCCTCGTATGCTTCTCGGGCCTCGCGAAAACTGATCTGTTGTGTGGTCTTGATT
The DNA here is from genome assembly GCA_034440635.1 of Lepas anatifera. Taxonomy (NCBI): domain Eukaryota; kingdom Metazoa; phylum Arthropoda; class Thecostraca; family Lepadidae; genus Lepas; species Lepas anatifera. The sequence goes on from JAOTON010000510.1 coordinate 504,777, forward strand.
GAGAGTATTTCTTTCTCCCTCAGGAGCTCTGGGCATGAGCGGTCTGCTACCTGGTGTGAGCCTCCGCAGTTAGCACACTTCAGTGTTTCGGCATCACACTCAGCGGTGCTGTGGTGTGCGGATGAACATTTTCCACAAATACGCTTGCCTTTGCAGGATCGAGCAGTGTGGCCATACTTTTGGCACATGAAACATCGCATGGGGCTTGGCACGAAAGGCCTCACCCCGACCCGTGAGTATCCCACAAATATGTGCTTCGGTAATTCATCTGTGTCAAAGGTAAGTATCAAAGTGTCTGTGTCTAGCATTATTTCTCCACTTTTCCTTCGAATCCTATGCACCTCACAACTCCGAAGTCCTCAAGTCCTTCCACGATCTCTTCCTCAGACAGTCCTCTAAGCTCCTGACTACTGACCACACCCTTCCTAAGTTCTTTGTTCTGTGTGGCTCTACAGAGATTGCGATTTTACAGGTCTTTTTGGTTCCGCCTTCCTTCCTACTAAATGCTAGTTCAGAGACTAAGAGTGCACGCTCAGCATCCTTTGTGTGCGCAAATTCTACCTCCAAAGACCCGTCGCGCAGTTTTTGACATCTTTCTATTTTCCCTAGACTATCAAGTGCCTCCTTTCGTTTGAAAGGTGATAGAGATGCCAGCGATGTGTCCAGACCTCGCATTACTAGGACACGAGGACAGGACGGTTGGGAGATGGTTTTACGCGAACTAGGTGTCAGTGTCCGCGCAGTCCCTTCCCCTCTAGGGGGTTGGGAGATGTCAGCCTCCTGCTGGAGGTGGTGAGAGGGGTTTGTGGAGTTTGAAGAGTCCATAGGAAGATCATAAGGTTCCACCAGCCACGTGCGCCCCCCTTCCGACGAGGGTGCTACGAGGCGAGACGACGCACGGGCTGGCTATACGGGGGGAGACGCCGCCGTTACAGAGGGGGAGAGAGACTCACCAAACCCCCTGCCCCGACGACGGTCCCCCTTGCACCTAGCCTAGACGACCCCGGGCGGGGCCGGACACCCCACCCTCCCCGGGTGAAGTTGGGACCTCACCCAAGGAGGGAGGGGCAGCCGAGCCCCACCAAAGGCCGACAGACTTTTACAATGCTGCTACTCTTGTCGATGCCCTCAAGAGTTCCCCGCCCTTGCGGAAATCCAGACCAAAGTAGAGTGTTGCTAGAGGACGACGAACGAACACAGCGCCTCCCTCAGCTCAGCTACCAGGACTCCTTCATCCCGGGGTACGGGTCGGTGCGCAGCTCACCTTAAAAAGACAGGCGCCCTCGCACGGCCTCATCGGAGCAGGCGACTACCACCTGCTCGTCACAACTGATTCCCGGCTGGTCCGAGAGAAGCGAGCCCCCGGCCCGCAGGGCCGGCGATTAGAGGAATCCAATCGCCAGCCACACGAGTCGGAGGCCCACATACACCCAGACCATCCAGGAATCATAGGCACGTGCAAGGACGCCCATGATACTGGGATAATGTGGGTAACTGGGAAGTTATGAGTTGGAAAAGGAAGAGGGCCGGTCTGTGCTGTCCAGCCCAGACACGCGCCGCACGCGACCGAGGTGTCCACACTCAAGACGAGCAAGAGTGCACACACCCCCGCCACCCGCGGAGACACGCGCCGGGCCAGACAACGCAGACAGTGGGCAGGAGGGGTGTTTAGGAGTGGACAGAAAGGATACGGGTGGAAAGGCATGGAGAGATAAGGAAATAAGGAAAGAAGAGGAAAAGGAACAAGTTGGTGGGATTTGAATTTAGGAAGGCCAAGAAAGGATGAGGATGGCAGTTTCGATTTGGTCTCTCGCCCGAAGGCGAGGGGCGAAACCCATCCTGCCAACTGGGGTCGCGGGTGTCGTCACATCCCGTACCCAATTATCCATGTGCCGGACCAGTCAGCAGGTGCCAACAAGTCCAGCAGATGAAAATCGGTCCCCTGCGGGAGTGCGTCGATTGAGCGTGGCCTATACGCAACCATGTGAATTTCACCTCCTCTCTCCCACACAACTTGCGCAAGCTGATAGTCACGCCTCTAATATGGCTTCAGTGTACGCAGCTTCGCGCCCTTAGCATCATCCCAGGTATTTACACTGCCACGTCTCGAAAATATGTTCGCGGATTTTGGGAGAGAAGGCGGAAAAGGCACGCCCAGACCAGTTGGTACTCTGCCTTGGGCTGCTGCTTTGGCGTTTCTGTCGGCGTGCTCGTTTCCAAAAATCCCTGCGGGGCTAGTAAACCGGCCAATGGTACTGCTCTTCCCTTGACGGTGTGTTCTAAAGAGCCTGCGTCTTATAGGTTCCAAAAGATGTGAAGATGTCGATTGAGTTTCAAACGCACTGAGTGCTTGTAGGGATGAAAGCGAGTCTGAAAAGATGACATGTCGACGTGTTCTGCAGCGTAAAATATGATCCATACAGCGAAACAGCGCATATAACTCGGCAGTGAAAACCAATGCCGATAGAGGAAGCGAGCATATTTTTTCAAAACTTTTTTGCGATTTTTTTGGGCCGGTTTCCGAAAACTCGTTAGTTGACCAGAAAACGGACAGTTCACAGCTTCACTACCTTTGGTATGCTAGATAAAAAACGACATAAAAATCCTTCAACGGCGGAAATTGTGCTAGTGTCCATATTTCACAAGTCTAACATGAATCATGAGCCCCAGCTGTTCATTCGACTTCGATCCTCAGCTTCCAGACCTACTTGGGGCATTCCACGACAAATCGGCAAATCGATAGGTTGAAATAACACCCTCATATCTCAGATTTTCATGAAAATTTGGGACTAGGGTTCTCAGTGGCGCTGACAGTGACTGCGGTATTTTTAGTCTCGTCCGGATAATGGTTTTGGAGTTATAGCATCGGGCAATCCAGCATCGGGCGCTTCCATCGAAATTTTCGCCTGAGTTTTTAGCCATTTAAATAAAAGGTTACATAAAGATAATTACAAAAGTCTGAACAAGACAAATATGTAAGTTTAACTATATCAATTGGCACGAATATGTATAAAATCAAATCCCAAACTTTTGCAAAGATAAGCATACATATTTCCTATGTATTTATTGACTTCAAAACAACTTCATGTGAAAGAGCATTGCTTAAACTACATATAACGCCAATAAAAAGAATGGAGACTACAGAGCAAAATCAGTAACGAGCACCGCAGACCAAGCCCAACACCGTCAACGGCCACTCAACCTTTAGTCGGCACGCTGCATAGACGCGTCCGGTTGGAAGTGGGGTAACGGGGAGGGGAGAACTGAGCAAGACTGCGCTTCGGTGACATTGCGAATGAACTAGATGTGGTGTGGAGGCTACTATTGTTAACATAAAAATTTGAGCCGTTCCGAAAAAAACTGCACGTATTACCGGGACATTTGGAACAGTTCCAACAATCCGGTGCATTCGCTGGAAAATGTAGTTGGAGGATAACGCTTCAGAGGCCGATTATTATTGTTGTCTTAGGTTTGTTTTATATAGTTTTCTTTTTCTACCCATACCATAAAAAAGTTTTATGTATCCCAGTTCAATCTATATTGGAAGGCACACATCAGAGACAAAAAGCCACACAACGTCCACGCCGAAAACCGCTTTTCGAACATATAAGATTAAGACATGCTGCTTTATTTAAACGCGCATTGACGGGGGTCTGAGCCACCTTCGCATTGACGGGGGCGGGTACCGCCCCCTAAGGTCTCGAGAACCACGGTAGGTAGCGAAAAACGGTAAACGGCGTTGGGCTGCCCATCCACTTCTCTATCGAGAACATTTGAACCATTTTTTGTCAGGTCACATTTAAGGTCACGAGAGGTCAAAACATGCCCGTCATAGGGATAACATGTAAAATTCAGTTTTTCGGGCATTACATCTGAACAAGTAAAGATAGAGCAAAACGACTTGAACTATATGAATCCTCTTAGCAAGCCGAATCGAATGATATATAATTTGACCTTGCTAGGTCAAATCAAGGATTTGACCTGACCTGAGGTCAGGTCAGGGTCAAATTATATAAAATGCATATCATTAGAACCGCAAAGCCCAGGCGAGTCTAATGCAGCTAAAATAAATGCTCTATCTCCATCCGTTACTGAGTTATTCCGTAAAAACCATTTTTCCATGTATTTCCAATGGAGAGGTCATGCATCGTACCTGACCTTAGGTCATCGATATCAAAAATACCGGAACATATTTTAGAGAACTCGGTGGGGCCATTATGTGATATGAGTTTCAATTGGATAAGTTCACCCTGCTCCGACTTATGCTATCTTAAACTTTTTTTGAGGTCGGGTCACTTGACCTGTACTGGTGACCTGACCTGAGATGACCTAACCTTAAAATTTTCACAGAAGTTGTAAAATGATGAGGGAAAAGGTATACAGTACGGCGGCGCTACGCGCCGCCGTTTTTTCCTGTCTCCGAAAAACCCGAGGGGGCGGGTCCCCCCCCGTCAATGCGCGTGTTAAGATCTGACCCTCGGATCGGAAGAACGAATCCATCACGTGACGCCATTGAACTTCACAGATTCAATGTGAAACTCGAACCTTCTGTCCCTCATAATTCGAGAGCTCATGGACAATAACGGTCTTCGAATTAACCGGTACGAACTTGTGAATCTTCAATGTTTCTTTTCTCGCCACTGCCTTATCGAAGCGTTTTCTGAGCTCAGAAGCTAGTTTGAGTACTTTTTGTTGAATCCGGGTCCGGGTGAGGAAACCGGTAAGTGGGCGCCTGGAGGGTCAGACTCCGGTACAGGTAAGCAAGCGGACGGGACCAGTCAGCTACAGGCTGAGCACCGGTGAGCGGGCGCACGCGCGTCGCCTCGCGCCGGGGGGCGCTGGCGCTCGGGAGGTAAGTATGGATGACCTGTCGTTCCTCCCGACTGTCCCCAACACCGTCCTGTCACAGCCTGCGTCCGCTCCAACACAGCCGGTGACCCCTCGGGAGAGTCCGGAGACGCCGCGGCGCCGGAGTAGGCGGGAGCGTAGGGCACCCGATAGGTACTCTCCATAGTTTCGTTGTAGTACGTGTTAGCCTGACTTTTTGTAGGGGTGTTATCGTTGTAGTTAGGGGATTCGTTTAAGAGAGAGGTGGTGTGGCGTCGGCGGCCAACAGCTGATTTAGCCGGAGGCGTTTTGTGTTAAGATATTGGATGCGCCGCACCAGATTTGTGTACTTAGTTGTTGTTTTCATGCCCTCAGCGTTAGTGATGGACTTGGAAGGGGAGTTGTGAGTAGAAAGTACTTTGGGGGAAATTACGTTATAATTTCCTTGTCTTATTATTGGCGAGTTTGGCCGTTCTTTCCTTTCGTAAATTATCGTTGCATTAAGGTAACTTTCTAAATGTTATTGTAAGCGATATAAACAGCGGTATGTATTAGGTTATTATCAATCGCTGTTTATCTTTTCTTGTACTTGTCTTTCGACCCAGTCTTTCTTCTTGTCGTTTCCGGCACGTGCCGCGCAGTCCGATTGTTTGTCCTGCTGTGACCCGCCGTCCAATACAACTGTTCAAGTTACAGCTCTTGTGGCGTGAGACGGCGGAGGAAACGCAACAACGCCTATGTAAGAAATCACCCCCAGAAAGGGGACATAGCCGAGTCACTGAACCGCCCTAAACCCCAACACACACAAAGTTTTAACTATCTGACCAGATATCTCTTTTCCTGTAGAATCCATTTTAACATAGATGTCAAATACAACAAGCGTTCGCTTCCTTGACCAACCGAGGGCAGAACATGGGTAGTGAGGGATCAAAATCCAAACAAGAGGGGAAGAAAAAGCTCCTCCCCTGAGTGGTATTTGGTGGGTCAATCAGCATCTTCCATTGAGGCACCAAACTGCCCAAAAAAACGTCAAGTACAGACATTCTTCTTCCAAGCTTCTCCGTCGACAGTCAAGAGCCGTTCGAAGGAACCGTGGAAAATGCCATGGTGTTCTGGAGCATGGCAAGCACTATGGAAATTTTTAACAGAAGTTGATGCGACAAGCTTTCACAACTTTGGGAAGAGTTGCGTGGCTTACAAAGGAGTGGAGGACATAACCGAGATAACGGATACAAAAACGAAGGACGTAGCCTTCTAAAATGTAGAAGGACACATCGTAGAAGATGTATAGTATGTAGAAGACTATGACGTCCTTCGTTTTGTTGGTGGGTGTGAGCGGCCGGTTTTTCTTGATCTCTTCAATGGCATCAGGAGCTCCTAAATCTCAAAGCTTATCCAGGTTTCTCGGAACTTCTCGCGTCTTGCGGTGTCATTTGGTGGGGACTGTTGCTCTTCGTAAACCACGCAACTCATCCCAAAGTCGTGAGAGCCTGGTGCAGCAGCCTCTGTTAGAAATTTCCTTAGTGCATGCCATGCTCCAGAACACTATGCTATTTTCCACAATTCCTTCGAACGGCTCTTGCATGTTGACGGATTTATATGCAGCGTGGAGAAGCATGCCAGTACTCGATGTTTTCTGGGCAGTTTGGTACCTCAATAGAAGATGCTGATTGGCCCACCAAATAACGCTCAGTGGAGCAGCTTTTTCTTCCCCTCCTTGTTTGGATTTCGATTCCTCATTAGCCATGTTCTGCCCTCGGTTGGTCAAGGAAGGGGTTATTGACGCTTGTTTTATTTGGCATCTATGACAAAATGGATTCTGCAGGAAAAGAGGAGTCTGGTCAGATAGTTGGAACTTCCTGAGGGTGCTTTCTTACACAGGTGTTATGAGGCACAAGCCAGTCAAACCTGCTTCGACGTGTCCTGGCTGAGTTAAAGGGAGATACGCGAAAAAATTGTATTGAGGTTTTTTGCTATTTGACAAATCTTGATTACGAAACTCGATTACTAAATTTTTGGAGGCTACTTAACTACTATTGAAATATGTTAGCTCTCCCGGTACAAGGCTGGAACCTGCTCTTCATCTCAATGTTTTCAAAAGCTGTTAAAAGTTTTAAAGTAATTGTTTTTGTAATAAAAATGTCTGTTCTGTATTTGTATCTGAATTAATTTTACCCAGCATATAAAAACTAAAAATGAATAACTTTGCCCTAAAATTGGAGCATAAAATAATTAATCAAGCCTTCAATCGTTTCGTACCTCAGTTATTCAATCGTTTTCTACAAAATTTCCAGGGTGACGAAACTTTTGCGTCAGATAGGTCACGTGACCCAGGTATGAGAATGACTGGGCTTCTGATTAGTCAATTGATTTCTTTCAAGTCCTATATTTATGTTTCAAAAGAATTTTGGAATGCTATTTTTTCAAGTATTTTTTTCCTGTGATAGTGAGGTTCTACACCACTGTTTAGGACAGACATAACCTAGTTCTTAGAGAAATTAATGAACAGCCGAGGCTACCTTATTTGATCGATAACGAGAATTCTCGATAAGTTGTCTAGAAATTGTGTCTCGAAGCAATTAAAGATAACCATTGGTGGATCTGGGAAACACCTTTTAGGGAGGGGAAATCAACAGCTAAGGGGAGAGGAGTTAAAATAGTGTACATCGTGAAGAAAACCGGTTAGATACTAGCATCCAGTGAAAATCGCAGTGTTTTTGCAAGAAAAATGGTAAAAATGTGCCTTTTTGGTGGGGGTCAAAAGATGATATTTCGGGGTTATGGGGGCCATGGCTCAATTCCTCCCCCCCTTAATCCGCTAGTGTATAACACAACAGTTGCGCAGTCCTTAAAAAGAGTAATAGTGGTGAGAACTCGAGCTGTATGGTTGTCTGTCCTTTGTATAGCCGCATTGAGGCCCAAGTTCAGAAAAACGTAAAAGGTTACACAAAAAATGACCTGCAAAGTGAACCAACCAATGTAAACAAGTCAAACTAGCACAGATTGAACGTAATTAGCCCCTCTTGAACATGAAAAGGTCAGAATTAGGCTACAATATGTGGTTGAATATCTATCAATAATTTTGTCCGTTTTTGCACATTTTTTTGGCAAAATCGAAAACTTTCAGCTCCATGCACGACCCCTAGAAATTATTTGATTTTACTGATTTTGGTGTCAATGGACTCAAAATGATCCAAATAATGGGAAAAGTCAACCCCACCTATAAATTTCAAAACTTCATCAAATATGCGCCACTCTATTGCTCAGTGACGGTGACGGCGTCCTTCGTCATAGCTTAGTCGCTGAAGCGCCCTTAAACCCCAAAACACAGAGCCGCACGGCCTGCACACGCACACCCGCACCCGCCCCGCACCCGCACCCGCACCCGCCCCACCCGCACCCGCCCCGCCCGCACCCGCACCCGCACCCGCCCGCACCCGCACCCGCCCCGCCCCGCACCCCCCCACCACACACACACACACACACACACACACACACACACACACACACACACACACACACACACACACACACCACACACACACACACACACACACACACACACACACACACACACACACACACACACACAGAGCCGCACGGCCCGCAGCGCGTCCGGGGCGTTCTTGCTGACCCCGTGCACCGTCCTGAGGTGGGACCGGAGGCGGGACACTGTACTCAGCACCCTGCCGCACCGCCCGCAGCGCGTCAGGGGCGTTCTTGCTGACCCCGTGCACCGTCCTGAGGTGGGACCGGAGGCGGGACACTGTACTCAGCACCCTGCCGCACCGCCCGCAGCGCGTCAGGGGCGTTCTTGCTGACCCCGTGCACCGTCCTGAGGTGGGACCGGAGGCGGGACACTGCACTCAGCACCCTGCCGCACCGCCCGCAGCGCGTCAGGGGCGTTCTTGCTGACCCCGTGCACCGTCCTGAGGTGGGACCGGAGGCGGGACACTGTACTCAGCACCTTGCCGCACAGCCCGCAGCGCGTCAGGGGCGTTCTTGCTGACCCCGTGCACCGTCCTGAGGTGGGACCGGAGGCGGGACACTGCACTCAGCACCCTGCCGCACCGCCCGCAGCGCGTCAGGGGCGTTCTTGCTGACCCCGTGCACCGTCCTGAGGTGGGACCGGAGGCGGGACACTGTACTCAGCACCTTGCCGCACAGCCCGCAGCGCGTCAGGGGCGTTCTTGCTGACCCCGTGCACCGTCCTGAGGTGGGACCGGAGGCGGGACACTGTACTCAGCACCCTGCCGCACCGCCCGCAGCGCGTCAGGGGCGTTCTTGCTGACCCCGTGCACCGTCCTGAGGTGGGACCGGAGGCGGGACACTGTACTCAGCACCTTGCCGCACCGCCCGCAGCGCGTCAGGGGCGTTCTTGCTGACCCCGTGCACCGTCCTGAGGTGGGACCGGAGGCGGGACACTGTACTCAGCACCTTGCCGCACAGCCCGCAGCGCGTCAGGCCGGCGTGAAGCTGCAGGTGGTTGCTGTAGGTGGACCTGTGGCTGTAGCTGCTGCTGCAGAGACTGCAGGTAAACACGCCTGCCGGATCAGACGCCCAGGTCAATCTTAGCAGCCATCGACGCAGCTGTCCCAGACTCAGCAGCTGTACAATCGTACTTGCCTGACTTGTCGAAGGCTGTTGGCTCAAGTCCCGCACACCTGATGAAAATCGCAGTACAGATCGGCGACGTGTTCCGCCCCTAACACCAGTGATGGCGGCATCACTTTCCAATAACGCCCCCGTTACCAAAAACAGGCTACGTCTTTGGCAAAACTCAAAGCCTCTGGACATTCCAGAGCTGCAATACTGACCGAAGACTGATCCAGTCAACTCACAGCATCTCCAGGAGCACACTTGTTTGCAACAGTGCTCCATAGCCACCCGTGACCGCGGTTCACTCCGCCAACGACCGACTATTTGACGGGATACCTCCACGGCCGCTGGCGTCAGTGCCCATGCCACATCGACTAGGGCCCCCAGGCGACCCCAATCTCTGAGAGTCCCGCATCAGTGCTGATTAGAGGATACGGGAGAACTTCCTGAACTCCAACTCTTTACGCATCGGTAAATCTAAATTGTCGACGCGGAAGTATTTGTTGTTGTTTTAGTTTTAGGGCGCTTTGACTCCTCGGTCATTTCGCGCCCATCTTTGTTTAAAATGCGCACAAAGGTCAGAGTTAGCAATTTAAGCCATGTTCGATACAGAGAACTAAGTGCATCGAACAGGAACTTCCAATAAAACAAACCTAACTACCAAGTACTGACGAAGTCTCCCAACTGCTACAATGAAACATTTCTAAAACACAGCAAGCTGTTCGTGTGTCCCACTCTGATGGTGGTTCTGATGGCCTGATCACTCTGATGGCCATTCGTTCCGGGTATCTCAGACCCCTAGGTGGGGAGCGGCGCACCAATGTTGTGCCCCTATCCATGTAGGTCTCCCGAACTCTATGCCCGGGTTGCCTCCCTTCCCTACCTGGAGAAGGGCGAGGCACATTCTGCCAGATATGTTGCACGTTTATGATACTCTTGGTGGAACCAAATGCAGCCTTGGCTGAAGAGCTCTTTTGCACCCTCGGCACCCAAATCGTCTTTCTCTTCGAGTCCCGAAAAACAAAATTCGTTTTCTCTTTGCTCACGTGTTGAGGGGAGTTTTCCTCGCACCGAATGTGTGGGGATGAGAACCTCTGTCGCGCGTGAATGTGCCCCGGTGTTCCCCGCCGGTTGTTTTCGCGGGCGGTGCCGGTGGAGGCGGAGGTGGTGGAGGGTATGGCGGCATTAGCCCATCATTCCCCTGACCCGCAAATGAGATGACTCCAACCTGTTATTTGCTCACGCCCCGACCCTTAAGGGGTGCCGAGGAGGACCGCTCTGAACCAAGCCTTTTGGTTGCATTGTTTGAGGGTGTTCTGTCTTTCGATGCATTGAACGTCTGTAGTATTGGAATTGTTACGGTTGTAAGGGTGGGTAGTGCACTTCCTGCTTTTTTGGTGTAGGTTCTGAGGACCATGTCACAGCAGGGGGTATTTCTGTACTTAGCCGGTAGCATCTGCTCGGTTGAACCGTGCACGCTTTGCTGCAGGATGTTAATGGGACTGTTCTGCGGTTTTCACAGTCTGAGCTTCTGAATATTGCCTATTGTGAATACCCGTCTGCACCTCTTTCTCAGTGGTGTCTGCTCTCAGCCTCGCAAGCAGCTGACCCGTGGCTCACCGACCGTTCCTCCCAATCGCCTAAAGCAGGGAGGACCACCGGGGGATTCCGAGGGAGAGCCCACGGGATCAGCAACCCGCGGAAGCAACCCTCTCTCCAGCTCGCAGTAAACTAGACCCGTTTGCTGTTGCCCTTTTTACTTAAATGACACATATTTTACAATGGAACTTTCGAGGCCTTAATTCAAACTTCTCGGACCTGCAAAACGTTTTATCTGCTTACAATCCGTCTGTTGTGTGCCTCCAGGAGACAAAGTTGCGCCAGGTGGTAACTTTTCAATTCGACAATATAGTATATTCCGAAAAGACGTATTTAGTACCACAATAGCATACAGTGGAGTGATGTTAGCTGTCCACACATTCATACCATTTCATCAAATCACTTTAAGAAGTAACGTGCTGGCTGTAGCAGCCCGGCCCGACTTGGGTTTTATGAAGCTGACCGTTTGTTCCATTTATTTACCACCAGGAGGCAACACAGACATCAGCAGTTTAAACAACCTTGTCAACAACCTGATCAGCTCCCAACTCCTTACATGCTATTGGGTGACTTCAACGCCCACAACGCCGCATGGGGAGAGACTGGAGGCCGTACGTGTGCCCGAGGTCGAACACTTGAACGCTTTCTCCACCTAAACTCTCTATGCCTTTTGAACACCGGCAGCCCCACCCACGTATCTCTTCCATCCGGAAATCATTATGCTATAGATATTTCAATTTGCACACCGTCTCTCCTAGCCCAGCTCCGATGGGAACATCTAGGTGACCCACACGGTAGCGACCACTTGCCTATTATCATCTCACAAACCCGGACATCCGTCCGCGGAACAAATGTTCCACGGTGGAACACGCGGCGCGCGGACTGGACTGGTTTTGAGAGTGCGTGTAATCTGGTAGACCATTTTCCGGAGACCTCGGCAACCGACTGCATAAGGGACTTTAACAACATGATCCTGGAGGCTGCAAAGATCTTTATACCCATGAGCCCTCGGGACTGAACCACCCAGGGGGACCTCAACTCCCCAGGATCCCGTCAAGCTCGTCGCCGGGGCTCGAGACAGGTCTCGAATGAGCACCTTACACCCGTAAGAATGCCGAAGAAGGCATGTAACTGAGGAGGCTGTCTGGGACCCCAAGCGTCACTCCCTGTCGCTCCAGTCTTGACCCGCCGGAAGAACCGGACAGGTCAAGATCGGCCCCGTGAGGGGATGCGGTTGTATGACTTTTTAAAAATATTTTTGCGTTCCCAACCCGGACACATTTTACACGTTTGCACCACACACACGCAGACACACTATGTACACGGCAGCGGGGCTTACGCTTATCGGCACCCTTGCGGGACAGTCATGTTCGCACGCTTCCTGTCACACGCCCCACTGTACCAGGCAGTGGAGCTATCCCCATTCCTCGGGCCCGGCGGAACAGAGGACTGGTCCGTTGACACGCGGCGAGGCGTGCCCTCGGGCGGTGCCACCGGACCGGTGGATCTGTTTAAAAGCAGATCAAGCCCGTGCTCCCAATAATAAGGGCACTGGTTGGTCAGCGGAAGTCCCTAGTCAAGGCGGACACTACCCAGTGTACTGCCATTTCCTGGGTAGGAGGCGGTCGAGGAAAAGGCTGCCAGAGGTCAGCCTTGATCCAAGGACCTCCCACACTGGACCGAGGCGCCTTAAACAACTGCGCCACGGTGGTGGTATGCGGTTGTATGACTTGGAAAAATGTTTGCACCATGGCATGAGCTCGTTCATGTTTATGCATTTTTCACAGCCTGTTTTGAATCTGTATATTGATCAGAAATCACATTTTCCTTTTCCGCCCATCTTCCGTAGCAGGAGATCAAGAAGAAGAATAACCCTAGATAGGCTAGACTTACACGTGAACCCCCTGTGCTGGCGCCGACCTCTACGGCCCAGGACGGAACAGTTGGTCGATGGTCAGTTTCCTGGGGCACACCCGGAGGACCTGCTCCCTGTTGAACTCGTGCACAAAGCGCAGGTGGTCGCGGAGTCGAGCCTTCGTGCTCAGCACCTTGCGGCAGACCACACACCTGGTCCGGCCTTCGTGCTTCTTCATGTGCTCGGTGAAGGAGCCTCTATGGCTGTAGCGTTTGTTGCAGATTTTGCAGGTCATATAACCTGGAAGAAGAAAACGGTAGTCAAAAACGACATGGAATACTGGCAAGTGTTATCAACGCTCCACGAGCCTAACTCATGGGTGCAGCATAAGGTTGTGCACAGCTCGCGTGGCAGTGCTCACTGATCTGGGTTACGTTATCGGTTCCAATGTCTTAGCCGAGCGTTTGAAGTCCACCGATGTGCGGACCTATTACAAATCTGATTCAAATTGAGGTGTCCCTGCTCGTGGTGATAAGCGCGAATAACGGATGCCGAATACCACGTGACAAGAGCACTGCGAGCTGGCCTACTGTGGCTGTAATTGGAGTCCCTCTTCGAGTGTTGGGTGCTTCCGTCGCAGCCGGTTGGCAAGTAGTCCCCGGTCGCCGTGCTGGGCTGGTGAAGCGCTTCAGATGCGCCTATGCCCTGCCTTTTGTTGTGATCCAACTGAGCCTGGTATCTTCCCTGACTAGAAGGTTTCCGTGTATGCCTTGTTGCGACATCGCCGTGCGCTGCAAGGCAAGGCCACCTGTGCGCTGCACGCGTGCCGTCCACACGCCCTGAAATCCACTTCCGTCGGTCCGTAATGTGTGGAAAATAAAGAAACCCGATCATACCCGCGTTTTGAATTTACTTCTCACTAGATGCTACAGAACCGCAGTGTTAGAACATTACAACCAGGTTATGTCACAGGGCATTGCTTGCTGGGGTTGGTGTAGGAGGTGCCGCCTCGTTTGTATTTGCTGGAGCCTAGAGGTGCCGATGGTCATGTCACACACTGGGCCGCTTCAGATGTCAGGGAACGTTTTTACGCGTAGCGTTTGTTCCTTGCAGCGCCTGATTGCTGTATAATTTAGAAGATACTAAATTTTTAGCGTTCTTCAGCCTGGCCGCGGTCTGTCCAGGACAGGGTCCTGCAGTCCTACTCCCCGGGTAGCCGTTGTGCTCGGCGCTCGTCTGCCAGAGTCGTTGGGCGGCCATAGACTGCAGACTGCAGGAGCTACAACTATGCTAGCAGGTGGACTGTACTGTTCGAGTGTCCGGGGGAGGGTGGACCGCGCTGTTGGAGTGTCCGGGGGAGGGTGGACTGTGCTGTTGGAGTGTCCGTTTGGAGTGTCCGGGGAAGGGTGTACTGTGCTGTTGGAGTGTCCGGGGAGGGTGGGCTGTGCTGTTGGTGTGTCCGGGGGAGGGTGGACTGTGCTGTTGGAGTGTCCGGGGGAGGGTGGAATGTACTGTTGGAGTGTCCGTTTGGAGGGGGAGGGTGGACTGTGCTGTTGGAGTGTCCGGGGGAGGGTGGGCTGTTCTGTTGGTGTGTCCGAGGGAGGGTGGACTGTGCTGTTGGAGTGTCCGGGGGAGGGTGGACTGTGCTGTTGGAGTGTCCGGGGGAGGGTGGACTGTGAGGTTGGAGTGTCCGGGGGAGGGTGGACTGTGCTGTTGGAGTGTCCGGGGGAGGGTGGACTGTGCTGTTGGAGTGTCCGATTGGAGTGTCCGGAGGAGTGTACGAGTGTCCGGGGCAGGGTGGACTGCGCTATTGGAGTGTCCGGGGGAGGGTGGACTGTGCTGTTGGAGTGTCCGATTGGAGTGTCCGGGGGAGAGTGGACTGTACTGTTGGAGTGTCTGGGGGAGGGTGGACTGCGCTGTTGGATTGTCCGAGGAAGGGTGGACTGTGCTGTTGGAATGTCCGGGGGAGATCGGACTGTACTGTTGAAGTGTCCGGGGGAGGGTGGACTGTGCTGATGGAGTGTCCGGGGAGGGTGGACTGTGCTGTTGGAGTGTCCGGGGAAGGGTGGACTGTGCTGATGGAGTGTCCGGGGATGGTGGACTGTGCTGTTGGAGTGTCCGGAGGGAGGGTGGACTGTGCTGTTGGAGTGTCCGGGGAGGGTGGACTGTGCTGTTGGAGTGTCCGGGGGAGGGTGGACTGTGCTGTTGGAGTGTCCGGGGAGGGTGGACTGTGGTGTTGGAGTGTCCGGGGGAGGGTGGGCTGTGCTGATGGAGTGTCCGGTTGGAGTGTCCGGGGGAGGGTGGACTGTACTGTTGGAGTGTCCGGTGGAGGGTGGACTTTTAGGATGGGCTGTGCTGATGGAGTGTCCGGTTGGAGTGTCCGGGGAGGGTGGACTGTACTGTTGGAGTGTCCGGTGGAGGGTGGACTTTGTTGAGGGTGGGCTGTGCTGATGGAGTGTCCGGTTGGAGTGTCCGGGGGAGGTTGGACTGTACTGTTGGAGTGTCCGGGGAGGGTGGACTGTGCTGTTGGAGTGTCCGGGGAGGGTGGACTGTACTGTTGGAGTGTCCGGGGGAGGGTGGACTGTACTGTTGGAGTGTCCGGGGAGGGTGGACTGTGCTGTTGGAGTGTCCGGGGAGGGTGGACTGTGCTGATGGAGTGTCCGGTTGGAATGTCCGGGGGAGGGTGGACTGTGCTGTAGGAGTGTCCGGGGAGGGTGGACTGTGCTGTTGGAGTGTCCGGGGAGAGTGGGCTGTGCTGATCGGAGTGTCCGGTTGGAGTGTCCGGGGAGGGTGGACTGTACTGTTGGAGTGTCCGGTGGAGGGTGGACTAGGGTGGGCTGTGCTGATGGAGTGTCCGGTTGGAGTGTCCGGGGGAGGGTGGACTGTACTGTTGGAGTGTCCGGGGAGGGTGGACTGTGCTGTTGGAGTGTCCGGGGAGGGTGGACTGTACTGTTGGAGTGTCCGGGGGAGGGTGGGCTGTGCTGATGGAGTGTCCGGTTGGAATGTCCGGGGGAGGGTGGACTGTGCTGTAGGAGTGTCCGGGGAGGGTGGACTGTGCTGTTGGAGTGTCCGGGGAGAGTGGGCTGTGCTGATCGAGTGACCGGTTGGAGTGTCCGGGGGAGGGTGGACTGTATTGTTGGAGTGTCCGGGGGAGGATGGACTCGTGGAACGAGTCGTGTTTTAGATGTGGTGCGGGCCTGGGCCATGAGTGTTTTTTATTTATGTCCAACCCTGCAGAGTGTTAATCTTATTGCGACCTTCTCCGTGCGCTATGTTTGTTCGCACGTGCATCGCCGAGTGCCTGTCTGCCGCATTCCCGCCTGTCTTTGTGCTTTCTGTGGATACATGTGTCACGGTCTCAGTTACGCACGGAACACGTCATAGATCGGCGCGCGTAGACGATAGCGTACGATCATTGGTATCGTCAACTCCCGCAAACACAGCTTCTAGCTTACCATCGTTGCTTCCATACTGGGATTGCAAGGGTTGAGAGGAACCACGTGCTCCCGCATAATTTAATGGAAAGAGGCGCGTTGCCTTATGGGGGGTTCTACGCCCGTAACACTGTTCCAGGTGAAGAGACAAATGTAAAACACATAAATAGACCCACTCAACAGGCATCACGGCTATGCGATCGCAAGCATGTACAAAGAAAAGAGAATACAACACGTAGTTTCCGATACGTAAAAATAGCATTGTTTAATAACCACCCTTACCGACAAGACAGACCAACAAGCATATTGAAAATACAACGTTCAAAGAAAACATAACATTTAACCTATTTCTCGAGTAAAACCTAATACTGGTGATCTCGACAGAGGGATACTTCCCACCAGACTGCAGAACGGGACGGCCCCGCAGGTATATTCTCCTCTGGCTCTCAACGCCTCGATACCACTCAATACTCTCAATACTCAATGCCACCAGGCCATGTGTTACGGGGAGTCTGCTGCCACAGGTGAGCACTCGGCTCCAACCTGGCTGGCTGCACACGAGCGCGTGGCCTAGTCGCAGTACCGCTTCATCATAGCTGCAGCCCACGCTGCTGGAAGACCGGGAACCTCCCCGGGGCTTCAAACCCCGAGTTTTCACCCCCGAGGTCCAATTGCAAAATAGGTCTGCTGCAAAATATTATCATACGTACGCTGTGCAATTATTATAAATGCGTGGAAATACGTCCAAGTAAGCATAGGAATGCCTCCAAGTAAGCATAAGCATGCGTCCAAGTAAGCATGGGTATGCGTCCAAGTAAAACAATATGATACAACAGGAGGCGATTTACTTCACCGCTTCCACAGCTTATGGTGTGACTCGTCATCCCCGACCATACCAGAACGACTCGTCCTCCGACCATACCAGAACGACTCGTCACCCCCGACCATACCAGACCAACTCGTCACCCCCGACCATACCAGAACGACTCGTCACCCCCGACCATACCAGAACGACTCGTCATCTCCGACCATACCAGAACGACTCGTCATCTCCGACCATACCAGAACGACTCGTCATCCCCGACCATACCAGAACGACTCGTCTCCGACCATACCAGAACGACTCGTCACCCCCGACCATACCAGACCGACTCGTCACCCCCGACCATACCAGACCGACTCGTCACCCCCGAACATACCAGAACGACTCGTCACCCCCGACCATACCAGAACGACTCGTCATCCCCGACCATACCAGAACGACTCGTCACCCCCGACCATACCAGAACGACTCGTCACCCCCGACCATACCAGAACGACTCGTCACCCCCGACCATACCAGAACGACTCGTCACCCCCGACCATACCAGAACGACTCGTCACCCCCGACCATACCAGAACGACTCGTCACCCCCGACCATACCAGAACGACTCGTCACCCCCGACCATACCAGAACGACTCGTCACCCCCGACCATACCAGAACGACTCGTCACCCCCGACCATACCAGAACGACTCGTCACCCCGACCATACCAGAACGACTCGTCACCCCCGACCATACCAGAACGACTCGTCATCTCCGACCATACCAGAACGACTCATCACCGACCATACCAGAACGACTCGTCACCCCCGACCATACCAGAACGACTCATCTCCGACCATACCAGACCGACTCGTCACCCCCGACCATACCAGAACGACTCGTCACCCCCGACCATACCAGACCGACTCGTCACCCCCGACCATACCAGAACGACTCGTCACCCCCGACCATACCAGAACGACTCGTCACCCCCGACCATACCAGAACGACTCGTCACCCCCGACCATACCAGAACGACTCGTCATCTCCGACCATACCAGAACGACTCATCACCGACCATACCAGAACGACTCGTCACCCCCGACCATACCAGAACGACTCGTCATCTCCGACCATACCAGAACGACTCATCACCGACCATACCAGAACGACTCGTCACCCCCGACCATACCAGAACGACTCATCTCCGACCATACCAGAACGACTCGTCATCTCCGACCATACCAGACCGACTCGTCACCCCCGACCATACCAGAACAACTCGTCACCCCCGACCATACCAGAACGACTCGTCACCCCCGACCATACCAGAACGACTCGTCACCCCCGACCATACCAGAACGACTCGTCACCCCCGACCATACCAGAACGACTCGTCACCCTCGACCATACCAGAAGGACTCGTCATCTCCGACCATACCAGAACGACTCATCACCGACCATACCAGAACGACTCGTCACCCCCGACCATACCAGAACGACTCGTCATCTCCGACCATACCAGAACGACTCATCACCGACCATACCAGAACGACTCGTCACCCCCGACCATACCAGAACGACTCATCTCCGACCATACCAGACCGACTCGTCACCCCCGACCATACCAGAACGACTCGTCACCCCCGACCATACCAGACCGACTCGTCACCCCCGACCATACCAGAACGACTCGTCACCCCCGACCATACCAGAACGACTCGTCACCCCCGACCATACCAGACCGACTCGTCATCTCCGACCATACCAGACCGACTCGTCACCCCCGACCATACCAGAACGACTCGTCACTAGGGCTGATAATCCCGGGACATTTTTGCAATCCCGGGATCCCGGGATTCATCGACCCTCAATCCCGGGATATCCCGGGATCCTGGATTGGGAAATTGTTTTCAATAAACATATCGAAAATTAGTGTCTGCTTTAGATAACGTATGTGGCGTATAGTTAATATACGTATACAGCATAGTTAATATTTCCCGTTAAGGATAACTCATAGCATACTATTCACACCATGCGGAATGCACATGACAATTCATATGGACACTAAACAGAATAAAATGCTCTGCTCCCCAAGACAAATAAAGACATGAATGATATTGACAATATATATTTCTTGGTTATATTTCTAGTCATATTAAAAATAGAGGTATTTACCTATTGTGACCCGGCCTATTGTGTCCTGGTCACACAAGTCACCTGCCACGATAGTAGCACTTGAGGAAGCAAAGGGCATCAACGGCTTTGTCGCCGAGGCTCGACCGTTCTTTAGTGACGATATTCCCGACAGTTGAAAACACACGTTCCGAGTCAACAATCGTAGGGACTATGTCATTGAGCCAGCTGTAGGACAGAGCTATCATACCCGTTCTTCCAGAGGCAGGCAGGTTTTCCAACTCTTTCCTAATGGCCTTGGTCATAAGCGAAGGATTGAAGAGACTTAGCCTGGATGCACTTGAACTGTGATATGGCTCTGAAACTCTTATCTTATCTAGAGCCTGTTGAAGCATCGATTGAAGCGACTGTGCTGGCTGAGGATCATCAACGTCCATCGCTTCTGCATCTACAACTACTTCGGAAGCATGCATCTGTCCCAGGTCATTTTTAACATGTTAACTGGGGGCCAATTGGCCCCCCTGTCGGCCGAAATTCCCCCCCCAGTGCCGGGAAATTGGCCCCCAGTAAAAAGACAAGTCATGCTTAAAACTTAATAAAAAACTCCCCTAACGAAAATAAAACAATACCACCCGTTAATAATAAGTTTGTTCTATTGCTCGTCCCAAACCGACAATCCACAAAAATTGTATTCAAAAACTACCATCAGTAGCCGTCTACTCCATCGTACAAAAACGTAACAAAGCAAGTAGTTCCGGGAAATCCCGGCTAAGTAGCCTCAGCATCAATTTAACTAACCACAACGCAGGAAATAGCCTAAAACCAATCAAAAATCGTTTTCTATCCGACCAGAAGCCACCGCCAGCCAGTACCGTGGCACTGCATGATGCTCTCATTTCAGACGTGGTCGGTTGTATGTATGTATGTATGTATGTATGTATGTATGTATGTATGTATATTTCAGAACATCCTCATACAGGAGAGGCTTTTCATATTCCATCGTCAATTGGGTGCAGCAGGAGATAAAAGATAAAAGAGTAAAAATCACAAGAAAACCTAAAAAGCAATAAAAGAAAGGTGATTACACATAAAACTCATTTAAAACAGATGCACGTTGTCAGCGCTCAGAGCTCGTTCGTGGATTAGGCGGGACACAGGGTAGTCAAAGCGCGTCAGACTGGTTACTGGTGTGCCGGTGTGAAGTGCTTAGCCCATTCATTATTATTGTGTTGGTAGCATATGTGAAATTTAGAGTGAGATCGTTGCATTACTTTTTCTGTAAAGTTGATAAGGGAGACCGGGGTCAACTGTAACGATTCTTACTTTTCTGCTTCAGGAAGGGCAATGCTTTGTGCCAGGAAACTTTTCATCATATTTTCAGCAGCCTTGACATTTTTGCTATCTGGCAGATGTAGCACTATACCAAAATATAAACGTTGATTGGTCTTTGCTTGGCTAGTACATAGCTACATAACTTGGCTTTGAAATACTTCCTTCAAATGCTAAAAAAAACAAATAAAGAATGTCAGGTCATTTGACCCCATCAAGGGTCAGTTGTGACACCCCAGGGATCAATTGTAATCTATTAAAGCCATGCGTCTGGTTCTTTTCGATCGCAATGCATGTCTCGTTAGGGTCGTTCAAAAAAACATTTTTTTTACTTTTCAGACTCGAGCTCGAACAGAGAAACTGACACGGTGTGAACTGTGAAGCGATGCCAGGTATAATCTACGTACATGCAGAAGGGAGAGCCAGGCTTTTGCTTGTGTTTGAACATTTCAGGTAGGTAAAATATTAAGCATAAAACAACGCTGTAGCATGTTGTTGGATTCTATAATGATTTTTATTAATATCAACGACGCTTTCCACGCTATTTTTAGTGTTTGAAAATATCGGGATCCCGGGATTCTGAAATATATAATCCCGGGATTCGGGATTAACACAATCCCGGGATCCCGGGATCCCGATCCCGGGATTATCAACCCTACTCGTCACCCCCGACCATACCAGACCGACTCGTCACCCCCGACCATACCAGAACGACTCGTCACCCCCGACCATACCAGAACGACTCGTCACCCCCGACCATACCAGAACGACTCGTCACCCCCGACCATACCAGAACGACTCGTCATCTCCGACCATACCAGAACGACTCATCACCGACCATACCAGAACGACTCGTCACCCCCGACCATACCAGAACGACTCGTCATCTCCGACCATACCAGAACGACTCATCACCGACCATACCAGAACGACTCGTCACCCCCGACCATACCAGAACGACTCATCTCCGACCATACCAGAACGACTCGTCATCTCCGACCATACCAGACCGACTCGTCACCCCCGACCATACCAGAACGACTCGTCACCCCCGACCATACCAGAACGACTCGTCACCCCCGACCATACCAGAACGACTCGTCATCTCCGACCATACCAGAACGACTCATCTCCGACCATATCAGAACGACTCGTCATCCCCGACCATACCAGACCGACTCGTCATCTCCGACCATACCAGAACGACTCGTCACGCCCGACCATACCAGAACGACTCGTCACCCCCGACCATACCAGAACGACTCGTCACCCCCGACCATACCAGAACGACTCGTCACCCCCGACCATACCAGACCGACTCGTCATCCCCGACCATACCAGAACGACTCGTCACCCCCGACCATACCAGAACGACTCATCACCGACCATACCAGAACGACTCGTCATCTCCGACCATACCAGAACGACTCATCACCGACCATACCAGAACGACTCGTCACCCCCGACCATACCAGAACGACTCATCTCCGACCATACCAGAACGAATCGTCATCTCCGACCATACCAGAACGACTCATCATCTCCGACAATACCAGAACGACTCATCTCCGACCATACCAGAACGACTCGTCATCTCCGACCATACCAGAACGACTCGTCATCTCCGACCATACCAGAACGACTCGTCACCCCGACATACCAGAACGACTCGTCACCCCCGACATACCAGAACGACTCGTCATCTCCGACCATACCAGAACGACTCGTCATCCCCGACCATACCAGAACGACTCGTCACCCCCGACCATACCAGAACGACTCGTCACCCCGACCATACCAGAACGACTCGTCATCTCCGACCATACCAGAACGACTCGTCACCCCCGACCATACCAGAACGACTCGTCACCCCCCGACCATACCAGAACGACTCGTCATCTCCGACCATACCAGAACGACTCGTCATCCACGACCATACCAGAACGACTCGTCACCCCCGACCATACCAGAACGACTCATCACCCCCGACCATACCAGAACGACTCGTCATCTCCGACCATACCAGAACGACTCGTCATCCACGACCATACCAGAACGACTCGTCATCTCCGACCATACCAGAACGACTCGTCACCCCCGACCATACCAAAACGACGCGTCACCCCCGACCATACCAGAACGACTCGTCTCCGACCATACCAGAACCACTCGTCACCCCCGACCATACCAGAACGACTCATCTCCGACCATATCAGCTTGTCACCCCCGACCATACCAGAACGTCTCATCTCCGACCATACCAGAACGACTCGACATCTCCGACCATACCAGAACGACTCGTCACCCCTGACCATACCAGAACGACTCGGTATCAACACACGCACCAATGTACAACCTGGACGGGTTGTAGTTAGTAGTATACCTTGAGTAACGTAGAAAGCGCTCACCGTCGAGCGTCCACAAAAACAAAACGTGAGGAGCCTCTGTCAAATGTATTACCAAAAACAAGAGATCACGACCACCTTTCCAGGCACACGGTACACTCATGCACAAGACCGCCGGCAAAAGGGACAACCACAGCCAAAGCAGCTCCAGAATTAGCTCAAAGCAAGCAATGACAACGTAACACCCGCCAGAACTGAGATGGGGCTGACCCAGACTCTTTACACTATGAACCAGTGCAACACGATCAATCAGAGCCTACCGGATATCGAATATTTGCACCTGAAATAAAGCTGGTGAAATTCCCTACAACCTTCTCTAAAACTTTTCGCATCAAATTAAGATTGTACTACCTGCAGAATTGATGTTCCATTATGTTTCAGTTACTCACATTCACCGGTTTGAAGTTGCTTGTAGTTTGTGAAGTTTGTTTGTATTCTAACATTGACAACCCTCGCTCCGCCAGGCAATGGAACACATTATCGCGAGGCACAAGTAAGGTTACCTCACAGGCTGGATCAAAGGTGTACGCGCAGGAAGCTGGGGTAGGGTTAGGCGAGGGAACAGAGCTTTCCATACGGCCTCCACGTCAGAGTTGGGAACTCCTTGTAACAGGCCGAGCAATGGAGACCAACTGCATTGGTGGGTTCCTGGAGGCTCCAGCGGGGCTGCTCCCTTAGCTCCTCCTTCGACTCCCGAGGAGGCAAATGGACGTTCTTGGATGGCATTCGCGTCACACCTCTAGCTGTACACGCAATACTGAAAAATATATACAACCACAGGAAGAACATAGCATACCCCCTCCCCACCCTTAAATCCACCAGAACGGAGCAGGTCGCTGGCGGTCAGTTTGCTCGGGAAAACGCGCCATTAAACTAATCCCCCAGAACGGAGCAGGTCGCTGGTGGTCGGTTTCCTCGGGCACAGCCGAAGCACCTCGTCCGGGTTCAACATGTGCACGAAGCGGAGGTGGTGCCGGAGAGTGGCTACGGTACTGAGCACCTTGTGACAGACGCGGCACTCAGTGTAGCCCTGGTGTTTCTTCATGTGATCGGAGAAGGTGCTCCGGTGGCTGTACCGCTTGTTACAAATGGTGCAGGTCATGTCTGCAAGAGATGGGGCCTACGTCAGAAGATAATAATAATTGTTGTTGTTTAACGACGCACCAACTGCCAGGGTCATACGGCGTCGCCAACTCTCACCCTGTTGGAAAGGATTTTGGGGATCAGATCGACTTATTCAGAGGCTCCGACGGGACTTGAACCCGGGACCAGTGGCTTAGAAGACAAGGGTGCTATCCACTAAGCCACCTCATCCCCAAACAGAAGATAAACATCGTAACCGGATCTAAAGTTATAACAGTGATTGCAATACAATCATTCTGGGGGCTCATTTACGCACCATCCGAAATGGTCGTAAAGCGTCATCAACTCTCTCCAAGCTGGATAACTTTCTCCCTGCTGGATAACTATCTCCCTGCTGGAAGGGTTCCTGGTGAGAAAATTTCTCTTTGTTCCGGGAATCCGCGGGGCCTCGAACCCGTGCCAATCGTGTGGAAAGTGACAGAGCTGACCGCTGCACCAACGCCACGTGAGTTCTGCTGCTATCACGGAACACCAGTAACCACCCCCGCACCACCCACCCTGACGGAACTCCACCAGCACCACCCGCTCTGACGGAACTCCACCAGTACCACCCGCTCTGACGGAACTCCACCAGTACCACCCGCTCTGACGGAACTTCACCAGTACCCATCCCTGCACCACCCACTCTGAGCCCGCCCGGTGGAGACGGAGCTCGCACCATCCTCAGACCACCCCCTGCTCGCACCATCCTCAGACCACCCTCGGCTCGCACCATCCTCAGACCACCCCCGGCTCGCACCATTCTCAGACCACCCCCGGCACACTTGCTCCATAATTTATGCAGTACTTGCGGTAGCTGCCACGATGTTGATGTAGCATGGCATATAATCACGGATGGTTTCCCTGCAACAGTGCGCTCCTGTCCTCATCAGCAGCCAGCCCTATTTTCTTTGATAACCAAGTGGCGTTCCTCAAGTTTCAAGCGGAGTTCTGAGCTCAAACAATGATTGAGATTTAGCATGTAAGTACATGGTTTAATGTCATGCCTAGACACTTCCACCATTCATTCAAAGGCAGCAACACCATCAACCTTTCAACCTTCTATTCAAGGACTCTGACCGTGGTTAACACGATCCCCCGGCGGCTGACACGCACCGTACAGCTTCTTACGCTAAAGCAAAAACCTGGTTCACCCCAAGAGCACCAGATTACTCTACGGCTCTTCGAAAACAAGCCTCAACACCAGCTGGTGTTCCTGCACGGCACATAGTGGTGAAGGATCTGCATGTCTCTGCATAGCAGTCGAGAATCTACCAGTCACTCCAGAGTAATAGAATACCTACTCGCCACTCCAGAGCAATAGAATGCCTACACGCCACTCCAGAGCAATAGAATACATACACCTCACTCCAGAGCGGCAGAGTACATGCACGTCTCTCCACAGCAATAGAGTACATACACGTCACTCCACAGCGGCAGAGTAGATACACCTCACTCCAGAGCGGTGCAGCGGTAGATCTGGTGGGCCTCTCAACCTAAAGCCTGTACGTGCAATATTACTTTTCGTCGAAAACTCCTTCGCAATACCGAAATCCCCGATTTTTGGAAAAAGGAGCTCATTTAAGATAATTGAAAGGATAAAACTTGCATTCGATATATAGGCTTTATTTAATGGGCGTAATCAGACAGAAAGAGGGGCATTTAGCAGTTTAATAGCCAAGGTGTCGTAAAATATTCTGCAGATGTTGTGTGGCGCCATAATGTGACCGAATGTAGTCTGAAACATGCAAACAATAAACATGTAATTCTGAACAACGATACAGCAATCTTGGTTGCTATAAATTATAAGCGTACCACGAACAAAAAAGAGCATCATAAATGTGTATTTGAGCTTGTTTTTCTTTCTAAGCCAGCTTTTTGTATAATTGTAACACCTTTCTGGTGAATATCTATATAACCGGTATTCAGGATTATTAAAACCACACTGAAGTCACATTAACGCGCACAGATGGGCTGTAAGCCCTGAGATATCGGAAACTTAGGGCTTAAAAATGCCGATGTGGTGGCTTGGTGATCTACATCATAACTAATTTCATTGACCTAGGTCTACATTGTCAGGTCAAACGAGGTATAAATGTCAAATTTTGCCATGCTTGGACCTTTAAATGCCCTGATAATGCGTAAAAGCGGAGTAAGCTAAAGCCGGACCACGGTCATAGAGGTTGTGTCGAAAGAACTTCCTTCATTTTTAGGTTAGGTCATTCAGGTATAACCTATGACGTACAATATGGTATATACCTATTATGAACTTAAGTAGACTATAGCAAACCTGTGTAAAGAGATGACCTTACCCATGATCTTTAACCTTGACCTTTGACCTTAAACTTACAACTGGGTTACTTTACTATGACGTCATAGCATAATATACGTCAGACTGGAAAGTAAAGCACCGGCGTCAATGACCTTGAAATTGCTGGTATGACCTTGAACTTTGACCTCGACCTTCACGTGAGGTGACCTTGACATATCATCCCGTTATATATATATATATATATATATATATATGACATATATGACGCTATATGACACTGTGACGTCACCACTTGGACTCCAATGCAAGCAAACCGGTTCGACTGCGCGGTCGCGGCGATTTCAAATGTAGGTCTGACTTTAGAAGCCTATAAATCAAACAATTATCGAAAAATTTTCAAAACTATTTCACTATTCGACGCGCTGTTAAATTTTCCCAAATGCGACCGATTCCCGTGTTTTGGCTACGAGCGATTCTCCGGTCATCCGGAAAAAATAGTTGGAGAGTATCCGAGGCCCCTCCAGTGCGCGTGTTAACACGCAGAGAGAAGAAAGGGGTAGAATATATCCCTACCTTGTGTTTCCTCAACAAGGCATATCAAAATATCAGTCCGTGAAGGTATGTACATTTCTTCCCCGCCCACCCTCCGCTACATATGATATCGCGGTATCGCCAACTATGGGACGTAGGTCACCTGAGCAGCCCGAGCGTCATCTTGCGTCAGCTCGTGACAGTGGGAACCATATTCTTATCCTAACCTACCTGTTCGGCCTTCATTTGATAAGGTTCTATATTCACATATGTGTTTGGTGATATGGCAAACAATTGTATCTTTTCTGTCCGGCTTCTTAAGGTGTTTAATAAATGCTGATCATCAGGAGGCTTAATCGGTGATTGCTTTTAAAATAGGATCCCAATCCAGATTGACATACCTGCGAACATTTTCTGAATAAATGGTTAGTTGTCAGTCCTCCGTATTTATAACATCAACACAGCGTCAATACAATTTAGATGGTTATTGCTTTGAATTTATAATAATTTCGCACTTTGCTTTTTTAGTCGTTCCCTGATGTCCACTCATTTGTTTTTGCGTCATGTTCCTTCTAACCACGGCGTTGCTTGCCGGCTTTACAACCTGTTATTATATGTTCACGGTCGTACGGATATTTTACTTTCGTACATCTAATCTTTATTTTTGTATGTGGCCGTTTTATCCTTTATTTGTAATAGAACATTTTTAGATATGGTATACTAGAGAATGTTCTATAAAATAGTTGTCAAAACTTTTTTATTATTTTATACCAAAATTCTAATTATTGATATTTGATTTTGTTTTTATTTTAGATAATAAATGTCGTGTTTTATTTTCATTTTTCAAATTACTTCGAGTTTTTTTTCTCTGTTTGTCGTATCTACTATATGTTAATATTTAAAAATTTTAATACTCAGTGCGTCTGTCTGTTAGGGATGAGCAGCTGAACATCCGGCCGGCGGAGGTCGACTCAGGTGGGCCCGCAACTGCGGCACGGTGCTGAGTAGCTCCTGACAGCGGGCACACCGCGTCAGACCCGCGTGCTGCTTCATGTGGTTGATGTAGGAGTGGTGGTAGTAGGACTTGTTGCAGAGTTGGCAAGTTCTGATACCTGCAAAAGAGTGTAGACAGGACGTCAGCAGAGACGACCAGCCGGACCGGTCACTGGCCGGGCTGTCGGCGGAACCCCCAACAACGGACGTCAGCAGAAACGACCAGCCGGACCGGTCACTGGCCGGGCTGTCGGCGGAACCCCCACTACTGAGGCGGCAGGCGGAACCCGCAGCTCTCAGACCATCAACAACGCAAATGCTGAAGCCAACAAGATACAAGCACTAACAATAGGCTATATTTCTTCCGTGAACTTATTGACACGCCAACTGATGGTTTCTGATGCCGTCACTATTTACCTGTTAGGAATCAGTGGATCACGGCACACGCTGCTCCGTAAATCAGAAGGGCTGGCACCCGGGCAGGCCGCGCAGAAGGTTGACGCACTAAGCACTACACCGCCAAACTCCCCTCCCTCACCGCCATGGTGCAAAAACATGAGCCCAGTCATCATTCGTTGTGCAAATATGTATCGGTTGTTGTTGTTTGGGGGTTTTAGGGCGCTTCGACCACATGGTCATTTCGCGCCCACCCTTGTTTAAAATGCACAAAAAGGTAAGAATTAGCGATTTAAGTTATGTTCCACACAGCACACTAGGTGGATTGGAAAACAGCTTCCAATACAACAAACCGAGCAACCAAGTACAGACTAAGTCTCCTAACTTCTGCCGTCAAACATTTCTGAGACACACCACGCTGTACGTGTGTCCCATTCTGGTGGTGGTCTTGCTATTCGTTCCGGGTATCACAGATCCTTGGGTGGAGAGCGGCGCACGAATGTTGTGTCCCTATCCATGTACGCCTCCCGAACTCTCTGACCGGGGTGCCTCCCATCACTACCGATATTCTCGTTGGAACCAGAATGCAGCATTGGTTGAAGAAACTCTTTTTGTACCCTCGGCACCCAAATTCTCTTTCCCTTCGAGTCTCGAAAAACAAAATCTGTGTTCTCCTCAGTCACGTGCTGGGGGGATTTTTCCTCACACCGCAAGTTTGGAGAGGATAGCCTGCGTTTCCCGTCACGCGCGATTGCGCCCAGGCATTTCCTGTTAGTTGTTTTCGCAGGTGGTGTTGGTGGACGTGGAGGTGGCGGAGGGTATGGCGGGGGCATTAGCCCTGTACCCCCGTGACCCGCAGATGGGATGACTCCAACCTGTTCCTTGCTCACGCCAAGGCCCTTTGGGGAGCGGAGGAGGACCGCTCTGAACCAAGCCGTTTGGTTATCTTGTTTGCGGGTGTTCTGCTTTTCGATTCTGTGGACGTCTGTAGTGTTGAGTTTGTTACGGTTGTAATGGTGGGTACCGCACTTTTTTGGAATGGCTCCTACGCTTTGTGTCACAGCAGGGGGTATTTTGGAGCCGGGAGCATCTGCTCGGTTGACCCGTGCGGATGCTCCCGGCTCTGTACCAACGGTTCAGTGTAGGCCGAATTGATATGTGAAGGCCCTCCGAAGGTCTGACATCAGCAGGTTGAATTCACCTTTAGGACCATGGATAAGCGAGTCTATACCAATGAGGATATTAGATGAGAGGCACGGGCCAGGCCAGCCAGATTCGAAGCAAGGAATGCGACTAGTCATGGATTCGAGATGCCAAGTGTCGAACGCTGCCACTTACCCGAGCAGCTCGGCTCCTCCGTCTTCTCTCTTCTGGTGCCGAGCAGTGTGTTCGCCGGCCCCGGTTGTTTGGCCAGCACAGCTCCACTCCAAAACAGTCGCCATTCGACCTTCACCCGAAACTCGCCTTTTCAGCGGAAAATGTTTCCATGGCAACAACGTGTATTGAGCACAAATCATTTCGCAAGAAAACACAAAGCACTCAGCAGATTCTGGCTACTGCTTACTTCAACGGTGAACCTGCGCCGCAGGCTGCACTTCACAGACAGAACAATAGACGTCAGCAGCTCCCGAGCCAGGTCCGAACCGGTACTATAGCAAACCAGCACTACAGCAGCTCCCGAGCCAGCTCCGAATCGGTACTATAAGTCGAGCCCACTCCGAGAGCACGGCACCTTCAACGCTCGAGACCAGCAAGAAGAAGGCAAAGAAGGACAGGCTAGAAGTGCCCCAGATTCAAAGCGATCAAGGCAAACAAATACATACACGTGCATCCAATACGACGCACACACAACTACAGATCGCCGTTCCTGAACCTAAAGAGGAGAACAGATCACAGCAGTAGTGTTCCCTGACAGCTCACCGTCCCCATCCATCTCAGGCCCAACATCAACCTCAGCTCATCACCCCATCAACCTCAGGCCCACCACCCATCACCGCCCATCCATCTCAGGCCCACCATCAACCTCAGCTCACCACCCCCCCCATCCATAATGAACCTACCAGTTCATACAAACATGGTAATCACTAGAGTACATGCAACATAGCCTTCTCTCGAGAATTTCAGCGGTCGTCCACGTACCGACTGCAAAGTACGACTAACAGCTTTCGTTGCTGAGGGAATCCGCCGGCCTTGAAACCGGTTAGCCGTGCAGAAACGTCAGCACACTAACCACTGCGCGCAACCACCGTGGTCGTCATTGGCATACGCAGAACATCGTCATCAACCACCGAACTTACACAGGCGCACCCAGGTGCCAGGTGCCACTTCGGTGTGTGCCATATAATAAATAAAATGGGGTAAATGTGCACCGCAAAGGCAAGATTGAACCCTCCTGGATCCACTCCTAACTGTTTCTAAGCATTGGTTCAGTCAGGGGTTACACAATAATGCTGTCAACCGTTGTGCATGGACGGCGCCGCGGGCGGAGCCAAGGAGGTCCTGCCATGTGACGCGGATAAGCCTTTCTCGGATTCAGCATCGCCGACTACAAAACTCGCGGGTGATACGAAAAAGTAAGTATCACCACTCCCTAGTTCTGGGGCCCTCAGCGCTCAGCAGGTGCACAGGTCTCAGGTGCAGGTATCATCACCACTCCCTAGTTCTGGGGCCCTCAGCGCTCAGCAGGTGCACAGGTCTCAGGTGCAGGTATCATCACCACTCCCTAGTTCTGGGGCCCTCAGCGCTCAGCAGGTGCACAGGTCTCAGGTGCAGGTATCATCACCACTCCCTAGTTCTGGGGCCCTCAGCGCTCAGCAGGTGCCCGGGTCTCAGGTGCAGGTATCATCACCACTCCCTAGTTCTGGGGCCCTCAGCGCTCAGCAGGTGCACAGGTCTCAGGTGCAGGTATCATCACCACTCCCTAGTTCTGGGGCCCTCAGCGCTCAGCAGGTGCACGGGTCTCAGATACAGGTATCATCACCACTCCCTAGTTCTGGGGCCCTCAGCGCTCAGCAGGTGCACAGGTCTCAGGTGCAGGTATCATCACCACTCCCTAGTTCTGGGGCCCTCAGCGCTCAGCAGGTGCACAGGTCTCAGATACAGGTATCATCACCACTCCCTAGTTCTGGGGCCCTCAGTGCTCAGCAGGTGCACAGGTCTCAGGTGCAGGTATCATCACCACTCCCTAGTTCTGGGGCCCTCAGCGCTCAGCAGGTGCACAGGTCTCAGGTGCAGGTATCATCACCACTCCCTAGTTCTGGGGCCCTCAGCGCTCAGCAGGTGCACAGGTCTCAGGTGCAGGTATCATCACCACTCCCTAGTTCTGGGGCCCTCAGCGCTCAGCAGGTGCACGGGTCTCAGGTGCAGGTATCATCACCACTCCCTAGTTCTGGGGCCCTCAGCGCTCAGCAGGTGCACAGGTCTCAGGTGCAGGTATCATCACCACTCCCTAGTTCTGGGGCCCTCAGCGCTCAGCAGGTGCACAGGTCTCAGATACAGGTATCATCACCACTCCCTAGTTCTGGGGCCCTCAGTGCTCAGCAGGTGCACAGGTCTCAGGTGCAGGTATCATCACCACTCCCTAGTTCTGGGGCCCTCAGCGCTCAGCAGGTGCACAGGTCTCAGGTGCAGGTATCATCACCACTCCCTAGTTCTGGGGCCCTCAGTGCTCAGCAGGTGCACAGGTCTCAGGTGCAGGTATCATCACCACTCCCTAGTTCTGGGGCCCTCAGCGCTCAGCAGGTGCACAGGTCTCAGGTGCAGGTGTCATCACCACTCCCTAGTTCTGGGGCCCTCAGCGCTCAGCAGGTGCACAGGTCTCAGGTACAGGTATCATCACCACTCCCTAGTTCTGGGGCCCTCAGCGCTCAGCAGGTGCACAGGTCTCAGATACAGGTATCATCACCACTCCCTAGTTCTGGGGCCCTCAGCGCTCAGCAGGTGCACAGGTCTCAGGTGCAGGTATCATCACCACTCCCTAGTTCTGGGCCCTCAGCGCTCAGCAGGTGCACAGGTCTCAGGTGCAGGTGTCATCACCACTCCCTAGTTCTGGGGCCCTCAGCGCTCAGCAGGTGCACAGGTCTCAGGTGCAGGTATCATCACCACTCCCTAGTTCTGGGCCCTCAGCGCTCAGCAGGTGCACAGGTCTCAGGTGCAGGTATCATCACCACTCCCTAGTTCTGGGCCCTCAGCGCTCAGCAGGTGCACAGGTCTCAGATACAGGTATCATCACCACTCCCTAGTTCTGGGGCCCTCAGCGCTCAGCAGGTGCACAGGTCTCAGGTGCAGGTATCATCACCACTCCCTAGTTCTGGGGCCCTCAGCGCTCAGCAGGTGCACGGGTCTCAGATACAGGTATCATCACCACTCCCTAGTTCTGGGGCCCTCAGCGCTCAGCAGGTGCACAGGTCTCAGGTGCAGGTATCATCACCACTCCCTAGTTCTGGGCCCTCAGCGCTCAGCAGGTGCACAGGTCTCAGGTGCAGGTATCATCACCACTCCCTAGTTCTGGGGCCCTCAGCGCTCAGCAGGTGCACAGGTCTCAGGTGCAGGTATCATCACCACTCCCTAGTTCTGGGGCCCTCAGCGCTCAGCAGGTGCACAGGTCTCAGGTGCAGGTATCATCACCACTCCCTAGTTCTGGGGCCCTCAGCGCTCAGCAGGTGCACGGGTCTCAGGTGCAGGTATCATCACCACTCCCTAGTTCTGGGGCCCTCAGCGCTCAGCAGGTGCACAGGTCTCAGGTGCAGGTATCATCACCACTCCCTAGTTCTGGGCCCTCAGCGCTCAGCAGGTGCACAGGTCTCAGGTGCAGGTATCATCACCACTCCCTAGTTCTGGGCCCTCAGCGCTCAGCAGGTGCACAGGTCTCAGGTGCAGGTATCATCACCACTCCCTAGTTCTGGGCCCTCAGCGCTCAGCAGGTGCACAGGTCTCAGGTGCAGGTATCATCACCACTCCCTAGTTCTGGGGCCCTCAGCGCTCAGCAGGTGCACAGGTCTCAGGTGCAGGTATCATCACCACTCCCTAGTTCTGGGGCCCTCAGCTCAGCAGGTGCACAGGTCTCAGGTGCAGGTATCATCACCACTCCCTAGTTCTGGGGCCCTCAGCGCTCAGCAGGTGCACAGGTCTCAGGTGCAGGTATCATCACCACTCCCTAGTTCTGGGCCCTCAGCGCTCAGCAGGTGCACAGGTCTCAGGTGCAGGTATCATCACCACTCCCTAGTTCTGGGCCCTCAGCGCTCAGCAGGTGCACAGGTCTCAGGTGCAGGTATCATCACCACTCCCTAGTTCTGGGCCCTCAGCGCTCAGCAGGTGCACAGGTCTCAGGTGCAGGTATCATCACCACTCCCTAGTTCTGGGCCCTCAGCGCTCAGCAGGTGCACAGGTCTCAGGTGCAGGTATCATCACCACTCCCTAGTTCTGGGCCCTCAGCGCTCAGCAGGTGCACAGGTCTCAGGTGCAGGTATCATCACCACTCCCTAGTTCTGGGGCCCTCAGCGCTCAGCAGGTGCACAGGTCTCAGGTGCAGGTATCATCACCACTCCCTAGTTCTGGGGCCCTCAGCGCTCAGCAGGTGCACAGGTCTCAGGTGCAGGTGTCATCACCACTCCCTAGTTCTGGGGCCCTCAGCGCTCAGCAGGTGCACAGGTCTCAGGTGCAGGTATCATCACCACTCCCTAGTTCTGGGGCCCTCAGCGCTCAGCAGGTGCACAGGTCTCAGGTGCAGGTATCATCACCACTCCCTAGTTCTGGGGCCCTCAGTGCTCAGCAGGTGCACAGGTCTCAGGTGCAGGTATCATCACCACTCCCTAGTTCTGGGGCCCTCAGCGCTCAGCAGGTGC
Source organism: Lepas anatifera (assembly GCA_034440635.1). Classification (NCBI taxonomy): domain Eukaryota; kingdom Metazoa; phylum Arthropoda; class Thecostraca; family Lepadidae; genus Lepas; species Lepas anatifera. The sequence goes on from JAOTON010000510.1 coordinate 538,924, forward strand.
ACAGGTCTCAGGTGCAGGTATCATCACCACTCCCTAGTTCTGGGGCCCTCAGCGCTCAGCAGGTGCACAGGTCTCAGGTGCAGGTATCATCACCACTCCCTAGTTCTGGGGCCCTCAGCGCTCAGCAGGTGCACAGGTCTCAGGTGCAGGTATCATCACCACTCCCTAGTTCTGGGGCCCTCAGCGCTCAGCAGGTGCACAGGTCTCAGGTGCAGGTATCATCACCACTCCCTAGTTCTGGGGCCCTCAGCGCTCAGCAGGTGCACAGGTCTCAGGTGCAGGTATCATCACCACTCCCTAGTTCTGGGGCCCTCAGTGCTCAGCAGGTGCACAGGTCTCAGGTGCAGGTATCATCACCACTCCCTAGTTCTGGGGCCCTCAGCGCTCAGCAGGTGCACGGGTCTCAGGTGCAGGTATCATCACCACTCCCTAGTTCTGGGGCCCTCAGCGCTCAGCAGGTGCACGGGTCTCAGATACAGGTATCATCACCACTCCCTAGTTCTGGGGCCCTCAGCGCTCAGCAGGTGCACAGGTCTCAGGTGCAGGTATCATCACCACTCCCTAGTTCTGGGGCCCTCAGCGCTCAGCAGGTGCACAGGTCTCAGGTGCAGGTATCATCACCACTCCCTAGTTCTGGGGCCCTCAGCGCTCAGCAGGTGCACAGGTCTCAGGTGCAGGTGTCATCACCACTCCCTAGTTCTGGGGCCCTCAGCGCTCAGCAGGTGCACAGGTCTCAGGTGCAGGTATCATCACCACTCCCTAGTTCTGGGGGCCCTCAGCGCCACCTGGTCAGCAGCCAGCTGGTGCACAGATCTGAGGTGGTCCCGCAGGTTGGGGACCGTGCTCAGCACCCTGGAGCACAGCGAACACTGCGTGCTGCCCTGGTGGACTTTAATGTGGTTGTAGAAGGAGTTGCGGGAGTTGTAGCGACGCTGACATACGGGACAGACGCGAGCGCCTGGGGAGAGGGCAAACGGGCGTCACACAGCGATCAAGGAACCTACAGAGCACGGCGGTCAGGGAACCCACAGAACACGGCAGTAAACCCATAGAACACGGCAGTCAGAGAACCTACAGAGCACGGCAGTCAGATATAACACAGAACACGGCAGTACACCTACATAACACGGCAGTGAGGGAACTCACAGAACACGGCAGTCAGGGAACCCACAGAACACGGCAGTGAGGGAACTCACAGAACACGGCAGTCAGGGAACCCACAGAACACGGCAGTGAGGAAACCCACAGAACACGGCAGTCAGGAAACCCACAGAACACGGCAGTGAGGGAACCCACAGAACACGACAGTGAGGGAGCTCACAGAACACGGCAGTCAGGGAACCCACAGAACACGGCAGTAAACCCACAGAACACGACAGTGAGGGGCCCACAGAATACGGCAGTCAGGGAACCCACAGAACACGGCAGTCAGGGAACCCACAGAACACGGCAGTAAACCTGCAGAACATGTCAGTCAGGGAGCCCACAGAACACGGCAATCAGGGATAACACAGAACACGTCTTGTCAGACAAACAGCATGGTTTTGTCCCACGCAGATCTTGCGAAACAAATTTAGCCTCTCTTCTAAAAACAGCGTGGGATTCAATCTCTTCTGGCCACCAAACCGATGTCATTTATACCGATTACTCTGCGGCATTCCAGAGCGTCAATCAGAAACTTCTCCTATACAAGCTCAAGCACTCTTACCAAATCACTGACCTGGCACTAAATTGGCTATCATCCTATTTGGGCAATCGAAAGCAACGTGTCATTGTCAACGGAAAGTGTTCGGATTGGACTAGGGTAATCTCTGGAACACCAGAAGGTAGTATTCTCTCATCATTGCTCTTTGCTCTGTTTGTGAACGATCTCCCGGACGTGATCAAAACGAACTGCCTTCTTTTTGCGGACGACGTAAAATTGTACAGCCAAATTATCTCTTTGGAGGACACTGAACGGTTTCAGGGAGACCTAAACGCTTAACACGATGGTCCCATGATTGGAAACTCCAACTAAATCCTTTGAAATGCAAAGCATTCTCCATTACTCTAAAACGGAACCCCACCCTGGCCACCTACAAAATTCAAAACACTGCTCTGGACCGGGTAGATTCTATCCGGGACCTCGGGGTATGGCTGGACACCAAATTAACCTTCGCCGACCACATCAACAACACGGTAACTAAAGCAAACAGAGCTCTGGGCATGATGATTAGAACCCTCCAATCTTACCATACTGGGGGAGAATTATCACCGGAACCTCTCCTGGCAACCTATTTTGGCAACATTCGGGCAACTCTAGAATACGGTTGCGTGATTTGGGGGGGGTGCTGCCCAAACAAACCTTAAGAGACTTGAAAGGGTTCAACATAAATTCCTCATCTGGCTCGCTTCCACTACTCGTACATTAACAACATCTTTGGCATACTCAGACCTTTTGGCGACTTTTAACATAACCAGCCTTTCAAACAGGAAGTATCAGTACGATGTACTTTTCGTTCACAAAATTCTAGCCGGGAGGGTGGACTCTGCTCTCTTGCTCGGGACATTCCCCCTTCACGTCCCCGCGCGACCCACCCGGAATATGAACGGTACATTGCTCCACGTTCCCTTCGCCAGGGTGGATACAGTTACAAGAGGTGTATTTTGTCGGGCGACTGGTGCAATGAACTCTTTCCTAACCGTATGTCAAAATTCAGATGTATTCAGTTCAACATTTTGTCAGTTCAGGCCTCAAGTCCGCTGTTCGCACTGTGGTAGCCGCCTCACTGTGCAGCATGTTTTATCTACTACTGACAGCTGCGATCAGCTGAAACGAAGTCAGCTCCGATTCTTTCAACCGGTTCTGCTGGAACAGATCCTAGGCGATGATACACTCGTAGACATTGGAAAAGTATTATCTTATTTGAGAGAAGAAGATTTTGACGTAGTTCACACACCAGTTAGAGATTCTTAGATTTCACACACATTCTGTATAGCTCACTGTAGCTAATAATGACAATCTTAGGATAATGTAATACAATACTGACGGGCACGTATAGCCTCTGCAGCTGCAGTGCCCTAAAACTCTAATAATCCTCATCAATCATGGCCTCAAGTCCGCGCGTATATACAAGGTCTGTAGTGATCTCCCCTTGTTTTCTTTTAACGCTTTATTTGTATTTAGTGCGTATGTGGATTCGTTGTGTGCTGTATAAGCTGAGTGTTCGATCGTCGATCGTGTTTGATCGTCTTCGATACATGAGCTGTAATTGGGGGCAACCTGTTGCTCATGACACAAATAAACAATAAACAATACACACGGCAGTAAACCCACAGAGCACGGCAGTGAGGGAACTCACAGAACACGGCAGTAAACCCACAGAACACGGCAGTCAGGGAACCTGAAGAACACGGCGATCAGGGAACCCACAGAACACGGCAGTCAAGGATAACACAGAACACGCGTTCAGAGATATTTCAGAAAAAGAAGTCAGATCCCGCGCAGATCAGACAGCGGTTCGCGTAACCAAAAGATCGACATTTCCTATCTTGTTTTCCTTTTTATGATGAAAATAAAAGTATCTTTATGCCTGTCTGTGCCCGGATTTGTCTAGGGTAGATCCTGGGAACCATTATAGGCCACAGCCTCTCTAAATGCTCCAAAGCATTCCAGATGTTCCACCAGCAACAGCGGAACGTCCGAATTACAAGACCCGTGTCCCATTTCCTTCCAGTCAACGCCATAGAGTTAGTGTTAACATTTCCGATTAAAGAAGGGAGCCCCAGTTCCGCCGCCAGTGTGTTCCCCCACTCTGGTCCACAGCCCCTCTAGTCCTCAACCAGTGAACACCGGTGTGTTCCCCCACTCTGGTCCACAGCCCCTCTAGTCCTCAACCAGTGAACACCGGTGTGTTCCCCCACTCTGGTCCACAGCCCCTCTAGTCCTCAACCAGTGAACACCGGTGTGTTCCCCCACTCTGGTCCAAGGCCCCTCTAGTCCTGAACCAGTGAACACCGGTGTGTTCCCCCACTCTGGTCCACGGCCCCTCTAGTCCTCAACCAGTGAACACCGGTGTGTTCCCCCACTCTGGTCCACAGCCCCTCTAGTCCTCAACCAGTGAACACCGGTGTGTTCCCCCACTCTGGTCCACAGCCCCTCTAGTCCTCAACCAGTGAACACCGGTGTGTTCCCCCACTCTGGTCCACAGCCCCTCTAGTCCTCAACCAGTGAACACCGGTGTGTTCCCCACTCTGGTCCACAGCCCCTCTAGTCCTCAACCAGTGAACACCGGTGTGTTCCCCCACTCTGGTCCACGGCCCCTCTAGTCCTCAACCAGTGAACACCGATGTGTTCCCCCACGCTGGTCCACAGCCCCTCTAGTCCTCAACCAGTGAACACCGGTGTGTTCCCCCACTCTGGTCCACGGCCCCTCTAGTCCTCAACCAGTGAACACCGGTGTGTTCCCCCACTCTGGTCCACGGCACCTCTAGTCCTCAACCAGTGAACACCGGTGTGTTCCCCCACTCTGGTCCACGGCCCCTCTAGTCCTCAACCAGTGAACGCCAGTGTGTTCCCCCACTCTGGTCCACAGCCCCTCTAGTCCTCAACCAGTGAACACCGGTGTGTTCCCCCACTCTGGTCCACGGCCCCTCTAGTCCTCAACCAGTGAACACCGATGTGTTCCCCCACGCTGGTCCACAGCCCCTCTAGTCCTCAACCAGTGAACACCGGTGTGTTCCCCCACTCTGGTCCACGGCCCCTCTAGTCCTCAACCAGTGAACACCGGTGTGTTCCCCCACTCTGGTCCACGGCACCTCTAGTCCTCAACCAGTGAACACCAGTGTGTTCCCCCACTCTGGTCCACGGCACCTCTAGTCCTCAACCAGTGAACACCGGTGTGTTCCCCCACTCTGGTCCACGGCCCCTCTAGTCCTCAACCAGTGAACACCGGTGTGTTCCCCACTCTGGTCCACGGCCCCTCTAGTCCTCAACCAGTGAACACCGATGTGTTCCCCCACTCTGGTCCACGGCCCTCTAGTCCTGAACCAGTGAACACCGGTGTGTTTCCCCCACTCTGGTCCACAGCCCCTCTAGTCCTCAACCAGTGAACACCGGTGTGTTCCCCCACTCTGGTCCACAGCCCTCTAGTCCTCAACCAGTGAACACCGGTGTGTTCCCCCACTCTGGTCCACGGCCCCTCTAGTCCTCAACCAGTGAACACCGGTGTGTTCCCCCACTCTGGTCCACAGCCCCTCTAGTCCTCAACCAGTGAACACCGGTGTGTTCCCCCACTCTGGTCCAAGGCCCCTCTAGTCCTGAACCAGTGAACACCGGTGTGTTCCCCCACTCTGGTCCACGGCCCCTCTAGTCCTCAACCAGTGAACACCGGTGTGTTCCCCCACTCTGGTCCACGGCCCTCTAGTCCTCAACCAGTGAACACCGGTGTGTTCCCCCACTCTGGTCCATGGCACCTCTAGTCCTCAACCAGTGAACACCGGTGTGTTCCCCCACTCTAGTCCATGGCACCTCTAGTCCTCAACACCAGTGAACACCAGTGTGTTCCACCACCATTTACGAGGCCGGAGCTTCGTAAATCGCAAAGATTTTCGGGGCTCCAGTTCATCCCGCTCCCAGAAAGAACCCCGCAGCCCCCAATACGGAGCACACAGCGCCACGGGACCGAAACATAATCCCCCAGCCCTGCTGGACCAAGCGACAGTGCCCGTAGACACTGCCGAGTTGTTTGGCCACCCGCGGCAGCCTACGGACGGCTTACCCCCGGTTAGATCGAGAAATCTGGGCCAAAGGGGGCGTGTGGGAGCCCTCGGGACTGTCCCGCTCGAGGGGGACCTCAACCCTCAGGATCCCGTCAACCTCGTCGCCGGGGCTCAAAATAGGCCTCAAGTGGGCGCCTTACACCCATAGAATGCCGAAGAAGGCAGATACCTATGAAGCCTACTACTAAAGCATAAAAAGAGGACAGGAACTACACAATAATCAACAAAACGGGAGAACAAAAACAAACCAGAGCTACATATTGGGGGCCAGAACAGGGCTGACCCGGTCCAATACGCTTACCTGCCTGGTGACGGAGGGCCGGGAGGGCAGTCGCCAACGTCACCGCGGGCAACATCACCAGGGTCGCCGACTCCTAACGACCAGGGGTCGGAGGAGGCGGCGGCTATCGGAGAGACCGGAATAATGCGTCCGCGGCGCTGCGACGGCGGTACCCCAAGGCTGACTGGGGCCCCGGGCGCCGCACTCCCCATCATCATCATGTTTGGTGTTTTAGGGCGCTCCGACACCGCAGGTCACATGGCGGCCATAGCAATAGATAGAACATCGCCGTGTGTGCTTCAACAGGTCAACCAGTACACCAACAGGCGATTAAATCTACTCGTTCCTCCAGTCTTCACCCGCCGCAAGAGCCCCACAGGTGAACGTCGGTCGCCACAGCGGTTATCCATACTGTAAGGACACGATAAAGTTGTCTATAAATGTTGACCTTGAGGCAGATTTTGAGGCATTTTGGGCTGAATTTGCAAGAATTAAAATATTGAAACTGAAACTGTTTTTGAATGCTGAATGCTGAAACGGTTTTTTAACCTTTTGATCTAACCGATAAATTGTTTTGCGACAACACCCCTTCAATGCCACAGCTGCTGGGTTCTTCCCGCCGTTTTCATTTTATTTGAGCAGTTTTCCTGTTGCTGCCGGATACTTCTCCGGATACGTGCTCCCGAAACTTGTCTCAAAGTGCACCCAAACAACCAATCAACAGTCGGCAATAGTGGGCTGACCTGGACGCCAGCGTTTAACGTCCCATACAGCACAGCGATGGCCGTCTGTATAGTTCTTCGGTTTCGTCTCATCCTTAACTGAAGCAGTGACAGAAACTGCCCTCTTCGTTTCTTATCATGTTTTTCTCTATTGAGGCCGAGGTTTGGGAATGCAGCTTGCCAGCTGCGTGGTTCACGCTTGCGAAAAGCATCTTGGTGAAGACGATATGGTCTAGACATGTCTTGACAGCAAATACTGCTTATTTCTAGGGATGGCATAGGCAGACTTGTTGAGTCGCTACTCAGAATCAGAGTCGACTCAAGTTTTACTCGAGTTATATTTGAGTCTTCTCACTCCCGGATGTGGGTTGAGTCAGAGTCGGCTCAACCGCTCGACCAGTTGAGTCAAGTCAGAATCGGAGTTAGCCTCTAAGCCGTGAGTCAGAGTTAATTCGACTGAACACTCTACTTTCTTAACATATGTATGTGATCAATTACCTGACATTTTAGAAATTTTCACAACTAATGACGCAAAGGATTGTAACAGGTAGGTCATAATTGTTATAATCAAGTACTAAGCAATAATAGCGCTTCATCTTGGGTGTTTTTCAAGGCCTATAGGTATTTCCTAAAAAAATCATGGCACCAAAAGTTCTCGGATTTTCACCAGAGAGTCTGGAACAGCCCCGTATTTGGTCCCATCCAAGGCTAGATTCCTAATGTCTTCAATGCGCCAACTGTAACGTTACATACAGGGTAAGCTGGCAAGGTGTAGACTGACCTGTCTCCTCGAATCCTCGACGTAAAATACATTACGATTATATATTAGGATATCACAGATTCTCAGTCATAGTATAGCCAGACTTCTAATTGGCCGCACTATGACTGAGAATTTTTGATATTACCTACATGATTCTGATGAAGGGCTGTGCCCGAATATATAATCTTAGTGTATTTTACATCCAGGATTCGAGGGGAGAGGCCAGTCTACACCTTGTCAACTTATAATCATGCTCCTCGCCGCAGCACTCCAAAACCTATCAGCGTTTAAATACAGGGTGCTTTAAATACGGGTACAACCAAAGTTTCCTACTGAAACTAGTCCCTGATGACAGGGACATAATCCCTGATGATCCCATCAGGAATATAATCCCTGATGACGTCATCAGCCATTTCTACTAAGTTGCAGGAAAATCTGCCCAAGTTTTGGGGGAATCAGCAGAAGTATACCATGTTTGGGCGTAATTTGGCAGCAATCTAGTATCAATCGAAATGAGCCTCCCTCACCTATTTTCAAGTGTCTTTGATCCAAACAGCGAGCGGCGTATTCTACGCACATCTGTTGAGAAAATAAAAATATGTAAAATAATTTGTTGAAAGGACATGCACTTATTTTATCACCACAGGCCCATATGCATTTATAAAGCCATTGACTATGATTTTGGCAAACGTACCAACACATAAATCAGTAATAAAGTACAAAATAGAAGTAATTTATCGCTTTTCAATCGCAATTTTAGATACCTACTATTATGCAAATTCAAATAAGCAGCAGCCACCCGCTGATAATCTGATTGCTTATTAAAGCAAATGCAAAAGAAGTGTCAGGGAGGATGGCACCGTACCATTAGATGTACCATTACCAGAAGCCGTACCATTAGATGTACAGTCCCCCGCAATTGAAATTGCCATGACTAGGCTCGACCGGTTTAGGATGAATATCTCTCAACCTATCGTGTCTAAAGCTTTACAAACGGGTTCATCATGAGTATTTTTTCAAGAGATTTCCAGTGGTCACCATTATTTCCTAATCTGACATCTGCTTGAGAAAATATTACACAATTACTGATTTTACTTCATTCTGACGGGGTAGTCTTCGGCTGACTTGCCACCGCCTCTGATAATCCCTGACCCTTCGCTCGACTGGCACGCATACCTGGGTCACATGATTACTACGTGTTTACAATGACAGGCGCAAGGTCACACGTAGTAAATAGTGTGTGGCAGGCAGGGGGCACAGTGTTTTGAACCGAGGTGATCAGTGCTGTCTCGCAGGTGTCTATAGCCCCAGGCGGTCCGTTGGGTGACCGAGGCGCCTGGGCACGAGAGTCCAAGACTGGGTATGTCTGAGTTATGGCTTCAAACAATGTTTCCAGCCTCGTAAGGCTCACAGGATCACTGCGGAACTATTTATTCGGGTGGATTAGAGTTCATGGAGTTTAACACGGCACCCTGTGGCCGGATTTTTGTTATTTAACACCCGCCCCGGTAGGTCTCCGAGCCACCTTCCCCTGTTGGGGAAGGGGTTTAAACACCTCCCCTCGAACCCGGCTCCTATGCAGGATAGAGAAAAAACGCGAACACTGGTGGATAGCTCATAAGAATTTATCTCGAAACTACATTAGTCACTTTTTGTCTCAGGTCAATATTCAGGTCATGACAGGTAAAAAAATGTGATAGGGTGTAGAAGAGTTTCTGGGCCCTATCGTCTGACTGATTTCAGTTAGTATAAACTGTAAGGCGCCATTCGCCTCCTGTTTTTAAGGAAAATCGAACCATGTATAATATGACTATACTACATAAAAACATAAAACTAACGTGACCTAAGGTTAGGTCAAGGTCTGCATCTGATCTAGCATAATCAATATGCATATCAATCAACTTGATATCAAAATAAAAACTTTTTCATCATTTCCTGCGAAATTATTGACCTAAGTTTATCTGTTTAACACTCGCCCCGGTGGAAGGTGTTTAAACACCCCTACGGGTTTTTTCCGGCGGCACGAAAAAACGGCGGCGGGAAGCGCCACCGTACTTGGCACCCTTTAGCCTTGATTGATTCAACAACTTTCCCCAAAATTTTAAGGTTGGGTCATCTCAGGTCAGGTCACCAGTGCCGGTGACCTCACCTCCAAAAATGTTTAAGCGGCATAAGTAAGAAATGGGTGACTATCGAATAAAAAATTATTCCATATAATGGGCCCACAGAGTGCTACAACATATATTTCTGGATTTTTCATATCGATGACCTAAGGTCAACTACGCACTATGACCTCGCCATTGTAAATACATTGGAAAACAGAAATTGGGCTGTATTTGTGTAGTCAACAGCTGAGAATACCTCCATATTCCCCAAATCATAGTATCCGGGGACCCTTTCCATGCTCATGCTGCAATTTTTGACCTGTGACCTCTGAGAGATCATCTGGGGCTGTTTAGGCAGTTTTCAGACTTATGTCAATAACTTTGCATGAAATCATACAGCTTTTATTTTGGTATCATTGCGTTCAAATTGCTATTGCGAGTCGATTGATATGCATATTGACTATGCTAGGTTAAAAAGTGACCCTGAGCTGAGGTCAGGTCATTTTTGGGTTTTGACGCAGTATGGTTCGTTCGATTTTCCGATTTGATTCACCATTCGATTTTCCGTGACAAGAGGAAGCGAATGGTGTCTAAAAAATTATTCTCACTCAACTCTGGCAGACGCTAGATCCCAAAAACTCTACCCAAAATCCCACTTTCTTTGACCTGTCATGACCTTAAAATTAACCTGAGCCAAAAAGTCACTAATATAATTTCTTCATGAATTGGTATGAACTATCCACCAGCGTTCGCTTTTTTCGCCATCCCACATAAAGGCCGAGTTCGAGGGGGTGTTCAAACACCCCCCCCCCACCAGGGCGAAGGTGGCTCGGAGGTCCACTGGGGCGCGGGTTAGGTAATTCAAGATGACCTCTCAGAGATCACAGGTCCAAACTTGCAGCATGAGCCTGGAGAGGGGCTTAAGCTACTACGATTTGGAGAATGCGAAGGTATTCTACTACATATCAACAGAAATAAAGCAATTTCCCTCAGTTTTCGTTTTCCCATGCATTTCCAATGGAGAGGTCATGATCTGTATCTGATCCAAGGTCATCGATCTGTAAAATCCCGGAATATATTTTGCACTATTTGATGGGGTCATTATGTGATGAGTTTTAAGAAGACAGATTCACACCGTTCTTACTCACGAAATCTTAAACTTTTTTGGAGTTGAGGTAACTTGACCTGCACTGTTGACCTGACCTGAGATGGCACAACCGTAAAATTCTAGAAAAGGTTGAAAAATTAATTACGGATAGGGTGCGCCAAGTACGGCGGCGCTTCGCGCCGGCATTTGTGTGCCCAGTCGGAAAGACCTGAGGGAGGGTGTTCAGACCCCCGCCCCTCCGGGGCGAGGGTGAAGACGACTCTAATAAATTTTTGATCTGGCTGAATCCAGTCAGGTGCAAGGGATAATAATGGGAAAAGCCAAGAATGTCAACCAGACACCACCTGGCCTCTTTTCACACCCATTGCGACGTGGGGCGTCAGTCCATCTCCCTTCCGCCTGTTAACTCAGGAGTCAAAAGTGATACGAAAAATATAAATGGCACTGGAAGCTCCTTGCCGTCTTATTCGAAAGATATAAACACAAACAAGCTCGAAACTATCCCCTTTGGTGATCCCTGGTAGCGTCTTTACTGACGTGATCTCAAAATAACTAGACGATATCTGGGTAATTTTTATTTCGAAGAGCTTTTGAATGAGGAGGAAACTCGACCTGGGCCTGCTGCAGGAGTCGCGTTTTTCCCTTGCTTTGTCGTCCTAATCTAAGAATACCAAAACGGCCTCACATGGGCGTGGAAATCACGTTAAAACTCGTTCACCTGACCTAAACTTTTATCAATTTACAGCCATAAGTTGTCAGGTTGATAACCATAAATTGGTGTAAGGCGAATAGTCTCTCATTCAAATCGGCTCCGAATAACTTGCCAAAAAATGAGGATGGGGCCCAAGAAGAGCACCAAGGCGATTAAAATTATGTATATGGGCATATGTTTTCCTTTATATTTCCCCCTCAGCTTATCAATGGAATGGTCTGGGGATTTGGGTCCGTTTGAATTCAAATTGTTTGTCAGGTTTAACATAAATATCTGTTCCATGAGTGTCTGTTCCTGTTGTGACTTATGCTGATAGTATTGTCACCATTGTGCTGCAAAATAAATAAATAAATATATCTATATTATATGTTAATCAGGACTTATGGACCAGAAAATGGTAAAAATGAAAATGATTAACATATTTTCCTACAAATCATCAACGCTAGGTCGCTAAAACTCTTTATGAACAAGAAGGGAGCATGAAAATGTGCCGTTTGGCTAATGGGGTCTCAGTCACAAAAAATAGTCGATAAATGCGTGAGGTAAGGAGTTGAAACCTGTTGCTACATTACAAATGACTAAAACTATCGACTTGCATAAGTGCTGAATCCTCATATTTATTTGGAATGTTTCGAAATTAGGATCAGATATTGTCTGAATTTTATTCCACTGCTTTCTTGTTGCTCATGTGTCCAGGGTGAAATACACACATTCAGGTCTTGCTTGTTTTCGCATTTTTTCAGAGACAAAGGAAGAAAATGGGTGAAAAGCAGCTTTGGGTTTTTACACACACCGACTGTTGAGGCTATATGGTGTCGCCAACTCTCATGTTGTTGGGAGTGGGCACAAAGGGAACATTACATGAATCGAAAAAGAGCTATTGTTTTCTTTATTACGCTCTTCGGTTTCCTACCTTCCCCTTGCTTGCCTGGTTATGTGCCCATAACGACCTTCATCAAAGGCCGCATTAGCCCTTGCCAAACGGGAAAGGCCTTCAAGTACTTCGAGCTAGAGGGGTACTGTTTGCAAGTTAGGGAAAAATTCCAAGGGCTGGGGACCATTGGTAGGGACTGCCAACCAACAATGGTCATCAGCTTACATTCAAACATACCCTGATTTGCATAAATCAGTATTCAGATAAAGGGATATCTTCGACTTCAATTCAATGCCGCCTCGGTAGCTCAGTTGGTAGAGCGTTGGGCTCCGGCAAGCTGCTCAGAAGCATGCAGTGGCAGTGCATGTCCAGGCTTGGGATCGGTTCCCCTGAGATGCTACGGCGCTCAATAGTTTACCCGACGTACAGGTCGGCTGGCAACTGACTGGTGAGAGGGTGACCTGAGCGGGGTGGCCGTCCATGTGCTTTGTGGGACGTTAAACTTTGGCTTCTAAATCAACCCTTCATTGTGGGAGTTGCTCGTTCGGGTGGTGGGGTCGGGGTCTCCGTGACAAGTCCCTTGATGACTTTAGTAAGACTCCGACTCCAACAGTCGAACTGAGAACAGCTTGGACAAAATTTTTAAAAAATGTATTGGAGTGGTCAGCGTAGCTGGATTCCACCCAGCCGACCCGGGTTCAAGGCCCGGCGGTTTCCCTGAACAAGGAGCAAGCTGGCTACCCGAGATATCTTTTCAACAGTAAAAGAGTTGGCGACGCCATAGGACACTGGCAGTTGGTGCATCGATAAGCCCCAAAAATTATATATTACGTTTAATATCGTATAAAGTTAGTGATAAATGCTTATGTGCCTCTTCTCCGGGCGACCAAAAACCAATGCAGATACGTTAAGTTGAGATGACAGCTGAGGGTGCACGATAGCTAGGGGCCTCTCTGAGCCAGCTAGGCTTTCGAAAGATTGCACCGATGATACCTCCACAGAATTTGAGCTTAAAACGCCCTTTAGTCCAAGCGGCTCAATATTAGGCTGCGGGAGTTCTCAAAAGCCTTATCGAGGCTAAATACTTAAACTCATGAAATCCCAAAGCAATGTACTGATAATAATCTCTCGGGCTGAGCCCGAATCAGTCCAGCTTAACACGCATTGTCCGCTTGAGTCCCATGTGGAAGTTTCATGATAAGCAAATACTATTTACTCCCTGCAAACATTTCTCGAAATTCAGAATATCGGAGCTTCCGCACTATCTCTCATTGTTCAGTTTTTTTATTACTGACTTTTGCGGAAGATCCTAAACCATTCAAAGGAGGTGTCGCATTCTGAAACATTTCAATTCTGGGAAACGAGTATTTATGTGTCCTAGACAATCAAGCTTTTTTTGTTAACTGTTAAGTAAATGTATTTTTCAGTTCACAAAAACACAAATTTTTGTGATTTGTGTTATCTACGCGTTTTAAGCTACTACGAAGAATTAGGTTAATAACTTTATTCCCCCAACAGCTGTAACTGACGGTCCGCAAATATCCAAGTTTCCAGTCCAATTTTAGTCTTGTTGGTAATATACCCTCTCAGGTCAAGGGGGCAGCGTAGGCTTTGGTTACAAGGTCCCCGGGTATTATTCTGGTTTCGCCCAACCAGAATATGTAAAAATTGTTTATCCTAAAGTATTTTCATTTCAGCGACACATCGACAAATTTCACCACCAAGAATAGCTGGAACCGATGTCGCGCTAAATTTCGAAGAGTAGTAGCCCTCGAGTTGGTGGATTTCATCAAAGAAATATTCACTTTTCACTGCCCTCCTAACCTCGGTAGTCGCACGTGGCAACGAGACCCCTCAAACAGCACCCAGTTCTAGTGGAGGACCCAAGGGGGGGGGACAATACGTATTTACTCCCCGAACGAAAAAGCTCGGAGCAAAACCATAATGTTGTCCCCCTTCCCCAAGCTGTCGAATTTTTCCCCGGCTCCTTTTAAGTTCATAAGCAAGGTGTTGGTGCTTCAACTGAACACATCATTTTCAAACAGAACCAGTCAACTTCAGTGTGAATATTTGAGCCTGGTCCTCTTGATATTTAAAATCGTATATGGGTGAATGATCCTTGGATATCGAAAGCAAACATTTTGTGGCCACATATTTCACCCAGTGACGCCTGTTTGTTTTGCTTTTCGACTTATATTTACTCCCCACTCCCCGCTTCCCCAACCTGCCGGCTATTTAGATTGTTGCGAAAGCTTTCACTGCGTGGCGTTTCTTCTTGGGTTTGGATTTTTGTTTGTCCCACCAAAACTACCGGCTAGATCCATCACCTACCAATTTTACCGCTAATGATACGCACAACAACGATCACTATCGCCGCTGAAGCTGCTTCATAGGCTTCTACACCTTTGTAATACTGCTAAAAAATATTCAATATTTTCAGTATAAAATATGAAAATATCCTTCCGATAAGTGAGGGTGCTGCCAAAGGTTCGCAAGAAGCCTAGCGCTAATGCCCTGGCTCAGCTCCCCCGGTTTCATCTCCTTGGCTTCATGTCCCGGCAGATTCTCTGAATAGGTATGCTGATCAGATGCACCAAATCCCTCCTTACAGGGTGAGAGTTGGTAACGCCATACCTATAACTTTGGGAGCTGGAGCGTCGTCTAACCCCAAACATTTTTATTAGAGACTATCGCAAACGCTATGCCAAGCTTGAACCGTGTGATGTCAGTCTAGAGGCCAGTTCATGGAAACTCCGTCCTCCCCAGTTAAAGCAATGGTTGCCGTTCGTTGAGAAGAGACGGCTGCGTGATTTGAGTCAAGCGAGGGCAGAGTTTTATTTCTCCCGAGAAATGGACTCTATAAAGGTTCTCAAGCTGGAAATTTAAAAATTTTCTGTGGACGGGATTAAGCCCATTTAGTTAGAAACAATTGTCTGATAATAAATAATAGTCGCCTACGACGAAACAGTGATAGAGCCAGTGAATCGTCACCCTTGACAAGAAAATGTCCCTTAAAAGCAAAACCTCGTCAGTTTCAGGCTTCTTGTGACCTTCACAAGATACTGCCCACACAATGTCCGATTTTCCCATTGTTTCTTAAATCTGGATGTTTAATGAAAATTGGGGGCCTGCCCCCACCATAGGGGGATTCAGGATCACCGATGGGGGTCACCTTGCCGGGGGAGTGGGACGCCATCCGTACCAAGTGGGTGCCACTTTTGGCCGGCAAAAGCTTTCAGGTGGGTGCCAAATCCTATGGCGGGGCGCATATTTTCGCATCCTGGGGGGGGAGTGACATTTCAGGAAGCACCATCGACCGTTCAGAGGAATGCTGTGATCATTTTAGGGGCGCTGAGGGTTAATGAGAGGGACCTGCATTCCTTTCCCACTGGATCCACCTATGGCTCCAACTGTCCCCTCTTCTGACGAGTATCTGAAAATATGATTTTAATGGAACCTCCAAACAAAGTTGTATCAATTGTGTTTCAGCCGTTTTACCAGAATCCTCTCTAAATAAACAGACAGGTGAGAGGAGCCCCGGCAGCCAGTGACAGCTTACATGTTTCGCAGCCCAAGCACAAGGACGGATCCAGGAGGGAAAATTCGTTTGCTTCTCAGCAGCAAAATATATTCCGATGGCTTGCCCCATTTGTGACCATCTTATTGGATATTGCCACCCCCAACCCTCAAAAAGAAACTCGCGGTTCTGCCACTGCACTGTCCCAGGTCAGTGACGCCAGTTGTCCAGCACACAGCAACACAGTGGGAGCAATTGCAGCACGAGTGCCCCTCAGACACGACGAGATTTGTAAGAGGGTTGAATGAGTTGGCGCAATGCCAAGCGCCCATTCATCTGTGAGGTCACGTGGTCCAGGTATGGGCGAGAGGGTCAGGGATTTTCAGAGGCGGTGGCAAGTCAGCCGAAGACTACCCCGTCAGAATGCAGCAAAATCAGTAATTGTGTAATATTTTCTCACGCAGACGTCAGATTACGAAATACTGGTGACCACTGGAAAGCTCTTGCAAAAATACACATGAGGAACCCGTTTGTAAACCTAAAGGCACCATAGGATGCGAGATATCCATCCTAAAGCAGTCGAGCTTAGTAATGGCAATTTCAATTGCGGGGGACTGTACCATTACCAGAAGCCGTACCATTAGATGTACCATTACCAGAAGCCGTACCATTAGATGTACCATTACCAGAAGCCTACCATTAGTGCACCATTACCAGAAGCCGTACCATTAGATGTACCATTATCAGAAGCCGTACCAATAGATGTACCATTACCAGAAGCCGTACCATTAGATGTACCATTACCAGAAGCCGTACCATTAGATGTACCATTACCAGAAGCCGTACCATTAGATGCACCATTACCAGAAGCCGTACCATTAGATGTACCATTATCAGAAGCCGTACCAATAGATGTACCATTACCAGAAGCCGTACCATTAGATGTACCATTACCAGAAGCCGTACCAATAGATGTACCATTACCAGAAGCCGTACCAGTGTGCGACCATTAGATTCAAGTCACTGAGGCTCGGATGTTTCGAAAACCCGCTGAACTTCCTAATCATGCACGCCGGCATGTATTAACACGCGCATTGACGGGGGTCTGAGCCACCTTCGCATTGACGGGGGGCGGGTACCTGCCCCCCTAAGATCCCGAGAACCACGGTAGGTAGCAAAAAACGGTAAACGGCGTTGGGTCGCCCATCCACTTCTCCATCGAAAACATTTCAAGCATTTTTTTGTCACGTCACATTTAAGGTCACGAGAGGTCAAAACATGCCGTCATAGGGATAACATGTAAATTCAGTTTTTTCGGCCATTACATCTGAACAAGTAAAGATAGAGCAAAACGACTGAAACTATATGAATCCTCTCAGCAAGCCGAATCGAATTATATGTAATTTGACCTTCCTAGGTCAAATCAAGGATTTGATCTGACCTGAGGTCAGGTCTGGGTCAAATTATATAAAATACATATCCTTAGAACCGCAAAGCCCAGGCGAGTCTAATGCAGCTAAAATAAATGCTCTATCACCATCCGTTACTGAGTTATTCCGTAAAGACCATTTTTCCCATGTATTTTCAATGGAGAGGTCATGCCTCGTACCTGACCTTAGGTCATCGCTATCAAAAATACCGGATCATATTTTAGAGAACTCGGTGGGGCCATTATGTGATATGAGTTTCAATCGGATAAGTTCACCCTGCTCTGACTTAAGCTATCTTAAACTTTTTTTGAGGCCGGGCCACTTGACCTGTACTGGTGACCTGACCTGAGATGACCTAACCTTAAAATTTTCACAGAAGTTGTAAAAATGATGAGGGAAAGGTATACCAAATACGGCGGCGCTACGCGCCGCCTTTTTTCTGCTATCTCCGAAAAACCCGAGGGGGCGGGTACCCGCCCCCGTCAATGCGCGTATTAAGATATGCGCGATAATATTTACGTCAAAATAAATCCTGCAAACCCCTTTAAATCCTTTCGTTTTTAATGGGAGTCTAGAAAAAATACGTTTACATCGTGCGCCAGATTAAAACCCGCCCCGGTGGGCCTCCGGACCACTTTCGCCATGGTGGGAGGGGGGTGTTCAAACACCCTCCCCTCTCGAACTCACTTTCTATACAGGATAGCGAAAAAACGCGAACGCTGGTGGATAGCTCATATAAATTCATGACGAAACTACCTTGGTCACTTTTGGCTCAGGTCAATATTGAGGTCATGACAGGTCAAAGAAGGTGGCATGTTAGAGAAGAGTTTCGGGGCTCTAGCGTCTTACAGAGATGAAATAACAGTTTAAGACACCTTTCGCCTCCTCTCGTTACGGCGAATCGAATGATTATAATAAAACCACACTAGGTCAAAACACAAAAATGACCTGACCTGAGGTCAGGTCAAAGTACTATCTGATCTAACATGCTTAATATGCATATCAATTGACACAAACACAATTTAAACGTAATGGTATCAAAATAAAAGCTTTATCGTCATTTGCTGCAAAGTTATTGACCCAAGTCTGAGAATATGTTTAAGTGGCTCAGCTGGCCCTTCGGAAGTGAGAGGTAAAACATTCAACATGAAACCAGAAAGGAGCCCGGGATACTACGATTTGGAGAACATGAATGTGTTCTCCGATTTATCTACACAAATACAGTCCAATTATTGTTTTCCCCATGCATTTCCAACGGAGAGGTCATGCTCCGTAACTGACCTTAGGTCATCAACATAAACAATCCCCGAATATATCTCGTAGCACTCGGTGGGTTCATTGCGTGGTGTCGGTTTGAGTTTGAAACATTCACCCATTTCTTACTCATGCCATCTTAAACTTTTTTGGAGGTGATATCACTTGACCTGCGCTGGTGACCAGACCTGAAATGGCCCAGCCTTGAGATGTTCGTTCGTTATTAGGACTTTCTCCACTCGAGTTTAAACAGGTTGAAGGAGCTTTCGACCTGTATTTCAGGCCTTCGTCAGCAGTTTAATACATGGTAGAGAAGCACAGTTCAAAAACAATCCTGATACAAATGAGATGTTGGATAAAGTTGCGGAATTGATCAAGGATAAGGTGTGCCAAGCACGGCGCCGCTTCGCGCCGCCGTTTTTTACGTGCAGCCGTAAAATTCCGAGGGGGTGTTCAAACACCACCCTCACCGGGGCGAGGGTTAAGCAATTCAAGTCGGATGTTTATTGTTGTCTTCGGGCGTTGTCATGACAAAATGAACAGCAATCGAAATCGACGGCCAATCAAAATCAACATTTGTCTGTTCGAGTCCGACTGTCAACAGCTGTTAGTGCTGAAGCTGCTACTATTTTGAGACGCTCTAGAAAATTTGTAAATAGAATATTCTGCGCTGGGGTTTCCGAAAAACTCATGATGGTTTCAAATATAAGAATGTTTCAACTTTCTATTCAACCATATCAATTGTGTTGGTCCAGCTCTGAAATCAGTTTGTAGAGCTTCGAAAAGGTGCAATGTTTCAAACGCACTGCATTGTAGCTGCTGCGGCCTGGCACTGCATTGTAACTGCATTGTAGCTGCTGCGGCCTGGCACTGCATTGTAACTGCATTGTAGCTGCTGCGGCCTGGCACTGCATTGTAACTGCATTGTAGCTGCTGCGGCCTGGCACTGCATTGTAACTGCATTGTAGCTGCTGCGGCCTGGCACTGCATTGTAACTGCATTGTAGCTGCTGCGGCCTGGCACTGCATTGTAACTGCATTGTAGCTGCTGCGGCCTGGCACTGCATTGTAACTAAATTCACCCATTTCCTACTTATGCCGCTTAAACATTTTTGGAGGAGAGGTCACCTGCACTGGTGACCTGACCTGAGATGACCCAACCGTGAAATTTTGGGAAAGTTGCGGAATCAATCAAGGATAAAGTTTGCTAAGTACGGCGGCGCTTCGCGCCGCCGTTTTTTCATAACGCCGGAAAACACCCGAGGGGGTGTTTAAACACCTTCCACCGGGGCGACGGTTAAACAGGTACTTAGGTCAATAATTTCGCAGGAAATGATGAAAAAGTTTTTATTTTGATACCATTACGTTTGTATTGTTATTGCAAGTTGATTGATATGCATATTGATTATGCTAGATCAGATGAAGACCTTGAACCAACTTTGGGTCACGTTACTTTTATGTTTTCATGCAGTATAGTCATATTATACATGGTTCGATTTTCCGTAAAAAGAGGAGGCGAATAGCGCCATACATTTTATACTAACTGAATTCAGTCAGACGTTAGGCCCCAGAAACTCCTCTACACCCTATCACATTTTTTTACCTGTCATGACCTAAATATTGGCCTGAGACAAAAAGTGACCAATGTAGTTTCGAGATAAATTCTTATGAGCTATCTACTAGTGTTCGCGTTTCTCTCTATCCTGCGTAGGAGCCGGGTTCGAGGGGAAGTGTTCTCCCCAACAGCGGAAGATGGCTCGGAGACCCACCGGGGCGGGTATTAAATAACAAAAATTCGGTCACAGGGTGCCGTTTTAAACCCCATGAACTCTAATCCCCCCGAATAAATATTTCAGCAGTGATCCTGTGAGCCTTATGAGGCTGGAAACATTGTTTGAAGCCATAACTCAGACATACCCAGTCGACTCTCGTGCCCAGGCGCCTCGGTCACTGGACGGACCGCCTGGGGCTCTAGACACCTGCGAGACAGTACTGATCACCTCGGTTCAAAACACTGTGCCCCCTGCGCGCGACACACTACTTACTACGTGTGACCTTGCACCTGTTGTTGTAAACACGTAGTAATCACGTGACCCAGGTATGCGTGACAGTCGAGGAAGGGTCGGGGATTATCAGGGGCGGTGGCAAGTCAGCCGAAGACTACCCCGTCAGAATGCAGCAAAATCAGTAATTGTGTAATATTTTCTCACGCAGATGTCAGATCAGGAGATAATAACCACTGGAAAGCTCTTGCAAAAATACATAAGAAGAACCCATTTATAAAGCTATAGACGCCATAGGTTGCGAGATATTCATCCTAAACCGGTCGAGCCTAGTCATGGCAATTTCAATTGCGGGGGACTGTACGTTTAAGAGGGATTCCTCCACGCCCGAGTAACGTCACATGGGCGTGGAGGAATTCCTTCACCTATGGGCCCTGTGTCAAACTGCTGCTTATGTCACTGCCCGCTTACGAATTTGTGAGAATACACGATGATCAAGTTTATCCAAAATGACACGATGATCAAGTTTATCCAAAATGCAATAAATAAACATTTTTTCTTCGATTCTGGAGCTCTTTTTGCGAAAATTTGGATATTTAATCATTTAATTTCCCCATGTTATATGCTACGAGGCGTAACGTCACATCCGGTATCTGCGCTGGCTGTTGGAGGGTGGCTGGGAATAGACCACTTTGTCGAAATTCTAAAAAGTGCACACTATGAACAAGATAGGTTTGGAAAGCAGAAACATCATTATGTTTCAACTTCCAATCGCTCAAAACAAAAATATTCCCTCTTCTCTTACTGCGCTGGGTTGGCTCAAACATCGCGCGTAATCACGAATCTGGCAGCTTGTATTTGTATTTGTATTTATTTGTATTTATTTGAGTTATCACCTACGGGATGGCCCCAATAAACGGCGAAGTACAGGAGATAAAACATTGACAATATGTACATACACAACATTAAAGCAGAAGCGCTACAAGACCTTAATTAAAATGACCTAAAAGGAAGTAGCGCATCAAATAATACCTATGAATACACACAGGCAATACAAACCATAAAAGACAACAGAGGGACATAAAATATAATAAAACCTTAAAAGTCCCTAAAAGACAATAAGCCATAAAAGTTCCTAAAGACAATAAAGCAATAAAAATCACTAAAATCTATCCGCATCATAGGGTACATCACTGGTACATAGAACAGCTAAGCTACAGAGAGGCGACATAGGCTTTAACTTGTGACCGAAATGATTGGTAGGCATCCGTGAAAACATCTACTGTCGGGCACATTTGTAAAAATAAATTCAGTTGCCTCGAAGTCTCGTAAAGAGGCCTTCTTTGGCGGTGCCTACCCTTGCATACGGCACTTTCAGCAGGGTTCGTGGTTGCTGACGGGTAGCACGAGATGGGACATGCAGTAGAATGCCGCGAGAAGAGATGATGAAGAGATACGCCCTCTCAGAATGTTTCGACAAACATGAGGTCATGCTGTTTTCGCCTAGCTGCTACAGAAACAACCCCAAGTGTTTGAGCAGGTTTACATAGGCCAGTGATGGTGATGGGTGGCGACGTGTGAGTTGAGCCATATTAAAAACTTGTGTTCTACCCGGCTCAATCGCTCGGTGTGCGACACAGCAGCTCCGTTCCACACAACGCTACAGTATTCCATGTTCGACCGCACATAGGCATAGTATGAAGTTAAAACAGATGAAACGTTGAGGTATCCTCTCGGGTTGGCCTTCTGAAAGGATCTAATGGAACGCCCAGCGCACGATTTGTTTCTTCACAGTTTGGTCATGTGTGCCTAAAGGTCATTTTGTGTCCAGAATTATGCCTAAATCACGAATTTGTCACGTGCTCTAGCACAGTGTTTCCAATGGTTAATTTGTTGCCAGTGGTTTAGTTTTCAGTGTCATCCGAAATGATTTGCATTTAGCTGCGTTTAGTTTCGTTTCCAATTTTTGACCACTGGCAGAGATGAGATAGGTCCTGCTGAAGGGCATCGCGTCCGCTTGGCGTGGATTTTCCGGTAAATTTTGCGTCGTCGGCAAACATAAGAACCCGAGAGGAGATTCCCATTGGCAGGTCGTTTATAAAAGTGCAAAGCACAACGCTGAGATCCACCACCTTCCGGTGTTCCCGACTCAACCTGACACCACTCTGGCTCTTTCCGTTTACAACAACTCGCTGCTTTCTATTGTTCAGGTAGGAGGAAAACCAATTTAGGTTGGCCAGAGACATGATACGAGTTTTTCAATTTGTGGACCAAGAGAGCATGGTCAACAGATTGGAATGCGGCCGAGAAATCTGTGTAGATACAATCTGTTTGGATGTTTTCTTCAATAGATGACCATGCAGTGCTCGAAGTGATGCCAGATTAGTCGCACAAGACCTACCAGTTACGAAACCGTGCTGCTCTGGTGAGATAACAGGTCTCCATGGAAGCAAACTTATATAAGCGACTTTCTCGAGTACTTTTCCGAACAGAGGAATCAACGACACTGAGCGGTAGCAACCTGGATCTTTCCATCTCCTTTTTAAAAATCGGAACGACGTTTGCCCTTTTCCACAAGTCAGGAAACATACCCTGCCGAATCGATAGCAAACATATCTTCGTCATTGGTATCGACAAGGGTTCGCTGCACTCATGAATAATCCGGGCACTGATTCCGTCTGGGCCACACGCTTTACTGACAGGTATGTTCTCTAATATGGATTTCACAAGATTCATGTTACAGTCTATATGATTAAGTGGAGGCAAATCGTACGATGGAGCATCGGGCAGCACAGTAATGTCGATTTGGTGAACTTTGCCGCGAACGCCTGATTAAAAGCATTAGCTTTTTCTTGGTCGTCACTAACCTTGATGCCGTCTACGACTAGGTTGACAAGGCTCTGTTTCCGCATCTGGCTGTTTTTAGGAACGACCAAAACGCTTAGGGTTCGCGAAAGTCCTCCGTGGTCCTATAAGATAGCTACTATACTTCGTGTTTGATAATTTTGAAGTCCCTTCTCTTATCTCGGAAATTGCGTTCCGACTCTCACACCGGTTTCTTTTCAATCTTCGAAATGCTGCCTCTTTCTCCTCAGTAGGTTACGGAGCTCACGATCAAACCAAGGCGGAAAATTTCGCTTCACCTTAACGGTGGGAATACAATCACGAATCGACGCATGTAGCCAATCATAAAACACATCAACAGCATCGTTTACAGGCATATCGTCGATAACATTCCATGGAAGTAGTCTCGCAAAGACCGCAACTTCTCAAAATCAGCATCCTTGTAGTTAAAAGCTGTGGTACGGATGTCAGAGTAGCTGGTGATTTGGCCTGTCTTATAACACACCATACTCCTTGTGATCGGAGTCAAAATACCATCACTTACATCGACCTCAGTTACATTGCGACGATTAGACAAAACTAAGTCAGAGTGCTGGCATCACGCGTTGGTTGCCAAACATATTGTTTGAAACTCAGTAGTTCAGTTGCATCCATAAATTTCCTGACGTCGGGATGCACGTGTGATGTTCGCTTCGCCCATCCAGAAGCTTCTCGGGCCCATTGAATCTCTGGAATATTAAAGTCGCCGACAACGACAACGCAGCGATCCGGATAGCGATTGATGATGTCCTGCAGTGCCTCCATAGTGCGTTCGCGCCCCATCGTCCGCTGGAGGGCAGTAACTGACCGTATGATGATTTTAGGCGAGGTGTTTATTTTACTAACAGCAGCTCCGCTCCAGCCGGTTCCAAATCTTGCCGTCTCACGGGAAAGCTTGACCGGACGGAAGCGACACCGCCGCCGTGGGTGGGTTGTCTCGGCGAAACCAAGTGTGGTTGGACGCCCCACCTGAAGCTCGGCGTCGGTCACGTTTCTGTCGCCACGTCTCAGTGAAGGCGATGACGTCCTGCTTCCCATTCTGGCGAGTGGGCTCGCATAACAGCAGCTTATTGCGAATGCTTCGGACATTTTGGTGATAATGCGGACGCTGCCTGAAGACACCAGATGTGGGTCGTGTTATGGGTGGTCCGTGTTGAGCAGAAGCAGCGACGGCCCCGGTTTTTCCACGTCTCCTGAAGTCCAGTCTGGTCGCTGAACGTCGATACCGACTTGGTGTCGGCAGGCCCTAGACCGGAAGTATCTGGAGCTCGACCCGGCCAATCCGTTCTCGAGTGTACGTTTGTAGGGGAAGCATTTTGTATAGACACTGCCCTCTACCCCTGGTGAAGTTCTGGTGGCTCCGATTCCACAAGTTGACGTCGCGTGATCCAGAATCGGACATGGGGTTTCACCTTTGGCCGAATAGAGCGCAGCAAAAGTAAGCAGCGGTGAAGAAAACACCGCCCGCGTCCCGGGTCGAACCCGTATCTCCTGCGTGCCAGCCGGCGCTCTCTCCGCTCGGCCCCGTGACCCGGTCTGGGTCGACATGGAAACTTGGTGACTTGCGGCGGCTTGCGACATGCTGATCTATTTGCCAACATTTATTGCGCGGCATGCACTGCCAGATGGAAAGGGTCTTTTATGGTTTGCATCAGGATAATAAGCCCCCCCCTGCTTTGAACTTTGAAGCGGGCAGATTCCATAGAGAGCGGTTTGGGTGAAATGAAATAAGTCAATATTGGTTTCTCGACACGCTCTACAAAACCGTTGTCTCAGTTCAAACCCCATTGTACAAGAAGGATGCTCCCTTTAAAGATAACACTGGTCAACAGCCAAAATGGATCCGGCACGTGAACACCTGTTTCTGCCTAATTCGACACCGCTGATTTCAAATTTAGTAACCGTTTTTTGCCATCGGACCTGGTTTCTTCTCCAGAGCATACCTGGTGTGTAGCCCCTACACTTCCCCAGTGGCGGCGGATGCTATTTTCGGATGGGGGGGCAAGAATTTTCCAGGGGCCCCCTTGACGATGGGGCCCCTCGGCAGCAAAGGGTCCCCAAAAACTGCAATAGATGGGTTGGGACTTGGTCCCTGAGGTCAGAGGCATAAGCGCAGGGGCGGATCCAGGGGGCTGAAGGGGCTTCAGCCCACCCCTTTGCCCCATTTTTCGTCATTGTTCGCCCTTCCCCCTTTTTGCCATTTTCAAAGTTCAGCCACCCCCTAGCAAAATCCTGGTTTCGCTCAAGCGTCACAGCAAGCGTTCTTGCATACGCGTCACAAACGGTAAAAGTTGTTTTGCCCACTTCACAAACGGTTGGTTGATTGTGTGTGTTTTTACCGGTACCTAATCCTTTCCTTTTTACTCTACCTGGGCTGTGAGCGCATGCGCCTTGGCTGCAGCGACCCCTCCAGGTGAATCCTCCTCTTGATCCTCCTTTCCTTACCATCTCCTTCCATATTTATATCACTACTATGCGAAACTTTAAGCACCTTTGTGAGAAATTTACATGGCTATTCCTCCCTGTTTTTTAGTTGCCCGTGTAAAAAAATGAGAGAGACTGAGACCAATCTGAGACCTGAGACCAAGCTCGGGGCCCCTGAGACCAAGCTCAGGGGCCCCCTGAGATCAAGCTCGGGGGCCCCTGAGGCCAAGCTCCGGGTCCCCTCATACCAAGCTCAGGGCCCCTGAGACCAAGCTCGAGGGCCCCTTGAGACGAAGCTTGGGGGCTCCTAGAGATCAAGCTCGAAGGCTTCTGAGCCCAAGCTCATGGCCCCTGAGATCAAGCTCGGGGCCTCTGAGGCCAAGCTCGAGGGCCCCTGAAACCAAGTTTGGGGGCTTCTGAAACCAAACTTGGAGGCCCCTGAAACCAAGCTCAAGGCCCCTTAAGACCAATCTCGGGGGCCCCTTAGACCAATCTGGGAGGCCCCCTTATACCAAGCTTGGGGGCCCCTGAGACCAATCTCGTAACCCCCTGAGGTCCAAGTTCAGGGGCCCCCTGAGACTAAGCTTGGGGCCCCTGAGACCAAGCTCGGGGGCTCCCTTAAGGCTAAGCTTGGGGCCCCTGAGACCAAGCTCGGGGGGGACACAGCTCGGGGCTCCCTGATACCAAGAGTGGGGGCCCTGAAACCAGGATCGGGGGTCCCTTAGACCAAGCTCTGGGTCCGTGAGACCAGGCTGGGGGGACCCCTTTAGGCTAAGCTTGGGGGCTCCTAAAGACCAAGCTAGAGAGTCACCGAGCCCATGCTCAGGGGGCCCCTGAGATAAAGCAAGGACACTTTCAAACCGAGAAACTGTTGAGGGCCCAGTCAGGTCATTCAGAACATTCAAAAAAGAAACAAGCTAAAATTGCGTATTTTTTCAGGGGCCCCCTCTGATAATTTGGGGGGGGCAACTGACCTCCTGGCCCCCCTTATCCGGCGCCACTGCACTTCCCACACACTGCCATCAGCCTAGCCTTTTGTGGAAAATATAGATCAAGGATGTCGAGAATCTGGATTATCTGCACCCAGACAATGCAGCTTACCAATGTACGTACATGTGAATTTATTGCAACGGAAGACCACCTTACATTCAAGTGCATGAACATTGTACATTGAACAAGGTTTGCGCTCGGTCGCACAAGCTCACCGGTATTGTAGACCGAGAGGTGACGTCGCCACATTATCTGATGAGGATTTTATGTCAGTCACCTCCCTTGAAGGTCTAGTCTAGGTAAAAAGTCACAGGTCAAGGTCATATCACCATTTCAAGGTCATTAACCCTCGTGCCTTTGGTCGGATGACGCCGCCTAATATGACGTATATCATGCTATGACGGCATACGCTAGGTCACTCAATCTTGAGCTCAAAGTCGCAGGTTCAAGACAAAGGTCATGGGTCAAGGCCGAACCTTATTTTCCGCCCGACGGTTGCCATAGTGATAGTTGCAGTACACGTTATAGGCAAAATGTAATATTTTGACGTCAAAGGTCAATGGCCTTGAACAACCTTGGCCTACAAGTTTCAGAGAACATTGCCTCAGACCTTTCCCCTGTTACTTTAGGCCACTTTCTCTCCATATCCGGCTTCTCATCGCAAAATCACAGTATTTCCCAATGGCTACCCAGCGCAGAGAGAATTTAACCTGTATGGCCTCGTTTTACCTTGAATATATTGACCTAGGTCTATGAAAATCGGGTTTAAGATAGAATACCCTAGCCTCCAGAAACACCTAAACGTTCATTTTTCTAGACCTCTTGGGTTTTGCACTGTCAATGTCACTGATGCCAAGTAGGCTTGCACAGAAACGACACACAGACATACTGGATCTCTAAATTCTGATTTGATACGGCATTTCTGCTGCCAGATTCGTGTTCAGCGCCACAAATTACCTTAGAAACGGACTATTTTATATTGGATCCACGACAAAAGTTGAATTTTGTTGACCAGTGTAATATTACGGGCCACTGAAAGCCGAGTAGAGCGCTGTTTCACCCTCATTCGACGCAAAATTATTTGTTTGGTGGTACCAGCACCACTTATTTAGCAGTATACCACCAGTTGGAGTACCAAGTCCGATAATGTACCAAATTAAACAAAATCGTATGCGTTAAACGCCGGGCGCAGGCAAAATACTCCGGATTTCTGATCCGACATTCGTATCCAGCGCCTAAAAATGCATATATAAGGACGTGGGGACAAAATCCGGCCAGCCTACTGTAGCTGTCTCTCCACCGGGCCGCATTTCTCTCTCGGCTCTCAGCACGGGCCGCATTTCTCTCTCGGCTCTCAGCATTGGCCGCATTTCTCTCTCGGCTCTCAGCACGGGCCGCATTCTCTCTAGGCTCTCAGCGTGGGGCGCATTTCTCTCTCGGCTCTCAGCGTGAGGCGCATTTCTTCTAGGCTCTCAGCGTGGGCCGCATTTCTCTCTCGGCTCAGCGTGGGGCGCATTTCTCTCTAGGCTCTCAGCACGGGCCGATTTCTTGCTCGGCTCTCGTGGGGCGCATTTTCTCTCGGCTCTCAGCGTGAGGCGCATTTCTTCTAGGCTCTCAGCGTGGGGCGCATTTTCTCTCGGCTCTCAGCGTGGGGCGCATTTCTCTCTAGGCTCTCAGCTGCGCCGCATTTCTCTCTCGGCTCTCAGCGTGGGGCGCATTTCTCTCTAGGCTCTCAGCATTGGCCGCATTTCTCTCTCAGCTCATGAATTTTTACATCCATTTTACCTATGCCCTAATGATGCCGAGGGGCCGAAAATGCACATTGGCTTCTGAAATCGGTACTTTTTCGTGCAGGTCCTACAAGGCCCGAAGTGCACTTTGGCCGCTGAATTGTTGTCCGTTGATAATTTGAATTGAACCCTCAGCTATCTTTCAGTCTCTGAAGTTAAATGGAATGTGGCACCTTGGTCGAATCCTGGAATTTAGTGTAATTAGGCGTACTTTTAGCCGAAAATAATGAAACCACTCATGATTTCTCTGAAAAATGTACAATAAGCTCAATATTTTTATTTTTAGAATACTCCTCTAGAGAAAGAAAGAAATATCTGCCTGTGGATGATGCCATGATCTGGCAACCACTACCATACATGAAACGCTTCAAGGGCTTCGATTGGCTGATTCTCACCGTGAAGTCAGCATCTGTCGTCACACCAACAGTCACGAAACCTGTGGCCTGCTACTATGGGTACATGAGGGGTACATTGCAGGTAGGGTTTAGCTTTTTTCTACGGAAATCTCGAGTTCCAAGACAAATGATATATTGAGTACCGGGGTTTCCGACTTGCTTTACAACTTGGCCATCTCAGTTAAAATCACGTTATGAAGGTGCCACATTCCCTTTAAATCTGTATATCCATTGAATGCCTGAAGTTGGGTGTAATGATCCATTTCTCCTCGTTCGGGTAGGAAAAACTCTTGGAACCAGTATCCTACGAAGACGGAATTTAAATGTTTGAAAACAGATTTTTTCGAGATTCCCGTGCATCGAGAATTTTTTTTAGAATTGAGTCCCTTGAACTGTACATCCATTGTAAACTAACCTCATTAGGACGGAATTGTTGCTTGACCGCTGGATCTCAATGAGAGCGAGCCCTTACCCACGAGCCATCACCGTGCCCTCGCAGCCAGCCAGCGACTATGCAACGCACCTCCGTAGTGTCGAAATGGGCCCGAAAGTCGATATGAGCCAAGACCTCCCAAGTTTGTCACCTTGTGGCATTTGTCTGGCAGGGAGTCCCCTGGGAGGTGGTGTGCCGCCCTTCCTAGCCACGCTGAGGCTATGGAGCCCCCTGGGAGGAGGTGTGCCGCCCCTCCCAGCCAGGCTGAGGCTGTGGAGCCCCTGGGAGGGGGTGTGCCGTCCCTCCCACAGCCAGGCTGAAGCTGTGGAGCCCCCTAGGAGGTGATGTGCCGCCCCTCCCAGCCAGGCTGAAGCTGTGGAGCCCCCTGGGAGGTGATGTGCCGTCCCTCCCAGCCAGGCTGAAGCTGTGGAGCCCCCTGGGAGGTGATGTGCCGCCCCTCCCAGCCAGGCTGAAGCTGTGGAGCCCCTAGGAGGTGATGTGCCGCCCCTCCCAGCCAGGCTGAAGCTGTGGAGCCCCCTGGGAGGGGATGTGCCGTCCCTCCCAGCCAGGCTGAAGCTGTGGAGCCCCCTGGGAGGTGGTGTGCCGTCCCTCCCAGCCAGGCTGAGGCTGTGGAGCCCTCTGGGAGGTGATGTGCCGCCCCTCCCAGCCAGGCTGAGGCTGTGGAGCCCCCTGGGAGGGGATGTGCCGTCCCTCCCAGCCAGGCTGAAGCTGTGGAGCCCCCTGGGAGGTGGTGTGCCGTCCCTCCCAGCCAGGCTGAAGCTGTGGAGCCCCCTGGGAGGTGGTGTGCCGTCCCTCCCAGCCAGGCTGAGGCTGTGGAGCCCCCTGGGAGGTGGTGTGCCGTCCCTCCCAGCCAGGCTGAGGCTGTGGAGCCCTCTGGGAGGGGATGTGCCGTCCCTCCCAGCCAGGCTGAGGCTGTGGAGCCCTCTGGGAGGGGATGTGCCGTCCCTCCCAGCCAGGCTGAAGCTGTGGAGCCCCCTGGGAGGTGGTGTGCCGTCCCTCCCAGCCAGGCTGAAGCTTGGAGCCCCTGGAAAGTGGTGTGCCGTCCCTCCCAGCCAGGCTGAGGCTGTGGAGCCCTCTGGGAGGGGATGTGCGCCCCTCCCAGCCAGGCTGAGGCTGTGGAGCCCCTGGGAGGGGGTGTGCCGTCCCTCCCAGCCAGCTGAGGCTGTGGAGCCCCCTGGGAGGGTGTGCCGTCCCTCCCAGCCAGGCTGAAGCTGTGGAGCCCCTGGGAGGTGATGTGCCGCCCCTCCCACAGCCAGGCTGAGGCTGTGGAGCCCCCTGGGAGGTGATGTGCCGTCCCTCCCAGCCAGATGTATCCAATAGCTGCGCTCACACCAAAATATGTGTAGCTTGACAGCAAGCCACATAAGGTTCTGGATATACAACCTCATCGTATACAGATGTACAACCACATCATGCAAACAATTATATGAGAATTCACCAATATGACAAAGGTGGAATCAACATCGTGCACTTACCGGGAGCGGGAGTGACGAAGGATCCGGACGTCGTCGGCAGGTCTTGCTGGTCGTCTTCTCCAGTCCAATGTTACTTCTAATGGTAAAACACGGATCCTCCAGTCCAAGATTACTACTATTTGTAAAAACACGGATCCTCCTGTCCAATGTTACTTCTAATGGTAAAACACGGATATTCCCAGTCCAAGATTACTACTATTCGTAAAAACACGGATCCTCCGGTCCAAGATTACTACTATTTGTAAAACACGGATCCTCCAGTCCAAGACGACTACTATTTGTAAAACACGGATCCACCAGTCCAAGATTACTACTATTTGTAAAACAAGGATCCACCAGTCCAAGATTACTACTATTTGTAAAACACGGATCCTCCAGCCCAAAATTACTACTATTTGTAAAAGACGGATCATCCAGTCCAAGATTACTACTATTTGTACAACACGGATCCACCAGTCCAAGATTACTACTATTTGCAAAACACGGATCCTCCAGTCCAGGATTACTACTATTTGTAAAACACGGATCCACCAGTCCAAGATTACTACTATTTGTAAAACACGGATCCACCAGTCCAAGATTACTACTATTTGTAAAACACGGATTCTTCGGTCCAAGGTTACTACTATTTGTAAAACAAGAATCCTCCAGTCCAAGATTACTACTATTTGTAAAACACGGATCCTCCAGCCCAAAATTACTACTATTTGTAAAAGACGGATCATCCAGTCCAAGATTACTACTATTTGTACAACACGGATCCACCAGTCCAAGATTACTACTATTTGCAAAACACGGACCCTCCAGTCCAGGATTACTACTATTTGTAAAACACGGAGCCACCAGTCCAAGATTACTACTATTTGTAAAACACGGATCCACCAGTCCAAGATTACTACTATTTGTAAAACACGGATCCTATAGTCCAATGATACTGCTTATAGTAACCAGCCATCGGCAGGATTGGATTGTAGGATTGCAAAATCCTGGCTTTTATCAAACTTGAGGATTGAAATTGGATCTGCAATCCTTTTACTAGGGGATTTTGGAATATATTTAAATCCCTTAGAGGCAGAGGATTGCGGATTTCGATTGGAATACTTTTTTGAGAACTTCAATTTTGATGATTAATTATTGATTTTTACTCATTTTAAGCTTTTGTATTTTGTCGCCTGCGAATAAATGCAGTCACACACTACCAACTTTTCTACAGAGGTGGGCACCAAGGCTGCCAGGTTAGCCATTTTGTGGTAAAAATATTTCGAATTTGGCCTTTTTGTCGTGTTTGCTCCGTTACTTTTCGATTGGCCCTTTCTTGGAATCTGGCCTTTTTGCCCCTTTTTCAAGCAGCTGGCACCTAAGCTATTTTTGGTTTGTCCCTTGTATAAATATGGTTTCTTTTGGCCTTTTCCGCCCTTGAATAAGATTTTTTGACACAAAAAAGCAACAGAGCAGCATGAAAACTGTTATGGCGGTAAAAGGGAGGGACAGACTTTGTTAAAAACACCATCCACAAAAATGACGGCCACCGAAAACCGGACACGAAGGATGCTTTGGTTAAAAAGCTGATGGCAAAGTGCGCCCTCTGAGGCTCCGCCCTCCCACTACTTACCAAAATCCTAGATCCACCACTGTTCAAGAGGACAAAATTAACAGTTGGAAAAAAACAGTAAGAATATTTAATGTTAGCGGGAGTGGTGCGGCCAAGATAATTGATGATGCTAACAAATTTTCTGGCTATGTGGATAACATCATTTGGCCACACGGGATTGGAAGAGCACCCCTGGTTTCCTGTTAAATGAGTAGTGTGCTTAAAAATATTGTGGTAAGTCAATATCAAAGTGACTATCAACAATTACTTTTAAAAAGTATTACAAGTCGTTTTCTGTTGGTCTATATTACCGTTAGGGATCGTTTTAGCCTCAAATCTGGCTTTTGTGGTATTCATTTGGCCATTTTAGTGAAAACAAACTTTGGCCCTTTTTCTAACTCGGTTTGGCCTTTTTCGCAGAAAAAAACCTGGCAGCCCTGGTGGGCTTCGCCATGGAAGTTGGAACTACGTACAAGTTGGGGGAGAGGGAGAGGTGGGGGCAGAGGCAGATTCAGTCAGTTAGCTTCAGGGTCCGAGTCGATAAAAAAACGTTGCGGGGCAGAGGAAAATGTTCCCCTCCCAAACAAATACCTTCCGCACAGAGAAAATGTTGAAAATTTCCACTTATAGATAGATCACTTCAGTTCTTTCTTCATGAAAAGCTGTTGCTTTATGAAAAGCTGTGCTGTTGCTTTGGAGGATCCAAAAGAGGATTTGCCCCCTCCCCTGTTTTTTGCTTTGGGTGCATGGGCAGACTAACCTCTGTTTCCCACCTTCGGGGGAGAGCGGGGAAGACTAACCTCTGGATTCCACCTTGGGGGAGGGTGGGGGAGACTAACCTCTGGATTCCACCTTAGGGGGAGGGTGGGGAGAGTAACCTCTGGATTCCACCTTAGGGGAGAGCGGGGGAGACTAACATCTGGATTCCACCTTAGGAGGAGGGTGGGGGAGACTAACCTCTGGATTCCACCTTAGGGGAGAGCGGGGGGAGACTAACCTCTGGATTCCACCTTAGGGGAGGGTGGCGGAGACTAACCTCTGGATTCCACCTTAGGGGAGTGTGAGGGAGACTAACCTCTGGATTCCGCCTTAGGGGGAGGGTGGGGGAGTACTAACCTCTGGATTCCACCTTAGGGGGAGAGCGGGGGGAGACTAACCTCTGGATTCCACCTTAGGGGGAAAGCGGGGGAAGACTAACCTCTGGATTCCACCTTAGGGGGAGGATGAGGGAGACTAAACTCTGGATTCCACCTTAGGGGAGGGTGGGGGAGTACTAACCTCTGGATTTCACCTTAGGGGAGAGCGGGGGAGACTAACCTCTGGATTCCACTTTAGGGGGAGGGTGGGAGAGACTAACCTCTGGATTCCACCTTAGGGGGAGGGTGGGGGAGTACTAACCTCTGGATTCCACCTTAGGGGGAGAGCGGGGGAGACTAACCTCTGGATTCCACCTTAGGGGGAGGGTGGGGGGTAGCAATTGAGATTTGCTTGCTCCATGGTGATCTCCACCTACCTTGTAATCTGTCAGTTTTACAATGCACAATTGACTAACAGTATAACTACACTGTGGCGTTCTTTACAAATTTCGTGCCCAGCTATTGACTCAAGCATGAAAGCGTGCTTATTTGATCCAAGATTACATCTCAGGAGTCATATGTCCGATTTACAATGGATTCAATTCTAAAGAAAAACAATTCTCGATGCATGGAAACGACACGGGAATCTAGAAAAAAACTGTTAACTTTGAATTTGTTAACATTTGAATTCCGTCTTCGTAGGATACTTGTTCCAAGACTTTTTCCTACCAGAACGAGGAGAGATGGATCATTACACCCAACTTCAGGCATTGGGAGAAATGCTCCCGCGCCCGTAAAGTGGGGGGAGGGGAAGGGGGCACCTGCCCCACCGTCCACCGCTTCCCATGCCCTTGAGCATCGATACCATGTTTCTTAAATGGTTACCGCTACCTCTGCTACCGCGGTTACCTGAGACCGCTACCGCTGCTAGTGCTGGTTTTTACTGCAGAACCGCTAATAACTGCCGCTACTTTTTAAAGGAAAGCGATAATAAATGCTACCAAAAATGGTTTTAGTATTGCTCTCTTTAAATGTGTCTAGGAAAGCTATCGTTTCTCTCTATTGTATACAAAATTAGCCATTTCAATATGAAGCGTGGTAATACAATCACCCCACAAAATTGTAATCAAATCTGCCTCTATTCTTGTCGAGGAGAAAACCATTTCGCTCAATCTCATCTCCAAAATTGCTTAAATGGGGCAATCCACGACAAATCGATCAATCGACGGGTTGAAATAACACCCGCATATCTTAGCTTTTCATGAAAATTTGGGACCAGGGTTCTCAGTGGCGCTCAAAACGACTGTGGTATTTTTAGTCTCGTCCGAATAATCGTTTCGGAGTTATCGCCTCGGGCAATCCAGCATCGGACACGTGCATCGGATTTTTCGCTTGAGTTTTTAGCCATTTAAATCAAAGGTGTTTCTTCGAGAGGTTACATGAAAATAATTACAAAAGTCTGAACAATACAAATATGTACGTTTGATTATATTAATTGGCACGAATATGTATAAAATCTAATTCCCAACTTTTGCAAAGATAAGCATACATATTTCCTATGTTTTTATTGACTTCAAAACAACTTCATGTGAAAGAGCATTGCTTAAACTACATATAGGGACAATAAAAAGAATGGAGACTAGAGAGAAAAATCAATAACAAGCACCGCAGACCAAGCCCAACACCGTCGCCGGCCACTCAGCCTTTAGTCGGCACGCCGCATAGACGCGTCCAGTTGGAAATGGGGTAACGGGGAGGGGAGAACTGAGCAAGACTGCGCTTCGGTGACATTGCGAATGAACTATATGTGGTGTAGAGGCTACTATTGTTAACATAAAAATTTGAGCCGTTCCGAAAAATCTGAACTTATTACCGGAACATTCGGAACAACTCCGACAATCCGGTGCATTTGGTGGAAAATGTAGTGGGAGGATTACGCGTCAGAGGCCGATTATTACTGTTGTCTTAGGTTTGTTTTAGATAGTTTTCTTTTTCTACCAATACCCTAAAAAAGTTGCATGTATCCCAGTTCAATTTATATTAGAAAATACACATCACAAACAAAAAGTCACATAGCGTCCAGGCCGACAACTGCTTTTCGAACATATAAGATTCAAACATGCTGCTTTATTTAAGACCTGACCCACGGATCAGAAGAGTGACTCCATCACATGGTGCCATTGAACTTCACAGATTCAATTTGAAACTTGAACCTTCTGTCCCTCATCATTCGAGAGCTCATGGACAATAACAGTCTTCGAATTAACCGGTACAAACTTGTTAATCTTCAATGTTTCTTTTCTCGCGACTGCCTTATTGAAGCGTTTTCTGAGCTCAGTGGCTAATTTGAGTACTTTTTAAGCATTTTGGGTAGAGATCGAGGCAAGCAATGGAACACTGCTTTCCGTGTCCCCTTCCAAGCATGTTTGCTGAGATCGTAAGGGGATGGGTAACCCTCCTGCCAGTAAAGGCGGCCCGGGGCCTCATACCAGCGCGTGTTAAAAAGCACACTGGAGCAGAGCCTCGGAGGCCCCACCTACTTTTTTCTAGGTGGCCGGACAACCCTTCGTGGCCAAAAAACGCTATTTCGCTACTTTTGAGAATATTCAATGGCACGTCGATTGGTCAAATAACCTTGAAAATCGGCCCCAATTTTGTAATTACAGGCTTTCAAAGTTATACCCTTTATTTTGAGATCGCTGCAATCGCGCGGTTGCACCAGTTCGGGTGCATCAAAGACCAACCGGCAACGTTATAGCGCCATATAAAACGAGATCATATGTCAACTTCACGCCTCATGAAGGTCAAGGTCACATTTCAAGGCCATACCAGCATTCTCAAAGTCATTGGTCTGGTGCTTCCAGTCGCATGGCGTTACCCAGTATGACGTATACCATGCTACGACGTCATAGTTAAGATAACTCAATGTAAAGGTCAAGGTCACAGGTCAAATTAAAATGTCATGGGTAAAGTTCAATGCTCATTTCCCGTCCAACGGTTGCTATGGTGCTAGTCATGGTGTAAATAAGGGGAATATGTCATATTGTGACGTCATAGGTCAATGACCTTGAATGACCTTAACCCCAAAAATAAGGTTTACAATTCTTGGGACGTTCTCACTATGACCTTGCTCTGCTTTTTAGTGCATTCTGGACTTCTCTGAGCTTAATCACGGCATTTCCGGATGAATACCCGGCACGGCTAATACTTGACCTTTATGACCTAGTTTGAACTTGACGATACTGACCGAGGTCAATTAAGATCAGTCAAAATATAGATTTCAATAGTTCCCATCCAGTCCCCAACCCGAGTTTTTCTAAGCCTCCTAGTTTCCGAGAGCTCAGGGGGCCTACCAGTCACCCCTCCAGTGCCCGAAGTGTCGGACGCCTCTCCAGTGCGGGTGTTAAGGAATGGGACATTGATAACAATGTATTGCTTTTAATATATCCTTACCCTCATTGCCGACCAATTCCACCATTGACACCTTTTCGTGACCAGAGACGTTTGATAGTTGCAGCGACGCACATAGGCCCTAAATGCCTCCGTCCGTGGGCAATATTACTTTACGTGGAAAACTCCTTCGCAATACCGCAAATTCCCCCGATTTTTGAACAAAGGAGCTCATTTGACAGACAACTGGACAGCGCATAAAACTTGCATTCGACATATAGGTTTTAGTTTACATGGGTGTAATCAGGACAGTGAAAAGAGGGGCATTTGGAGCAACTTAATCCAGCCCGAGGTGTCCGTAAAATATTTTGCAGATGTTGTCGTGGCGCCATGAGTTGTGACCGAATTGTAGTTTGAAACACTGCAAACAATAAACATTTAATCCATGAACAACGATACAGCAATCTTGGTCTGCCATAAATTCATAAGCGTCACCACGAACAACAAAACGGGAGGCATCATAAATGTGTATTTGAGCTTGGTTTTTCTTTCTAAGCCAGCTTTTTGGTATAACTGTAACACTTTTTCTGCATGGGAATGTTCTATTATAACCGGTATTCGAGTGATTATTAACAACCACACTGGAGAGGGGTCCGACATTAACGCGCACAGGATGGGGAGCTGGTAAGACCCCTGAGATATCGGAAACTTAGAGGCTTAAGAAATGCCGATTGGGGGTTGGCTATGGTGATCTACATCATAACTAATTTTCATTGACCTAGGTCTATATTGTCAAGGTCGAACGAGGTCATAAAGGTCAAATTTTGGCCATGCTTGGGACCTGTTGGGAAATGCCCTGACAATGCGTGGAAAAAGCCGAGAGTAAGCTAAGGCCGGACCACAGTCATAGAGGTTGTGTCGCAAAGCATCTTTCCTTCATTTTTGAGGTCTAGGTCATTCAAGGTCATCGACCTATGACGCCACAATATGGTATATTCCCTATTATGCACACTTAAAGTAGCACTATAGCAAACCTTGTGCTGGAAAGGAGGATTGACCTTTACCCATGATCTTTAACCTTGACCTTTGACCTTGAACTTACACCTGGGTTACCTTTACTACGACGTCATAGCATAATATACGTCAGACTGGGACACGTAAAGCACCGGAGTCAACAACCTTGAAATTGCTGGTATGACTTGGAACTTTGACCTCGACCTTCACGTGAGGTGACCTTGACAAATAATCCCGTCTATATGACACTGTGACGTCACCAATTGGTCTCCAATGCAAGCAAACCGGTTCGACTGCGCGGTCGCGGCGATTTAAAATGTAGGTCGGACTTTAGAAGCCTATAAATCAAACAATTTTCGACAAATTTTCAAAATTATTTCACTATTCGACGCGCTGTTAAATTTTCTCAAATGGGACCCATTCCCGTGTTTTGGCTACGAGCGGTTCTCCGGTCATCCCGGAAAAAAATAGTTGGGAGAGTATCCGAGGCCCCTCCAGTGCGCGTGTTAACACGCAGAGTAGAAGAAAGGGGTAGAATATATCCCTACCATGTGTTTCCTCAACAAGGCATATCAAAATATCAGTCCGTGAAGGTTAGTACGTTTCTCTCCCCCCCGCCCACCCTCCGCTACATATGATATCGCGGTATCGCCAACTATGGGACGTAGGTCACCTGAGCAGCCCGAGCGTCATCTTGCGTCAGCTTATGACAGTGGGAACGGCGAGGAAATTCGATTCCCGATTGCATCCCTAGGACACCTCGGAACTCCGATGGTTACGGAGACCGTTCATTTGGATGAAAAGGTATGACTGGTATTCACCATATGTGGTTTAACGTGTGATATGCAGCAAAACAGGATTCCTAGGTATCGTTTTTTGCTGTCCCGGCATTGCTTGAAGGTGTTATAATAAATGTCTGAATCCCGGGATCACGAGAGACTTAATCCCGTGATTAAGGCTTTTTGAAAATAGCGGGATCCCAATCCCGAGATTGACATACCTAGCAGGAACATTTCTCATGCAATACATGGTTCGTTGTCGGCAGTCCCTCCGGGTATTTGGATAACAGTCAACACAGCAGCCAATACACAAATTTAGACGGTTATAGTGCTTTGAAATTGTATAAAATAACTTCTGCACTTCTAGGCATTTATTATAGCATTGTTCTCTGATAGTCAACTCATATTGCTCATTCTTGGCCGGTCCATGCCTCTATTCGGTCGCCCACGGCGTTGCGTTAGCACCGCAGCGGCCTGGTTGGAGCCACAACCTGAGTTATTATATGTCATCTGGAGCACGGGGCTGCAAGTGGACGCAAGATATTTTGACTTGCCCTTGTAGAGCACATCCTGGGGAATCGTTTGATGGTAGTCTTATGCTGGGCCGATGCTGGCCAAGTTTTAAATCCCTCTCTTTGTATTTGTAAATCGAACAGTTTTTGAGATATGCAGTATACTGAGAGAATGGTCTATAAAATAGTTGTCAAAACTATTTTTGCATTATTTTATACCTAAACCCATCGCAAAGGGCTCACACAACAGTGGTATTGCCATACTTTGACCTGTTCTTGCTTTCATGGTCGATTTTAAGCAGAATGAAATGTACGTAGTTTTCGCTGCAGATCTCTGGTCCGCGGGTGGCGCACCCGAGTGCTTACTTCAAGCAACTCTACAAAGACTTCCGTAGCACGGTTTGTGTTTTCCATGCCTGTTTCAAGTGCAGTGAAGAATTCTCTATCAGTATATGGGCTCAGGAAATGATTTAGAAAAAGTTGCATTTTCGTAATATTGGCCACGGACGGAGGCATTTAGGGCCCATGTGCGACAGCGGGCCGCGCTGGCGCACAGACCTCACAAAAGTGGGGATCGGGACGTTTGGCAGCTCAGATCTCGCTTACAGTTAAAGTTTTCATTCTTTTTATTACTGAATCTTATAGAGAAAAGTATAAAGAGTAATGTGAGCCTCAAAAAGTTTAAAATAAGTCACAGGAAAATAGTTTTTTATAGATTTTGAAAAATTGAAGAATGTATAATATTTTTATAATTTAATTTTTGGAATTATATTTCTAATGAGCCAGAATACGTAATTCGTCCTTAAGATACCTATATCAAGTTTTTATGGAATTTGTAGAAGCATACATGTAAAATTTCGTCTTTAAAAAAGACATGCAAGTAGGTACGGTCAAAATGCCTGAGGTTATAATTTTCAAACCGTAAGTCAGGGAGGAGAATGAATACGAAAATCGTCATCAGCTCCATCAATAGCCCCCCTGACAAAAAAATACACCGAAATCTGCGACATGAGGGTGTTATCGACTTGTCGTATTGTCGTGGAATGCCCCAAATGGGGATATAAGCGTCACCACCGGCAACAAAGCGAGGGGGCAAGCCAAATCTCAACTTGCTGAAAAGAAACTTTCCACACTAGGACCAAGGTCTGATCCGATTGAAGCTCCTCGTTGCCTTCCGCACTGGCTGGTTATAAAACGT
The DNA here is from genome assembly GCA_034440635.1 of Lepas anatifera. Taxonomy (NCBI): domain Eukaryota; kingdom Metazoa; phylum Arthropoda; class Thecostraca; family Lepadidae; genus Lepas; species Lepas anatifera. Next base: position 579,419 of record JAOTON010000510.1, read on the forward strand.
TCCGGATTCCTCCCAATTCGGCTGCCATCGGGAGTTTTGTAGAAAGAAACGTGGGAAAACAGGCTTCCCCCTCTAACACTGCTGTTAAACGGAAAAACGGTTCCGTTTAGGATAGGTACTTGACACTGGCGATTAAAAATGTTAGCAGACCTACCTATATTGGGGATTGCAGATTGCATTCCAAATCTTTTCATACAGGAGGATTTATAATTGTTTTTTTATAATTTTTGTCGAAGCTGTTGCGAGTTCGTTTTTTGGAGTCGGAGCCTCACTAAAGTCATCAAGGTTTAAAAGTAAGAAAGTTTAATTGTTTAAAAGTAATAGTCAATAACTGGGACTTGTCACGGAGACCCCGGCCCCACCACCCGAACGAGCAACTCCCGCGATGACGGGTTACTTTAGAAGCCAAAGCTTAACGTCCCACAAAGCACGGGGACGGCCACCCCGCTCAGGTCACCCTCTCACCAGTCAGTTGCCAACTAACCAACGTCGGGTAAATATTGAGCGCCGGAGCGTCTCAGGGGAACCGATCCCAAGCCTGTACATGCACTGCCACTGCATGTTCCTGAGCAGCGGGCCGGAGCCCAACGCTCTACCAACTGAGCTACTGGGGCGGCGCTTTTTTGTTGGACCTATTTTTGTTGGAAGATTGTGGAGTTGAATTTAAATCCTTTTTCGCAGCATTTTGCCAATGCCTGATAGTAACACATGGATCCTCCAGCCCAAAGCTGCATGACAATCGGAAGGCTTGCACTGGCGGTGGCGGTGGCGGTGCCTCATTGGGTTAGCTGCAGAACTTGGTCACATACCCAAGCCTCGTGCTGGAGCAGGTGACATTTCTACAAAGGGTAACAGCTGCTGTATATACGTATGTGTGTAGATTTCAACAAGTATTCACATATTCATACACAAAAACAGGCAATTGGTGAAAAAGCACCTAAATGCTTCAACAAATCATCGCTGGCGTGAAAAAGGCGTAACATTTAACTCGCGCCCCACCGGGGGTCCGGCGCCACCTTCGCCCCACCGGGGGCATCGATGGCCCCCCTCTAACTCCGAAAATATGGGCGTTAGCGCAAATCTGCAAAGTGCAATAGAAAGCTCGCGTGAATTCAGTAAGAAATTACTTCGCATGTTTTAGTGCTCAGGTCAATGGTTTGACCTCCAGAGGTCAAATTAGGTCAAGATCGGCTATTTTCACTCAAATATGCAATGATTAAGCAAACTGGGCATAACTCTTATGCCATTAGAGCTATTGAGACCTGGTAAAGTACATTTGATAGCAAATTGCCAGTACTTTTTCCGCTATGTGGAACGTAAAGACCTCCCGCCAGTGGTTTGACCGCCAGAGGTCACCTCGTGACCTAATATGACCTGAGGTCACGAAAGGTCAAAAAGTGACCTTGCCGTATATCAAATGAAAGCCAGTGACAAGACAAACACGATGGTGTTTGTTTCACCGCTCTAGCTCAATTAGGTCAAAAGTTATTGTCAAAATACTGTTTTTGACCTCTGGTGACCTTGGATGACCTTGGAAAAGTCAAAGTGCAAATATGACCCCTGGGATCCGTGAAAGGGTGTCCAAAAACGTTGTTCTGAGCAGTCTGAGTATTTGCAATCATTTTTGTGGCTTTTATATCATGAAATAGCTTTTCCCCATGCTTTTCCAATGGGAGAGGTCGCCTCGTGACCTGACCTCAGGGCACGAAATAAAAAAAATCCCGGATATACACCTTGTAGACCCTGGAGGGGTCATAAATTGTAGGAAGTTTCAAATCGATCGACTTTGAAATGTAGCTCTTACAGAGCTCTAAAGTGAAGTGAGGTGACCTTGGTTGACCTCGTCTGGTGACCTGACCTTGGGTGACCCGGGGTAAAACATTTCAGGGATGATGGGAAAATGATGCAGTGAGAGGTAGAGCCCTCAACCACGGTGCTGCGCCTCGTCGTTTTTCTGCTATCCCGGAAAAACCTTAGGGGGCCATCGATGCCCCCCCGGTGGGGCGAGGGTTAAACCACCGCCGAGTCGTCGGCCACCCGCACTCGCAGCCCTCAATCCACAGGAATCGTCCCTCCAGCCAGGCGCCGCCGCCGCCACTACCATGCTAGGCATGCAGCGAACAGCGCTTGGTTCTTCTGATAAGCTTGTGATGCGGCGTGCTCCTCGTTCTGGTTTCTTTGCCGCCAGGTTTGAACCGTGCAGTATTACCTTAAGTTTGATTGATACGTTGGTGAACTAAAGTTGACTTCGATAAGGTTTGATAATGATTGTAACAGAACAGCTCTTTCCATGTAATTCGCCGGACAAGACAACAAGAAATGAGGAACGTTTTCATTGACGTCATTACATTTTTGGCACACATGATAGTCAGATAATTGGATTTTGAACTGATGCAAATTTAGATTACTCAACCTACCCTTAAGGCCATTAAAAGTGTACTTTTCCTTTTTGAGCCAACTTTGTAATAAGCTGGTGGTTTGGGGGATCCAAAAATTCTGTTGATTTCTTGTTGGAAATGCTTCGTTGATGCCAACCTGTTCGTTCACACCCCAGTTGTTCAGGCGACACAAAACCGCTGCACAGGAGCTTACGTTCGAAAACAAATGTTTCCAACAACACAGCATATGGTGAAAGCTCACTAACATCGCCGTGGTTTCAGATTACCATTTAGCACGCATCCCATCCGAATCACGGCTGGAATATCAGAAAAACGCATCCAAACTCACAGCTTGGCATCGAGGTAGGCAAATAAAGGCAGCTCAGGGATAACAGACGCAACAACACATGACGAAAAGCAAACTGAAAGACGCTTGCTAGCTTGTGCAGATAAAATTACATTTCCATTGAACACACGCTAAAAATTGAATGTTATATTGGCTAGGCATAAGTTAGAAAAGGTGACATTATTTACCTGCCCATCACCAAACCAACACAAGTAGGTACCGGGCGGTTTCGTCATTCAATGTAAATCAGTTGTGTTTTTGCCTACATGACGTGACCCAAACCATCTTCAGTATGTACTAAAAATGAAGCCTTTGGTAGCACATTTCCCGTGGTGTTAGTATGAAATGAAGGCATTAAAAACTAAAAAAATATGTTCCAAAAACCCTGCAGTTTCTCCACCTACAAAAATTATCAAGATGTCTGAAACCCCTGAAAAACACCATTGATGTTAAAAACACATGCACTAGTAGCACGTTCCATGGAAATCGACAGAACAGCTGCTGACAGCACGGTTCATTTTCCCAAATCTATTGAAACATCACAAATTTCCGCAGGCAACTACCAGTCACCCTAGTGGAAAAATGTGCACTGATTACGAATCCGAAACTGGATTTATGATCTATTGTGGTATTCAGTGTCGACTTCTTACATACCTGCTAAAATAATTCCCTCTGCGCTGAGCAATGTAAGCTAGTTGATATACTGTTCATGGAATTAATAAAATTGCCTAGAAGTAGCTAATTCCCCTCAGAATTCTTTATTCATGCATTTTTACCGATCATGCATATGTTTATTTCTGACAAAAATGGACAAGTAATCTATTTACCTACAAGTAATAAGTAACCTATTTTTGTACCTGAAACTGCTGTGATTCTGTCTTCTCTGCTTATTGTTTGTCTGTTTTTTTCGTGCAATAAATTTTGTATTAGGGCCAATTTACTACACATTGCATAAAGACTTGTATTATGTCGTTTTGCTGCCTCCAACGACAAAGGTGACGGAAGTATGACTTTAACGATCAATTTCGGTACGAATATGGACCATGAAACATAATGCATGCCCATTTGAAAAATATACAGGCAATCCTGAGCTGTATGATTTGGATTTAGCTGAGAAAGCAGAACTTCGCCTCCTGGAAAAAATGTAAAAACGGAATATTCGCAACCGTGTAACAGCTGCCAGAAAAGATTGAGCCAGAGAACCAAACAATCAGCAGGTACAAAACTCCCCCAGAGAACCAAACAATCAGCGGGTACAAAACTCCCCGGAGAACCAAACAATCAGCGGTACAAACTCCCCAGGAACCAAACAATCAGCGGGTACAAACTCCCCCGGAGAACCAAACAATCGCGGTCAAACTCCCCGAGAACCAAACAATCGCAGGTACAAACTCCCCGGAGAACCAAACAATCAGCAGGTACAAACTTCCCGGAGAACCAAACAATCAGCAGGTCAAACTCCCCAGAGAACCAAACAATCAGCAGGTACAAAACTCCCCGGAGAACCAAACAATCAGCAGGTACAAAACTCCCAGGACCAAACAATCAGCGGTACAAACTCCCCGGAGAACCAAACAATAGCAGGTACAAACTCCCCGGAGAACCAAACAATAGAGGTCAAAACTTCCCCCACGGCCGCCAGGAAAGCCAAAACCACTGAACGGGAGAACCAAACAGTCTGCGGACTTACGTTTTTTCTAGTTTAGCTCGGTATTTTGTTTTGAAAGATGCATACCAGTTGCTAGCGCCTCTCGCTGAACTAGCGCCCCTTGTGCTGGCTAAGGGTTGGTATCGGGTCTGTCTTACTGGTATGGACCAATTCATCTGGTCTGGGGCCCCTTGTGCTCATCTAAGGTCCCTTGAATTCATCGAGGCACCACGCTGGTCTAACCCTCTTAAGTTTGTACGGGAATCTTGAGCTGCTTTGAGGCCCCTTAGCGTTTCAGGGCCCCATGAGTTGAAGCTTGGCCCCTGAGCTAGTGCTGGCCCCTGAGCTCATTTAGGACCCGTTTAAATGATTAGGGCCCCATGCTGATCTTCAGACTCCTGTGTTGGCAGTGAGGTCTCGTGAGCTCGTCGGGGCCCTTATCTGATCTGGGCCCCTTTAACTGGTATGGGACCCTCAGCTGATCTTAGGACCCCTGAGTTGGCGTGGGCCCTCTGAATCGGCTTTCGCCCTTCTTAGGAGTTTCGCAGGGGACATTTGGGGTGCTCTGGGTCCTTGATGGGGTGTTGCACAGGAGCTTACTGGCTTGGTCTTGGAGCCAAAGCTGGTTTGGGGTTCCCTGAGCTGGGAAGGGCGCCTGAGATGGAATTGCGGAGGAAGTCCTGAGCTAGTCTAGGGCTCCTGAGAGAATATATGCAAGAGCTTCCTTACTTGGTCTTAGAGCCCTTAGCTGGATTGGTGTCACTTGAAGTGGCAAGTGGTCACATCGTTCGCCGTTAGCAGTTTGGGGTGGCTTCCTGCTCGTAAGCTTGCAACTTACCGCCTCCTCTTCTTCCTGAAGCGCATCTTCTTGCTCAATGGAGGACAGGGTGTTTTGCACAGAATGTTCGTACAGCAGGGTCAAGCTAGGGAGCGCAGTACCAGGCGTGATGCCGATCTGTTCTTGCCCAGAATCAGGACTGAATCCGGAGGAGAATCAGGACTGAATCCGGAGGAAAATCAGGACTGAATCCGGAGGAGAATCAGGACTGAATCCGGAGGAGAATCAGGACTGAATCCGGAGGAGAATCAGGACTGAATCCGGAGGAGAATCAGGACTGAATCCGGAGGAGAGTCAGGACTGAATCCGGAGGAGAATCAGGACTGAATCCAGAGGAGAATCAGGACTGAATCCGGAGGAGAATCAGGACTGAATCCGGAGGAGAATCAGGACTGAATCCGGCAGAGAATCAGGACTGAATCCGGAGGAGAATCAGGACTGAATCCAGAGGAGAATCAGGACTGAATCCGGAGGAGAATCAGGACTGAATCCGGAGGAGAATCAGGACTGAATCCGGCGGAGAATCAGGACTGAATCCGGAGGAGAATCAAGACTGAATCCGGAGGAGAATCAGGACTGAATCCGGAGGAGAATCAGGACTGAATCCGGGGAGAATCAGGACTGAATCCGGCGGAGAATCAGGACTGAATCCGGAGGAGAGAGTTCGCCACCGAGCCGCAGCGGAATTCAATGCATTGCCTTTACTTTTAAGAGACAGCCCGCTCTCAGCTTTCAAGGCGAAAGTCCGATGCCGGCTACAATCTGCCTGATTGGCGTACTTGAACGCTGATGTCTGATGTGCATGTGTCTTTGTGTGATTGTGCATTTTTGTCGTGTCCTGCTTCCGATGTATTAAGACTCGAACTCAAGAATAACCTTGACCATGGAGGAGTTCACAAATTAAATACTGAATACAGAAGTGGCCCTCGGATTTTGTATTAGGCCCGTTAGGCTGGTATGGACCCAATTAAATTGTTTGGGCCCCTTGTGCTGTTCTGGACCCCCTGAACTCCTAGGGACATTTAGCTGGCCTGGGGCCCACTGAAAATGGATTTTGCAGGGGGTTTCTGAGCTGGTCTCAGCGCTGAGCTGGTGAAGGGCTCCCTGAGTGACCAAACTGGCGTCAGTATCCACAGTCAGGTCTCGCAAACAAATTGTGACTGTGCTTGGTGTTTGCGGGAGGTCCGCTCATCATTATTCGCTATCACGATTTCAGTATTCGGGACAACGTGATGAGCCCCTGTGTGAAAAGCGGGGGGGACAAAAGTTACTCTGTCCCCCCACGCTTTAAAGTGTGTGAGAGGCGTCCTCCCAGTGGCGGGAGCCATGGCGGGCTACCAGGCTTCCCTCCAGTGCGCGTTAGTTAGTGCCAGCCCCTCCCCAGTGCGGGGTGTTAACCCACCTAGCCCAGCTCTCAGTGAGGGGGCCGTCACTTAACCCACCCAGCCCAGCTCTCAGTGAGGGGGCCGTCACTTAACCCACCCAGCCCAGCTCTCAGTGAGGGGGCCGTCACTTAACCCACCCAGCCCAGCTCTCAGTGAGGGGGCCGTCACTTAACCCACCCAGCCCAGCTCTCAGTGAGGGGGCCGTCACTTAACCCACCCAGCCCAGCTCAGGACGTCGGACTATGAAGCAGTGACCCCGAGGTCAGAGGGCTGAGTGGCTTTTGCGAGCGGCAGCTCATGGAGCGGGGTCAGTAGGCCGCGATATGATATCGCTGGATGCGCTCCGTGCCACACCGAGAGTACATTAGCATGGTGTAATTCACCTCAGTATCCTTCACGGCGCATCATAACCGCAGTAGCTGTACAGAGTGCACGTCGCATCAAGCGCCAGATGCCTAACGCCACGGATGTGGGTATATGAGTGGGTCAAACATTTACAAGAGGCGATCGTTCCATCACTCAAATCCTGAACCTTAGTAGCCGGGACAACGACCAGCGAACACACAATCAACATCAAATTTGCGGTGCTACATACTAAAAAGTCCACATGGCAATCTGCCTGGACCAGGCTTTTCAAAAACATGCTACTTTTGCTGTGTAAGTGCAAGGTTTACATTTGGCGTTTTATAGCATACCACCTGACAGTAGTATCGGGTATAGCGTGAGTAGGGCAGCAGCTGCAGCTGGGACCGGGACCGGCAAAGTCGGGCAGCAGCTGCAGCTGGGACCGTGGGACCCGGACCAGTAAAGTAGGGCAGCCGCCAAAACCTACCGTCGGGTGGGATGGGTCGAATTCTGAGCTTCCGCGCGAGGCGGTAACGCGCGCGCCCTGGCCGGCAGCGCCGGTAAAACTGGCTCAGGTGCGAAACAACGGCGCAGGTAAACTATTCATGGCTGGTAAACTGGCTCAGGTGCCCGAAATCTATCTCAGGCGCCGATAAAACTATCTCAGGCGCCAATAAAACTATCTCGGGCACCGATAAAACTATCTCAGGCGCTAATAAAACTATCTCAGGCACCGGGAAAACTATCTCAGGAGCCAGTAAAACTATCTCAGGAGCCAGTAAAACTATCTCAGGCGCCGGAAAAGCTATCTCAGGCGCCGGTAAAACTGGCTCAGGCGCCAATAAAATCATCTCAGGCGCCGGTAGAACTATGCCAGGCGCCGGTAAAACTACCTCAGACGCCGGTAAAACTACCTCAGGCGCCGGTAAAACTACCTCAGAGATGTCCTGGGGCATTCCACGACATTTCAGCACAAGCCGTACGCCCTCGTACTCCGATTTTCTTCAAGCTTTGCGTATGGGGTTATTGGCAGGTCAAAACATGTCTGCGACATTTTTAGGTTTCGGCATGAAACGGTTTGGGAGTTATAGCGTCTGAAAAGTTTATACTTTGCGCGCGCAGCAATTTCTTCTACAGCTATTTCATCTGATTCCAACCATGATAAGTAGGTAAAATGATATATCAAAATGTTTGGAATGAGCCAATGAAAGTAACGGTAATAGTTTTGAAATATTCCATTTTACTCAAAAAGTTACAGGAATTCACAAAAGGGAATTCATTTTAAACATTTTTTTCTGCGTGGATTAGAAAACTGGCAGTGGCACGTACAAGAGCCCGTCTCAGAGCAAACAGATCAAAAATAAAAATCACTGGCATGAGGCCTAAGGTCAGTGCCATAGCTTTGCAATTGGAAGGATCTGAATTCAGTTTAAAATCGTCAGACCATTGACAGAATGGACCCAGGTCACGTCGGAGTGCCCTGAAATCCGCCTGACTGTCCACTATTTGACAGAGTCTGACAGCGTCTGCACGCACCGGCAGTCAGACTGAACATAGCTGCTGACACATCATTTTCTAAACAAGCCAAGAACAGCGGCGATTTCAGCGCGCCTTCCAGTGTTCAGGAAGACACTGGCAGCCATGATGAGCATTGGCCGTTCGCCACAGCCCGCTGCTCTCTCCTGGTCAAGTATGACTTCAGCCACTCTAGAGCTTTGCCAGTCATATTGTAAGATTTAGAAAAAATTCACTTCACAATATTGTAATATTTAGATAAATTGTGAACTAAAAGCTTGTGGATGACACTTAAAAAAACTGAACTATAATCCGTGTACATGACATCCGTCCAAGAGCCAGCTGATATATAATTCCAGGTCACGCCCAACATGGTGCCCAAGCTTGTCACGCAAGAACGCGATGGCACGGAGCCAAGCTGCTGGTTCGCCAGCACAGGTCGGACATGAGCGATCCAGGAGGTAAAAACAACACACCCAATTACATACCTTGCTAAAACGTGGCGTTTACGACAATACATCTGATTTGACACACAGGATTTTGCACCTCCGTTAAAAAGAGGTAGCACATTGGCTGGTTTCCATTAGTCAGGACAAGCAGCCAGGTCCAGAGCGACGGCCGCGGCTGGCTCCTGTGGCACGCAGGTATTATACCAGCGCTAACGTCATCTGGGCCACATGATTCTTCTGAGATACCAACGATATTGGCATAACAACATACCACATGTTGCAGTGACTAACCTTGTAAACAACTGCAAATTTGAACTACACGAAATACCAGTGTCTGATGTTTCGTATTCGTTTGGAATGTTTCGACAGAAAAAAGTACTCCTACTCCGAATACGCCCTTATAGGTAGGCACACATGATAGTCTTATCCAATGGCCTTAGAGGTGGGATAAACAACAACGAGGTGCCGCCAAACCACTTCAGTCGGCACGCACAACAAATTCGACCACTGGAAACTATTTGGCAAGCAAATGTTTGTTTCTATCCCTACAGCTCACCGCTGAACTTTGACCAGTAATGTAAAGACATCAGCCGCCCTGTAGTCCGTATAGCTCGGTAGTCCAATGGGGCCAGAGTTTGGCCATACTGCTACTACCGGGCCGGAGGCAGACAGCATACACAGTGGCTATCCATAACATAAACACATCATGACAATGATAACATGACCTTTGACCTTGACGGTGAGGTCATACCCCTGACTATCAGAAGACCACCTATCCGACATACCTCACACCAAATGTCCGATAAACCTGACAACAGGCCACACAGCAGGAAGGTGTCTGTCGATAGTCCCGGGCTAAGTCTGCAACTGGCGACGATAAGCGATCGAGTTATTAAGAACCCCCGCGATTTTTCCAGGGCGTCAAAACACATGTATTGCCGTGCTTTGATCGATATTGGAAACCAACTGCTTCTGGTGAAATTGGTCAAAACTACAATTCTAGATTTGGACTTTCAGAGGGGAAAAGTCATTTATAGAGGTCACGGAAAAAGCGACCCGAATCCAGAAGAGAACTCTGCTATGGCAGAGCTCTCCTTTTTCCCTTGTCAAGGACGTTCTTTCCTTTCTTCAATGCGTTTTTTTTACTTTTTTTGCGTTTATCCGTTTTGTTTTTGTTTGCTTTTGCATTCCGTCTCTTTCTGGACCTATTGGATAAGTAATAATGCCAAACTAAGATTTGTATGGAGGAATAGACCTATATGACTAGCAAAAGCAGCGTGGCAGCGGGATAACGCCGTCCATGAACCACGGGTGGATTCAGGGGTAACACGACAGGAACAAGTACCTCACTTCCATCCCACCCACCCCGCAACTAACCTGGGATTCAGGGGGAATGCAACAGGGACAGGTACCTCATTTCCATCCCACCCACCCCCCCTGACCTGCACTCCAATGAGCAGGGGCGGATCCGGGATTTCCAATAACGAGGGGGGATCAAGGGGCGCAATGCAGGTCAATGGGGGCCAGTTTTGCACGATGCAACTTATCAAGGGCGCCAATCTAATAACCGGGGTGCTGGTACTCAAGGGGAGAGAGGTTATAGGCGACCTTTCAGGGGGCACAAAGGGTCGATTGGAGGGGAGTGCCCACTTTGACGTCTTACCCTGGATCCATCTATGACACTCATGCAAAAGTCCAGGCACCTGCGAAGTGAGCATATCCCCAATATCATCAACATAGCAGATATATCAAAGGAAACGACCTCAGGCACGGGATAATACAAGCCAAGTAAAAGGTGACAGGTGTGAAAATAAAATAAACACTAACCCTAAACAATAAAATAAAGCCTGAGAAGATTATAAAAGGAAAAACGTCAGACCTAGATCAAAAGTTAAAACCCACCCAAAACGGCAGTTGCTCAAACAACGGGAATATATGTTTTTAAGCCCGCGATAGATTCTTGCGCTGAAATCAAATGAGCTAAAAAAAACACGAAAGTACCTTAAGTGGGTGCAACAGTGCAGATACGACGTGGCCAATAGAGAATGAACCAAAACACTTGTCAAAAGAACCAAACTCAAGGCATAGACTTAAGTCCGTGCATAAACCAAAACTTTGTCTGCGAGCTAAAATTCCCTGTTTAAACTAAAACTGCAATAAAGGACACCAAAATGCAAAAAACGTTTCGGATAAGAATGAAAATGAGTTAAATATATTTTGTAGCTCATTTCCATTTCTATCCGTACTGTTTTTAGCCTTTTGTGCCCTTCATTGCAGTTTTAGTTGGTAGCTGGAATTTTAGTTGACACTAGAGGTGTGACTTTCTGGGCCCGGGGCAAAAGCCCGGCCCGGGCCCGCGGACTTTGACCTGGCTTGAAGGTCTAACATGAGCCCATGGCGGGGTGATACCGGGCTTCGTCGGTGTTGATACTAAAAAATCGATTTTCTGTAAAATCCATAACATTTGTTTAATCCAAACCTAGTTTTCACACCCATAAAAATCTAATCACGTCTCTTTACGAACAGGCTTTGCAAAATGAAGGTGAGATTGAAGCATTGGCTTAAAAACAGGCAACGAGCAGCCGAACTCGCTGCGCCGCAGTGTGCCTGCTGCTAATTCCAGGCAAGCTCAATCAGGCAAGCTCCTATGATATGCATCCAAATTGTTTCATACCTACAAAAATACACACATCCGCACTGTACTGTGAAGTTTCTAACCGCATGATGATCATATGGCTATATTTAAGATATGACAACCTTGGCATTGTTCTGGAACACATCTGTACCATGCTTGAGTTCAAGCAGCTTCCTGCTTAAAGTCAGAAAAACTGTTTACAATGAAACAAATATGATTGACGAAAGTGTGTGTGTGTGTGTGTGTGTGTGTGTGTGTGTGTGTGTGTGTGTGTGTGTGTGTGTGTGTGTGTGTGTGTGTGTGTGTGTGTGTGTGTGTGTGTGTGTGTGTGTGTGTGTGTGTGTGTGTGTGTGTGTGTGTGTGTGTGTGTGTGTGTGTGTGTGTGTGTGTGTGTGTGTGTGTGTGTGTGTGTGTGTGTGTGTGTGTGTGTGTGTGTGTGTGTGTGTGTGTGTGTGTGTGTGTGTGTGTGTGTGTGTGTGTGTGTGTGTGTGTGTGTGTGTGTGTGTGTGTGTGTGTGTGTGTGTGTGTGTGTGTGTGTGTGTGTGTGTGTGTGTGTGTGTGTGTGTGTGTGTGTGTGTGTGTGTGTGTGTGTGTGTGTGTGTGTGTGTGTGTGTGTGTGTGTGTGTGTGTGTGTGTGTGTGTGTGTGTGTGTGTGTGTGTGTGTGTGTGTGTGTGTGTGTGTGTGTGTGTGTGTGTGTGTGTGTGTGTGTGTGTGTGTGTGTGTGTGTGTGTGTGTGTGTGTGTGTGTGTGTGTGTGTGTGTGTGTGTGTGTGTGTGTGTGTGTGTGTGTGTGTGTGTGTGTGTGTGTGTGTGTGTGTGTGTGTGTGTGTGTGTGTGTGTGTGTGTGTGTGTGTGTGTGTGTGTGTGTGTGTGTGTGTGTGTGTGTGTGTGTGTGTGTGTGTGTGTGTGTGTGTGTGTGTGTGTGTGTGTGTGTGTGTGTGTGTGTGTGTGTGTGTGTGTGTGTGTGTGTGTGTGTGCACTTGTACGTCGTGACTACCGAGGCTAGTTTATGATTACACGTCGGACTACCGAGGTCCGCATGCCACTACCGAGGACATTTTTTGGGGCTCGGTATTTTCAATGCTGAAATTGCGTTCTTTGATTGTTTCTTGTCGTAAAATATTGTTTTTAGCCGGTCCTCATTTTTGTCGATTTTATGAGATTTGTGTGACGGCTTTGTGTGATACGCGGACGAAGCCATTTGTGTGAGTTTGTCAGACGGAAAAATAGTGGTGAACCGCAAGAAAGTGAAGTGCTGAACTATTGTTTCATAGCAAAGTACTATTTTTCTTCCTTACAAAATTATCGAAAATAATTAACTCAAGCATAATATACAACTTTGGTGAATTTTTCATTTAGTTTTTTAACAAACATGTAGTGACCGGGGAAGTGTTGACAGTTGGTTTCTCACCACTATACCGTCCGGCGTCCACCATTGCTGCTCAGTTTTTCAGACCGCAGGTATGTGTGCAATCGCAGAAGGCCGTGAAACATGCTTGTGAAGTTAGGTATTTTATTGGTGTGATATTTTAGTTGAGTGTGAGGAGGTGAACAATTTTTAATGTCTCTTTTTTCACTGGAGGATTCAAGACTGGTAGAGTTTTGGGAAGTGCCAACAGGTAGGTTCAGGCACATAGGCGCAGGAACGTCCAGAATATTGGAGGGGCCAGCCAAACTTCCAAATGAAGCTGACAAGGAACTTTCCATGCTACGACCAAGAAATCTTTGAATTTGGACTCCTCGTTGCCGTCTGCACCGTCTGATTATTAAAATGTCCGACTTCCGCCTATTTTGGCTGAGATGAGTGTGATTATTATTGTTTTGGCCAGATTTTGGAGCTGCCATGGCCCCTGGTCCCTCTGTTTCTACGCCTGTGTTCAGGTAGGTAGGAACCTAGGTACAGAGATTACATCGGGGGAGTATAGTGCATAGGCGGATCCAGGAATGCCGATCGGGGGGACGACTTCCGGCCCGGGGGGGCGCCACTTTTGACCGACAAAACCTACCAGATGGGCGCAAAATCCTATCGGTGGGCGACGATTTTTGCATCCTGGGGGGAGGGGGTAGGAAGTAGCATTTCAGGGGGCACTATCGACCTTTCAGGGGCGCTGTGACCACTTCATGGGGCGCCGAGGGTCGATGGGGGGGGCACGTGTCCCCCTGGATCCGCTTATGGTATAGTGGCATGACTTCCTGGATGCCCGAAGCTGAAATAAATCTTTGGGACATCATTACTGGGTAATTAGGGGCCGGATAAAGGCAGGGGCGGACGCAGATCCAAGTTTTGGGGGCAAACCCATGTCTGCCTATCCTCCTGGGGGAGGGGGCGGGGGTGTTACGTGCAATTTGGGTGCTCGACAGACCTAGTATAAGCTGCCTCTCCAACTTCATGATCGCTCTTCTGGGGGGGGGCGAGCGAATATTTTTTTGCTCTACAGACCTAACACCTTAAAAAAAATTCAAGAGTTTGGGGGTGCCAAAAGATAGTTTGGCCCCCACCCCTCCAGCGCTCTGGGGGAATGGCCGGAATGCCCCTCTGCGTCCGTCAATGGATACAGGCGAATGGTTATGGAGCTATGGAACCCAAAATCATGAAAAGCATATTTAAATGTTTTTTTAAGAACATAGGCGAAAATCGGGTGGTCGGGGGCAGGGGGTTTTTGGTCGTTAGTGGAGCTTAGAATCGTGAAAAACATATTGATATGGTTGTTTAAGAAAATGGGCGAAAATCGGGTGGTTGGGGTAGGAAGCTTTTTGTCACCCCTGGATCCACCCCTGGGGCCAGTCTGTAGCATGAACGTAGAGCTTCGTCACTGGCCGCCCCCACCCCCCCCACTCGAAAGATCTGTGGCGACACCTCTACACCCATAGGGGTTTGTATAGAACTTGTACTACCCTACCTATCTACTAGTGTTGTTAACCCATCCAGAAACCCCCTCCCCTTCCGAATAGAACAGAGATATCCACCCATGGTCTGTAGGACGTATGAATGTGATGTTTGCTAAAACAATCTGATTCCATAGGACTATGATGGAACTAAGTGCACGCCAGTTTTTCCTCCTTTTTGGATCACTTCCTCACACAAAAAAAGAAATACAATTTTTTTAGACCTTACATGAGTTACTTGATCCTTCGATAATTATTCCTGGGATAGGTAGCTACTTTGCCTTTTTACTCTAATTATTGCCTAGCCTAAGAAGCTTTCTTAGAGGCCATGCTGACTTCAAAATCGTATCAATAATTGAAGTAGAAAGATCCAGACCATTGGAATTGACATGCCCACTCTCAGTGGCGGCTTGTTGCAATAGGTACCCAATGTTGTGGATGCTTTATGAATACCCTATGAGGGTTAAAATTGGGTAGATCTGCGTTTTGGTGATCTCACTGATTAGCACATATTGGATCACAAGCAGACATACCCAAAATACCTAGACTTACCTATTTTCAGACTCATTGGACAAATGACTAGACGCCTTCGCTTTTCCATTAACACGCGCCCGCTGGGGTCCCTTGCATGACGCGCCCCGGTGGGGGCGTTTTCCGCCCCCTCCGTATCTCGTTCCCCACGAAAGCTAAAGGAAAATTACGGGCTGCGTTCGAAAGTTCTTGACAAGACGAAGAGAATTTATACGAAGTATCTTTATGTCAGGTCACTATTGAGGTCAGCATAGGTCAAAGAATCCTCCATAGGCTTACAACAGAACAGTGTACATTTCCCTCTCTAAATCTGCCCTCAGGAGAGCTAGAGCAAATATTTATGCATCATTGGATTCCTCTCATCGCGGCAAATCGAATGATGTATAATATTACCTTGATAGGTCAAATAGTGAAAATGACCTGACCTCGATCTTGGTCAGGGTCACAGAGTGACCTGGTATGGTCATGCTGCATATTGATCGACTTCCCGTGACAATATAAACACAATGCAAGCAGAATGGGAGCTTTATCTCAATTCAATGAGAAGTATTGGCAAAACAATCACTCTCTGCTCCCGTGACCTGATATGACCTTTGAGAGGTCAGATGCTCAAAAACTTAAGTTTACGGTCAAGATTGTGGTAAGAATAGGCATTTTGAGGATTTTCAGCCTTATCTATCCAGTATTTCCTAAAAACGAGTCCATTCTATTTTTCACCATAGACTTATAATGGAGTAAACAAAAAATTGACCCCACCTTAGGTCACCAATATCAAAATTCCGAGATAGCAGATTTGTAGAACCTAATGACCTTATCAGATTGTGAAAGTTTCAAACTGATCAGTTTGCTAATGTTCCCTGGGCGCTGCTTCAAACTCGTAATCTTAGGTTTTGAGGTCGGGTCACTTGACCCTGAATAGCTCCTTGACCTGACATGACCTTAACTTAAAAAATGTGGTCAAATGTGTAAAATTAATCAGGAATAAGGTACCGTAAGTTTCGTTGTTCTGCGTCTCTTTGTTCTTGAGCTATCTGGGAAAAACCAGGAGGGGGGGCGAATTTCGCCCTCAGCGGGGCGCGTGTTAAGTCTAGTATAAGTGAAAGTCTAGTCCTTAGGACTATCTACATCTCCCAATGTAGTTATTTCTTTTCGGTATATTTTTATTATTTTTAATTTAGAGTACTCCACCAGCATGTCCTCAATTAATTTTCACTTACCTTAGAAATCTACCCAAAAATGGTGCAGCCTAAGTGATTAGCCACTTTTGCTTTTCTATTAAGGCTAGCATGAATGAAAGCCTAGTCCCAAGAACTAAACACTTGCTTTCAATATTTTTGTTTTACATTTTGTCTCGGCTACAAAGCAACTTTTCACTTATCAGTCATGATCCAAAGCAAGCTATTTGATTGCTTTGTCACTGATAAGCACATTAGGACATACGCGGATCCAGGATTGCCGATCGGGGGGGTCACCTCCCGGGGGCGCCATCCAGACCAGGGGGCGCCACTTTTGACCGGCAAAACCTATCAGGTGGGCGCCAAATCCTATCGGTGGGCGCATATTTTCGCATCTTGGGGGAGGGGGTGGGAAGCGACATTTCAGGGGGCGCCATCGACCTTTCAGGGGGCGCCGTGACCATTTCAGGGGGCGCCGAGGGTCGATCGGGGGGAGGGGGCACGTGCCCCCCTTTGCCCCCTGGATCCGCCTATGCATTGGGACCCAAGCCGAAACGCGGGTAGTCACTTCACACTAAGGTTAGTCAATAACTCTGTGTGGAACTGAGTTGAATGTCTTTTACTAGATTTCTTGATATTTTTAACATTTTACTATCAAGCTCTTCGATTTGTTTACTAAAAAGCACACATTTTGTTGTGATGCAAGCCGAAAAGCGAATAGTTGCTTTAAACTAAGGTTAATCAATAACTTATTGGAAAAGTAAGTTGAAGTTCTTCAAGTAGATATTCTTTGTTAACACGAGCATTGACGGGGGTCTGAGCCACATTCGCTTTGACGAGGGGGCGGGTACCCGCCCCCTAAGATCTCGAGAACCACGGTAGGTAGCAAAAAACGGCAAACGGCGTTTGGTTGCCCATCCACTTCTCCATCGAAAATATTTGAACAATTTTTTGTCAGGTCACATTTAAGGTCACAAGAGGTCAAAACATGCCGTCATAGGGATAACATGTAAATTCAGTGTTTCGGCCATTACATCTGAACAAGTAAAGATAGAGCAAAACGACTTGAACTGTATGAATTCTCTCAGCAAGCCGAATCGAATGATATATAATTTGACCTTGCTAGGTCAAATCAAGGATTTGAACTGATGTTAGGTCAGGTCATTGTCAAATTATATAAAATGCATATAATTAGAACCGCAAAACCAAGGCGAGTCTAATAAAGTTAACATAAACGCTCTATCACTATTCGTTACTGAGTTATACAGTAAAAACCATTTTTCCTATGTATTTCCAATGGAGAGGTCATGCCTCGTACCTGACCTTAGGTCATCGATATAAAAAATACCGGAACATATTTTAGAGAACTCGGTGGGAACATTATGTGATATGAGTTTTAATCTGATAAGTTCACCCTGCTCCGACTCTGACTCTTAAACTTTTTTTTGAGGTCAGGTCAATTGACCTGTACTGGTGACCTGACCTGAGATGACCTAACTTTAAAATTTTCACAGAAGTTGTAAAAAGGATGAGGGAAAAGGTATGCCAAGTACGGCGGCGCTACGCACCGCTGTTTTACTGCTATCTTTGGCAAACTCGAGGGGGGGCGGGTACCCGCCCCCGTCAATGCGCGTGATAAGTTTTCACTAGGGTACTTGATCTTTGGTTACTTTGTCACTGATGAGCATATATTAGTACCAAGGCGGAAAAACTAGTACTCGCTTCACATTAAGGTTCAAGCACAGGCAGATCCAGGGGGGCACGTGCCCCACCCGATCGACCCTCGGCGCCCCTGAAATGGTCACGGCACCCCCTGAAAGGTCGATGGCGCCCCCTGAAATGTCGCTTCCCACCCCCTCCCCCAGGATGCGAAAATATGCGCCCACCGATAGGATTTGGCGCCCACCTAATAGATTTTGCCGGTCAAAAGTGGCGCCCCCTGGTCCGGTTGCGCCTCCCCGGGAAGGTGTCCCCCCATCGGCAATCCTGGATCCGCATATGGGTTCAAGGATGGCAATTTTGACACATTTAGAGTTTTCATGGACACAAACTTCGCATTCTCTGAAGCTTGGACTAGATAAAATGTACAAAAAATTCGTTCGTTGTGCGGCCTTTCGCCACTCGAGATTAAACAAGCTGATGATCAACTTGTTTAATCTCGAGTGGAGAAAGTGCTCGCAACGAACGAATTATTTACGACTCCGCTATGACGTACAAAAAAATCTCCAAATAACTTTCATGCATTATTTTTCTGTATATAGGTGATTTGGAGAGCAAGTATTTTTATTTTGTCTAGTCTAAGCTTCAGATGATAAAAATTTGGGTCCATCAAAATTCCCTACAGGTCAAAATTGCCAATCTGGCTGAGGTTAGCAAATAATTTAGCGCAAAATTGAGAATAATGTCCTTTAATAGATCTCTTGAATGTTTTTATATATTTTAAAAATAAGCTGTTTGATAGCTTTTTCACTAAAAAGCACATATTCATATTAGGATACAAGTTGAAAATCGAGCAATCACTTCAAACATCAAGGTTTTTCACTAGCTTAGTAGAGAGCAGAGGTGTGCATCTCAGATTTTTTATTCGGCTCAACTCAAGTCGCGAGCTGAAAGCAATTTGCTCAATTCCAACTTAACTCACCATCAAAATTTCAGTGAGCCGCAGGGGTGCAGCCAGAGCTTTGGTATGGGAGGGCACACCAACTTTGATGGGCACCCCGGGAGAAAAAGGACACTTTTTAATGTAACCTGAAATACTTACTATATCTTTATTCGTATCATTTTTGGGGACCTTTAGTTCAAGAAAAATGTAATTATGGCATTGACGGAGAAAAAACTCGAATAAAATGGAAAAAATCACCAAAATGCCATAGAAATAGCCAAAACACGACTGTCTTGGATATATTTAACGACAAACCAGCCAATTTATGTAAGTTATTAACATCAGATAAATCAGCGGAACCTGTGATATCTGTCACCATGTGCAGGCTAAGACATATTGGAGTGGAAAAATCATTTGTTATGCCCACTGGTTTTGTCGTGACGATTGAGCTCTGGTTGAACGCAGATTAAGTTCCTCGCCTCCCACAATGGCCCTGAGAGGAGGAGCGGCATAGTGTCTTTGGAAGAATAATATTTGTCTGCCGGAATAATTTGCCTGATACCTTTTGAACGTTTATTAAGTTCCATATTTTCAAGGATCGGCCCCAGTTAAAAAAAGTGAATAGGCCGGTGATTTGGTGGAGGTGGTGTGGTGTGGTGTGAAAATTGTGAAAACTAGTCAATACGCCACTTTTTGATCTGTTCCAAAACCTGTCTTTGACTAGTCCCTTTAGTGCACCCCCTTCTCCTGGTCCAAACTGTCTTTTTTCTTACTTTCTTTCTTTACATGGGACAGGGCCCTAATATGTTGGCGGAGGGCTGTTCATTGGTTGGGGTGGCCATTTTTAAGAAAATATTAAAGTTTCAAGCTTGAACTAACACCGGGTTGGTGGGGTCGACGTCGGGCTCGTAGTCTTCCCACCCTTTGCTAGCCGCACTGCACGGTCTGTATGCCCTTGACCAATCTCACCAATGTTCGCCCGCCTCCTGCTGGTCTGCCGCTGACCCTGTTTCCCCGCACATCCCTAACTATTGCATATTTTCAGGTCGTGGCCGCTCACCTCCGACCTCGGCCCTGGCTGGTTGGGCGCCGGCTTTTCCTCGCTGCTTTCGTCGCCGCTACGTTGAGTTGGTGACTCTCCCGGCATCATCTCTGGTGGCCCGGTGGCGATCCACCGCGACCGGCCGCGCCCCCGCAGGCCGGCGGGGGTGTGGTGAGGGCGCGTCCGCCCGGCCTTTCGACTCTGCTGCGGTTGTGGTGTCGCGCTCGTCTGCGTCCTGATCCGCCGGGGACGAGGTCTCGTGGACCTACGTAGTGTGCGTATTCCGGGAAGGCTGATGAGGTCGGCCGGGCTGCGTCCCCCGTCGCTGGCGGCTGACTGCCGCGCTACTCCTGCCCGGCGGTGTCGCCGCCGGGGGCCGCGATGCCGCCTTCCTGGACGTCTGCCTGGGACGCGCCTATCCACCTGCTTCCGCTGTCTACCGCCCACCCATCTCTGTGACCAGGAGACGACACGACATCGCCTGGTGGTCTACATTCTGGCTTTCTGCTGCCTGCCGCCCTCATCTTCCAGCTCATACCGATGGACGAGTCTGGTAGCTCGATCTACACGGACGTAGTACCCACCTCCCGCATGGACGCAGCCTACCCGACTCGGCCCGCCAGCCTCTCCATACCGCCTGTGGCCTTCTCTCGCGTGGACACGCCTCGGAACTACTACTACGGGCATCCTCCCAACAACCGCCTAACCAGCGTACCGGAGGGCCGCAAGCGGCGGCAGTGCGGCGCCCGGGCTCTCCCGCCTGCAGGACCACATGCCGCAGCACCCACTGGTCGACTGGCCTACCTTCGAGTCGCAGGCTCGCTTACCGCTCGCAGGCTTACCACTTGGTCAACGCCTCCAAGTATAGGCTCCCCTCCATCGGCACCAGGCGTCTGGACGGTGGCTCCGGGGCGAGGGAGGTGCCTGGACATTGAGTACATGGACATACCAATGCATGGACATTGGGCTGCCGGAGGGCGTGACCGCTCACCTCTGACCTCGGCCCTGACCGGGTGGGCACTGACTTTTCCTTGCTGCTTTCGCCGCCGCTGCGTTGGGGCGGCAAACCCCCAGCATCGTCTCTGGTGGCCAAGGAAAAATTTGACATCTTCACCGGCCTGCCAACCTCTTCATAACCCCTGTGGCCTTCTCTCGCGTGGATGCGCGCCAGAACTTCTGTTACCAGCGTCCTCCCAGCAACCGCCTGACCAACGTACCTAAGGGCCGCAAGCGGCGGCAGTGCGGCGCCCAGTCGCCCTACAGGACGACATGCTGCAGCACCCACTGCTCGACCGGCCTACCTTCGAGTCGCAGGCCAAACAGCGCCCTCCGCTCGGGGCCCCTCGCCAGACCTCCTCGATTTCTGATTTATGTTCTCAGAGTTTATCATATGAGCAGAGCTAGGCAAGTGCACTCCTTTCGTGCGCTCCTGTGCTCTTGCGTACGTACGCACTGCCTTTTTAGGAACGCAAGAGCGCAGGATCGGAAAGTTTTTTCCAACGAGCGCAAGTAAGAGGAGCGCACTGCCTAAATTTTGAAGCGCTCCTCATTGTATGAAGCGTGAACCCTGCACTGAAGAAATTGAACTACATAAAAGTATACACCTTGACAGCTTAACTGCATAATATACGGAAAAATGCACATTCGCAGCGCCCTCTGTAGCCTATTCTTGCAACACAGAGGTGCACAACGTCTGGCGCAAGTATTGCCATGCTTGTTGGAAGTGTTTGTTACAGTATGTTACGTGAATATACTTGCAAATACCTATGCTTGAGTGGATTTCACGCATCAGTGTTGGTCATAGAAATAGTTATTTTGTTTTCGGTGTCCATGCACTATCTAAGATTGAACATTTTCGTTAACCTTGTTGGATTGAACTAGTTTGTGCGGTGTACCTAACTCGCATTATTTCATTTTTTAATAAAATGCGACATTTTTTTCTTTTCATTTCTTTTTTAAGAAGCTGAGTTAACTGGGGAGGGAGAGGGGGCGAATCCCCTTGGTCAGTAGCGTTCGGCTCTGGACCCAGATCAATTGCGGGTTACTAGTTTGGAACACAGGAACGCAGGAGCGCTAGCGCACCGAGTGAAAAATTGAGGAGCGCTATTCCAGAAGAGCACTAACTGCGGCCGGAGGAACGCAGGAGCGCTAACGCACCACCAAAAATCGAGGAACGCGCCCAGCACTGCACATAAGCTCTGAAACATCGAAGCACTTATCTCGGAGGGTCTCAATAGTAAATATTGGGGGCTCAAGAGCTAGTCTCGCATTCCCCAAGCCATGCGCTTGGCTTCAGGGCCCAGGAGCTGATCTCGGGGCCTCCAGAGTTGGTTTCTAGAGGCACAAAATCTTGCCCGGGGTCCGGAATTTTTTAATAAAAATGTGACCAAAAAGTATTTACGTTCGTTTTTTAGATGTAAATATTTTAAAGCTGTACCTACCGCGAAAATGATCTGATTATTGATGTACCAACCTTCGCGAGATTGATACAAACATTAACCTCCCCCTTGCAGGTCCGAATAAACGGTGGCGCGAAGTGCCGCCCGTACTTGGCACCCCTGATCCTTAATGGATTGTACTACTTCCCTCAAAATCTTAAGCTTCAGTCATATCTGGTAAATTTAACAGGCTAGGCCAAGTGATCCTACCTAACACAAATGTTGAAGATTGCAGCGTTAATTTAGGTCAAAATCATCAGACAATCGCCCCACTGGATGTTACATTGTTACAGAATATGTTTTGGGATTTTTCTAAGATCCCTGGCTTGAGGTCAGATATGGGGTATGAAATCTGCCTTGAAGATTCATGGAGAACGTGGGTTGGTAAAAATGTCTCCCTTTCTGTAAATATGGCTTAGGATACTACAGGGCATATTTTAAGCTACAAAGTGGTGGGCATTTTGCCCACCAGTCCCCAGTGCTATGTCCACCAGTGAACGGCCTTGAACGGCTCAGTGCCCACCAGTCACCAGTCATTTGATGCTTCTGGAGTGCCCTTTTGGTGGGAATTCGTGCCCTTTTCAGCCGAATGCCCACCAGTTCCAATTCCTTAAAATATGCCCTGGGATACTGGGCTACAGGCCGGTACGAGAGGAATCGAATGACGCCTATTTTAATGTTGGCTCTGCCTAAAAGCAGTCAGAGGCTAGACCTCTTAAAGGGAATGTGGCACCTTCATAACATGATTTTAACTGAGACAGCGAAGTTGGAAAGCAAGTCGGAGAACCCAGTACTCAATATATAATATTTCTTGGAACTCGAGATTTCCGTAGAAAAAAGCTTATTCCTACCTGAAATGTACCCCTCATATACCATTAGCAGCAGACCACAGTTGTCATGGCTGTTGGTGTGACGACATATGCTGATGTCACGGTGAGTATCAGCCAATCGAAGCCCTTGAAGCGGATTGAAAATGGTAGTGGTTGCCAGATCATGACATCATCCACAGGCAGATATGTATTTATGTCCCTAGAGGAACAATTTGAAAATCAAAATGTTGAGCTTTTTGTACATTTTTCAGAGAAATAATGGACAGTTCCATGATTTTTTTGCTAAAAGTTCCCCTAATTAGACTAAATTCCAGCATTCGACAAAGGTGTCACCTTCCTTTTAAGTAACAAACAACCATACCATCAACTGTCATCTTCTTTAACGTGTTTGAGCTGAACATTGGCCCGAACAAAAGTGACTGATGAAGCTTCTTCGTCATTTTCATGCCATATCAACCACCCTTAGCGTTTTTGCTTTACCGCGCAGGAACCAATCTGGAAGGGGTGTTCAAACATATGGGCACAGGCAGAGCACACGGGGCCCGGACAGACCATGGAGAGGCCGGGAAGACCACAGGGAACTTTGAAACCCATAAGAGTCCGGGCAGCCCACAAGGGGCACAGGCAGACCACGGGGCCGAGACAAGCTGTAAAGGACGCGGGCAGACCAAGGAGGTCCCGGGTAGGACGCCAGAGGTCCGGGCAGAAAAATGGAGTTGACCGCAGGGGATCCGGAAAACCACAAGAGGCCAGCTGATCCACAAAGGGCCGGGGTAGACAACGGGGGCCCGGGTAGACCAAGCAGAGCCTGTGCAGACTAAAAGGGGCCAATGCAGAACACAAGGGCCACGGTGTCTCTACAGGGGGACATTTTGGAACACACGGTTCAAAGGTATGCCAGGGGGTCCGAATGCAGACACTAGATGTCCAGGTCGACTTCAGGCGCCCGCATTCATGACAGGGCCTCGTCTGAGGCCATAGGGGACCCGCGCCTGCTGGACAACAGGGAGCCCAGTTGAAGTCACAGGCAGGCGTGTAGCATTGTGTACTTTTAGAGGTGCGCGAGCACCCCTAAACATTTTGAAAACACCACTAACTTTGAAAAGCATCCCTAAAAATTCGGGATGTTTAAACTAGATCTGCCGCCCAACCGGTCCCAGACCTATGTGAGCGGGCGTGGGGGGAGGGAGGGGTGTGGAGTGGGGGTAAACGCACCTATTCTCAGCCCATCAACAAATTTTACGACTCGGCTGGGAAAAAACACCCTTTAACTTGTTCACAAATTTGGTGGTTTAGGGCGCGCCGACAACAAAGGTCATGTGACTTTCACAAATTTACATCCCTGGTCACAGAGGGCCTGGGTGAATAACTGGGGCCCGGTTGAACTACAGATGGCCCGAGACTGCTGAATATATGGCCCCAGTTCGGACACAGAGATTGTGGGCAGCCCACAGGGGGCCTGGCAAGCATGCCAGGGAGCCCGGTTGCAGCCACAGTCAGCCCAGGTAGACTGCTTGAGCCTGGCTGTATCCAAAGGGCCCGCAATGTGGGATTGAGGGCGGGGGGGGCTCGATCGGCTATTGAGGGGTTTCTCTGAGCATGGGGGCTCGAACCCCCAAATATCGGGAAGCTTGCGCCCCTAACCTCAGACTACCCCCGGCTAGGGGATGAGGTGGCTTAGTGGATAGCACCCTTGTCTTCTAAGCCACCGGTCCCGGGTTCAAGTCTGGCGGAGCCTCTGAATAAGTCGATCTGATCCCCAAAATCCCTTCCAACAGGGTGAGAGTTGGCGACGCCGCATGACCCTGGCAGTTGGTGCGTCGTTAAACCCCAACAATTATTATTATACCCCCGGCTATGCATTTACTATGGAAGCTCGGTCATTTTGGGGGCGGGGGTAGGGGTTTGAGTCGCTCTATTCCCCTCTTGGATTCGGCACTGATACCTGTCCCTACCACAAAGCGCAAAAAGTGGTACACAACTGGTCCAAGGACTGGACCTAAGTAGTGACCTTTGTTTAGCACTGTCACACACATCATAGGCGGGTCAAGGGGGTCATTTTCAGGTTCACCAAAATTTCACAATCTGAACCAGATTAAGTTTTTGGTAAAAAATTTAGTTTTAGAATTTTTGCCCCAACGACCGAAACCCCTGGATCCGCCTATGAAATTCGGGCCTCGATATACACCGACGTTAAGCAAAAGTCACACAATCGGACCTCGCTGTTCTCTAATGTCCTCGGTTTTTCAGCAATCTCTGGAAGATTGTAAAAACACATTTCCAACAAAATTCATAAAGTACTTCATTTCGGCCCTAAAGAGCATCAACAGTATAAAACAGTAAGTCGCTCTGACAATCTCAGGAGGTGGTCCTCAGTAGTGCACTTGGGACGTGGACCTCATTTTGCACGGCCTGTAAGTATGTGTGTGTGTGTCTGTGTGTGTGTGTGTGTGTGTGTGTGTGTGTGTGTGTGTGTGTGTGTGTGTGTGTGTGTGTGTGTGTGTGTGTGTGTGTGTGTGTGTGTGTGTGTGTGTGTGTGTGTGTGTGTGTGTGTGTGTGTGTGTGTGTG